>OY987205.1:45009086-45646586 GCA_963920795.1 Eutolmus rufibarbis
ACTTGAATTTAGTATTTTTATTTATACATATATTATAATATAAATTAATATTATACTGTAGATGAGGTGTCCTCGAACAAATAGTTTGTGGTAATTTTTGTCATATAAAATTATGTACTATAATAACTATGCATAAAACTTATTACATAGATACTATTTATTCGGGGACTCTCTGTACTGTACAGTACATACAGTTGCGCTCAAAACATTTGCAAGTGGAATTAAATATAACAAAATTGCTACATTATTTAGGTAATAAACAACGCATAAAGATAATACATATGTATATAGTATATCACTTAATTCAATAATCAACAATATCCCTAAAATCCACAGAAGAATCGTTTTTCTGTCACATATAAGAACAGTAACTAAAATATATCACTTTGATAGCTCAAAATATTCGAAACTTAGTAAATTCATCTTAAGAATAGCGTGAAATGTTGTAAATTTGTCGGTTCTAATAATTGAGGTTTATTTGCCGGCTTATAAGCATTTTATCCATGCCTCCTAGCTTTTCTTTTTTATTGTTGCTAAATTTACATTTAAATTCATATCGTTTATAATTTCCTTTGTCCTTATTTTGGGATTTTTTTTATTTTCCTCATTTTGTTCTTCGGGTAAATTTATTTTTCTAGATTTGTAAAGAGTTCATTGCATAATTTACATTATTTCTTTTTATTTTGTGCAGATTTTCATTTAATCATACTACCTACTTGCAAAATGCTTATACTGTTGAATTGAAAAATCTCGATGACCCCATTTTGTATTGCAAAATAGTAAATTTATAAGTATGTATACGTTTTTTTGCCAAATTTACAATGACTTTTCTCTCAGCGTATAAGCATTTTGAGAAGACACAATTTATTTCAATTTCTTACCAATCGAAGAGTGCATTCTTGCACATAAAACCTTATTACTGTCCAGACTTAAATAGATATAGTCAATTATATATACTTAAGTGCATCTTCTAGTCGGAATGTCGTTTTATGGTATTGCAATGACATAAATAAATACTGTATAGAGAAGTTGCAGTCGGCATTTAACAAATTACCAGTTCGTATGGCAGTTGCATTTACGTCTTGAGGCGAAAAGATTATGTACCGGAACGTTTATCATCTAAAGGCCGTAAAATTCGAATTAAACCAGAGGTGCCAGTTGATTTGATGACATTCTAAACACGGTTCGTTCCTCCTTGGAGATATTTAAGCTGGTTGTGGCGCGACGTTTCTTCACGTTTTCCCGCATCTTCTCAGCGAAAGTCAAAGGTCAACCCGTTCATCACGACTGAGCGAGCAGCTTCTTCGGGCTATGGAAATTCCTCCGTGTCGGTACTGCAGGTCCGGTATGTGACCTTTTAAAGCAGTCCTCGCCTCAATGGATTAGCGGAGTAAAAATAAATTTTCGTACCGCCGATAGTTTCTCCATGGATCGATTGGCTCCTTATCCCCTTGACGAAATTCCGGTTTTCTGTTGCCGGAGTAATCGTTAATTTTACCAACTAGGAATCCCGGAGTCTTTCAGAAAGAGATAAAGGATTAAGTCGGCTAACGAAATATTTGTCTGTATTTAATCGTCTTACTTTAATCCCTCCCGTCGTTTCTCCATGTGTCATTTTAGAATTTTAAGGAAAAGTTGTCATACTCAGTACATTTGTTGTCATAATATGTTAAAACATTAAAAATATGAAATATGTGTTATTAAAAATAAATTAACAATTGTAAATAACTAAATATATACATATATCTCAAGTGGTTTGAAGTTTTGTCCATTCCATCCAGGCCAAACGTATTCTGGTTCAAATTATATAATATTTTTAACAAACATACATTAAAACAAATAAATTTAATTTAAACTATTGTAGGTTAGATTCTACAATTAAAATTATTTTAATACACTTACATATTTGAATTATAAAAATGTTTTTACTATTGTAGTTTTTTGTTCGGAAACGTTTTTTGCAACTACTATTCCTATTAACATTTTGTTTTATTATATTGTAATACTGTCCGATTTGATTTTCTTAGGTTTCTTTTTTAATTATACGCTAGTTATTCGACTACGAAAGAAGGATTAAAATCCTCAGCCTTGAAAGAGCCATCGAAAGGGGATAGAAAATATCAGGGGATCTCTAAAATTCAAAATGACGTTATACGTTCATTGTTATTATTATTAAAATTTATAAACTCAATTTAATGAATAGGTATACAATGAATTCGAAAAATGTGTCAAGTGGTTACTAATCTTAGTTCCTCACAATCTGAGATTTAGTGTTTAAAATTAGTGTGCCGTACTAAACTTATGAACAAATGCTATCTATATACATTCAGAAAAATGTAAGCATAATATTCTAAGTTCCGCTTTGATTACAATGAATTTTAATATATTTCGGGATTAAATTGTACTCTTTTAAAAGGCTTGGAATAATTTTCGTTCAAATAGGATTAATATATAATACATCAAGGTGTAAATGCATTATTTAATGCTCTTATGGAGTACAAAGTACTCTACTAAAGTATTAAAATCGTGTTTAGCACTCGTCTGATATGAATTTTTAATCCTAGTAAGGTTAAATCTGCAATTTACTCCAGAATAAGAATAGAATCTACTCTAAATATGAGGGTAAATTCCTTGGCAAATGCATATTTTTTTTGAGTGAAAAAATAATACTTTTGTAGGCCGGGCCATTTGTCTACTTTGCTAACCATTTCTTTGAAATTAATGATATAATCATAAAATCACATAATTTTTGTTGTTAACCAATATTGTCACATATATATGACAAATCTCACAACTCGTATGAAATCTCTAATTTAAACAAATTTCTCTGATTTAAACATAACTAAAGTTTTGAAAGCAAATGGTAAAAAAAAAAAATGAAAAGATTTACATTTTATGAGAAAAACTGAATGTATTCTGTACTTTTTAATTTTAATAATTACATATTTCGTGGTTCAAATAGTTTTATTACATAAAATGCTTCCAATAACATTATTGCTTTCAAGAATATAATACAATGTTTTCAAACATTAAATTAAATTTAAAAACCCTTTCCACAACATAATAATGTAGTCTGTTCTTCTATTAGAATCTAATTATTTAAAGGTTAGAAACGAATTGTGTGGCAATTAATCTTTAATAAAGCAAAGGATTAATTTTCCATCTGTTTGGCATTAAAAAGTTAAGTTAAAATTAATTAAAATTAAATACTGAAAATATTAAAATTTTGTTATGCCAATCACGATTGAAAGTGAGTATAAAATTTTAAGTTTTAGGTAGGCTTAAATCTAAATCTCGAAAAAATTTGGTCATATATGTAATTTCAATAACATTAAGATTTACTCTCAAATTTTTCTGAGTGTATGTATGTGTATAAACTGATTGCATATTGCATGTAATTTTACGCGAAAAGAATAGACTTTGACATAAATATCGACTTTAGACTGCCAGTGACAAATTGGGCTTTATTTTATTCTGAATTGATTTTTATCCCTACAATGCATGCTAATTATACGTGTACCTGTACTGCTAGAATGAGTTTTAATTAACTAAATTCCATCGTTATGAGTTTCGGTTGATTTGTTTAAAAATTGAACTTAAGTAAAGGTTCCACAAAGTAACTAAGTGTCAACTGAAAAACTTGGGAAGATTTACGGCACTGTTTGCGTGCTTGCTGAGAAATGGAAATTTTGCCACCGACAAGTCTGCGGTATCGATCCCTCCGCGCCACCTGCGTCGCCAAATGCAACTCAGTGTTTAGTAATTTTGCGATTTTGCAATGACAAATGCAAGCGGGTGCATTGCGACACTGAAACCGCAAAATTACGAGAATGTCGCTGAGTAATTCTAGTGAGGCTTGATCACGGCTTGGCATCAATTCCAGGCCACCCAGGATAGGGGTTATTGTTTTTTTTTACCCCTATTTGCATCCAATTTATGTTCATATTCAAGGAGTACAGGTGTTGTACGGAGCTGAGGGGATCAGCCAGAGCTGCAGGTGAATCAAATCAACATATTGCAAACGTTTCCGTGAGCTATAAGAAGTCCTTAATTAATATTCAACGCGACTGCTCAGCCAACCGCGGGCTATTACGGAGCGGAAGGTCTAGGTGGTTATGGCTTGACGTATCGTATGGACTGCAATTATGATCATACGAATGGCTCTGACAAGTTAGAAAACCGTGGAACTAGTCCAATTTGCAGGTTTTGCTGCAGAAACTGGACTTTGGCGGTGGCAGCTGGATTAGGATGAAATACTTACAGACCGAGCGCCATGACCGTGATACTGATCTTGGAGGTTGCCCAGCTTCTTAGTGTGCCGATCGGTCAATAGCACTGGCTGCAATTAAGTCGCGCTAATACTTTTCTGATCTTTCACCGTGATTTTCCGCCGGTACATTCAACTGGTTTGGAATTTACCAGATATGGCGGCTTTTAACCAAATAAAATTGCACGTTAAGACATAAAAGGTTTCATTAGCTCTTAGCAGCTGTATAATTAAATATACGTTCCCTCTGAAAATATTTTGAAACACACTTTGGGGCTGTCCATAAAAAATTCAATAATAAAATTTGTAGGTGGCGGTAAAATTGCTATAAAAGTGCTCTCGGTCGGCACCTTTGAATGCCCTATTGTCGGTATTTCAAAAAGAGCGGAGTATCTTAAGTTATTACTAGCCAAGTATAAAATTCAATTCAATTTTAATTGTTCTTAAATACATAAATTTAAGTATATTTGTAAACATGTACAAACGGATGAAGTCGTACATTCTTCTTTAAATATTTACATTAAAATTTGATGCATTTGTAAACACTTTAAAATTGTTCCGAATTAAATTTTGGCATTGTTTTTTTCTCTGTTGCGTTACAATTCTTCAAAGTATCAGTAACTGGCCAAGGTAATTCAGCGGCCAGAGAATTGTTGCGCACATTCGAAAATAAAATCAAAATATGTTGTAGATTTTAAGTTCGAAAATTGTATATCAATAATCGTGTAAAAAACGTTGAGTTTGCTTCAAATGACATTAAAAAGTAGCTAATATATTTGTTTTAGATATTTTTAGGATGTTTGTCCATCTGTATGCCACAGCCATTATTCTCATATATGCGAACGACTTAAAATTTTTAAAATTTCGAAATTTGTTTTCTCGCTCCTATAGGGTTCAGGGTCTGTTCAAATTCAAATAATGAATGCTTTCAGTTCGCATTCGCGTTGCTTATAGGGCCTATAGTTTAAAATTAAGTACTAGAAATCGTGAGCAAAGCAAACCAGTCTATAAATCTTATTCTAAAACCAAAAATTTTATTTTTTCTATTAAATTATTCTTTCTATTTTTATAAAACAAAACGAAATATATTTTCAAGTATAACCACATTTGTATATTTTTACTTCGAATTTTGTTATTAAATTAGCTTACAAAATTGTAAATTATGAAAATGTTACTGCCGCTAATATGTTTTTTCTGATCAGGGTCCGAAAGGTCCAACCTTCATCTAATTAAGTATAGGTTATTATTATCCATTTGATATGGATTTTACATTAATAAAAAATAATTCCTTTCGGCTGAAGTTCGTATTAACTAGATATGTCCCGCTGATTTACAATTCATATACAAGAAGGAATAATTGAGGAATGAACGGGCTCTAACCTACTATTAATTGGTAAAAATCGAAAAAATCGTATTATTCTCCGCTAACTAAAATCGAATAGTCTGTCGATCTCTCATCTTCGCTGCTTGAAGGTCTCAGTCGGAAATGACCACTTTGAAGAAAAATAATAATAAAGTAGCAACCGATTAGCATAATTTGTCATTACAAGCGTGGTTATCACTCAAATAGCCGCATCTTTTTTTCGGAAACGCCGCAGGTAAAAGTGTTCGGCCTTCGTGGGCAAACACAGATCGTCTGAATGGCAGTTATATTCAAATTAAACAAAATGACGCGGCCAGTGACCCTCAGTCATGACAATCGCAAGACAACTCACATACCTGCCAATTATAAGGCAAAACAAGATAAGATGATGACACACATGTGGAAAAAATCCACCGCATCGATTTTGATGTTATTGCCCTCTTTCTGTGCATTTGCTTTCTCGGCTGGGAGAGCCTTTTTCTTTGGAAGCGCTAAGAACTATCTTTTTTTATATACATACATACATACATACATATGACCAAGTATAATACATAATTTATTTTCTTTGGCTTTATTAAAACTTTGCTCAGTAATTCCATCTTTGGAATGTTTGAGCCATCTTAAAATCTTTTAGTGCTTTCCTATCTTGACGACTTTATTTTGATTTATGCTTCTCATAAAAATGTTTGTTTCCAATCGATTCGAATTAACTTGTTTAAATTTAATTATATTCGGTTGCATATATGTATGCATAAAAATTAAAGAAAACATGTCGAAATAAGACAGTTGTTTCAGCAAATTTACTATATTTACTTTACTCCAGAAGTATTTTTGCTAAATTTCTGTGTGGGATGTTTGTTTATAGCGACTTATCACCATAATGGCGTCATATAGAATATTAAAATAATTAATAGTTGTATAACGCGTTTGTTGGGGCTTTAATCTTGAAAAGGTGATTCTAAAAATATATAAATCTGTATAAAATACTAACCTTTACGAGTCTCTATTCAGAAAATATAGAATAATTAACTGGGTAGTTCCGAAAGAGTTGAAATGGTTGAGTAATCATTAACTTAGACTCACGGGAACTTTAAGATCACCACGTGAAGAAGTTGAATTTGAGTTTTTAAGTTAATTAGTACATCTAATTAGAAGGCACAATATCGTGAATTTAAGAACCTCTTTAAAAATTCCTGTAAAACATCGAATGGTAGACAAAGGTTACATGTTTATTATATACATAAGTATTGATTATTCCATTCTTTCCATGCTTTCCATTCTTTCAACAAATTTCCTTTCATACAAAGTCTCAGTGGATGATCACTTCTCGAGCAATCAAGTAAACATAGAATTGTCTGTTTGTTAATACCCTTGGGCTTTGGGCAATTTCGTTATATCCCAATTTAAATCTCTGCACTAATAAACTTTTTTACATCATGTTACCTCGCAGTGGTTTAATTATACTAACAATAAATCCCACCTCGTAAAATTCTGCTCTTGTTTATGGTGATTCTCTGGTGGTTAGAATGGCTTCTTTTTGCTCCCAGGCTTTCCTTCTATGTTGAGAAATCGCCGCTCGAAAAACGGCGAGTTCATTTTGAAGCTTTCAGTAGGCAGTTATAATAGGAAATTGTTTTTGTCTCGTTTTCTGTTGTCTTCTTTATCGTGGAAATAAAGAGAGTTAATATAAAATTTAATTATTGTTTTTACTGGTACCTCATTATTTTAAATGTACGATAGGCTCTTCAATCTGCTGGAGGTTGATCTCATCGGACCCCGCGGATATCTAAAATCGTGAATAGTAATGATTGGGTCAGGATTTTTGCATTTAAAAAGAACAAAGAATAAAATCATGTTGTAAATTATTCTATTTAAAATACATATAATGAAACAATTCTTTTAGTACAAAAGCGAAATTTTACCTAAACATATGTATTATTATTTTATTATAAAAATTAAAAACGTGACATTAAAATTATATAAAAAATCGGTTGAAAATGTACCAAAAAAATATACATATATACATATACATATATGTATGTCTGCATGTATGTAAGACGTATAAAGGTGGGTTTTATTCACCAGGGAATTTTCCGCGGTTTATGTTATTTTGTATATTGTTTGTAAGCATATTACATTGATTTACGATCAAAATTGTACATCTAAATTGTTTCTAGAATGACACTTAAAAAAGCTCATTGCTAAATATATTTCTTTCTATTGTACTTTAAAGTGCCAAATCCTCAGGTATCCTGACTTGTCTCTCGTCCGAAATAAAAGTTTTAAGACTGAACCATTACTTTATTTTGAGTGTGTACGTTAAATCTGCACTAAAATATAAATGAGATAAAGTTTCAATGTATCTGTCTTATGTTATCCTAGATTTTAAGTTTAATTAAAAAATATTTTATTAAATTGTTAAAAAATGAGAAATCTTTTTATTTTTGAATTTTCTCTTTTTTCTGTTTTATAAATTCTCTGTAGCATTTCTTTGTCTATTATTGCTTAGCTATTTTTAAATTATTCTTTTTTTTTTATAACATTCGAGATATTTTCTTTACCCGGAAAAGAAAGAACATGTTTTTATCCCTATAAAAATTAAAATTAATTCCTCTTGGCTTAACGAGCCTTACCCTACATATATTATATAGAATTAAAAAGCTTCTATTTAATAAGCACATTCAAGTAATACTCCAGAAACTTACTAATTTTATTAAGTCCTTATACCCGTTTATAAATTGGAATTCAGACCTAAACGAGGAAAATAAGTTAATTATATTAAAAACAATCTTTAGAGCTGTTGTTTTGTATGATGGATGCACCTTCAGTATGAGCCGACTGTGCAAAAACTCTATAAACAAGTTTCAAAGTACGTAAAGATGATGTTTAATCTACTAGTAATAAATTACTATGTAGTTATAAAAAATATTTATCAAATTGCAGCAGACGAATTTTTAGGGAGTGCAGCTACTACCTACATATGTACATACATATGTAACTCCCACTATGTTGGCTTAAATTAAAAAACAAAAATGTAATAGAAATACTAGTGATAAACGTCACCAGAAGTAGACCAATCGCTAGCAGGAAGCAGTTGGATCAAACTAAATTTCAGTGAAAACATATCCATTAATCCACTTCAATGAAGTCCGGTAAAGAACAAAAAGCAGAAAACGGGGCAGGGGGCGTTTAAAAGCTTTACTGACATAAAAGCTTAGCAAAAAGTCGATTTAGTTCACAACTGAAATATTTTCCTGTCTGTAAATTGCCATAGAAACGGCACCCCAGTGTTTTCCTACTTTTTGTTTACGATCCTCGACGAGTTTCAATGGACCAGACTCGCTTGGTCTCGAGTTGCATTGCGAGGGTCCCTACCCCAAGGCGGACTAAAACCCTACATTGACTCTATTGGAAGTATCTCATCCATCTATAAAGCTGCGCCTCCACTCCCTGCTTTAGCAAAGTTTCCTAAACCACTTAAAGTTGCTGTCAGTGAGCATCCAAAAAGTCATGCGAGGACTACTCTAACTTTTGATTTGTTTTCGTTGGCATTTTCTTAGATCGCTAGTCTTCGACAAATTGCTCCCCGGGGCTAGATACAATTGCCCAGAACACGACATGAATCCGCCGTATCGAAAGAAGGAAATCCTCGTCGAAATCTCATGATGTCATCTAGCTGACGACGTGCTATTTAATTATGGCTTACTTATTTGTTATGTTTGAAATGATTCTGACGAGGAAGGACAATAGCCCTGGGAATGGACGAAATGGTCTCGTTCGCAGCAGAGATGATGGTCATTTCCTTTGATTCGGAAGTAACAGAATTTCATAATGGATTTAGTTATTTTTGAACTTCGTACTTGAGACTAAGCATAGCTAGCGAATAGAAGTTAAAGAAGCAACTTATATGTAGTTCTTTAAAGATGGTAGACAATAACTTAAATTAAATATTTTTGTAATATTATATTATAATTATAAAGTTTAAACATTGTTATGCGTCTAAAACTAATTTAAACGAAAGTTAAATTATTTTACAAGAGTTTTATGCAAGTCACAACACTGAGAAAAATATCACCTTGTAAAATCAAATTATGCTTTAATTACATTGAAGTGTCGTTTAAAATTTAGAACAAAATCGAATCAACAAAACCCCCTTAGGACTATCGACAATACCTGATATTGCTTTCAATTAAAGTGATTTTACTTTATTTCTAGATCAAAATGAAACCCACATATGTAAAAGACATAGTGGGTGAGATTAGTATGAAATTATCCTTCTGTAATAGCATAAGATCAGGGCCAAGAAGGATAAAATCAGAACGAACAGAATCGAACCAGTAATTAATAGATATAAAATCAGACTCAGTAGTACAAAATCAGAACTTTATTTTTCGATTTGGGTAGCTTTAAGTTAGTATGTAGTTTCAATGAAAATTATAACGAATACTGTAGAAAAAATTAAGTGTTTGATTGTAAAATATAACTAGACTGTTTTTTGCTTTTTCAAAGACAATAATATTAGTTATGATGTTCATTCTTTTTTCGTAAACTTATGTTTACTAAGAAAATAGTGTTAACTGAAAATGCTTCGAATATTGTGAGTTGTTGAAATTAAAATCATCACAACTTTTGATAAGATTTCTTAAAGTTCTCTTTAAAGCACATATCTTGGTTACGAGTGCACACTCAATAATATGGGAAATTGATATTTAATATCGTATTACCACATTCTCGATATTTCCTAAATTTATACTTAGAATTAGTACTTTGCGTTCATCGGATAACTTCAACAAATCTAGTTTATAATAAACGAACATTTAAATTATTTGCACATAAGGGTTTATTATTAATCTTAACAGATTTCCATTAATTCAGTATACAATTGAGATTTAGATTTATAGTATATTTAGCCATGTGTATATTTATTATGAAAATGGATATAAATAAACCGAACAAGTCTAGTAATAAATTTGAAAAGTAAAATAAATATCATACCTTCATGTCTGGTTCCATTTTTAGAAAAAAACATTGGTGCAAATTGAGTCATATTAATCTATTGTTGTAGTCGCAATTTGCAAAACAAAATCAAAATTTAAGCCTTGCATGAAGGTTCCATCAGATAAAAAAAAAATTGTGAAGGGATTCCACTATTTTGAACTCGTGTATATTGGTGATTAACATCAATACATAAAGAGTGATTGACAAATCAATAGAGTAGAGTTTCCTGAAAACTGCACGTTGAATTGCAACGGTTTGAGTCCCTCAATCGATTTTTTGTGTATTGAAAACTCAAGCAGCGCCTGCGAATATCAATTTATCGAATTGCACTCAATTGAAAACACCATTGTCGCAGGTAAATGAAAGGATAAATGTTCCCGATGTTTTCAATTGCGTGGTCGAAAAATATTAGATAAAGGGAAAATTGCTGAAGTGTTGAAAAACGAATGCTGGAGACAATCGGGAGCTTAAAGTCGTGAAAAATTGAAAAAAGCGTCGTTTCTTATCAAAGCCTAATGAAATATGTATGTAGAGTAAGCTCGGTGCTGCTGGAATAGTTTTGCGCGATTATCTGTGAATGGGAATTTGCCGGTCTTGTGAGAAAATTAATACAATGTTCTGGAAACCTTCAAGCAACAAAACATGACGATAAATGCGCGAAATGACATGATCTGCAATTTTTGTTTCGTCAAGGTTCTATGATACTTAGTGGTAGTTTTTACCTTGAGTTTTTAGTGCTTGCATTCATTGATTTACTTGACTTGCATAAATGGTCGCAAATTCATCGTAACTAATTTTTATTTATCTTCTTTTGCAGGTGAGATCATAATTCATATAATTTTCCATGATTTTACGATGCCATTTAGAAGCTGTCTCTCAGTGAAGTCGACACTTTCAGCAGGTTAGACTTTTTTTTGGAACGTGGTGTGTCGTACCATCACGTGTATGTACAGTGGCAAGCAAAACTGTTCACATGTTTTCATATTTTGGATTCTTTGGTCTCTGTCAGCGTAAATATTTGTCGTAGCAATGTGAAATAAAATTTTTCTTATTCCTTGTAATCTATGTAATGGCACTCACAACTTTTTTCGTAAATATTATTACTGTTTTGCAATTCTCAATGAGTTTTGTCTATGTGGATCATGTGAACAGTTTTGCACGCCACTTGTAAAAAGGAAAAAACATAATATTATTAGTATTTAGTCCATAAACCTTTCCAGTCCTCTGCTGTCCATCCTGTGTCTGTTAGCAAACTCCTTTCGGGCTAATATGCTTTTGCAGAAAGAGCAACTGCTTGTCTGGGGATGCATAACAAGAAATGGTGTTGACCCTATCTTCATAATTGAAGACCAATGAAAAAAAAAGATTATTTGAATATTTTGCGAACAAATTTACCGCTTGCAATTGAAAAAAGTGGGCTACCGGAAGAAAAAGTAATATTCCAGCAGGTCGGGGACCCGAAGCATACAGCGAAAATAGTCACGGAATGGCTGAAAACCAGATATTCAATGTGCTAAAATGGCCTGCACAGAGTCCTGTTGTTAGCCCAATTGAAAATTTATGGGCTTACATAAAAAGTCAGTTGGCGCAGTACTCTGAGCCTCCAAAAAGCCTTAATGAGCTATGGAGCCGGGTTCAGGAAGAGTGGATGAAAATTGCGCAATCTATTATACATAATCTATACGACAGTATGCCAAATATAATAAGTGAACTTAAAAGAAATAAAGGTTTATGGACTAAATACTAATAATATTATGTTTTTTCCTTTTTACAAGTGGCGTGCAAAACTGTTCACATGATCCACATAGACAAAAATCATTGAGAATTGCAAAACAGTAATAATATTTACGAAAAAAGTTGTGAGTGCCATTACATAGATTACAAGGAATAAGAAAAATTTTATTTCACATTGCTACGACAAATATTTACGCTGACAGAGCCCAAAGAATCCAAAATATGAAAACATGTGAACAGTTTTGCTCGCCACTGTATGTCTCTTTGTTGATATATCTTATTTAATTTTTTTTAAGAGTATCCGTTGCAATATATCGTAATATGTAATAGTAAAGCACTTTTCTTTTAAAGTTTGAAATTCGATTTCTCTCATTAATAGCAACAGCATTATTTCATAGAATACCCTTTCATTGAATTTTATTAAAAATATTTCTTTGTATTTTATACTAGATAGTATGAAAAATTTACATATATTTTAAACCATTCTTAAAAAAGTGTACATAAAGTACAATGCTTGGAAAGTTTTGCAAATAGATCATATTCTACAGTTTCCTTAAGATTCATTAATTAATAATTTGTAATAAAAACGTTTATGAACAAATTGGTATTAAATTTCTTAGTAAATATATAATGCTTAATAATAAAAAGAATAATATAAGTGACTAAAAGAACAAAAAGAACCTGCCGATTGTTCAAGAGGAACAAGTGGCATTCACTTTTTATATTTTATTTTAAGAGTCCTAATTTAAATAAGTAAAATCGTAAAATTTCAAAACCACGAAAAAAATAATAAAAATAAAATTTATCGTAATTTGTTGTCGGTAACCTTTAAATGATGTTATTATGAATTTTGAAATGAATCATGCAATAAAAAATAAGATAGTAAGAGGTGTGTTGAAACATATACCTATCTTTTCTGCAAACGTAAACCTCAATCTAACTATCATTCATTGCATATTTGAAGGAAAGAGTAGGAAGCTTAACTATGGGTTTCAACCGCTTAGAGTTGGAACTGGAATACAAATTCCTAATAGCAAAATCTGCGCAATTTATTTTTATGCATAATTTTATTGTCGAAATTAGCCCACATATTCTCTTTGATATTAACAAATTGCACTCATATGAATTCCGAAGCGCTACATATTTCTTGCATCATGTATTTATATGTATGAGCGCATCGAGCCATACAAATAAGTGCTAAACATCATTTTCTATTATGGTGTTAGGCAGTTTTTGTTTATCTCAATTTTTATCGGTCATTAAGACTCGAGCGCACCAGCTAAGTTGGAATTCATGTTTTTCGTAAATTTTCGGCTTGCTGATTCAGAGCTAGACTAGCTGGCCAAAAGCATGATAGTGCGACGGAAGTCGATTAAAAAAATAATTATCTTATCTTCTGAGAATGCACAAGTTGGTTTCTTTAATTTATCACTATCTAGTAGGATACACCCAACTACTTTTGTACAAACGCGGCGATTGGCGAAGTAGAATATTTAGCAATCTAACGCTCGACGGTTTTTGAGCATTTCAGTCAGCCTCAACGAACTCTGGTATTTCGAGATATTCGAGTTAAGAATGCGCCAGCTGAGGCGAAGCTAAATTCAAAATTACCGAAGAGAGTCGGTGCAAACTTTGGACATTTCACTTTACCTGTTCGCGCGGCGACAGCTATCCGGGTGCTGATTTCGCGTTGTCTTAAGGCGCAGTCAGAAAACTCGAAGAGTAGCCTTGAGTAAATAGGTTAAACCGAATGAATAAACCTGCGAACACAAAAATATCTTATTATCGCGTCATAGTTGCACAGCACTCGGCTGGAGAAATGCAATGCACCTAAGGTGCGGTGATGGATAAATATTTGCCAAAGCAACCAGCTCTCCAGCAAACTTGCAGCTTATTTGCACAACAATTGCGAAATCTCACTTTATCTAGTTTTGTGGAAATGCAAAAGTAAACAGTGGGCAAGGGCGCCACTGCCATAAAGCACTTCCGGCTTGCTGCTTGCACCGAGCTCAGCTACCGGCACATGAGCTCATCACGGATTATTTTATGAGATATGGCGTCCTTGGCAGCATCACCTGGTAAAAATCGCGCTTTGCTTTTATTCGAACGCAAAGAAGCATAGCTCTAAAAATATTGGCGAGGTTAGTAATGAATAATGAAGTGTATATTTAAAAAAATCCGCATAATTTCTGCTTGACTTTTAGAGATAAACAAAAATGATGTAATTTGATAAAGTATCTTATCTCTAGTTTTCCGAGAACTTTTCAATTCCGGACATAACAAGAAAGAGTTTGGAAAACCATATTTTATTCAAAGCAACGCTGCATTTCAAGTTATTTCTTATTGAAAATAATATTGATTATTTAAAATGAGAAACTCGACCGTGTTAAAGTGTTGATATTACGTGTGCACTCCACACCAAATCGGATGCTATTTTAAATTTTACACTTTTAATTTGTATGACATTTTTTGCCGATTCAGTATTTATTCAAAATTTTGGATTTTTATCTTAAACGTTTCATGAAATATATTTTTGCCAATTTTATGTGATCAAATGAATTAAATTTTCTGCTAATCTAAAAAACTATATAGTTAATTTTTGTTTTAAAAGCCTATATTTTTTTAATACTAAAATTAAAACAGTGCCTTTTAAATGTCTGTGCTATTTCGATATATTTTTATGAGTTGTTTTTTTTAGAAAAGTAGGAACCTATCTACAAATTTTAAGCTATAGTGGTCCATAGTTTCGTTTTTATTTTATTTGTAGTGAATAAAATTGCCGTATGCTTTTATTTATTTCATTATTTAGAATTTTCATAAATTTAAACGGTACACGGAGAGAAGAGTTTGTAGAAAAATTCCCTTACTAGTTACCCAAAGTGAATGCAAATGGTCAGCCAAGGAAATTTTATTTGACTTAAAATGGAAAAATTGCTTGTATGCAAGGAAAAATTGCTTGTATACTTTTCTTTTCTTGTAGATGTTTTAATACTTATGTATATCTAAAATTATAGGAATTTTATATTTAGGAAATAATTCGTGAAAAAACTTATTTAACTTAGTTGACGATATGAAATAGTAGATACAGCTTAAACTTCACAACCTTCGAAAACTCAAAAAACGCTGAATATTAAGTCCATGAAAAAATTTAGGAAAAGTTATGTAGTTGTGCATATTCTTATCTTAGAAGTCATTAGACGAGTATCTATCTATATAAATAAAATATAAAATTAAATTGATAAAAGCTGAAAGCAATTTTTGTATTGAAGTGGCAATTTTCTTTTATGACTAAACATTTAAGAGGACAGTTTTCCTTTTATTATTATTATTTTTTTCTCATATTATTTAAAAAGCTCGGCTTATAGCCTGCTTCTTTCTAGACCTTCAATCAAAGCTTATGGCTAAGTGCATTTAATTTTACAACATTTTCTGTCATAAAAATAACCATATAAAATTACAACCTCGCAAGAGGACCTTAAGTCAAGATTTTCGCAAGTAGTGTTCAAGGCGGTAGCAGCAAACCACAAAGATGATGCAAAGGAAAATCATTCTGTCTGCTTAGTTTACAGTTTCTAGTCGATATACCAACTCAATTTTGTACCCCAAATCTCTCTTGGGCTTACACCTTTCCATTTTGTCTTCCCAAGGAGCCACAAAACATCGAATTCCCTTTGTAGCCTCGATGTTGAGCAGTTTTCGCATTTTCTTCAGAGAGCAAATCTATGTCTACACCGGACGTAAAACTTCAATATCGTATCTTGTGTCGAGCTCTTTAAAAGTAATGTTTCCTTTCAAAGGAAAACCTCGGGTTTTCAATTACCATTAAATTTTGGGATTTTCAGTTGTACGTATTTCCATAGACACAAAAATGTAAATGTGTTTTACTCGAAGCAAAATTTATTTTGCTTTTAAGGGTTTTACCAGTATCATTGCTTTCATTAGATTTACAATTTGTAAAATGTATTTTATATTGCAGTTTGCTTTTTGTTAAATGATTTTACATCTTTTGTGCTCCTTTGATTATTCAGTCAGTGATTAATTCTAGCTGCTTTCAAATTCAATGTGTTTAAGATTTTTAAATTTTTTAATGGATAAGAAATTTGGATTTAGAACTTCAAAATCAATAATATATATATTGCACTTTTGATATACATATTTATGTATATTACTCGATATTTGTACATACATATGTATTGCCCGAATCGATTAATATAGTTGAGAAGATTTATAAAAGAACGCGGAAACCGGTAATTGTTTCTGCATGTCTTTCAAGAGTACGGTTCAGATAAATTCCAATTAAGCGTCCAACACAGCAGTTAATTAAAGAAACAAACTTCATTTTCCCGTTGAGCTTCTTTCGTGCTTAACAGCATTTTCTAACTGCTTCTACAGGCTGTTCGGCGTTTAGTCATCTTTACAGAAAACCTGTATTTCTATCTTGCTAGTTAGCACTTACACCTTTTGAGAAAGGATTTGGTAAATAATTAATTATTTCCGGCAAATTATGACTACATTTCCTCTTGAAAGATTTATTAGCCTCTCATTGAAGTTGTTAACAAGTCTTTCTGAAACTTCTTGAAAGCAGAAATATTGTTCCGTGTAAAAAAAATCTGTGAGTAAAGTTCAGTTACCTCTTCCCGTAAAAATTCTCATCGATGCGACTACTTAAATTAAAGGCACCAAATTGGAATATATTAGTGTCTTCCCACATTTAATGCCTTTACTTAAAATTCAAATTTCAACATAGATCAAGAAGAAGTTTTAAGTTGTCTTAATTTCAGTATACAGATGTATGTATTTATGTACCTATTTCTTTTCCCAACATTATTCGTGTTTGTAATAATAATATGTTTCAATAATTAACAAAGGATAGTGTGGAAATGGAATTATAATTAGCTTCTACTTTTTAATTTAAATTAGATTTAAAAGATTTATATAAAAATATTTAAATTTATGTACGATTCGTAATAACTACGAAAACACTCTTTAGCTTGAATTTCGAATACAAAGATGGTGTTACAAAGTATAATACAAGATAAAAATAATATACCTTGATAAACAACAGGCTAACTTTTGCTATTGAATTAACTGAATATGACCGAAAAATAGTCAAAATGTATCTATTTATATGTCTTTAACTAATATGTACAATATATTTTCATTTAATTTTTATGTATGTTGAAAGTTAAGTAAGATTTGATTTTTTCCTTATATTTTTGCCTAATCTTGTGCTAAATATAATTATATTTTATTTTTTTATATTATATTATATATTCTCAATATTGGTTAAAATCTTTTCAAGGTCTTTTAATACAAAAACTTAGAATTTGTTGGGCGATGTGATAAATTATTATATTAGTTCTTTCGCACCTGAAGTGAATCAATAATTTACCTATACCTGGTGGCGTGCCATGTCATGAAGTTCGTTATCCCCTGCAGCGAGTTATTTTATCTTTTTCCAAATTTGCTATAGCACAGCATCCTGCTGCGCAGAAGTCAAACATTCTTTGGTATCAAAGTCAGACGGAATATTCCCGATCGAAACGAAATGGCATTTGCCACGGCTACGGCAATTACACCTGTTTCGGATTAAAATCTATACCAAGCGATTTGGCGACATTCACTGCTCATAACTTAAGACCATTTCGAGCTCCGGAGCTAAGTATCTGCAAATGGAAACGTCTCAGGGGATAAGCCGGTGAAAAATCCGATGGGTTGACATCCCGGGCAAGCACCTTGATTCGCGCTCAAAGTTGCATTTAATCGCTAAAAAAGAAACGCATCAAGGGCAATCAAAATCGCGCGCAAGGTGTTTTATTTTTGCAGTCACGATGCCTTTCAGCGCATTTGTGGTACGGGCCTCACCGGATGTTTTGAGGCAAACATTTCGAATTCCTTAATTTGGAACAGGGCAACCAAAGTTAACCTGGTCAAAAAGGGGAAGGGTATTTATAATGAAATTTTCATCGGAAAATGCCACAGATTCTTGGTTCTTTGTGTGGAGGAAGTTATTGTGTGCAGAAAAGTTTTTCCTCCGGCCAGGAGCAGCGCATTTATTCAAGTTGAGCGCGAATGAAATTTTCACGGAAAAGTTTCCATTTTAATTCCCTACGCCTGCAGCGCACTTCCTGCAGATATCTGGCTCAACAGAATTTGTACAGAAAGAATCACTTCCCCCGTCCGATTCGGTGAAATACTTTCAAATAAGTTGCTAACTCTACATGTATAATTTTAGCTGAAAATTGTGTTTCCACTTAATGGTAATCGGATCCTAGAAGCGGAACTCAGTCCAATATCTAGAAAATACCAGTTCAGAAAATTAGTGCACTTTAAGAAACTTTTCTCAGTTTGCGAAACAGCTGCATTATTGAGAGTAAAAAGAAACTGAAAAGTGTCGTTGTAATTATATGAAAATGTTGCCAATTTGCAGAATAACGAGAATTATCTGACGATTGCTATGGCAAAAAGTCGGTTCATTATTCATGCTTTTATATAAGAACAACTTTTGTTGTGCATCTGTAATTGACCTATTTTAATAAATTCAATCATGACCTTAAAATAGTTTTTAGTTTCAATGACGAAAGTGACTATAATATGCCTATGACATTGTCAACCAAAGAATTTTTTAAAACAAGACCCTGGATATTCTTTTAAGATACCTCGATAACCTCTTTTACTAATTTTCATGGCAATTCGATGAAGAATTAGAATGAAACTGATTTTTTTCTGAAAGCCTAATGAAGTTCGAATTTCGATCTTTGGCCCAAGATATTATTATGTGTTTAGCAAAGATTGTTTACAAAAATAAAATAATTAAAAAAAAATTAAATAATTTTGTATAATTATAAGAAAACTAATTGAAAAGATTATATTTCTCGAGAGATTTTTAAAATTATTTTATTATTAATGTGTTTGGAAATTGATAGTTTAATATTAAAAGAAACAATAATTCCGATTTTAAAGAAGACTGGAAAAATCCATTTATTTTTATGTCATATATCTAATAAGAACTTTTTAAGCATTTTTGAATAATTCGTCATTTCTTGAAACATTCTTAATAAATTATACAATACTTTCAAATAAATTAAAATTTGAATATTTTAGGAATTAAAACGGATATAAAAATATATTATAACGTCATGATTTAAGAAAGAATATTCGGAGCATGCATTCATGGACGTGGTACATAAAACCTGCTTAAAAATTTAGCACGCTTTTTCGTTATTGCAGAAACGTATTGTTTGGAATGTTAATCCTTTATAAAGCTAAAAGTAAACCCGTTTCTTGGGGAATCCATTATTCGTTCCAGTTTTAATATTCGATTCAAAAAGTCAGACTTTCTGGAATAATATTTACTTTGGGCGGAATCGTACACTTTGAATTTTTTATACCTTTTGCATTAAAGCGCCTGTACATCGTCCTGGGAGAATTCTCAAGCAAATTTACGGAAATAAGATTTCACCTAAATCCCCAGACGACGACGTGTCACATCTACCTGAACAGGAAAATCCAGAAAATAAAGAAAACTCAGTTGATTTTCTTGCACACGGTCCAAACATTTTCTTCCACCAGCCTGATCATCAGCTCACCAGTCCGGAAAACCGTAAACAAAATGTGGGCGGGCGGTAGCTGAATAATGGCAGCCGTGCTGTGATATCTGTTACAGGTGAAGGTAAAGGTAAAGGTACGAGCGTCTTGTCCATAGACGACGAAAAACCTTGCGGCAGGAGCATCGAGCAGACGTAAGATATTCACTTCATGAATATGCAAAAGATCCGTCCCGGCCGGACCCGAGTGCAGAGCGAGCAGCCAGTTTATGAGCTCCTCCGCTTCCATTAGTTATGAACAGAAAGGATGAAAATGAGGCAGCAGTAGCCTCGTCAGAGGGCTTTCGCCATTAATGTGTAATTGGGCGGGCAAAAATGTACCCGGCCGTAATTCAATTACTCGTGTATTGTCACACGATAATATCTAGGCTAGCTCGCATCGCCCGGATCGACCTTCCCGATGTTCCTCAAAGTGCATAATAAAGCGAACCAGGATAGAAAGCAACCTTCCCGGGATCGTGCCTGAATTTTAATGGGCCGACAGTGTTTTTCCCGATGACCCAAGAGGGACGAATAATGGACTGAAAATTCAGAATCATCCAATTACCGGACTCCCGCATGGCCGAGCCAAGGCACTGCCAATTTCTGAACGGGCCACCACTCACTCTGATGGATGGCCGCTTCGTCTGTCAAATCGCACTTACACTCAATCAATTCCGGGAGGACCGCGGTATGGGTGCGGGTGGTGTTCATCGGGGTCAGTTTATCGAGCGAAACTGATTTCAGGGTGGGACTCTCCTCAGCTTTTCCCCGGAAGTTATAGGGAAAATAAATCGATGTACTCGGGCTCTTACATCTGGTCTGGGGAAACCCAGGGAATAATTAAGGTCCAGAGCCAATATGTAGGACTAAGAACCACTTTGTCTTGCATAAATTCTGCAAAAATTCATTTATCTGAAGGTCATGTTCGAGAAATTTCTCCACACGCATTTTAGTTTTCTTTCTGCTATTGTACGATATCCGTAAATTGTAGTTACTCACCAGAAAACGTGAAGATTGGAGTTCAGTGCAAAACTCCCCAAACGTATGTATGCGAACCAGATTATGCAGAGCTTGTACCTTCAAGTGCAACATATTTTGGTTGTTGGTTTGCGCTACCTTTTAACACTCAACTGATGTTTATTTGAAGTATAATTTATTATTTGTTTGCTAAGTAAGTATAGAATAAAAAAAAAAACATTTCTTGGTACATTCAACATTGATCAAACAGAATTCTAGATTCGAGAACTCGTTATAATCTTTTCATTTATTTATAAAGTCGGAGATTTTGTTTGTTTTTTAATAAATTGTACTTTGATTTCAAACTTTTTAGTTTTGTTATTTTTTAGGGTTCCGTACAGTAAAAGGAAAAAATGGAACCCTTATAAGATCACTCTCGTGCCCGTCCGTTCGTCTGTCCGCTTGTCTGGCACAGAGGGTTTTCGCACATATGGTATTTCGCCAGTCAACGATTAGCAAAACAAATAATTATAGATTAAAATGGTGGGTCAGTTTAGTGGAAGGAAAAAATAATTAATTAATATATCGTGTGAGGTATCATTTGACATCTACTACCTCTACGGATTCTAAAAAATATTTTTTATTTTTATAATTCGTGGTCCAGTGGTCTTAATGATATATGAAACTCAAAATTTCCTAGAAATGACCGTTTCTCCCCTTGATGTCCTAGGTTTCCAAAACTAAAATTTAGATTTTAATGGGGTTAGTAGATATTGGGTCATAGATTACCGAAGAACTGCAGATTTTTTATAAATATTTTAAATAAAAATAGGTGTGCGAGCCCGGCTCGCTCTTGGCCGGGTTTTTGTTTAATTAATGATTATTCAGTTTAGTTTAAGTATTCTAAGGTAAGTCAAAAGTTTTACTTCATACCATATCGAAGTATTTCTTCTGAGAAAATTGTAATTTATTGAATACGTTTATTATACACACATAAATATATATCTATATATTCAAAAAAAATAACAACTATAAGACCTTAACCCATAAAAATAAATACAAAGTATCAAGTGCTTTTTAATCAATCCCACACTAATTAATTAATTAAAGTTAAATTAATACACACTTTCTTAGCATTCGGTTAAAATTTTATATCAGTAAAATAATTTGTACATTACGTACCTATTGCAGAAGTCTTAATTTCGCAAATTCGAATAAAATAAACAAAATCAAATGAAGTGCCCATACTATAAATTAAATAAAAACAAGTGGAAAGTTTAATAATTAGAAAAGATATCCTATTCCTTTTCACTTTGGTATGATGATAAAGAACTTGAATTTGTAGTACGTTTTGTTCCAAAAGTAAAACTCCATTAATTGTTTCTAATTCTCAAAATTTACAACTGCATAGTTCAGCAAAAATTCATGGCCGAATGGAGCAGTGAAATGAAAATACCTACATACATACATATGTATGTATGAGTAAAAAATCAATAATTTTCGAGCCTCTAACTTTTCTCCTCTGATATGAATTAAAAAGTTTATTTTACATGCACAATGCAGAAAAATGTTTACATATTAAACTTATAGAACATTTGAATGTAATTTCGAACTTATTTACTAGAATTCAATACAAAACTGTCGGGTTGAAAATATGTGCTAGAAATTGTTTGTAGGTAGCAAAAGAGAGATTTATTGATGTCCAGTTTGTGGTCGTATGATTCCATTTTAAACTGAAATAGGTAGGTACGGAATAATTTGCTGTACAAAACAATTTTAAAGTAAAGATTTACCCACTATAATCCCTATGTACGTTCTAAAGTTCTTTTAACAAATAGACAAATATAGTAAAGAAGACACATATTTCGTTGCTGTTATTTACGTAAAAATTAAAGTTAAAAATTGGTAGAGCAGTAAAAATGCTTGATGTATAAAAGCCAATTTGGCGTGTTGCATATCTGCTTATTTAGTTGACGGCCTCATCAAATTGGTTGCCCTTACTCCGCATTCATAATGTGAATTAGCAAGGGAGGTACTGATAGAAATTTTCAAATAATTCAGTGTCTGCATCTGTGCCAGAGGCCGATTTGCGTATTTGAAACCGGAAATCAATTTTCACCTGAAGCTGTTTGTATTTAATCATTGGGATCTCTCATTACAACACCCCCATACTGTCAACAGCCCGGCTGGCATAGCCGCAATGTTTGTTCGGATTAATGGTGGAAATGAATAATTCCAAGTGATGTTCTGAATACCACTCCGCAGCTAACACCTAGAGGAGGCTAATGCTTTCTGCAGGAGTCTCCCTTGGGGCTGCGGAATCCTAAAACAACTCCAAATCCATGCTCTCTTCTACATAATCCTTTGGAACTTTATTCAAAGAATTAAAAGGATTAACATGTGAAATTTGTATTCTGTATTTTGCGATTCATCTTCAGGAGCGAGTGGTACGTCGAGTAACTCAATTCCCTTGTTCCAAATCCGTAAAAGACGCAAAATTTGCTATACACGTGCAGGTACTTATGTATACTTTACATAAATAAAGGTGTAATTATTTTCGACACTCCGATGGATAATAATTACATTAATTATACTTTTCACCGGTGCGAAATGCTTTTACTTTAATGAATTAAAGCTATCGACAGCGTAACCTGCAAAGAGAATAATTGAAAACAGTTTTTCAATAAGTATTTTATATGTTGGTAAATAATGGCCGACATTAATGTTAATGAGCTGGCCAATTAAATTTGGACGGATACCAATTAACTTGCCTGCTATTTATTATACTTGGCGGCAATTAGAGCTTTGAGGTGCAATTTAATACCTGAAATGCTGATATGCCGACCAGCAGCCATCGCTATCGGTAAACATTTAGGGATTTTCGAAAATTCTGTATTCACGGGATTTAAATGAAAGTTTTTTCTCCATATTTATTTGCTTTTCAAACAAATAAATGCCTGTTAGGGAGATGAATTGCCCTTTGAGGAATAAAATTGCAGAGGATTTGAGCCACAAAGCGCCCAATGTGTGGGAAATTTTAGCCAAAGGTTGTATTTATTAATAATGGAATCATGTTTTATAAAAAGTTAAGTTGTAGTTGTATTTCATCCAGTGTTTAAACACGCAATACGTACGATTAGAGCTAAATTACATAAAACTCGCTAGTAAGCGTCCACTTTGTATTTAGATAAAATGTACTTTTACAGTGAATTTATCTAAATCAAATCAAAGTTTTATAAATTGCATATTCAGTGTTGTGTGACAAGATTATTTTTTCTAATTTCTTTTTAACTTAAAAATCCTTCATTATACATATGCACATGTAAAAATTAAACTAAAGCATATAATTATGTTACACTTTTCTATTGAAAAGTGAAAGCAAGACCCATTATTTAATCCTTGGTTAATTGATTGACTTGTAAAGGCAGAGTACCATATAATTTTATTAAAAATAATTTGATAACTACGCCCATCCCATCGATATCCGATGACACTCTGGTTAATCAAACTGCTCTTTTGCTTTAATCTTTAGACACGCGATGGAACAGAAGGATCCTTTTACCCTCATCGCACGCTATTCGTGAGAAAACCTTTAATTTTAATATTCCTTTATACGAAAATGAACCCGACCCTCTTACTTAATTCTAAAATACTTTTTATCACAGCAATAAAGGGCATTTCTGGGCATTTTCGTTAGCCCTAAAAATATCATTTTTATAATGGGATTTTTATGTTTTTAACTTTTTTCCTCTAACTGTTTTTGTCAGCTTTTAATAAACTTAAAAGTTTCAGTAGCTGCACACGACTGTTGGATTAAGCTTAAACAGTTAGAAAAATTCTCTATGCCAAAGCTATAATTATAAAATCTATTTCGTATTTTTTGAATTTGCGATGGCATGAAAGTTTTTCAAAATTGATTTGCTGCTCGGCACGTTAATTGTTTGTTGTTACAGTTGCTGATTTTGCCCCATTTTAAAATTATTACTTAATTTTGGGTGTAAAATAATTTATTTTATAATTACATATACTGAAATTAATAAAATTTAAAAAGTTTATAACTATGGATAAGTCTTTTTGAAATTTTGAACGTATTTTGTAAATTATGCAAAATGTATTCACCGGAATATTATTTTTATATGATATCAAATTCATATTATAAAATCATGAGAGGTGGTATAGCCATAAGTATCCTCTTTAAAATGTACCTAGAATGTGATTTATATACTAAACCTCTTTTAGAAAAGATACTTGAAAAATCGAAAAAACTTAACCCTATGGGGAACACTAAATTAAAGCTTCTGAATAAAATTTACCTTATTTTAATTGAATTTAAATAATATAAACTATTTTAATACCGCTTTAAAGTTCGAAAATACGACTTTTCTTTAAAGTTGAATATTTCGGTTTTATTACAATAAAACAAAGGATATATAAGGTGTTCCAAAAACCAACGTTCAAATGAAAATGGGATGATGGGCCAACTCATGTCTGTTCCAATAAGCCAAATTTCTCCTAAGTAAAAATCTTCTGGTTTTCTGTATACCTTTTTGAAGCTGAAAGTATGCATACTTTAAGGGTATCAGCTGTTTTTTTTTCGATATTTTAAAAACCATAATTATTTTTAAAAATGAAGGTGGGAAAGGACAATGAAATATATAAGAAAAAGGGGAAATTGTAATGAAATCATTGTTAATTTTATTAGACATTTCTGTAATAGTTTTAATTTTGTAATAAACAATCCTTTCCAATTGGCAAAAAGAAGTCACGAAGAATGTTATTTTTTAGCTCATTTTCATGTTATTACAAATAAAATTAAATGCATGTTTATTTTTGAATTATGCCAAGAAAAAATTATGCGAGCACTTTTCAAAATTCATTCAAATTAAAAGTGGTCGAGTCCAATTGGTTTTTATATTATTTTAATGGGAGTGACTATTTTCACCTTAAAAAACGTGAAACCAGAAACCAGAAACCAGAAACCAGAAAAAATAAATTCATTCAAATTACAAAATGCCTATTAACTAAAGATTTTCCTTTTACAAAATGCCTACTAACTAAAGATTTTCCTTTTACAAAATGCCTACTAAATAAAGATTTTCCTTTTACTGTGAATTTATTTTTTCTGGTTTCTGGTTTCTGGTTTCTGGTTTCACGTTTTAAGGTGAAAATAGTCACCTCCTATTTTAATATGGGTCCCTAGTATATTCTCAACATAAAGCTAGTGTTTTCAAAAATCAGAATACTTTGACAAAAATGGAGCCGTTTTGGTATGACTAGAGAAACTCCTACGTTGTTTGGTTATTGAAAAATCGCTTATAAGAGAAATTTCAAATGAAATTAAATAAACTTAGACTTTTCCTAACAACTTGTGAAAACTTTGATTCCAGTTCTGAATTATTGAAAACTGCGAAGTGTGGTTATAACTTTGAAATTGAGTGTAGCATTTCTATAATCGCAATGGCATTCGCCTTGGCGTAAAATACTTTACAGAGGCGATAAAACTGAAGAAAGAGTTAAAACATTTCTTGAAGAATTATGCTAATGGCGAAACACTGAATTTTAATTTAGTCGAGAAATAGATACCCAAATAAATGAAAAAGCGGTCAATTGCAACAGGTTTGCAACTTGCAGCCGACTAAGTAAAGGCTGCTTCGCTAAAGCATTTTTTCCGCTGGTCCGAGCGCGGCTCCCACCGACACCCGGGAGACCGCGACTTAAAGAAGTCAACCATTGCTTGAACTTGAAGACGGCAAGAAAACATCCACGGCCTATCGCCGCCGGCTCGCACCGCGATTCAGTTCCTGGCCTCCATGCACCCAGTCAGACTGGTTAATTATTTTCATATAGTCAATCGATAGTCGATTCGATACCTCGCTATCAGCGGCTAGCTACAAGTCCGGACCTGATTTACTTTTTGCCGTGTAATGGGCATTAACCAGTGACTACACGACGGTTTACCTGCGGCCCCGTGTACTTGGTTCCTCGCGCGGACGTGCTCCGCGGCCGCGGCGTCCCGCGATGCGCGCCCCTTGGCAGCCGCGGCCGCGCACGAGACGTGCTCGGCCGAGGCCCGGCACGGCACATGTCACCGCGGAATCCGCGGCGGGCCTTCCGCGGCCGGACAGCTGCCCGGCTCGAGGAACAATCGAAGTGCGCGAGAATTTTAATGAATCACACCTCGTTACCGCGCCGAGGTGAGCTCCTCGCACCCTGAGCCTCTGCAAGGACGGTGAAAATTTCTTGTTAATTAAAGTCCTGCTTCACTGGCGATTTATTGGACTAATTTAATTCGTCCAGCTGGGAGTTTAATTAACGCTGAACATCGCCAGTTTCCTCGGGTTCCGCAAAATTGTGATGAGTTTCAGTTTTCAGGAAATTACATACATACATATACATACATGTATATGTACATATATATGCATGTACGTGGGTGCGATATTTATTTTTATCCTCGCCCGTCCGGGCAGAACCTGAGAAGAATTGATTCCGTGCGAATTTTCCAACTGAATGAGCCCCAAATTGATAACCCGAAGCGGATATGACCAAATGGTTTGATATAAATTTGGTTGCGGATTAAGGGCAGGCGGACTCCCTGATAAGGAGCTTAATCACGGCCGGATTGGAGCGGGGCGGAATGCAAAAATACCTAGGGTGGATTGATTCAACCTGATCCTCTTCCATCGAGCCGATGTAATGCAAAATTCGCCAGGACATTTTTGATGGATCCGAGTATCCAATATAAACATCGGGTGACACACTTGTGAATATTTTGAACAACATGATGGCATATTATTGGCATTTTTCAAAAGATAAAATGCAATTGAAATAACTTTACCCCCATAATTGAAATGTTGGTTTCGTATACCATATTACAGGGGATTTTCTGTGAGGGAGCATATTTTCGTATAATAAAAATAATTTATTTCAACCCAACCGACCTACATATAATACATACATACTTACATTTTATGAGAGGCTTTTCCGACTTTCGATATTTCAGTCAACATATTTCAGATAAGTTATGAAATTTTCATGTAATCATACTTTTTGAAGGGTCTTTCGATAATACGGGTTAGTATACATAATATTGATATTTGTCTAAAGTTTAGGCACATCTATAAAATTTAAGCAGCAAAAACCATGAAATTGTTAAGGAGTATTCGAGGTCTATAGAAACAAAGTTAGCAATATCCACGTTTGTAAATTTTACAAAACTTGATAAAATGGTCAACAGTTTTGTGCTCGTTTATGTAACAGAACAATTGAATTTTTTTCTGTAGATTACGAATCTGAGAACTAAAAATTTTAAGACCATTAGGTTTTTAGAAAAAATAAAATCAGGTAAACAGAAATGTTAAGCGTCTTACACTCCTTCTTCCGTAAAATATAAAACATCTTAAACTCTAATGGATTTCCGATTCTGAGTTGCTAAAAAAGAATCTCTGATGAAAAATATGCTCTAAGAAAAACTTTTATGGATTTACTTTCTTTTGCAATACTCCTTACATTTCAAGATTGTATTGGCCAGCCTAATTGTTCTTCAGGTATCTTAGTATATTACACAGATTCTAGTTCTAATATTTTGAAATATTTAGTATTATTAATTATTTTGCTTGTCTATTTGTTTGTTCTAAAGCTTACCTACTCACTTCGAAATTTATTCAGGATAAAAATCTGTGAAGATTGCCACCTTTGTTTCTATATCCTTCACTGAATTGCTAACATTGAATGGCAATTAAAAGTTAATTTGTAAAATAATTAGAGATTTCCTTTGTACCAACTTTTAACAATCTTGTTCAATATTTTATAAGACTCACTAAAATATCTTCTTTTCCGGCTTTTAGAGGCCTTCAAAGTAAGCTATTAAAACTTTCTCCACTTTTGGTAGCTAAATTATGAACGCAGCAGAGAGCAAAGAGCGGTGGAAAAATAAAATTAATAAAGATTAAAAATTAATAAACACAATTTGACTTAACAGAGTTAAGTTTTACGATTAGATTTAAGGAACCCGTCAATTTGACGAATTTTGTATTTTGTACTGAAATCTACAGCAGCTTTAAATTTTAATTTTGAGTAGGTGTGAGTGTTATTTTTAATTTATGTAAGGCCATAATATGTTGTTTTTTTCTTGTACGTTCAAGTTGTGTTTCTGATCCAATGCATAGATTTATATAATTTTTTTACGTGGAAGAAAAACCTTCTTCTTCTTAGTAAGCGAAAGTAGTCAAAGCGACATATGTATATCTGTAAATCGATACAACTATAAAACACTTTAACAGGTTCAAAAGATACTGCGGGAGTATCCAAAAGCGTCATTAATTTTGCTGATGAGGATCAAATTCTCCACGAAGTAAATGTCAAAGTACAATCAACTCTTAAGAATTCTTGAAAACTTCCTCGAAGGAGTTCGGACAAAGAAGGGGTTGGAGGAGTTGTGGCGTTCGGCTAAAAATGTAAATCGATTTTGTTAACTCTTCTCGTTAGACGAACCTGGCGACCCATTGACATAACTCAGCAAGCTTTAGGGAATCAATACCCAAAGCCGGAGGAATTTGTTGGATCTACCGATTCGTGATGTTGTTCGGACGTTGAGGGTTCGTAACCCTCGTGTTTTAAGTTATAAGAATCTCATTAATGTTAGGAAAATCTAGACAGGGAACTGTTCCGTAAATTGATGTTTTCTTGTTGCCACCGGCAATCTACTTCCTTGTGGTATTCCGAAAAAGGATGATTCCATAAATATGACTAAATTGCCTGCCCATTAAGAGGAAAATTGGGATTTAATGTAATGCAGTAAATTGAGTCAATTCTTCTCTCGGAAATTTACGTACATTAATTGTTTTCGCATGCAATTAATGCGGCGTGATTCATCCCTGCCGGCTGTCGGGAAGTGTGAAATGCAGCTTCCACCAAACGCCGCACGGAGTTTACGCCAACGGCTTAATAGAACACGAGATAATTCAGCTTAAAACGACGCTGGCTGCATTAAGGAAATGACCCATAAGGAATTTGTGTAATAGTCCTTGAAGAAGTGCCAAGATCCAGCAACAGCTTTTATCGTTCTTTTTTTTCTAGACTCTAGATGTAGCAGCGGGCGTGCTCGCTAATATTACACGACCATGGCCGTGGATGATGGCGAAACCATCCCGAAAATAGGAAAAAACCACATCCTCGAAAATAAAAAATACGAGCTGATATTGCTAGCCCGATATCATTAGAGCACATTTATTGTCGCAATCACGCACATCTTTTCAAACTTTTAATACCCGCTATACTTATAATAAGTTGTTTCGAAACGTTTCGTCCGATGAGAAATTGCCGCCATTAGCCATTCCGCTGGTGTCTGTTTTCTTTAGAAAATGACTTTTAGGTGTCTTTTTTTGGCTTTTTAAAATCTCTTTCGAAAGCATAAAGCACATAATTCTGGTGTCGTTGACAAATGAAGAGAATTCCTTCCGCCGGATGGGTGCTAGGTATCGCCGATTAGTTCTCTGGGTTGGGATTATCTTAATGGGCAATTTCCGAAAAATTATTTGAAACCTTAATTTCGTCGCAAGAAGTCGCTTAGAAAGTGATTTGCGGCTTAATGGCCTCCTAGATTGCGCTAGAAGAACGAGGATAAGATTAGGCGTTTAAAGAAAATAAATTAGTTCCAGAAGAAAAATGTTGAGCAGTTAATGTAGCAGACAGGGTGCGTTGACTTGTTAAGATATCAAAATATGTAGACAATTTTTTGTGAAATATACCCTAAACTCTAAGAAATAATTGAGTAATTTTAAAACATTATACGTTAGCACAAACAACGTTTAACGTTGCAAATTTACAACGCAGTGTAATAATGATATTCACGAGGTGATTTACATTCAGTATTTAATTAAGAAAATTAAGATTTATCCCAAAAATATGTAATAATAATGAATTTCATTTCTAAGTAGGTACGTCAAGATTTACTCCTTGAATGACGCCATTACTAACAAAATATCGCCATAACTAGTGTACTTTTACATTTAGGCACCACAAATGCTTGGAAATTTTCGTACGATGAACAATTGCAATATTATAAAATGCCATTTTCTAACACAATTAAAATTTTCTTTTTGTTGTACTTATAGAGACGAATACACCGATAAATTCTCTATGTAATTATCAGCACCCAATTTTGCTTTGTGCATTATTATTAACTTGTTTATACGAAATGTGTATTTTTTAAAAAAAGTAAAATATTACAAATATTTTTAGATTTTACCGCCAGAGTATCTTATAACTTCGTCATATAAATATATATTTATTATCATTCATTACATGACTGTGTTATTTCGCGTGAGGTAATTTAAAACTAAATTGTTGTTAATGTACGTAATTTTTTATACATAATTAATAACGTATAAAATTTCACGTTAATTCGATACTCAGCTTTGATGGCAAAGATATTTACGTGTAATCTGTATTTGCAATTATGTATACCTATTATTTGATCAAATTATATTTTAAAATATGAAGTATTTTAGCAGCACATTTTTCAATTATTCTCAACGAAAATAGTTATTCTGATTAATGTAAATATTAAATATATGCTTTATTGAAAAATTAAAATTCTCTAAACAACACTTTTGTTTCTTTTTGTAGGTAAAAAGAGTTGTGACTATCAGCGAGAAAAGGATCCACTAGCAACTAATTTGTTTTATAAGATATGTAGGTACATGTATTTTGTTTTTATTTACACTATAATGAATTTGAAAATTTTATCCAGTGATATTGTGATAGATAAGTGGATGAAAAATACAAACATTAATTTTAACTAGGTACGTAGGGCTCGAAAATGTTTTTTGTGTATCAGTATTATGTATGTCCAATTTTGAAAATTACTATAATTAATTAATAATCATTACATTTTAGATGATATTACGTAAAATAATGTTTTGTCATATTTCGCTAAAGATTCTTGGAATTTAACGTCATTGCTATTAATTAAAAAACCAAAGACCCGGGAGATTGAAACTATTTTTTATATTTTTGGGCTACTGCCTTTTGAAGGCGCTTCATATTGTATAGTAGTTCTATGCTTCGTACAAGTCGACGATTTGAAACTACACCTTCGTTTACTATGATCAAAACAAGTTATGTTGAATTAAGTGGTTGCAAATTGTTGTCTATATGCTTTGTATTGACGATGACAGACACTGTGACATGGTGATGGTATCTGAGGGGCAAAACTAGAATATGGTGAATGCTTCGAATATTCAATAAATTAAGCATATTTAAAGTTAAGGCAGGTCGCTATTTTGCGTCAGAGGTTGTCTAGCTAGATTTAATATGAAATATTTGTGGAAATGCACGCAACCACAGGAGCCACAAAGCTCGGGTGAAAGTTGTAGTTGGATCCAGCAGCAGGTACCCGGCCACTTCGGTAAATATGTATATCTCCAATGTAATTAAATTGAAAATTTCCGCCCGAACAACCAGCCAAATGAGGTGAATTGCCTCGCATAGCAAGTGACTAGGTAACTTCAAACTATAATTAGCATCCCAGTCTGAAAATTGCAGGGTAGGCGCACATGTCTCAGCATGAGCACTAGGGTGGAGTGAAATTACTTTTTTTATATATTTACTATGGCATACCGACTAAAAGCTGTGTAATAGGCTCAATAAGCAAAAGCGAAAATATTTTTTGTCTAGGTTTATATTTAGAGGTGCCCCCGTTGGGACAAAGTTTTGAAAAAAAATCAGAAACTTGTCAATGTTCAATAGTGCAAAACCAAATGCTAAACTTCATAAAATGATGGTTTTATCAGAGCCAGACTGTCATCACGTCAGATGATGCCTTTTTATAATACTAAACGCGAATTTTCTACTTAATTGGCTATTTTGTAACATTTTTCTCATAAATGTTTCATAAATATGAATCGCAGTTTTATTGCAAAATTCTTGATATATTTTTGTTTAAAGAGGTTTTGGGGCACCATAAATTCCAAACTTTTATATATATTTTTATTATTATATAAAAATATAGGTTTTAAACAACATGAACAATACTATTTCGATACATTATTAACGTTTATATACATCTAAATGAGGCTATCAAAAATGAATGAAATTATACTTTTTTTCAAAATTCTTTTGTTTTGGGGCACCTCAAAACATTATAATACATAAATGATATTTAACATACTTCATTTGCTCATCCATAGGCAGCTTTTTACCACTATGCTATTACGAAATAACAAAAAAAATAATTCTCCATACATTTTCACTCCACCCTAATGAGCACCCTTTGGAGCCAATAGATCCAGCCAGTTGGCAGGACCTGGCTAAGTGGTGTAATAATAATTGTATCAGCAAAATTTACGTGTACATTACGTTAGATTATGCAAATGAAAGCTCTGAAGTCGTCCCGCTGAGGGTGCTGTAAAGATGGCAGAAAATGTCGCCTCCTGCCCCAAGAATTACTGCTGCGTTTTCATCTTGAACATAATCCAAGGTAACTGGCAGGTGGCTCCGCAAAGTCGGGAATAATTTTGTATTTTCCTTCACAGAGGTGTTTCAAATTAATGTGGTCGTTAGAATCCCCCTCCCACTAAGTTATGGCTGTTGTCTTATCAGGGGGAAACACAAATTTGTCTATAGTTACTAGCTGAGTTATAGTGATACAAAGCCAAAAGCCATTTCGAGTAAATTAGGTCAGATGAAGTCGAGCATCGCAATAAACAACAATTTGGAGTCATATCCTCCGGTGATACTGTGAAATGCGAGGACTCATTTGGCTGATATGGTCCTTGGTAATGTTGACAATTTTTTTTGCACCCGAAAATGCCATGGGTTCAAAGAACTCACTCAAAACTACTGAAAACACTGTGTAAATTCGAACTGCATTTTCAACCACAAAATAGCAGCTAAAAGCAATTAAATTGCGAACTACTTTTAAATGAACTTTCATTACATTTTCCACCAAGAAACTCAGTATCACGTCTAGATAAACGAGTTCAAGTTATTTATTTCTTATTTGAAAAGTTTAACCTGCTTCTTGCTTGCGTGAAATCAAGAGCAAACATTTTTGCCAAGGAACAACATTTGTTGACACGGTATTTTATTCCCCCATAAAACTTTGTACATATTTCCAATAAAGCAGGTAAGTTGTTATCAAATAAAACTTTTCGAACTTAAACCCGTCGAGGTATGCTGGTTTATAAATCATAGAATTGACATATTGATTGCAGTCGTTTTAGCAATTTAGAAAAATTAATTCAAAGGAAATTTGTGGGATTCATGGACACTAAGGTTATGTCTATAAAACTTTTGTTATTGTCTGTTAATTATTAAATCGCGTCAACCTTCTTAAAGTTGTTTCGCTTACATGTGATTTTGTGAACATTTGAATGTCTAGATATATTGAATTAGCATTATGTCGACGATTTTATTTATATATAGAACGTTTATTATTCTTCCTCTAAATATATCACTACAAAAGTTCGTAGTAACCAAAAACGGAAATGTAAACGCCAAGTCGATTTTGTTATCGCCGCGTAATTTATTCAGGTAACACAAGAATTTAAACCTACAAAATTTGATTTATTATACTTTTGAGAATGTCTAATAGACGTAATGAAAACTCTTTTGACTTGTGTTATAGATGCAACTGTATGTTGTAATAATAAAATTTTGAGTTATTGAGTATGAGCAATACTAAACAGAATTTTGAATCTTTAAAACTACACGACAAAAAATTCTAAAGACAATTATTTTGAGATCCTAAAATTAAGATTAGGCTTTGGGCGAGATTTATAACCAATTGTAGGTACATACTATGCATACTATTATTATTATTATTATTATTATTATTATTATTATTATTATTATATCAGTTTTATAGCTTTATTTGTTTTAGAAGAACTCAACTGGCACAAAAACCAAGGCGGAAAAACGAGTGACCATATAAAGTTTTATTTTTTTCTTTGGTACGAAACTCTAAATAAAATACGAAAGTAATAAGCATAGTCGTCTTCAAATTCAAACATTAAATTTTTACTCAGACACAAAACAAAATATTCTCGAACAACATCATATGTCATGAAAACTAAAAAGATCATGATTTCAAGTTTGATAACAAAAATTAATATTAAAAATCAAAAAGAAACAACTTGTTTTGCTAACAAATTTATGTCCTATCGTCACTTATAGTTGCTCGAGATCGTTTGACTGGCTTTATTTCAAAATCTGAGCTTGACTCATCGACAAGTTCGATAGCACTTTCGGTAGTTTTAGGTTTTAAAAAACCTGTCATTAGAAATTTTTTGCTCTTGTTTTGCAATCTTTATAAACTTTTAGGCAAATAAGCAAATTTTCAAGATTTCTTTTAAATATTTCCGCTCTCTCCGGCGGAGGATTGTTGTCTATATTATAAAATATAAGATTCCATCTGTTTCCCATGTCCAAACATTTTTCTATACCTTTCAGAGTGAAGTTTTTGGTTGCTTCATTGGAAAGATCTTCAGAATTACATATTTGTGAATATATGTATGTACACTAGAATTGTGACATTGTATAGGAAAATTTCTACCTTATTTCCAATGTTACTAACGTAGTTAAAGGTTCTATCTACCAACCAAGTTTACCCAGTTTGACTAAAAAGGGTCAAAAATACCTAAATATTTCGCGAACCGTTAAAATTAAAGTTTTGGGGTATAATTTCAGATATTGAATAAATGTAATTTCTGTTAAACCACTTCTTTTTTTAAGAAAATTTATCATGTATCTTTTAAGTTTAGATCATATTATTTTATTCAGCTTATTTAACGTTGCCGGATATCATAGATAGTTTAGTTAATTTAGAATAGTTAAGCTTACATTTTTGTTTTATTCCAAAACACAAAATGTTCAGTGTAATAAGTCTCATTAAAAAACAAAGAGAGGTGTAAAGTTTCACTGGGTCGATTAAGCTGGAATTTTGCACTACGACTCCTGAGCACATCATCAATCATCTTTTTCTCTTTCGGATTCACTTTAAATTCAAAATAAGAATGTTACGGGTGTGTAATTGACCTGTTCATCATTCTGAGATTATGCGAGGAGGATATAGCGATTCAGGTCGACAAAAATGATTTCTCAAAATCCCCGAATGTGACCGCTAAAGGTAAAATTGTATGTTCTTGTTTCGAGGAATATCAGGGTGGAAATAATTTTTCTATGGATATTTCCTTTGCAAATCCCTGGAAATCCCTATTTAATCCGGGAATCCTGCTCCTGGAGAGCACTTATCCGACCTCCTGCAGGGGATGAATTTTATTTTACGCTCTAAAAAATTTATTTACTTGCTAATCATGTGCTTTGAGTGAGATCTCCACAGTCTCCCACGGCGCAGCGCATATTTTAAATCGTATAATCATCCCGCCTTTCTCGAGGAAGACATCGCTCCACCCGCAGCCCATTTCTTTTACACCTCAACGCTTTCTTTACTTTACAGAAAGCTTGGGAAACGTAAAGAAGCCGCAGGTAAGAACTTGTTTTTAAGCTCATTTGCAGGTATGCAAGATGCCTCCGAACGGAATGCTGTGAGTCGGGGGCAGAGGTGGTGACAATAACGAGGTTAGGCCACCAGTCACACATTTGGGAGCTGAGTAAAAAAGGTGGAACTTTTATCACCGGGGCTGGGAAGAATCCTGCTTTTTGGCGGCATAAAGTCACAGGAAAAGGATCTTCTCAGCCCTAACCCCAGATGTGTTCCCCTTTTTGACTTCTTCATTTTTTCTCGCAAGAAAATCAACTCATGCTGCGAGCGAACTGCTCGTCATTCATCACTCAGACCGCGGCCCTCAAATTTAATATCCTGGCGGCCCTTCCTTTTCGGAAGAAGGCGGTGTCGTAAAGTAAAGGGATGATGGAATTTTATATTACACGCCTTTTTCCGAGTCCCGACGCAAATAAAAATCCTCCTCGCCGCCTATAATTCCGGCCATCAGGAGGAATATCCCCTTCCTTTGGTACATCAACAAGAAAAATTATTAATAATAATTAAGTTGAGACATTTTCGCGATAACGAGGTATCTTTATGTGGGAAAAGTTTGACAGCGATATCAGCGCACTTAATAACCACTTGGCGAAATGGCACGACTCCAAAATTTTCCGGAGTGCTTCCATACAGTGAAATTATCGGAAATTATTGAGCGTGAAGCGAGTTGCGGCTCATTATTTTCCACGCCATGTCCCAATTTGGCGGGGCGGGGGCGTAAAACCGGCATCGCTCCCACGCCGTCAATTTGTGTTAATTGTAACGCAGATTGTCAACTATTTGCCTTGCGTATCGCGGTATCGCGGTATCGCAGGGTGTAAATAAAGCTCGCACGGTGATCGATGATTGTCGCTCTGCGACAGTAATTATGAGGTGTCGTTACCTGAACAGGGCAGAGGCAACTGCCACTATTTATAACAATTTCGATGGCAACCAAGTGGATTATTCTTGCGGTTATTTGCCAGCACCAGCGCCAACAACTCCTCTGGCGAGAGGTTCACGCAATTAGGAATGATGCCTTCGGTTGATAAATGGGTTCGGCGGAATGAAAAACGACAGGCGCATGATTACCGTCGATTTAAAGAGCCACTGAGGTTCAGTTGCTGACGATTTATGACGTACCCATGTCCAACTAAATTACATATGCTCTTTCTGCGGTAAAAAGGAAAGAAACAAATTATGTTTTAATATCGGTTAAAGAGCTCCCACATTTAAAACTTTATGTGCGCTTTTTAAGTTCATAAGATATATAACAGTCTTTCATAAAACCTAAAATCTTATGTACGTATTTTCAGTTATGAATGAGTTATGGTAAAGTTTACGATTTTCAGATGTAAATGTTCTCTGCAAATAAAGCCCTAAACATCGTATGATTTGTTACTATACAAGTAAAAAAGCCAATTTATTAAACCCTATGCATCAAATTGTCTGTTAAATTCAATTTAAAGAAAATAAGCACTAGTTTTATTTAAATCATATTCAAAATTTGCGCCAATACCAGCTATAAACATAGTAAGACCAGAAATATTGCAAATGCTTGGAAAAAAGATTATTATTATTTTACTATAATATACAATTCGTACGTTACATACAAAAGTGAGGTTTTTTCACATAATGTACATTAGGGTGGAGTGAAAATGTATGGAGAATTATTTTTTTTGTTATTTTGTAATAGCATAGTGGTAAAAAGCTACCTATGGATGAGAAAACGAAGTATGTTAAATATCATTTATGTATTATAATGGTTTGAGGTGCCCCAAAACGAAAGAATTTTAAAAAAAGTATACTTTCATTCATTTTTGACAGCCTCAATCAGATGTGTATAAACCTTAATAATGTAACGGAATAGTACTTTTCATGTTGTTTAAAACCTATATTTTTATGTAATACTAAAAATATATATTAAAGTTTGGAATTTATGGTGCCCAAAACCTCTTAAAAGAAAAATAAATCAAGAATTTTGCAATAAAACTGCGATTCATATTTATGAAACATTTATGGGAAAAATGTCACAAAATAGCCAATTAAGTAGGAAATTCGCGTTTAGTATTATAAAAAGGCATCATCTGACGTGATGACAGTCTGGCCCTGATAAAACCATCATTTTATGAAGTTTAGCATTTGGTTTTGCACTATCGAACATTGACAAGTTTCTGAATTTTTTTCAAAATTTTGTCCCAACGGGGGTACCTCTAAATATAAACCTAGACAAAAAATATTTTCGCTTTCGCTTATTGTGCCTATCACGAAGCTTTTTGCGGGTATGCCATAGTAAATATATAAAAAAAATAATTTCACTTCACCCTAATGTATACATATACAAGATTCCTGCTATTTTGAATTCGAATTTTTTAATTCCCTTTTGAGGGAATTAATTAAATTAAGGGGGATTTATAGTGTGTTACACCTTAAAAAACATTTTTTTTGCTTTGTTCGGTATTTTGAAGCCTCTAAAATAACCCTATGTAAACCTTTTCATCACATCTGCTCTAGAAAATGAGTTTTACTCAATTTCATGATGGCTGGTCGAGTCGCGCAAGGGCACTTTCAAAATTTTAAACACTTTTTTCTCACTCCACACCATGGTTCGACAGAGATGTGATTCTTGTCGTGACCTGATTCAGATTTATCGCGGTATTAATTATAAAGTGATATAGTTATGGCCCTTCAAAGACGAAAAAAACATGGATAATTTGTTAACCCTTTTTGAATTTCGCTGCATTTGTACAAATTTTGGAATTTTGACTTGAATCAAGTCAAAACAGTAGCCACTACTTTAAGAATCTGACCGATTTCCCAGAAAAAATTCGCGAAATTAGGTATCAAACTACTTTAGAAATCCCTTTTAAGGAGGGGTTGAAGCTTTTAGCCAGACCTAGGCTTGAGCCAAACTTACAATTAGTCCGGATAGAGCCAAACCTAGTCCGGTTTGAACTAGACCAGAAAGCTACAGTATAGTAAAAATCCCAGTAAAAAAATCGATTCAAACGTTAGCAATTGTATCAATTTCTGAAAAATTTACAAAAGTAGAGATTCCTGTCTTTGCTTCTATACTCCTTGTATTAAAGCTATGCCTTCTATCCTTAAAGTATTTAAATACCGATAATATAATAACAACCTATTTTGAAGATTTTAACTGCGAGGGAAATGAATTTTCCTAATACAGTAAGACCCCGCTTAACGCTGTCTCGTTTAGCACTGTTTCGGTTTAGCGCTCTTTTATTTCAACCCGGGGATTCCCCGAAATTGTGCGCAGCCCTAGGTTTCCAAATATATACATAACATATCCGAAACAGTGTAATTGTGTTTCTTGTTTGGTGCGGTGCTGTACGGACGCATTTTTATCATTTGAAACATTTGTTACCGCAAAAGGAAAACGCAAACTACATTAGATGCCTTCTAGACAAAAAGGCAGAAAATTGGAAACACAGAATAGACTGAATGATCTGACTGACTTAGAATTTTATTTGTTTTTATAAGTATATTCGTTTATATTGTTTTTATTTTTGTAAGAAATAAATGTTTGGTTTTATTTTTATTAAAAAAAACATAATTATTAAATTTAATACCTAACGAATTTTCTATCCATCTTCCCCTAACCCCATTACATATTTACATGTTAAGATAGCCTCGTTTAGCGCTGTTTCGCATTACGCTCTACTTTGATGGAACGTATCCCCCGCGTTAAGCGGGGTCTTACTGTATAACATTTTCTAAACCACTCCTGTCCTGTCCATAAAATTAATTGTTTTTTACTTGTTTTATTGTTATGAAGATAAAAGGATTTCAATCAAAAACATTCTCACGCTATGTTAAATACCCATAAAAAACAATAACCTTTAGAAATTTAAATATGAAACCTCTTTGTATCCGCCTCTCGTTTTTCTTATTTTTTGAAATCACCCAAGAAAACTTAATTTCTAGAAAGATGACTGGGTGATAAGTTGTCCGTCATTACCTCCTTCACAGAACCTTATAATTAATTCTGCGCCACAAACTGAAATTGTGAGAACGACGTCGGAGATGAAACATGTTTTTTTTTTAGCGCTTCGGGTCTCATGGGTGCTTTAATAAAACGCTCTTGAAGATGAAAAAATTAAATTAAAGTGTACGAGCTGCTGGCTTTAACAATTATATAAAGCTTCCACGAACTGAAAATTATTAGCATACAGACGATGTTCTATATGGAACCTGAAGAACCGTCTCTTTGAAAATAATGCAACTTCCATTTCTTATGGCCCTGTGTGCTTTAAATAATTAAAGAGCATTTTATTAGAATTGCTCAATTAAATTTTCATTAGGAAGAGGGACTTAATGTCCTTTAGCGTGGCAAACTCGGGGGCTGTGTCTAATTGGTACAACTATTATAATCTAAGTAAGTTTAAATTGTAGTGCATTTTACGATTTCAGATGAACTTAATGCTTGGCTTAAGACTGAAATTGTATGTGGACATTGTAGGAGTAAAATTACAGGGCCTTCGAATCAGAAAAATTTACCAAATATTTGGGTAAAGCGGTTGCTAGGGAAATGCTACCGTGCATGAAATTACTTCAATAGCTTCAACTTCATCAAGTGAAGAAAACTTCGTTTATGCACGGGAAAGCTTTGAAAAGGACGAAAACAAACACGACGATATTCAACAATTTAATTTAGTTAATTTTGTTTTTGTTGCTCTGTATGTCCTCATCTTTGAAATATTTAATCAAATTACTTTTTAAAATAAACATCTTGGCGAATTCCGTCTATTTCGTCTTCAAACACATGATACAACATAAACATTACTTTCTCTAAAATAAAATTTTGATAAACCTCAACTGGTCACAAACTCATATAAATATGGAAGTGATAGAACTTACTCTTGAAATATCTGCTTTTGAATGGCAACTCTCTCTAAAAGAGTCTACTACTTTACGCGATCTCATGTCTTTACCCGAAAGACTTAAAAAAGTTATGTCGATTCTATTGACATTGATTTCCATGGTAAAACCTATTGAATTTTGAATTTTGAATATATCTGGACGGAACTGGACAATAGGGCAGTGATCTTGTTTTCGAATCTCTTTAAAATTAGTCCCATTTGATTTTTACTACAATTTAAGATTTTTGAATTTTATTCCACTTCCCCGCTTCTAAGTATATTGTACAGATTGCATCTTGATCGAAATATATAATAAATTTGACAACTTCATAAAATTTTTTAAAATAACAATCTTTAATGATTTTATCAAGTCACGTAATAAATATGTTTTAGGGGTCACAATTTAGGAAAATTTGTTGTACCTTTCCCCTTAATTTTAGTAGGCTTTATTTTCCGACCAACTGATTAAAAACACAAAAATGTGCAAATTTAATTTAAAAGAAGTAACGAGTAGAATAGAGTGCTGGAAAAGGGACCAACACATTTGCATATTCTTAATAATAATTAAAGGTTCTCATGAAGACGGTGAATAATGGCCTGTCCAAGGAGATCATGGACATACATCTTTTTAGCACGGTTTCCATCTCTCCAGTGCATGAACAGAATTTTTGATGAGTTCCTCGAAAAGAGGTAATGATGGGGAAATCGTCACTGTCGTCTTTTCTTCCTTTCTTGGGATCTAAGCATTGATGGAAAAGGCCATTCGTATCAAAGTATATAGCTAGATGGCTCAATGACCACAATTTAGTGACTTTGCTCAGAAGGACAACTATTAGTCAAACTGTGTTGACAGTCTACTTTCAGGCAGGAAAAGTTGTCGGTCGGAATGGGCGTGGCACTTCTTATGGCATCTTTGGAGATTGGAGCTAAAGTTCCTTTACGAGCCGAGATTTAAGAGCAATTTATACTTAATCCTAATTAAAATTTAATGTCTTAGCACCCCTTAATCCCAGATGGGAAAAAACATAATATTAAGGAAGAATGAATTCCACTTAATGGAAATGCGAGAAAAAGTATCATCCCCCAGTCTTTCCGCTCAGGAATAGACGTAATTGCAAATAATATAGACGTCATTTTCACTAGAAAAACAAAGAAATTGGAGCACGAGAAAAAGTTGCCATCCAGTCCGCCAACGTGGCATTAATCCTGGCGATAGCAAAAAATGGCGCGCTCTTGAAATATCTTCGCTGCACCACCAAGGGACTGAGGAAAGTTCGCGCGATGGAAAGAATTTGTCCGTTCTGCCGAGAGTGCAAACAGAAGTAATTTTTTAATTATAGCAATTTACCGGGAATGGCGGCAGCAGAAGAGCAGTAAATCGCGAGGGTCAGGGCAGTACACCTCGCGGCCTTACGTTATTAAATTTCTTGAGATATATTGAAGTGGTCGTGAGACTGCTCGTCGGCGGGGTTCCCAGCGAGTGGTCGTTGACTGTTGAGGAGTGACTGATGACTGCTCGCCCCAAAATCGATGCCGGACTAATGACCCTGGCAAATTCTCGGGCTTCTGGCGAAGCTTAGACAAATGGGGCATCTTGGGGGCATTAATCACCCGGCCCTAACTGAAACACGACCGCCGTTTAGTGCTTCGATGAACCTAGCATAGGGTTGCCATCTTTTTGTAGAATATCCGAATTCGAGTTAGATTAAAGCGTTTATAGACACATAACATGCACGCACTAGGTTCAAATAAGCCTTAAATAATAAATATAGAAATGATTTCATCAAATAATAAAAATAAATAAATAAGGCATAACAAAGAGATATGCTAATATATCGAAAGCAATCGAACTTCACAGTGGCGCTAGCAAAGAAAACTATCTTACATCAGACACCTACACTAATTTCATTTATCGTGAATGCGCTTAATAATTTTAGATTACCTTACCGAAATTCCTAACTCAATCTCTAGGGTATTTCGATTAATATCCTGGACACATATCAAGTCTTAATCAATGATTAGTACTAATTATTAATTGTGACAGCAGTGTGTCAACCAATTTTGAACATTGTACCTTCATAATACTTTAAAAACTCATGATAATGTTTTCAAAAATTCTTGTCATTTGCAGATGATTATCATCTCTCTCTCTGCTTGGGGTAATATATTGCACGACCTAACGCAAAACATACCATCCGTAATACTATATCCTGCTGACCCAACTTATGTTCCAAGAAACTCTACGACAAATCCCTCGGTGTTAGATATATACCTAACAAACAGACCAGAACTAGCAACTCAACCAAACACCATCAATGAGCTATCTTCTGACCATTTACCAGTCAATCTAAACCTATCAATTGTCACTCCTCAAAATTGCAATCTACAATATAACTATAAAAAAGCAAATTGGATAAAGTTTAGAGGCAAGATAAAATCAGAGCTGCGCCCATTGATGAAAACTTTGTCACTAAAAAATATAAACAATATAAAACAAGGAGATGACATGATTGAGTTTTTCACTAACCTCACACATACCACGATAAAGGCAACTGTCCCATACCGCAAAGTAAACCTATCCGATACGTGTAAATTGCCTGAAAATTTTACAAGAATGATACAATATCGAAATAACGTACGTAGAAAATGGCAGCGCACCCGAATCCCTTATTACAAAAAAATATTGCAGTTTTGGAACAAGTGTATACAAACGGATGTTTCGAATTATCGAAACGCTAAGTGGAGCCAGCTCTTAGGAAGTCTAAAAAAGGCATCCACGCCGTTTTGGAACATAACAAAAATAATAAAGAAAAAACATAAACCTCTACCGGCTATTCAATATAATACCACAAAATGTATTACATGCAAAGAAAAAGCCAAAGCATTCAGCGAAGCTTTTTCTGCAAATAATATCATTTCTCTCCATCTTAGCGACACCGAAACTACCACGGTAGAAAAGGATTGTATCACAAGTTTTGCGCAAAATGCAGCCCCCGGCACATTTACGCACATAAAGCCAAAGGAAATTAAACTTATCATCAAATAGCTGAAAAACCAAAAAGCCCCAGGTACAGATAAAATACCGAATTGCTGCATCAAAAGCTATCCGAAACCAGCTATTGTATATCTAACTTTCATATACAACTCCTGCCTCAAACTCCATTATTTCCCAAAAGCTTGGAAAATACCAAAAACGATTCCTATCCACAAGCCTGGGAAGCCAGCTGATTGTGCCTCAAGTTATCGACCAATCAGTTTACTAAATACGTTAGGTAAAATAATGGAAAAAATTATCAAAAATAAAATGACTGACTTTATGGAAGACAATGACATCCTTCCAAACTTTCAATTTGGCTTTAGAAGCGAACATTGCACTGCACACGCTGTTGCTAGAATAACACAAGACATCAAACAAAATCTAGCAGAAAAGAAATCAACGTCCCTAATACTGTTAGACGTCCAAGCAGCTTTTGATACCGTCTGGCATGAAGCTCTGTTATACAAGATGATAAAATTTAATTTTCCCAGCTACTTAATCTTTATGATACAGAGCTTTTTAAATGATAGATATTTTAAGGTCTACGTAGGATCGGTTAGCGCTGAACCATGCAAACTTATAGCAGGTGTTCCCCAAGGCTCAGTCCTCGGACCTATTTTATACAGTATATTTACTGCTGATTTCCCTGAGCTACATGGCTGTAATGTTTCAATGTTTGCTGACGACACTGCAATCTACACTTCCGCAGAAAACCTTGCTGAAATTTTGAAAACCATACAAACAGGCCTAAACAGCATAGGTAAATACTTTTACAAATGGAAAATTAAAATAAACTGTGAAAAATCACATGCTATGTTTTTCACCAGAAAGAGGAAACCGTGCTTTATACCTACAAATAAGCTCAAAATATACGATACTGAAATTCCATGGTCTGATAATGTAAAATATCTTGGAATTACACTAGATAAAACACTGACATACAAAGCTCACATCGCGCACACAATCCATAAAATAAATATTTTAACCAAAATCTTATATCCCTTCATTAATAGAAAGTCAACCCTAAGCCTGGACAATAAACTCCTAATATTTAAAGTAGTTTTTCTTGCCGTGTTGACATATGGAGCGCCAGTATGGTACGGTTGTGCGAACACGCACAAAAAAAAAAAAGCTTCAGACCGCCCAAAATAAAATATTAAAGATGATACTCAATCTTCCTTGGCATTATTCAACCAAACGATTGCATTCCATAGCAGATATCGATCTAGTTGATGTTAAATTAGAAAAATTAACAAATAATTTTGTAATGAAATGCGAGCATGCCCGCAATCCCCTGATTCTGCATCTTTGCCTAGATTAGTTAATTATTATATTAGGTAGCTTAGAATTAGTAGTAGTTTAGGGTAAATAGGATTAAGTATTCCTCATGAGGTTTTTTTTGTACAACTTTTCCTCCACATATTATATTATTAAAATTCAACATAATATTATTTTCCTAAAACAATATATTTTAAGCTGTATAGAATAACGTAAGACTTTCTAAACTCTTAAACTTAGCATCTACACTGTAAACTGCATAAATGTTATGATAATAAATAATAAAATAAAATAAAATAAAAAAATCATCTCTCTCTCCAGCACAGAAATATAAATTAAACACGGAAAGGTTGTATCGTGTAAAAACCCTATACGTCAGCGTACACTCTAAAGTAGCTTGTTCTAGAGTACAGCAATAGTGTGCAAGACGGACGCAGATAAAGCAAATTACCGAACTGTCAGATGACACCTACGCTCGTTTAACGTTAATTACAAAAAGTCAAGTTTTTTTTTTTACCCAAAAGCTTACTCAAATGTCAGATTCTTTCAACTGAACTTTTAATAAAGTTCTGCATAGAGTAAATTTGGAGAGCTTGCGAGTCCTGCTGTCCTTATAAATTGTCATTGTCCTTATAAATAAGCAATAAGAAATTGCAACGAAAGCTGATAAAATTTGACAGTTGTTAACCATACATTTTAGGTTAGTTGGGTGCACTGTCTGTACTTGAATTCTTAATGGTTTAATTATAAAAAATAATGTTCAAAATAATCGCTTAGCACTAAGGGCACTGTGTGTGCAGGGTACAACCCTCTCTATTATTCTTATACCCTAACCTCTAGATAAAAATTCGTCATCAAAAACGATGCGCAATATCTTTGCGTTTATTTATTTTAAGTTAACTCTTTTAGTTATATTCCTTCAAAGCCAATTTGAAAAATAGTACCAAAAATACCTCAATATGCCTTTCCTTTTAGACCTATGTACATATGTACATAAAAAATTATTTCAGAAATTAAGTTAGCGTCTTAAAAATAACCCGAAACGATATCTCACGTGTCTTCGACGAACATTGATTTCTATAAAAAAGTGCATCAAAACAAAAGCTAACTTCTAACCCTTATCTAATGGGTGGTAGATTAGGTTCGTAGTACATAAATATGCAGTTCGACGTAAAACGAAAGTTGTGTTCTTTTCATATCGGATCAAGATTCAGGTGTAGCAGGAATGAAATAGTTGAGCTCTACATTGGAGAACGGGCAATATCCAATTTGCGGCCCTATTATTGTCAATTTTCTCGATCTCAAAAAGGTGCCCTTTTTAGGACTTGCACTCTTGGACTTTCCGAAGTGTATGGCGGTTAAAGTTGAAAATGAGTATGACAGATAAATAAGTATTTTTAATGAAACTTTGTTTATTTCTTTAATATTAAATAATTTCGTTATTTAGGTACTCATTGAATTCATTAATTTTGAACAAATAATCTTATGATCTAAATATTTTTAATGCTACATACATATACTGTAAATTTTTGTGGTTTGAAAATCTCTTGTGTCTTGTGGTTGACGTGAACATTTTGTCTTTTTTCTTCTACGGCAATGTCTCGGAAACTATTTAAGATTTTCTATGCATTTCGAAAACATTAGTTCTATACATATGTAAATAACTAGTGTGATTTTATTGGAGTCTGCATAGAAAGTGTTAATTTAAGAATTTTTTGGACACTATTAGTTTAGTGTACATAATCTACTAAATCGACTACTTTAAGATGGTTAAGTTGTAAATTGTATGCATTTGCCAAAAATTGGAATAATTACGACTGAAAGGAGTATGGGTGGTAAATTTTAGCCGAGCCCAAAACCGGGCCGTACGAAAGCAGTAATCGATTTGTACAGTTAGAGGGTAAATTACAGAGGAGCGCAAGGGGTCATTACCCCATTCATTGATTGCTGACGAGCCAAAAGACCCACTTGGCGACCTGGGGGTTCGCCGGAGCAAGAACTGCCAATTTGTTTAGCAGAGCACTTTCGAGAAATGCGAAGGTAGAACGAGTCATCAGGTGAGAAAAGTATTCGCGTGTCCGTGCCGTGCCTGCATGGCCGAGTACACGGCGAACCTGGAGTAACCGGCAGTTGCGTAACCAGTTTTGAAGAAGAATTTGCGGCAGTAATTCACTCGGGGCGGCCTTTTGAGGCAAGTACTCGACCAAGACCAAGACCTCAGCCAAGACATTGCCAAGGATGGAGCGGGTTCTTTGACCTTCCGAAATGGCGAATTGCCGCGCTTCGAGTGCGGTTTGTTTCTCGTTACAGTGAAGCCGCACGTTTATGATACTTATTTATGTTATCGCTGGCCATGTTCAGCCGACGACCTAAGGCCCCCGGCACATCGTTGCGAGTAACCAGAACCGCTGCCGCAGGGCATGGTCCATAGAACCGTAGAGCCATAGAACGAAGGTAGGACGAGTTCCATAACTGCCTCAATTAAATGGCTCGAATTAAAGGGCAGATGTCAAAGGTCTGCGGCATCCTCCTGAGGTGAACTGTATAAGAAAACACGAACCGCACAAATTAAAGGTTCAGTATTCAAAGGAAATTGAAAGTCATGTTCGCCGAATTGAACTTTGGGTTCCAGAGCATTTTCAATTTCATGGAAGAGTGCTCTCCTTGCGCACTGAGGTAATTGTCGGCTCGGATGTCTTTTGCTAATGAATTAGTCTCATTATTTCTAGCAAAAGGCGCGAACAACGATGATCTTGGCGAGTGTAATGATACCGGAGTTTTTGCCATACAATGTGTAAACATTGTTCCCTGGGAAAATATTCGCACGCAATTTAATTAAAGTTAAACCCTACGTTGACTGCTCATCGAGATAATTACATTTCGTGGAAACTGTTTTTTGAACATAAAATCTCCACTGTTACATACGTAAAGGAGTAATTCTATCGGATTAAATACGTTTATTTTCAAGAACTGGGATTTAATGTTTTTCACGCAAACATTTCCTTGTATGTAGGTACAAAGTTTTTATGTATTCGCAAGTCGTATATTTAAAAACAAACACACAGAACAATTTTTATATTACATAGAGTACCTACCTTAAAATTTCTTGTTAAGATTCATTTCTTAAGGTTGCTGATTTCAATGTTATGCTCATTTCACGTATAATTTACTTAAATGCCACGAAAATTCTAACGTAATTAAACTTTAGACAAAATTGTTTACTCAAATGTGAAAGAAGTTTAACAGGTAGTAAATGATAAAGGGAAACATTTTGAACTTTTTCAATATACATATATTCATATGTAGCTCATACATAATGTATAGTACATATGTATGTATGAACTTAATATATAAAAAAAAATTGAGTGGAAATTAATAAATTATTCACTGTCAATTAAATTTCATAAAGTTTCGTTCAATTTCTGTTTAAGTTTTAAATACCCACATTTTTATTTTATGTTTTTAATAAAATTTCCAGAATATTGACTCGAACCAACCATTACTGACCTAAGTTTGAGCCTAGCTTGAAAAGCTATATTTCAAGCAAAGCTTTAGCTAATCTTAAGCTACATAAATTTGACCTTGGCTTAAACTTCGAATAAAACGAATTTCGAATTCGAATTTTCGAAATGTGTGCCCTTCTATCATTTTCAATTTTTATTTGGAATTCTCGCTGATTAGGTAGATATTTAAATAAATAATAGTGATTGAATCAGCATAAAAAGAACTTATAACTTTTAACTGAACTGCAACTTTTTACGACAAATAACAACATATATAGCTTGAAGAAAATTTTATTTTTATTAAATGAAAAAACGAAAGAAGCAATTCATTTGCATTTTACAATAATTCACTTATTTAAGATGTCCTAATTTATGCAACTTTACGAGTTGGATCCCCTTTTTTACTGACTAAGGCTTCTGGTTTGTACCACATTAAAACTTTAATTTACTTTACAATTCTTTACAATGATTTTTATGCTGGTTCTTTACGTTTTTATGATCGTACCGTGAGCTCTCCGTTGATCCAGGTTAAATGTTTTTCGGAACAAATAAAGATCTTAATGTTTTATGAGGGACAAATTAGTCTGAAGATAGAAATTTTATTTTAACATATTTATATAAGAAAAATTTATATTTAGCTCAATTCATTATTTAAAGAAACGAAAGAGAATAGACAAAAATGGGAAGAAGTAGGAAATAGAAATAGAAGGGCCTAGCTAAGAAACGGTTAATCGAATTAGGACACTACTATAGGTGTTATACTCGTAATAGACTGATTTATAAAAGAAACATTTCTAATAAATGCAAAAAATTAAAAGAAGAGAGGTCAAATTAAAATGTTATTGTTTGGTTTTACATAGACCGATGAAATAATAAATATTAGCTTTTAAATTTAGAATTGGAATAGACTTTTGTACAGAGAGCTCAATCAAAGGAAAGGCAAAGTTTGTGAAACAAAAACTGGCATAAGCTTTTTAAAAGTTCAGTTGATTAAAATTTTATAATTGTCACAGGTATGCGCCTACTTCTATTATACAACAAAATATTGTAAATTAGTCTTTCAAATTCTACTTTAGATACTTTCTTTAAGTAATGTAAAGCCCCTCTTCACGAAATTGGTCAAGAAAAGTTGATCATGGTGGATTATGGACGTTTTAATAAGAATGTCGTTTATCACATAAAGATCGCAAAAATGGAAGAATTGCAGTATATTTGATTTCATTGTCTTCAAGTTCTTCGTCCTAAAACCTTCGGACTAAAAACTTCGGTCTATTAAAATTAACATCCAGTTAGGAAAGTTTGGTTATCTTTTGTCTTTGCATTTTCGGTTATTATATTACTTGCATTTATTTTGCGGCAGTTCTTGTAATATTTGTTTTGAAATTTACTAATTTATGTAAGTACTAGAGTCTGTTGGAGAATTTTCTATAATTTGAAATTTATCTTGAATAACCTATAGGACAGACTTAAAATTTTCTAAAAATAGTTGGCAATTGCAAATTAACCTGTAAAATGTTCAGATCAAAATTTGAAGTTTTGCATTAATAAAAATCATAACAATTTGATACAAATTTTAGACCCTTATTCTGCGAAACTGTTAAGAAAGCTATTTTTTTTTTCAAATCGGTTCCGATTCAAGGTTTAGCAGGAAATTTTGCACTGAATTGAAATTTATGAAAAGTTCAAGGTTTGAAGTTTGGATGGGTACATATTATGGCAATTTGATGCACTTTTCACAAATCTTAAAACCTTGATATACGTTAGGGCTTTTAAAATTCAATTCAATGCAAAATTTGCTCTCTAACCTGAACCAGGTAGGAAAATGAAAGAAACGCAGCTTAAGTTTCAATTCAATATAAAATTGTCTGTTGATCTGGGCATAGCAAAAAACCGCAACTACAGTCTTTCTCTTCCAAGAAATATATTTATTTATAAAAATCTTTATTAAATTTGTTTGCTAATATTTTGTGAAGTATTGTATTACAAAAACCATAAAAACAACCCTATCTTTCTACTCCTTATAGATTTGTGTAACTCCCCTTAAGCTTTATCTACCGTCAGAACTTTAAGCAACTCTATTTTCACGGAGGATTACCCGAGCTTTCTTGAAAGTTGGACTAATTAGGCTTAGGTAGAATAAGTCGATCCATTCAAGACTACTTTTGTGCTCAGCTTGTAATGATAGTTGTCTTACAATGTAATCCCCAGGAGCGCCGTTCAAAAGAGGCCATCACCCCCGAGCAGCATGCCAAGCATTGCCCAAGATTTTATAATCGGAATGAGGGTCTGCGAAGAGCACGCCCAGCCGGTGTCGACAAACCCTCAAGCATTTTCAAAGAGTCAAAAGTCAATGAATGCAAAGGCTTCTCTGGTGAAGAGACGCATTTAACACGATGACCCTGCAAACAGATTTACCGCACAATTACACCTGCCAGGAGGTGAGAAAAAAGAAGCGACTCTTTCTAGAAATTCACGAGCGTCACGTCCCAGCGTAACCACTAAAGTCGTTCCTCTTGTCCCCGGCCGCCCCTCGCATCCTCCGTGTGTACACAGAGCTGCCCTAAAAACCTTCTTTTCATGTCCCAAAGAGCCCCACATGGGGCTGGCGCACCTGCAGAAGGTCCTCCTGCTGCATGGTGACGTATGTTAATTCAAAATGGTATCCTCCCTCATTTCCAGGGAAATACATTCACCTGGAGTCAAATTAAACTCTTTTCGCATTCACCCACTCTGCTCGGTGCGGTGTTAAGCACTCATCCTCCAGGAGGAAACTTGGAAATTCATTTCCCAGTTTTCCTCTCCTTTTGAGCCTTAGAGAAAGGGAAAGCGGCGTTAGTTTCAGCTTCATTACATGTTTTATGGATCGAACGTGGAGTACCCACGTCCCGTTAACTGCATAACGAGGATCTCGCCTTATTGGGCGGAAAATTACAATCTCAGCCTTTTATGAACCCTCGCAAGGTTGACTTATTGCAGTGATATGCCGCTGCATCTTGGCGTCTTGGATCAACTTAAGACGCAGGACGTAGGTGCCTTTGCGAGCTGTGACTTGTCTAACGATAGTAACGCAAACTTATGGTTTAATTTCCTTATGGTTCATGGTTCACGACATTTTCCTGTAGGCCTTATACCTACCTAAATTTGTATGCAGAGGAAAGGTTAATGTGACTCTTGCTAATATACTGCGACTGAGCGTTGGTTGTGGACTTGTGGTCCTATTCTTCATTCTCAAAAGCGCCATCTAGCGAATTGCGGAGGCTTTTTTGTTGGTAGTCTAGTGAATAGACAGTCGGCTTGGAATATTGCGAATTTCTTCTTTGTACATATATAACTTGTATCGACAATATAAAATAAGGGACTTTTTAAACTTAACACGCATTTTTCTCCAAATAACCTTGTTTTGAAGTCGTCACTGGGATATCTTGAAAATTAATTAATCTATTGACTTAAATTTTGTTGCACTTTATTCATTAATAGTATGTATGAATGACCTAGTAGTCTTAATAGAATTTTGACCTAAAAATCACTTGTTCAATTTTTTTCCTCTACTTTTGCCCCAAAAATGTAATTTTTCATAAAATGAGGGACATTTTTACAAGTTTTGGAATTTTGACCTTATGCTACTAAGAGACCACTAGACACAATTTCTGAGAATTAGACGTCCTGGACTCAGTGACCGTTTGGTATCTCTTTTTTGAGGCTTCTACTTCGACGTCTTGTATAATAATAATATAATTGTGAGAAAACACAAAACAATCCCAAAATGTTTGCTTAATAATAGAAAAAAATTGTTACCTCTAGCTAATAAAATTAATGAGAAAAAAATTCTCTAAAATTGTTGTACTTTCGCTAAAAAAATAAGAACATATCTTAATATTAAATTGTTGTAATAAATAGAATACATTAAAGATAAAACACAACGAGTTAAACCGATACTATAGGGTCAGTGATTCGATTAAATTCTGACATATGACCCATACATTTATGAATTATTAAATTTTTATAGAAGAAATGATATAATTGACTCTAAAAACTCCCATGTACTAATTTTTGTTCAAATCCGATTAAATTAACGAGCTTTGTCCGCCGCGTTTGGATCCGCCATTTCTAAAAACCTCTATATACTTAGTTTCAAGTTTCAAGCATATCTGGTCAAAATTATGAATATCCTCAGATATGCTTGAAACTATGTACAAACCTGCAGGTTTTTAGCAATTTAGAATATTGTGCGGCGCCGAGGTTCTCTTCTATCATTTTAGTTCATAAATTCACGAATTTTATTACATAATAATAGATACATATTTAAATACATATATAGTTTGAATTGTTGATTATAAAACTAAAAGATTAAATCCGGAAAGTCCAAAAATTTGATAGATATGAGAAACCCTAGACGGATAAAATAATATTTTAGTGGTAAGAAAAGTGGCTAACATCTACTTAACGCAAATAGAACTTTTATTCCTTTAATACCAAAAAAGGACCCAAATTTATTTTGAAAATAAGATCAAAACCACATCATTTTCGTAATATTTCATATCCTTGCAAAAAGTGAAAAGCACATTTTCACACTTATGGTGGTACTTACTATACACTTATAAAAAGCTAATCCAGCACATTCGCCCCTGCTGTGAAATTAATTTGTAACACTCCAGTAATGAAAGTGAATATCCTTCTACAAAAACTAGCCCTAAATAGGAAAAGCAGACTGTCGTGTAGAAGATCTAAATACACCTACCGCTTGTGAATTTTCAGTTACCACCAGTGGCTTCCATCTCTTTTATGTAGTTTTACCTGAAGTAATCTCTATAAATATCTCGAAAGCGGCTTAAGTACTTTACTCCATGTGATGCAACATGCGGTCCGCACCGCCCTGCAGCACCCTGTAGGAGGCATCTCCGGCCCATGCACAAATAGCAGCTTAACTTATCAGCGTCAGCCCAAAACTATGTCCGGGTAGCGCCATCGAGCCTTGTGTACGGACGCAATGTGGCTGGGCTGTCCCTTTTTGTATATGCCGAAGGGCTTACGAGCGCACGTCTCCCTGTGATATTACCTGGACTTAAACAGCCCCAAGAAGCAAATTTCGAGGTTGGCTCGGCTTGCTCTGGCAGTAGGCACTCAGGGGATACGACGGAAAGGGCTTTAAACCACTCCGGGAAGCTTGCCAAAGTTGCAAAATAAAAGGATTAACAGTAAGGCTGTTTGCAGGAAAACTAAGCACAGAACAAAATCGACCTTCCAGTGGTGTCAGCATATTCCGTCCTTAAGGACGCCGCAGATTAATGTGGAATTTTCCAGTGCCAACCGAATGTCATAGCAGTGCTTGACCCATGTTACAAGAATACACACGTCTAGCAGAGTGTAAATATCACATCTTTGAAAGATAACGAAATGTTTTTAAGAAAATTACTTTACACAGGAGATTTTATGACTATGTACATATATTTCCCACTCAAATGTTGAGGAAAAATTTGTAATCCGCGACACAAAAATTAATTGTATTGTTTAAATGTTTGGCTATTAAAATTTCAAACAAAATAAATAGGTTCACTATTAAAAAAATGTCGTTATAATTTAAACTATTTTTTGGAGTAAAACAAGTTCTTTACATAAAGAGATTATTTCGAACATAGTGTCTTAAATTTGTCCGGTTTTATTAGATTATTTTCATGTTATAAGGTCTACTTTTGAATTTTTAGTAGCTGGAGTACTAATATAGAGCAAACTTCAACTTACTAAAATTAAAAATATTTTTTGATAATCTTTAAAGCGTTCAATTCAATTTTTGTTACGTTAGTTTATAATTTTACTATGTATGTACTTGAAAAGGTTTACTTAAAAATTCAGAAAATTCTTGATATTCTACGCAAGAAAGCTCTGTTATGCAAGTATGTAATACTTTTTCTCCATATTTTTCAAAGTAAATTATGGGTCATTATTATTAAAAATAATTAATATGCTCTTCTATGCATTTTAATTATAAAAAGAATACATATGCTTACAATTTAAATACTTAGTGTTCGCATTAGACATATTTTGACAATAAATGTGGACTTTTTCGAAGTAATCATTGCCTAACCAAATAATTGTTTTTTATTTTCTAACTAAATACTATGTAAATTTATTTAAATACTTCCTTAAACACATTCAAATTGTCGTCAAAACCAACTTAGTTATAGTTTTTTTCGTATGTCCAGATCAATAGACAATTTTATATTGAATTGAAACTCATCAACAATTTCTCAGAATGGGTTTGAAATTCGCATCAAACTGCCATGATTTTTACAAGCTTTTATTTAGTTTCACCTGTCCCGGTGTCTGTAATGAAATCTTGCAAGTTAAATTTGACCCACTTCCCGGTTTCGGATTGAGCTGAAATTTTGCATGCATATGTATATTGCGTGAAAATGCAATATTGTGATGACATGGAGCTGATCTGATGCTGGAGCTGGAAGGTGGTCATAGGAACTCCGCAAAAAAACGACACAACCCCATCGACTTTGGGCTCGTTTGATTCGTATTGACGAGTACTTTAATCCTATATGGTAACCAGGGTCTGTTGCTGGAGCTGGAAAGTGGCCATAGGAGTTCCGCAATAAAACGGCACAACCCCATCGAGTTTGGGCTCGTTTGATTCGTGTTGATGAGTACTTTGGTCCTAGATAATATCCGTATGCAACCCCATCAAATTTGGGAAGCACGTGCCGAACACGTTATCGCGAGACACTGAAAACTCACGAGCAATATTTATTTTAACTTCATCTGAATTTTGGACCAGTTTTCGTATTATTCCGAAGACAATGCAATATAGTATATATAATATCGTTCAAAATCCAAAAAGGCGGACACCCCAATATGGCGGCTTACCTTTATCTTCACAACCCCCTTGACATGGGTATCAAATAAAAGGGTTCAACGAGTAGCAAACGATAAAAGATTGGTTTTAAAAATTTGTTTTTAAATTAAGGACTTATTTCATGGAAAATTTATTTTTCAGAATAATTTTTTACTTAAAAGTTGATAAAAGTCTTTGCAATTTGATACTATTTTAAGAAAATTTTAAATTTTTCCTACAGGTTATTTAAGATAAATTTCAAATCCAAGCAAAATCTCCTTTTGTTCTGGATAGACGAAAAAATCACAGCTACATATCATCACTAAAAGTCCTTTAAGTTATTTTTTTCAACCATCAATTTAAAAGTTTGAATTACATAAAAATTATATATATGGTACATTTTATCCACCAATTTTCCTTAAGAGAAAATTGCTAGGTATCAGCCTAATACATGCATACTTGATTGCGTCAATAACTTTCAGAGTCAACCGAATCATAGGGTTGACATTTAAGGGTCGAGTTGAATAAATTATTATGGCTACCGCTGCCAGTGTTGTTCGGGACAGTTTCAATTACCGGATCAACGAAACCTGCAGAGGACAGTAAAAAGCAACTAACTGACATATGGACACATGGTTTAGCTGTGATGCTAAAAACTCAAAGTATTTCGGGGTATTATATCCCGGTTTTTCCTGATTGTAGAAAAGTCGCTTCGTAACGTGGGCACAGGATGAACAGCAGGCGAATAAAAAATTCCTCCTCGTTGCTTGTTTTGATTAATGACACTTTCCCATTTCGTCTCGTGATATATGGGCGCCTCTTGGCAGCTGGGGCAGCTGTTGCGTATCCAGGCTCCAGTTCATCTCCGGGACCTGCTTCCGCAGCAGACTTCACCAAACTGCCGATGAGAGCCAAGTTTTCATAAAAATTTTCTCCATTAAAATCAATATTCGATAAAATTGAAAAACAAAATGTTTAAGGGTGGTAAAAATTTGTAATATGAAACATCTCATCTCATTAAATAATTAGTTTTCATCAAGGTTTTTGCATCAAAAACTTAATTTTCTAAATAATGCTTCTCTAGAATCTAGAATTTGTTTGATTGTATGCCTAGGTACATGAAACCAAAGAGGAGCTGGCGAACAAAACTATCTAATTACACTTTTGGACAACACAATTTTTTTTTTAAATCTGTCTTAACATGGACCCGTACATCTAATTTTATGCTCGTTTTGAATTAAAATGTGCTGAAAGTGTGTCAAAAAACAGTCGGAAGTTCATGATTGCGATCAAAACGGTATAAATTTTAGCAACTTCCAATAATCGATTCCGTTTTCGCTCAAAGTGGAATAATTTTTATACAAATCTATAAAATGTCGTTTCATTTTTGAATTTTTGTACTTTTATAGTAACACTGTTTTTAATAAGGCAACAATACAGTCGAATCTCTCTTCTTCTTATGACAGTTTGAATTTCCTAAGAAACGTTCAGGTAGATGTGACCTCTAAATGTAATCAAGTGACAATTGTACCCAGTCGCAAACGAAACGACATTATTGCATTTTTTAAATTTAAATATCTTCCGTTTTATTAGAGATATAAATTTGGATTTAACATATGTCAATTAGAGTCCCAAACACTATGTGGAAAAAAACACGTTAAAAGTCGATTGTAAATACATCATTCAGTTTTTCTCCTCCTGTGAATTTTAATTTTGCATAATTAGATCGTTTTGTTCGCCGGCTATAAAGATTGATTTTGTAACTATTTATACAGTAAAATAACGGAAATTAAATTTATAATAACGATTTTTTCTGTTGCTGTCTTCAATCACAAAATCTCCATTCATTATTTCACCAAGTGAAACTCTCATAATTAATTATCTGCATATTAAAAAAAAGGTATTTTAAAATTTTTTAAAGAACTTCTTCTTTGATCACTAATTTTAGTTTCCTCATAGTAAAATAAAGAAAACCACGCATATTATTGAACGCGGAAAATATTTTGTTGTATATATGTATCTATCTACCTACATTTCTCTCTAAAAAAAAACAATCTTAAACGTTTTTTCAAGATCAATAATTAATTATTCAAGTTGATAGGCCTCTTTAAAATGAATCTAGAATCAGATTTTTATCTGAATCCGTTTTCGAGATATTGAAAGAAGAAATTTGAAAGATATCAACAAAATTTTATCTTTTAAAATATTTTGAAAGAAATTGTTTGTCGTAATTTCAAATTCAACAATTTCATCCAAATTAAAAATGTCTTTTGTCGATTGACGAATATTGTTTTCATTTGATCAAATATTGATTCTGAAATATCATTAAGAGAAAAATTTTTTTAAACATTCATGTTCTTGCTACCTTCTAATGTTTTATTACAATTACCTGACTATATTTCATTAGTATATCAATATTTAATTGGAGTAATTGTCATTTTTAAGATAACAATTAAAGTGATGATATTTTGGAATTTTGGTACAACAAAAATCATCTTATACAATACTATTTTTACGGAGATATTGTGAATTTAATTTTAATTTTTTTACATATTGAAGAAGTCCTTTTCGTTTTAAAAAAGATAACTAAAGAAATAATGTGCCACGCTTTACTTCTGGTCAAATTGCGTTTTATATGAGCCGGATAATTGCGCGGTATGCGGCGAAAAGGTCTCGGTGCATGAATTGCTATTCATAATCTACTGACCTTAACCACAAAACCACAGACCGTTGCTTTGCTCTGACCCAGCCACATTGTGCTTCTGCCCCACTGTGGCTGCATCTTTATACCGGAGCCCACCGGTGGGTAATTTAGAACATTTCAGCAGTCGTATTTGATAAATGAGCTTCCCAGCTCCGGTTTTAGGGTTCTTAGGTTCATCCATCAAGGTGACTCGGCGTGCACCAGTTATTCAATGAACGGATCGCCGACAAAATTACGCCTGGAAAGTAGCCTATGCAATTTCCACCAGCCTCACACATCCACCAGAAGGTGGTAAGGCTGAGACGCCGCCAACGCGTCGGAGCGGAAAAGAAACAAGAACGACTTAATGAAAATCGAAAGCCAGTGAAGCGTTTTGGTATTCGTGGCAGAAACGATTTATCAATGGCATAGCACCGCCCAGCGATGGAGTCGTGCTGAATCACTGGGGATCCGGATCTAGGGCTCGTTATGGTCTAATCCCATCAACGTTTCATCGCCCGGGCCCTCCTTCCTTTTGACACAGGTTTTCGGCCCTGAAAAGCCTGGACGGGGATTTTTTCGTGTTTTAAAAAGGATGTCGCGAAAATTCTGACCTTTCCGCCCTTTACGGGTTGGATCCACTCTTCAGTTCTTCCCAGGACAATTTTATCTTCCCTTTTTTGGCGATAAGCACTTCAAATGGTTTTTGTCGGTGAGACCTTTTTCCATTCGCTGCCCTTTCACAATCTATGTCATAATTCGCTTTCCGCTGCTTCAGTCGCTCTGATATTCACTTTAAGCAGTAACTTTGCAAAACATTTGCAGACTTTCAACGCCTAATGATTCATAAATTCTGCTGATTAGATAAGAAGTCGGCCAATATCTTCCTTCCAGAGTTCATAAATTTTCAATGAGTCTTTTCTTGTTTAAACAGAAGAAGCAACCAGTACCTGGGTGTTTGAGGATTATGGGCTCAATTTATGAACAATAATTTTATAGGGCTTTTTGTACATGCACGACATATCTTCGGTCCCATTATCTCAATTCGTAGAGTTCAGTTCAGAGCTAGCCTAATAGATAAGAAGTTAAAAGTTTATTGCACATAAACAATTTTTTTAAGATATCGCAGTATAGGAAAGATCCAGCGACACATTGCTTTTAATAGTAAAAGAAGTAAAATGTTTCTAAACTAATTTTCAAAATGTCCATTTAATAGATATACTATACATACATACATATATGGGACTGTAACGATTTTTGAAGCATTTCTACGTACTAAAAACGGGGATGTTAATAAATAGCAAATATTTAAATTTTGTCTCCTTGTACAAAATGTATACTCGAATGTTACCTTTAGAAAATGGCTAAGCTGTTTTCAACTTGAAAGGTATTTTTAGCCACATTATTTCGGTGTTTTCAACAACATTTTTGCGTTTGGTTTGACCACGTTTAAGTCTCTTTAAATTGTATCATGTAGTTGCATTAATAAGATTAAATCTATGTAATTACCCTATTTTCGCGTTTACCTGACCCTCATATAAAGTAAAAAGAACTTCGAAACGTTTCAATTAATTTTATTTGCAAATTGCGATTGAAACGACAGGAATACCTACATATTTTCATGAAGTGCACAATTTTTCAGTGTAATTATGAATTTATACATTTTAACAACATATTCGAATTCAGCGACCTTTATAATTAAAAGATCAATTTTAATAAAAATTTATCAGAAATAATTGGCAGACATTGAGATAGCAGATTCGAAATACTATTACAATCTCCATATGTTCTCAGAAATAATATGTTTAGTCACTTTATTGGATTTCTCGTCTTAAATTTTTAATATGTATATTGGCAAATTTAACGTCAGTAACCCAGAAAAACCCGAGTGGCAATTTTCATGGCATTTCATTAAAAATTTATTTAATTTTATCAGAACAAAATATTTCTTTTGTATTAATAAGTAATAATAAAAGGCAATAAACGAATTTTAGATTTTATACACTTATACAATGTATAGCGGTGACAATAAAGAAGGCAACAATTCAATTAATTTATCAGATTTTAGGCAGATTCCTCCTATTGCAGCCTACCTGGTGAAAAGATTTCGGAAATTTAATGATACCAAAACTCGTTTCATAGGTTGTAACCTTCCAAAATAAAATTGTTTGTACATATATATATGTACTCGTATATACGTATATGTATAAGGGATATAACGAATCTTGTGGATACGATAGAGAACGTATTTCTTAATCGATTTTGATAAAACTTTGCCTATACGTTTATTCCGCCAATACCTCAGGTAAGTTCGTAAATGGGCGGAATCGGTCAATGGGATGGGTAAAATCAATTTTGATTAAACTTGCCTAAGCTCCTTGACAATATCTCAGCCTTGTATTACATTCCTTTATGTAAAAAATCATATTTACCTATTGAAATCGACCTCTTTCTGCTGGCTGTCGTCGAAAGGTCTTTTTTTTCAACTATATTTAATTAAGTAATATTATTAGTAGGTTCTCTTAAAATAATCCCAATTTTCTTAAGAGTCTGTTCTGAGAAAAAGAACCCTTCACAGTTTTATTCCACGCGATGAAGTTGCACGATAGTACAAAATAGCTCCACTCCAAGGGCAAATTAATTAGTTCTTCTGCCGTAAATAACTAAATATCGTTACTAGGCGCAACAAAAGGGTTTATGATATAATGTTGTCCTTCCGTGAATGGGATAAAGGCTAGTGCCGCAGCCCACCCAGCAGTCTTTTTTTTCCGATGGAGCAGTAAATGAAAAGAGCTGCAAGTTGAAGCGGCCATATCAAATACAGAAGATATCAAAACGAACAATGATAACAAAGCAAATTACCTTCCTCAGTTTAATTAGTGCGAATTCAATTTACATCGAGTATCTGAGGGGATCGGATTCCTTTTAGCGACCCTAAAAGGATTAAGCTGATAAAAAAATACGATTCAATAGTCTTGATTATATTTTTTCTTTATCCAGAGGTGCTCTGCTTTATTTCGAGTCGGTTTGGCTCCATTGTGCACCCATTGTCCGGAAGCATCGATTTACGCCCTTAATCGGGCCGGCGGGTTTCAATTATGAATGCTTGCTTTTAAGGAGTTTTGCGGCTTGTTAGTGCCGCCAACCACGGTAATTACGGCGATGCATTTTAATGCTTATCCCGACCAATCCTTCCGGATGCAAACATCGCGGTACGTTTTGTACCACTTTATGTCTTGCCTTGCTCTAAGTTCTTGTTAATTGCATCATTCCTCCTCCTCTCCGTGCCCATTTCTTGGCATCGAGGTACTTCCGCGAAGCTAGAAAATCGCTTTTCATCTGCACTCGCGCTGCAGCGATTATTTGGGATGTTATGACCACTGAATGTGCGCTTCATTGATTTTCATCCCCAGCAAGCACACAGACGAAGCAACAGTAACTTGCAAAATTTATTAAACCTCGTCCTCAGCCACAATATTTCTAAGTTCGAAATATTCGATTTGCACTCTCAGTCATATGTACCTAAAGGATTGAAAGTAATATAAAACGGACATTAACAAAACTTTAAAGTTAAATACGCGGACTAAGTTTCCGGAAAATTGCAGATATTCAATTGTTCAATTTCTTAGATCTGATTTTTAAAAATTTAAAAATTTTGGGTCTGTATAAAAAATGAATTATGAATTTTTATATTATATGATAAAAAGTGGTCATCGAATCAATAAAATCTTAGCTAATACATATAACTTATACATAGTTCGAATTGTTAACAATTCTCTTTTCCGTCCCTGTTTTAGGTTTCTCTATGGTATTCTATTGTTTTCGCTCAGTCTATCTACCTTCTAGCAACTAACTATAATTGTGATTTCTTACTAATTTGCACAGTTCATGTAAAATAATAAAATTAATTTAGTTTAATTAGTTTAATTACAACAATTAATTTTGATATCTGCAATGGTTCCCTTGTGGTTTAGGCGAAAATTTATGTTTTGTTATTATTCATTCAAATGTTTTAATATTCTTCTTCAAGTTGTTATTTTAAAATTTAAGATAATGCAAAGAACACGTTTTCTAAGATAAACAAAAAACACTTCTTTCAAGAGAAATCAAATACTTATTTTACAATGTCTCTTTATTAATCAATAACATTATTGATATTGATTATCAGTTCTAACATGAAAAATTAAAGTAGATATATGTTTAAGTAAGTTACTGCAGACAAATATCCAAAAAAGAAACCATCTTGTGTAATTATTATTATTTATTCTTGTCACTTTAAATTATTCGTTATATTACAAAATTGTTGAAACTGCTGAAATTATTGTTTATTTGTATTTATATTCTTATACATATATTTCTTTCCGGTTTAAAATTTCGTCAGACGTAGACGGTTAATTTTCGAAAGTATTCGTTAGAAGTTCGAAGAAATATGATCAGTTTTAGTTATTGCTTTACTTTAAAAGTTATGATAGCGCTTAATGATCCAAAATATCAACTTATTTGTTTTTTATATGTACCTATATTTCTAAATTTTTTTAATTTTTTCTTACTTACCTGATGAGGCTAAATAAAAGATCGTTTTAAATTTTTGTATAATTATAATTTATTAATCCTCTGACTGAGCTGAACAGCAATTGATTTTCCATTAATTGAGAAATTCGTTCAATAGACTCTCAAATAATTTCAAGAGCCACTGTATGCTTTAAATGGAGTGCAGTCCGCGAAGTGAAGGCATTCTTCAAGCTTATTAGAATGCAATTACCGACATATGCGGATGCTGCATCTTGTTTTACAGTTATTGCTCGCGAATTTTTCACAATTAACCTCCTTTGAGTTGAACGAGAAAATCGTGATTTAGGACCGCAGCTGCTAGCCGCGACATGCTATTACTAACACAATGCGGCTGCCCCGGTCGAGGAGTTCTAGTGGCTTTCTTCTTTCTTCCCAGGGGTCCAGCTCTGGGTTAAGAAGACCTACGTCTCCTCCACATGCGGAGAACCCGGAAGAAGTTATCGCAGAACGAGTTTTCCAATTAACGGTGCCTCTGCAGGTGATGCATCTCAATAGCGCCGATCGATGGTTGGCTGCTCGCGGCCCCGACCACTTTTCACATACCTGCGACAATCTGCGACAATCGCATCGAGTGCAAAATTAATCGTCGTCCGGCCGACGGAGGCACAGTTCCAGGCTGGACCGCTTCTAATGGCGATCTGGCAGCAGTTCCCGTTCTAATCATCCCCCAACGGGATTTACAGCTACAGATACAACGGAGCTAATCGTCGGAATTGATATGACAAACGGCTAAATTGCCCTAATGGCTGCTCCCCTTTGTGTTTACTTTCGGAGATTTATTTGCCGTCGGAGCCAAGCACACAGAAACATTTTCCAGGTGGGAACGACATCATTTGATGGCTGCCGAGATTCGCCCGGTGCACAGTCATTAGCTATAAATAATTACTCCGGCCGAAGCGCTTGTGACATGCGGACAATGAATTCTCTTTGTAGGTTGTCGTCGTTAAAATCGCAATTTCGACTTCGCTAAATCCAATGCCGCAGACGTACCTTCAGTTAGTTCTATCTACCTCTTTTCGATCTCAAGCCTGTCGACTAAATGAAAAATCGTGTGCGTGACAATAATAAATAATATATGTTGTTTCAAAAAACTAAAAAGAACATGACGCACTAAAAAAGCACAAATGGAGAGTCCGCCATATTGGGGTTGTTTTATTGTATTCTACTCGTCAAACCCTTTTATTTGATACCCATATCAAGGAGATTGTGAAGAAAAAGGCAATCCGCCATCTTGAAGGCATCCGCCATCTTGAAGGCATCCGCCATCTTGAATTTAGAATGAGATTAGATATACTTACTATGTATATTTGCAAAGTTTCAGATCTATACGATAATTAGAAGTGGTGAAAATTACGTTTTAAGATTTTACATACATTATGTATATCGCCCTTAATGACTACGTTGGGTCTTTAAGACCTATCACAGACTTTAAATTTAACACACTCATTTCAATTTTTTCAAAAATAGGGCTAAATCAGAACGCTATTAAAGCAACGAGAGTAATTTTAATTTTAATAGTCGTATGAAGCAGATTATTTCAAAATATTGAAGTTAAAGTAAAGTTTTTTTAGAAAAAATGTGGGTGTGATACTTTTTTTCTTAATTTAGGGCTTGTGTGAATTGAGAAATACTGTTTAGTGAACTGCATAATCGAATAATGGTAGTATTAGCATTGGTAGTGTATTGAATCCCCGATATTTTGTAGGCGTGTGCCCAACTCTAAACTTTAGTCTTAGTTCGCAGAGGCCCTTAAAATTGCACTATTTTGAATGTTTTTGAAAAAGTACCCTGATTGAAATTTTAGCCATTATAACATAGTTTATGTTATAGGTATGTTCACTTATTAATTCGAAACTACATCAAAAATATAAAAAATGCCTCTATTAGTGTCAGGATGAACTACATATTTAGTTGTCTAACTCATCCAGGCTAGGCCGAATGATGTTTTGAGATCCGATTTGCGCAGATTTTAAGTATCGAGTAATGTCAATACTTTGGGCTTCGATAATTTGCATATGTATCTACCTTATTTTGATGTAGTATATATGATTTTAATTTGATAAAATAATATATTTGCGTCTTAACTTAAGTCCCTTAACCCTTTGACCGCATTCGACGTATCAGAACGTCATGCATTAATTTGGCCAAAGTCGCACATGACGTTCTGATACGTCGTTGGAAATGAGACAATATTTAACATGTTCATTCTTGTTTATTTCAAAGTAGTTTGTATCAGTTGCAACGGGAAAAATAATTTCATTATCAAAGTGTACCATACTCTTCAAAATTATTAATAAAATTTGATTAATATATCATGAAATAAATGAATTCTTGCATAAAATATGCTGTTCTTACAAATTACTCTATACCCCAAAAAATTTAATGTGCTCCAAATGCAAAAATTGATTCGAATAAATGTGCGGTCAAAGAGTTAAAGGGAATGCAAATATTTAATTACTCCACCTTGAGATATATTTTAACTTCACAAAATAATTTCTTAAGTTTTCGGTAAACATTTAGTTATTAAATTATGAGAATTGTCCTTTAGTATCCCATATTGCGGATTATTCTAATTTTCTGCCTGCTTTACTGTTGAAAATGACACAAAAACCAAAAAATTTAGAGGGTGTAATGCGACTAATTAATTCGGATTTATTTGCAGTTATATCTTTTTACTATAAGCAAAATTAATTGAGAATTTATAGGATAAACTCAAAAGTGCTCTAATTAATAGCATCGATTTTGAATTGCATATCAATATCGTGGCTCCGATACCATGAGTACTCGGTGTCGATACCCGAGGCCGATACTTCGTACCTAAATCCAGATACGGTCGCTCTATTTGATCTAGAGAATTATTAAAAATATAAACGTCATGCTACTTCTGTTTCTTACGCCGATATGAAGATTTTTCTCATATGCAAAAGATATTTGCATAAGAAGTATGTGGTTTTGACCTCACAAGCTAAGGAGGGATATTTGTGCAATAGGTAGAACAGTCACTTTACAAGTGTCAAATACATGTTTCTTGTGCATTTTTGAACTTTTTAACTTAAAATAAAGAAAATAAATAAATAAATTTTATATTAATATTCATAATTCGACGAAAAAACGAATTACTAAGAAAAAATTATAATCTTCTGATGAAGATTAACATGAGAGCATTTTCATCACAGTCGTTCTTACATTTCATTCGACTGAATGATTAATAGTATTCCACTTACAAGGGGGTGTGAGGTTAAAGATCTTGGGGTAATCTCTGACATCAGATTTCCTTTGCGGCCCATATTGAGTTGACCTTATGAGGGGTTTTATGCCATCACATAACGCTAGATGTATTTTTCTAGGCTTATCCAGTCTTACATTTAGACAAGATGTATATTGTGCTGCTTTTGTTACAAATATTCTGTTATATCATATCATTGTTATCATTGTTATCATTGCTTCTCATATGTACATACATATATGTTCCAGAAAGATTTATGCGTTCGAGGTCTATGTTCTAGTGTAGTATTAGTAGTAGTTTTAGCTCTACGTTCACTAAATTTCTTTACTCTCGGGTAAACTTTGGCTAAGCCTGCATAGTTCGAAATTCTATTTCTGGCTAAAACTTATTTACTATGTCTAGCTAATAGCCAGCTAGCCAGAACTGTACAGAAATTGAGCACTTTAGTGCTTATTGTCGTGTTGATTACATGAAATTCTGCTCGCTGTGCGCCACGACAACTGCTAAGCTTACTCATATATTATTTTGTGCCTTTTCGTTTTTCCTTTAAGAAAATTGATTCAAGTTAAAAACGTTTATTTCAACGCATAAAACGTTTTAAAGAGCATGTTCTGGGATTGTCTGTCTTTCGTTGTATTGTAACTGGCTGCACGTACGAAAGATTTTAATCCAAATATGTATCTTCTTTTAATAAAATCATGAATTTTTCGTCATTTTGCAAAGCAGAACAAAATAATTTGGTGTTTTAAAGCATATTCTTGGAAATTATGAGACACGTCAAATATTTTCGCTACATGTCGGTTCAATTACAAAGGGCTCTACCTGTGATATGGTTGACATTTTTCTGACAGCATATTCGAACGTGTTCGTGATAGAAAAAGCAAGTGAAACGAAACGGTTGGTCCTCGACATAAATAATTCATGCTCCAAAAAAAAGGGGCACGTTATGAGGGAATATATAAAAACAACTTTTCATGTGTCCAGCACCCATGAGAAAGCGTCCAAGGACGTTTCTGTTTTAATTTTTGCTGTCCGTTTTCTGCGGCTTTGCGAGAACGCGCACAAAAGAAGTGGTGTTGCGTTTCGCCTGCGCGCTTACCGCGTATCTGCGTGCAGCCGACAAACTGGAAATGCGTTTCCTTTCGCTCTTTTTGCGTCAGCGGCGAGTTGCATTTTTCCTAAGGTGACGGAGGGCGTGCATAAAACATGCAATAAACTTGTTCCCCGCTCAAAAGGCAGCTGGTGCACTGTCCGTGAGCCATATTTCAATATTATGGCAAAAAACTTTTACTGAAAGTCCTAAAACTTAATCAAGATGAATTCCCCAAGTTTTCCTGTATGAAAAATTTTCCTTCATTCTTTTAAAGGACGAGGGCGGAGGCCGTTTCATTGTTATTCCATCCGCGATTCGCCGGGTATAAAATGCACTTTAAGCCGAAGATATTTATCACTTTTTTCTAGAAATTGCTCCCTTGTAGCTCCACATCTATGTAGTCCCAAGATTTATGGCGAACTTCTCCTTATTTCTGCAAAATTGTTCAGAGATACACGTGTACTGGCTGCAGGAGAGGTGAAGGATGCAAAGCCTCCCTTGATAGCAAGGTGCCTGCCTTCTGGTGCCATGTGAACTTGTTTCACTTCGCGCCGCGCCGCCCTTTGCACCAAAAATGCGATTGGAGAAATTCCTTACCGGTGGTTCTACTCAAAGCGAAATAAAAACGTTAAATATCATTTGCAAAACAATTTGTTTCCGGAATGCCCCAGATCCACGATGGTATCTGACATTATCTCGGAACGCGAATGGCACGCGAAATGTTTACAACTCTACAGCACTCTTGGCTATTCTGTTTTAAATATATATTTGTGTATTTATACCTATGGACCTTCACGTTTCAAACATATTTTGAATTTAAATTAAATTAAGTTTAATTTATTGACTCTAATGAGACAGTTGCATTCTACGTATTTTATACAAATTCCGGGTGAAAGAATGAAACTACCAACCAACCATCAATCAATTTTGTCTGTGTTCAGGGGTTATTCTACTAATCAGCCAGTAAAAAAGAGGTCTTTTTAATATGAAAATAAAAAAAAACTGCAATAGATATCGTTTTGAAATTTTGCATTATTGTTTATTATCGAATGAACATTAAATTTTTGTCAATTAAAACACATTTAAAAACAAAATGGCAGCTGCCAAGTCCAGTGACGTCATACATAAAAGTTATAAAGAGTTTTGCGCCTGTGAAAATATTCATTTGCAATAAAAAAAAAAACAAAAAATTATTAGTTCGGGCTATAAACTACTGCACTGACCTAACTTTAGGCCAAAATTTATGTTTTTTTGCACTTTGCCACAAGTTTGAAAAAAAAGTGTCAATTTTCGACATTTTTCTGATTAAAAAATAACTTGCCATTTTGCAAAAAAAAATTATTTTGGCTTTAAACTGTGGTCAGTGCAGTAGATAACAACTAAATAAGTATGTACACAAAAAATTTGAAGTCGATCGGTTAATTAGTTTTTCTGAAATTTTACCACGCGCGAAAAAAAAGTATATGTTTCGAGAAAAACGCGTTTAAAGTTTTTGCAACCAAATTTTTTGCTATATACACAATACACAAACTTTCGAAATACCGAAGGGAGCGGAAAGTGCTATAAAATCAAAACGAAGTAAGATATCGATGTGAAATTTTAAACTGTTATTCTTGAGATACTTCTCTATCGAAATATGCAAAGAAATCGAAAAATTTTTTTTGATTAGTAGAATAACCCCTTAAAGGGCAGTCGAAAAACGAACTGAAAGTAGACTGAGGTAGTGAACAATAGGCGAAAATTGATAGATATTTCAGTTTGTTTTCAGTATTTTTTCCGTCTTATCGCTTCGATTTGAAAACGATATCTGATGCATTTTTATTATTAGGTATTTTTTAAATTAAATAACTGTAAAAATGGAAAAAATTATTCAAAAATTCAATCTCGACCAGTTTCCATCAGACTTTGCGTCTTCACATCGAAGAAGTCGAAAATTCATCACAACTACCTAAACACTCACTAAATTTAATCTCGAAAGGTACAAGAAATATATTCAGGGAATAAACATTTTGTACAGGAAAAATCCTTACTCAGTTAAAATTTGTAATAAGAAAATATTTTCCCAGTGCTGTGAAATTTGGATAAAATAACCAGAAAGATCGTTATCAATTGGCCAACAGCCGACTTTAGGGCCCTTTCTTTGTAATATGACCTTTCATAAATTGGACCCTTTATTTTCGGATCTTATGATGTTTCTGGTATTTTTATCACCCAGATTAATTTCAATGATTATTTTGTAAGTGGAATGTTTGTTGTTTATTAAAATCGCAGGTGTAATAACAGAAGGATTTTTCTTTTGGATCCCATCGTGTTCCTTGAATTGTTATTCTACAGTTTAAAAATGGAAAATTAATTAGCTCAGATTATTTTTTCAATATCTCGAAAATGGATCCAGATAAAATTGCTAAATTTACATTTTTACTGCTGAAAAATGATGTAAACATCGTTTCAAACCGAATCATAATATGCCCGGAATTTAGTACATTTGTGTGTTAACAAGTTCAGATTTGAAACGAAAAGAGAGTTACTTTGACTGATGATGTTACAATTGCAAATGTAACAACTGAAATGGTGTGCCTTTTCATCGAGTGGGCCTCTAAATGCAAACAATTAGAGATCTAACAGAATACCGCATCAATTCAATTGAAATATATAAAAATATATTTTATTCAGAGAATTCATTAGTAAAGGTATTAAAATACAATTTTCAATATATTGTTACTTTTCTATGAACTCCTAGCTCAGGTGCTTTTTGTTGGCCGGGAAGTAAAGACGGCTTTTATGGAAAAATATCAATGGTATTATATAAAATTCTAAATGAGTTGGAATGATTAATTTAAAGAATATTGAAGATGTTTCTATACCCGGGAAAAAAATTACATAGAATAATGGCGAGGATATTATTAGATTTTATGAAAATAAGCGGCTAATAAATTGTTTGAAAAATATACATACTTTGCTTTTATTTAAGTTATTTACAACTTACGCAGTTAATTACCTATCAAATTGGGTATTTAAAATATGAACTTCCGTTCTTTTTTTGTTAAAAAGATTCGCTATTATCCACAGAAGATTTTCAACAACAACTTGAACATTGTTGAAGCAAAATCCTCAAGCTGTTGAGTACGATCTGAGCAATAAAAGTTCTTGAAATCGGCAACTTCTTCTTTGAAATTACAGTGTTTCTTTCTGAGTACATAAATATTTCAAATATATCTTTCGGCGGAATGAATTAATTGTTAGTAATTTGTGAAAGCTTTTGAAATATAGATCAGGAAATATACAAAATTTCAAATTAGTACGCTCGGAAAACTTACAAACTTAATACGAAATTAAAACCTTTTTAGCACTTATTTTAAGAAAAAATCATCTTCCTTATTCTAACTTTTTGAGTTTTGTAATGTAATCAAACAAAATGAAATTATTTCCAACATATTTCTTAGATAACAATAGAAAAAACCTTTTGAAAACTTCTTAGCCTCTACGGGACAGGACAAATAAAGGAAAAGATAGAAATTCTGAAAGTCACTCAAAATAATGAAGAAGAGACGGAAACTAAATTTTTATTTTATTTTTATTGATTTTGCTCTCAGTTAAGAATTTACATGAAAAGTAAGTTTTCTGTTATATTCAACTTTTCTTTGAAAAGGGTATGCTAACTTTATTTGAAAAGAGTTCTAGGTAAAACCTGTCGATATTCACACAATCCTTCCGATATTGCAGCTACAACTTAAGAACTTAGTAATGAACTCAAGTCACATAGCCTTTTATATGCGTTTTTATTTATTACAAAACTAAATTTAAAGTTTAAATAAAAAGTGAATAAAGCAAACTTCGGAACAAGCTTTTTTCGAAAGTTTCAATTAAATTTATGTTAAGAAGCAGTTCTACATTTCATTAGTAAGTAATCTGTTTATTCTAAGATACTATTCTGCTGAAAGTAATTAGACAGATGCATCAACTATTTTTTCTTTTACGAAAACAAATTAAAGGTACATGAATAATGAATATTTTGTACCCTTAAACGGTTTTATAAAAATCCACCTCTAGCTTTGTAATAGACTTAGATTATTGAATCTTCCTTTCGTTAGTTAATTTTCTATACTGTGCCCTTGGCATTTTCTAAAGAACTAAGAAACATTCTCTATCCGTTCTTGATTAATGCATTGAGACCACTTAATAAATTATGAAGGTTCTTTAATAACAAACAACGCAAAAAGCATTATATTTCAGATTTGTGTTTGGTAGAAGAACTGCTGTGGCGTTTAATTATTTTGTGAAAGCAGAGATTCCTTAATTGTATTTTCTTTTATGTTCACACGTTGTTACAAAGGAATCCTTTTAATTATTTTACTGCGGTAGCTATTTCCTCGCAATATTTTACTGTAGAGTTCCCTCTTTGTGCTTTTCTCCCAGTAAGAGAAGCCTTAAATATTTCCGACTTGGAATTTTGGTTGTGCTTTTAATTAATAACTTTGAGAATATGCAGATTATTTACAATTTGGTATCTTTATTTTGCCTTTATATACACCTAAAATGATATTCTCTTTTAAGCTTAAATCTCTGTGAATGTTACTAAATATGTAGATAAGTTTTCTTGACTTTATGTAAAACTTTAAAAATTTTAGGGTATTTATTTAATGTTTTATTTATACATACATGATATAAAATAATTTGGCAATTCATAAATATAATACTAAGTTTTATTTAATTTAAATCAAATTAGTCATAATATCTGCAATTTTAGTGGTACAGAGAATAATTAAATTTTATTATGCCAAGTATTTTTAAAATGAGGGTTAACCTTATAAATTCCTAAAATTTATTAACAACGCTGCACGTGATGGGCTTAGGTTTTATGGTCCTAAGCCATAATTGTCTAATTGCAGGTGGAATACATGTTACTAAAGTTTTTAAAATAATCTACTGATCACTAAAATTACATGGTAATTTATGATTTATTAATTATCATAGACCTAAACCAAACTATAAAATCGACTCCACTTTATTAAGTGCTATATGCAAGCTTAACATAAAAAAAGCATTAAGGCATTGTTAAGACTTTATTACATCCGGTAATTTATTTTATGATTTAAATTGGCAGTTATTTGCATATTAAGCTGCTTAACTACTATGCAAAACTTTATTTGACTGAGTATGGAAGCGTGATCTTAAATTTGCAAATCAATAACTAAAACCAAATGATTACTTCAAATTAAATTTATCTTTGACATTTCTGAATTGAATAGCCCCCCAAATATTAAATATTCTTGGAAGACTTTGTAACATTATTATGATTCGCTTTTTGCTGGCATTCGTGACAGAGGAGATTCAATTCAAGAAATGCAAAATTGTGCACGATTGAGGAAAAGTAAATGCATTTTGCTGTAAGGCAGCAGCGGCAGACTGTACATGCTGCTTAATGTCGCTAGTCACGAAAATGATGAACTTTACCTCCATTCGCCATTGTGTACCTTCACGACACGTTTCGATGATATCGATTGGTGCCTTCGGGATAAGGATTTATGATCAAGATTCGCTCTTGTGCCGGGATATTATTTTTACTCTGCCCTTGGGTGCTTTGTTCGATTCGCACTTTTTATCGCATTTATAAAATTTTTCCACAAAGTATGTATGAGCAGAGTAGAAGTACCGATGATAACATCTAGTCCTTAGGCTACTTCATTTTTAAAGATATTCGATTCTAAGTTTTATGTAGCAGAAGTGCTGAAAAGATGTTGTATATTTTTATCATGTGATTTATGGGTCATAAATTATCTTCAAACTAGTAATAATGCCTAATATGAAGTTAAAAGATAACCCAAGTTAACGATAATTCCTCTATTTTTGATCAGTTGTCACTTAATGAAATACATGGTAAATTTCTGAATCTTCCATTTTATTTTGCTCCATATTATTATCACAATTAATCTAAATTATCACAATTTAATCCAAATTTTAAAGCTAGGGACTAATGCATAAAAGTGTCTTCTTTAAATTGATGGAATATGTGCATAAATTCACACCGAATAATTAAAATGTTACATTTTAGCAGATTAGTAGAAGAAAATTTCTCTTCTTAGTGAGACTATGGGGGTTAAAATATTATTTAAAAAGATTCCAGGATAAGTAAATAGAATATGGGGATATAAAAGGTAGGATGGCTGTATTATACATATATGTATGTACATACATATATTAAAATCCAAAAACCCACAAAAGCTTCTCAACTTTCCCAAGGGACCCACTATGCCCTACATCTCTGCATTTGCACAACTCTATGTCAGCCGTCTATGGAAATCCTTATTGAGATGGAAATCTCTTCGAAGTTTATGCGGGCAAGTAATAAAGCGATTGAGAGGAAGTCTTACCATCATGGCATAACAAACAGACAAACCCTATGACATATTGGAGCAATTTGTAGCCATTTTGTCCCCGGTATTAAACCGATTCTCGTCATTTAGGCAATTTCGGAGTGAATGAAGCCACTGATGTCGCGCAACCATTTTAGAGGGAACTTCAAAAGAAAATGACATCGTCATAGATCCGTTCTATCCTAAAGTATCTGGCACAGGGGTTTACACATGCGGAAATATTATTTAAGGAATAAATTGGGACCGAGGCGGCTGAAGGACGCGAAAAGACCTAGACCGTCTCTAAGGAGCCTTCGCTCATATCTACACAATTTCCTCTGCGAGAAATTGTTTTCACACACGGCACTTTCCTGTTCTATGCGCAAGTAGTGCCGCTTTGTGCACGGGCCTTATTAATTCAAGTGTTTTCCGGGCATCTTGGCACCTTTGTCAACCTCTGCACTGGGCTGACATGTGTAACGTTGGAATGAAATTAATTGAAAAATTCAATAATACTTACAACGTGCATACGAAGGTTACCACGTGAAGAGGTAATAATTTAAAAATTTCAGAACAAGTGACAACAGCTTGTTTTCCAATTTGTTTAGTTACGAGATGATTTTTCTGTTCCCAGTTTAAACCATTTTATTAAATGCTTTTATTTATATAGTAATAGCTCACTTCGTTGTCTTGTCTTCTTGGAAACTTGCAAGCCAATTTTGAACCATTTCCTGTTATCCGAACAGGCTGAAATTTTGTACATCTTATACATAAATCCTGTGACAATGCAATGTAGTTTACGAAACATCTTTCTAAATCCAATATGGCGGACGCCTCCAAGATGGCGAAGTACCTTTTTCTTAACAACCCCTTTGATATGGGAATCAAATGAAAGGGTTTGACGAATAGAATACGAAACCCAATATTACAGACGTCCCCATTAAATAAAAGCTTTTCTTAAAAAATATTTATTTATCCGTTTACTTGTTTTTCGTTTACAAACCCTTTCTGAATTTTAACATAAGTGAATTATTTTATTTCGTTGCGTTCAGGAAATATTTCAAATAAAAATTACATTAGTTTAATGGTTTCTTCTCAAATATTTTCATTTTTCGATGTTTATAGCCCATCTTTCTGAAATTTGGTTAAAACTGATAAATAATGTCATATTTTTGAAATTCATGCAAGAGACTGTTTTCATTTCATAATATAAAATTAAATTAAAGTAAAAATTTTAAAGTTTTCTCCTTCACTGTTCATTTACAATTTAAGATAAACTCAGATCAATTTCTTAATTTTAACTACGTAGTTACGTCTCCTAAATAGTTCTATGAATATATTGAAGGTTTAATTTTTATTCGTGGATTAAATGGATGGGACAAATTATACCAATTATAATTAATTAATTTATGTTTTAAATTAATTGCGAAATTGTCGCTTAATTCCTGTTTACCACTGTTTGATATAGTTAACCTGTTAAATATTTACTAGTAATTTTATGTGAAATAATTGATCCTTTGAAGCATCTAAGAATTTTATTGCATGAAACAAAAAAATAACTTCTGGAAGTTCTAATTTCAAATTTGACCATTTATTATACTTAAATTATGCAATTTCGGAAGTTTTCAAACTTTGAAGCTAACTCATAAAAAGCATTTTAGAAAACTTAGTTTTTTTAGTATGGACCTGTTTTGATCTTTATTCACTATCTCTGCATAAAATAATTAATTTATTAAGTAAATTTCAACAATATTTTGAAAAGGTTTATTTCATTTGAGCCATTTTACAAGCTCTTATGACAATTTGTTACATCTTAATAATTTTTTCAAAATCCAAAATACAATCTCCTACATCTTTCAATTTTATTTATTAGGAAAGTGTAGCGTGATTGCGAATTTTAGATTTCATATTCATGATCTACGGAAAAATTTTATGAAAGTTACCTATTAATTGTTCTGTTACGAAAAACTACATTTTATACAAACGATAAAAACGAACGTATTTTTTATTTAATACCGGAAAAAGTAAAAAATTCTAAATAATTCTTGGCACGAATTATTAGTTTATTAAGATTAAGTAAGAAATAGCATTCTGGTGGTATTAAAAAACGATTTTGCGAAAATTTATATAGAGAGTCTTATGGGAATCATCATTTATCTTCAGTTCCGAGAGAAAATTCGTGTGAAGAAAATATAAGCCTTTTTTTCAGATATGCGTATATCATCCGTATAATGCAAAAGGATTTGAAGATTTAACCCTAATTTCATATTTTGGTCTAGGGTTTTAAAGATTTTGATGTTTAAGGTGTAATTTTAAATTTTAGACTTTAACCGAAATATTTGAAAATTGCTACAGTACCTGTCTTTTTAGTGATTTATTAGTATTAAGTTTATTGAGAAAAAGTCAAAAGAACTTTAAACAAAAATGTATTAGCTGTGTTTATTGCAAAATACAAGTTGTATTTTCAGTGTATAATTTTTAGTCTTCAATGGTATCTAACAACGAGTTATTGTTGTTATTAGGGCTCATATTAGGATGATAAATTTTATCCAGCGAGCTAGGATTGAAAAGGCTAGAATTACCACATCAAACTAAGTTCTTAGCATATTAACCACCTTTTTGAACCCCAGGTAAAAAACATGATGCAGGTATTATGTACTCATAGGTATGCTTTTCTGGTGCTCATTAACACCTTCATTACGTCTATTACTGAGCGAATAGTTGAAAAAAAAAACAAGTTTCCCACGCAACTTTTATTAATTTATACTGAATCCAGGGCTCCGCTGTGGTTGACTTTTTGAATGAAATAGCAACCTTTTCATCCCGGAGATAGAACTTATTTTATTTGTAACATGCTGTTTTGCAGGTACAGCAAAAGCTTCATTAAAATTCTTGAAGCGCAGCACAAGAGCTGCATAAAATTCACATTCTAAAGGTGGGACAATTCAACAATAAAAAAAAAACCCTACTGCCTCGCGCAGTAGTGCTTCAGCTCGAGTGGCACCTCTGAGTGTTTTGGAAGCTAACAACAAATTCTGCGCATTTTTACGTGAAACTACTCGAGTACATGTCCTGGGGCGGTGTAACATTTTCCGAGCCCCGAAGAAACAATTTACTTGGAAATGTTTTGCCGGCGCTCCTCTGGACGGCGGGCGGCGCAACGTGCGACGCGGCCGGCACAAAGTAGCGTTCGCTTTGAAATTCTGCGTACGGAATCCAGGTGACGAGATAAAGGCATCAAGGCGCTGTGTTTGCAAATGCACCTGTGCTCACTTTGTTCTACAACGCCGCGAAATTTATAGCAGCTCCTAAGCCAGTTCCTTGGCATTCTGAAGGACTCGGAACTCGGAAGCAGCGTGCACCGGGGCTCTGTATTCCGGAATTATGCCCCGTGCTCCATTAACCGGTGCCACCGCATTTAGTTGTTGTTGTCGTGGAGCGGAACGAAAATTAACTTTCCCGCCCCTTGCCGCATACCTGCTGCGAACATGGACTAGGATCTTACGTCCATTTCGCTCAAGCGGAACGTTTGCTAGCGCTTCCTGGCTGGCAAGAGAACCACTGTCGGGCTCTAGAAGACGTAGTGCTTCTCAAACAGCGTCAGCCTCTAAAATTTATCTTTAGGATAATAATTAAAGCAGAAAAATAGTGAAAATGTTTGCAGGATGGAATTGGAGCCGAGAACGGTTACAAATGAATACTCCTGGCAAATGCGGCGAGGCTCCTGCAGAATCCGAACCTCTGCCAGGGTATGAGGAGCGGATCTTCAGAAGCAGAATCCGGCAGCTTCTGCTAAGAGCTTAATTCAACCATCGTAAATTTGCTGTTCTCCTCCTGATAAGCGAGTGGTTTCTTATCCCGGATCCTTTGCTGCACGTATTCACTTCAAACGGATATAAATTTGCTCTGTATGAGTGTTCCCCACCTGAGTGCGGGGGTGGAGTGACGCCTCCAAAGGCTGCTTGGGGGCGTCGCGACGGAGCGTCGGGGGGGCGAGAAGAAGGCTGAGTTATTACGGTTGAAAGATACCAGTGAAACACACAGCGGAAGTATTAATCATTGTGCTCTAGTGAATAAGGAAAATTGCAGGAAATTTCTGATCTTTTCTGTCGGCTCGCCGTACACAGGTCACTTGATTAAGTTCAGAGCTCGTTCCGTTGGCACTTTATTCTCCTCCAGGACGTCTATTAGAGTAATTGCTTTCGGATGCAGACGGTGGACTTCTTACAAGTGAAATTAATTCGTTATAACAGCGGCAGCGTGCATTTTTGTACTTCGCTTCCTTAAATTCGCTTTTACAACTAATGAGAGAGCGCCAACGGCAAAACATTTCAAAGAATTCTTGTAATAGGTTCAGCTGCAAAAACTAAATGTCTTAATTTATAGTAATAAGCAACTAAAATTACTTTCTTTTTGGTATAGGTATAACTTCACTTGATTAAAACTAACAATATGTTTGGTAGAAATATCTTTACTTTTTTAAATACAAAACATCCTCCTTATAATGTTTGCACCCGAAAGAGAAAAGTTTAAAAATTTATAAAACCATTTGTGAAAATGGAATAAAACTTACATAGAAATTAGTTAAAACATAAAACATTTTACTATTATAGATAATGGGACGCAACACGGTTTAACAAAAAAAAATTTTTTTTATAAATTCATCCATACCACGAAAATATACTTAAGAATTTCGGCGTCGTCAATTGAAATATTTTTTTACAAATTGGAATTTTATCGTCATTCAATTTTAAACAACATTCCGGAAACATTATTAGAAGTAATAATATACCGAATTTGTTTGAAGTGAGACTAATTTTTATTTTAACAACATATTTGGTTTCAAAATAACGATTTAATTAAACGTTAAAAACAGATTGAACTTTGGATAGCTTTTTTAAACTAAGCCTTTTGTGTAAATTTTAAGTTTTAATAGCTAAACAATACCCATTAATATATATATTTTTAATATTTTCTTTCTGACCACCTAAAATCCCGAAATTCTAAAAATTGTTACAATGGGTACTTATAAAAGTAGAGTTCAAGTCATATGAAGAGATTATTTTAATTATTTTTTTAAAATAGGTAGATAGTTGAATTTGGAGAAATGTAAGTTCATGTAAAACATAAGCACACACAAATTAATCAAAAATAATTTTACTTTTCTAAAAAACCTTAACATGCACAATGTAAATGTAATAGAATATATGTATTAAGCAAACTTATTTATATTTATTTATATAACTAAATAGGATTAGGAAAGCATATAGTGGCCTCGACTTTAAATATTAATTTTAAAGCTAGTTATAATTTTGAGAATAGAACATAATTAATAATGCATTTTTAATTTCAGTCAATGCTTTGAAGATGTGGTCTCTAGTAATTTAATTAACAATTAAAGTATTGGATGACAACTGCAGTAGAAATCTTCCATAAAATAAAATCCCCCTAGCATAGTATCACCATAAAAATGAAAGTTTTTTATGTTTTTTTTATAGTTTATTTTATTGCGGAGTAGTTCTGAAAACTGCTTATTGGCCTTCTCTTGAAAGCACCCTTAAATGTTGTTGATTTCCCAAAAAATGTGCATCGCTCGCTAATGGAAAATTAATGGTAGATGCATGTAGTTAGGGGAGGTTCCGAGAGGACGCCCATCAGAGCTATTTCTGTCCATAAAAAAGTAATTGCAGCATCTCGAAAGGGCAAAAGGGCCATAACCGTGTTCGCCTGGCGAAAATTGATTTTGGAAAAACAGAGAAACGCTTGGCTGTGACGCTGGCGTTGGAACGTGAGCGGCTCACCTGCTCCAAAATATTCTTTAGGTAGGTACACTTGCTGGGAATCGATAAGGGAAAAGACAGAAAACAATTTTGAGAAGACAAGCAGCAAAAAATCTATCAAATTCAGCTCAGTGAACAAGAAAAGGAAGGATTTGCTCCTTGAGTCCTTCTGGCGGAAAGCGGGAAAAATCTTTGCCCCAAAACATGGGGGTTGCTTATCCAGCGGCACGGCATCTGGCAGCTAGCCTATCTGAAACTGGAACAGTCCCCACTTGAGGAAACCTTGTCGAGGGCGTAATTATTCCCGGAAAGACAGCACTTCAGCGGCGCCCCTGCCTTGCTAGATTCGCATTTCTCTCCGTCTTGTGATTTGATTTTCGTCTTTCACGGCTCACTGAGCTCGTCACATAATACCCACCGGAGCGGCACTGGAAAAAAAGCTTGGAAAAGTTAATTAGCCACTGGAGCGCCTTCCGAGGACGTTTCACTGCTGGATTATGCTGTTCGTTAATTACATAATTAGCTGCCGTCAGGTTAAATAGAATTGACTTTTACAGAAGCTGGAATAAGTGCCTTTCTCGCATGTGCTTGTGAAGCCCTCGCAGCGCCATCAAGCAGCGACAACGCTCCACGAAGATGCCTAATTGATGAGTTAAAAATCAATGGCAATTCTTTTAAACCCTAAGCTCTCTCAGGTAGAAGAAATCCGTACCCATCACCGCTGTTTAATGGCATCTCACGCTAATGATCTTTCGATTCAGGACCACCTGCGTTCACAATAAGCTTCACGCCCACCTGTAGCGCTAAGAAATTTAAAGCAATAATTTTAGGAATATTTCTCAATTTTTTGTTGTTGCCCTTTTTTTCCAATTACCCTGACAGCTTGGCAATCATTTTTGCATCACATTACTTCACACATTTTCTTGGATGATGGCGCGTTTCATTTTGTTCCATTTTTAAGGGAAATTCGCTAGCTTTTCGACCGATTTTGATTCAAAACCTGGGTGTTAAAAACAATGTCAATATTATATTCTAAATTAAGCTTCAGGGCGGCTGTATTAGAGTCGCCATTTCGAATATTTGAAATTAGCGATAGGATAAAATTTTGACATAAACTATCAATCTTTATGAAAAATGTGTTAAACTTGGGATTTGAAAATTTCAGTTCAATTATTGATTGAGACTTTCAAACTGGATCGACAAGTCGTTATTTCGATGCAGCTTGAAATTATTCGATCCACATCGAAAACTGTTATAAACAGCTGGGGCCCTACTCTTCAATCCTTTCGAATCGAATCGAAAAGAGCTTACAAAAGCTCTTTTTGGACAGTCTCAGTAAATTCATTTTTACAAATACATCTTTTACGAAAGCTTTCTTGAAAATTCTGACAGGGAACGTGTTAATAAAGTTCCTAAAATTCTTACTAATTAATTTTAGTTACCTTTGATTGCAATAAGTTTATCCGCACATAACGTCAAAATAATTCTATTAAATTTTTCTATCGGATATTTTAACTACTTTAAACGAAAAAATTAATTGCCTTTAAAGATAACTGAAATGAATTTGTTAAAAATTTAGAAACTTTATTAAGAAATTTCAATTCAAAAGATGCTTTTTGATTCGATTCGAACGGATTCAAGAATAGAGTCCGTTTGAAAACGGGCCTAAACACCATCGTAATGGACTTGTCTCAAGACAGTTTTTAATTCAGGTCAAATTTCAATTCGGATGCAAGAAGTGATAAAAGAGTTATATAAAAGTTTGTTCAAATTTCGGACTGAATAAGTATAACAATTAAATTAAGTTGAATAAAATTAAACAAGTAGTTTGGAAATGCACATGTTGCTTAATTATAGATATGTAAATAGATCCAAATTTAGAAATTTCTACTAATACTTTATGCACTTAGACTTTTCTACACTAATCACAAATTAAACAACTTCATTAGTGTAGCGTATGCCTTTTTCCTTATTCTTTATTTATTTATTAATTACTTTCTCTTCCCTGCTTATACTGACTACTTAAATATTGTTAGCTTTACTTGAGCTTCAAAATTCTTGGAATGTCGAAAAAATTACACGATAAGATAATTATTAATCAAAAAAGTGATTGGCTTTTTGACTGACAGTAATAATAATGTATATTTAATTACATACTTTTATTTTTCATTTGAATTTCAATTATCAACATTATTTTTTATAGCTATAAAAAATTGTAGAATCATTCCGTCAGCCAAGATTACAACATAAAACATCTAAAGTTTTCCACTTTACTTATGAAATAATAAATAAATCCTCTGCAGATTTCAATATATAAACAAAATAAAAAAGCATAGATAAAGCAGGAATGGCCCCTCATAATGATTATATCTAAATGTAAATTAATTTTTCATGATGTTAAGGCATGAACTCAACTAGGACAGACTTTAGCTCTAGCAATTCTGGTGCAACGCTTTGTGGAACCGTGCTTATCGACAGTCTTTTCACTTTGGCTTCCAGGAAGTTCAAAGAAGTCTTTTGAGAGGCAGCTTACGAGGAGATAGTCTTTACATATTTACGCTCAAGCAGTCTATGTTTTTCAATTAAAATATCTGAGAAGCCCCGGCTCAGATAATGGATGCTCGCCGCATAAAAAGCTGCTGCAATCTTCATGGTTTTTGTACTGCACCAACGTCTTTTGTGTTTGAAACTAAAATTAGTTTTTAATTAATTAAAAACCCGAAATCAGTTTTTAGCACCCTTCGTATAAATTAAGTCGTAACTTATTCTTCAACCATTTCCAGCACGAATCCATAGAGTAGCATAATTTTTCATTTAAATTAAGTGCACTGGAGTAGACCTTGATTAATGGCAGAGGTTTGATAAATGGACTTTTTTAGGTATTTAATTCAATAGGAATACCAATCCACCTTACACCAAAACCATTTAAGAATTGATTTCGAATTTTCTTTCTTTCAAAGAAAGTTTTTTTTGGATTGCGCTCTATTAAAAGTTTATGCTCTTCTAGAAAAGAATTACCATGGCTTATTTTTATTTGGAAAATCTTTTTTTGTCTTCTTAATTTCTTAAATACAAAAATAAATATGTACCATACTATCGTTTATACTATTTTGATTTTGTAAACCCTAGTTTAACCTTATTACAATATTGTAAAATTATATTTCTCGAAACAATGTCACATAATTACCAAAATGCAGCCTGTAATGAACTCCCGGCTTTTAATTACAAATTGCAATTATATTAGTGCTCTATCAATCGAAGCTAGCAGCTTTACGACCCTACAATTCCTAATTGAAATCGATCATAAATTATGTTTTAAAATAATTTGTGCCGAGTACTGCAGTTCTCTATCAAAATAAAGTAGTTTATTTATAGATTTAAATGAAAATAAAGGTTATTTATTACCCACCGCAAGTATTTAAATTACTTCACTGTAATTAAGAAGATAGCCATCCACTGAATAAAGTGTCAGTTGGATTTTCAATGTTTTTGTATGGTGTTTTATGGCCAGCTTACAAATTTTCTAGTATTGTAAAATTCAAGCAAACTACACAGTGAGCTAAATCGATTGCTACCTGTTCAGAAACACCCACCAAAATTTCGGGACCGTGGCGAAAACATCAAGACATTTCACGGATCATTGCTCGCTTGGTAAACAGCGATATATCATCAAAAGCGGGGGTGGGTTCGGTACGACGAAGACGTTCCTCGAATGAAACTTTTAAATTATCTCGTCTGCCGCAAGAGAAGAGTGTGCTTACCGCGAATCATCCATGGAAACGACGATTTTGATGGCGATGGAATGCTCGCTTCTCCGTGACAAAATGTCTTCAAGAATGTCTTTGAGACGGCGAAACTACGCCAAGTTTCCGTCTGCAACCGTGTCGTGTAAGTTATGAATTCTAGTGAAAAGACTATTTGAGGGATTTAGAACGCAACATGATTTCCTTTCGAGTTATAAAATCCTTCGGTTTATGTTTGTTTTGTAATATCCTTCACTTACTGACATTGTTACTATTAAACAATATTTAAAAAATTTAACTAAATATTACGATTTTTGAGGGAAAGCCACTTATTAATTTTGGAAGCAAATTTTAAACTAAGCAAGTTTAGTAATAAATAATCCCGTACCAATTTTGGCAAGAATGAAATGTGCTCGAAAAGTTAGTAGCTAGTAAATTAAAAGATATTTGGATGCCTTGAAAATGGTGGGAAATTTCTTCATACATTTTTAACGCAGGTTAATTGCGATGGCAAAACCCTTTTTACTTAAAATGAAAGATCTAGTCGTAGAATTCATCAAAATCATCCTTGGTCAATGGTAAAATTTTTGTTTTCTCTTAATGTTAAAGAAGAGAGCTTTTGGGATAAATCGGATGTGAAAATTTATGTTTTCAAGATATGGATCTCTGAAATTCTAAAATTTATGCAATATTCATAAATATTAACAGTCATTAATTTCAAATTCACTGTCGTCAACTTTATTTCATTATGGAACACGAAAATTAATTGCTATGTTTTTGTTTATTAATTAATTTTTTTCATAATTCGTTCATAGCTCCTAAGCTTTTTTTTGCAACACACAAATTGATAACTTTATCTAAGAGCCCTATTATCGTGGGTTTTTGCTATGTCAGCTATCACTCACTATTTTCAATATTTGAAATGAAATAAATAATGGAAATTAGAGATGATCGATTCCAAAAGAAATATTGTTTTCTAATATTGTTATTTATAATAAGATATTTTTCTTTTTCAGTGAAACATACATACATATGTATTAACCATAAGGATATTAAAATGATTTTTTTAAAAGCACATAAATTGTACCATATTTAAAATCTTGGCAACACCAAAGAATAATTTCGTTAACCCTTCTGGTGTTTATCCATTTGATTATTTGCGTTTATTCAATAACCTGCATACTTCGGAGTATTCTTGCAATAATGAATATCTAATAACATAATAATAGTACAATTAGTAACACAAGAATCGCTGACAACGCGAACGGATAAAGTAGTTACCAACAGTTAATAAACTTAAATCTAGAAGAACAACTATACTTCCGGTTGAGAATAAGCTTTCCGGATTAAATTTTGAAGCAACATTAAAGGCAAAATAAGTTTAAAAAATACAGTCCAGATGGATATCAGTGGTATCAGCATGACTTGTGGGATAAAAGTCGTCGAACTTGAACCCCTAAATGTCTATCATTTATTGCTAATTAAGTGAGTCTGCCTACTCAAATAATCTCGAAATGATAAAGACACAAATTATTGGTTAGTAAATAAAAAATAAGTATATCAGGAAATCTCCAGTTGCATGTGCAGCCCAATTATTTGAGCGGTTGAGCGGAGGTGTTGTTGCAATGACGCATGCGATGCAATTAGTCACGAACACGGGAAAAACGGAAAGACGTAGGGCCGGGTTTGTTTCTTGTATAATCCCCACTCGCGGTGCAGTCAACCCGATGGGACAGCAAACCTTAAGAAAGTAGACTTGAACTTGCCATTTCGGCTTTCGGCAGTTCTGCTGAATCAGGGCGCCTGCCGCCTTGAATGAAACTTGTGAATGGAGCGCCGGTGGTGACGGGGCGCCCCGGTTAGAAAAACAGAAAAGCCAGAATTTTTGCGTACAGCGCGAATTTTATCGACCTGAAATCCCCGGTGCCACAAATGACCGATTCTGGCCTGAAATCGCAACAATCCAATTAGCCGGAGAGCCGTGGAGTGATGAGCTCGACCGGAAAATCAGTGCAGTGACCGGGCCCAATCGCGAAGTGAAACTGCCTTGACAGCATTATCGCGGTGGAAGTACCTGCAGAGGTGTTGCGTAATTAATCAACTCGATGCGATGCACTTTGTCATGGATTTTCACTTTTTGCCTTAATTAATTCAGCGCTTTTGTGCACTTGAGGGCCGGCATGAGCGTCCGGGCCGGCAGCTTCGATTCGCGGCTTTCTGGGTGGTTTGAGGCCGTGACGCGGGGATGAGCTCTGTGCCAGTTTCTAGCGCTGATTAAAACTGAATGCATTTGCATAGAGCCACCACTGATGCCATTAATATGATAATTAAGGCAGATGCCTCATTTTTCGCGTTTGAATTACTTCTGACGGGGACGAGCGGACCGATCTGCCTTTCGAACCTTGCGGAGAGAAAGGCATTCGTCAAAATCGAAAAACAAACAAATCAAGATTGCCGAAAAATGGAAATCCGCTCGGTGAATGCATTTCCCATGGTTTAAAACCTCTAAAAATCACGAAACGTGCAAGAGCCCAAGGAGACGTGCACTTTCGATTTCTGTTCTGCTTGGGACCGAACCAACTCCGGTGACGATGGCACTTTTACTTCCGACCGCCTTCTTACTAGACGTGCTGAGACGATGGCTAGAAATTTTATTTTTTCGCTAATAAAGGTGAAATTTTGCACGATGCTGCACCGAATTTACATATCTGATTTTAATCGTGGCAATTAATTAAATCATTTTGTTTGCCTGATGAATTAGGTGTGCGGATGCGCGAATTCAAACCAAAAATACATTTATCATTACGAAGATAAAAAGTGACTCTAATATGAACAGGAATTTTATTGGATTTGTCATTTAAATATCTCGAATGTTTAATCTCTAATAATTTCCAGAATTTGAAGTGAAAGCACATAAATTTTATTAATGATAGTATAGTATAAATAAATTTGATTTTGGGAACTCTGTCAAAATATGAATAAATCACGATTTTAATATTCCGTTCATAAATTTCGTATAACATTAGGGCAAATTGCAACTCATTTCGGATTCGAAATTTTTGAAATTTTCTCTGGCAATTATCTGGTTCAATATTATTTAACTGCGGTTTACTGTCGATTGATCGTTTTTGGTATAATTATTGGATTTCAAATTACCTAATTTCATTACAAACCAACAGGCAATTTGTATTCTAATTCAATTTACTTAGTTCCTGCTTTTAATTTCGTGAACATCTTAAGAATTCAGAAAAACTTACAATTTCATTTTCAGAAAGCGAACTATTTGGTGATACGTACAGTACATATTTCAAAATAAAACTGAATAAAAATTGTCATAATATTTATAAGACTAATGGCACCTATATGTTTCAGTACACAGATCGGTTGGGACATACATATATGTATTTTCCAGACTTTAAAATGCACTGAAGTAAAACAAATCAATTGGTTTGCTTTATCCCACTTCTCTTAAAATCTTGTTTTAAAATATCCGTTTCGAAAGCGTTAAATGACATTTGATCGTCAACAAAATTGGGAAGATACGTTACATACTAATCCTACGGAAAATTTGATTCTCTCGGACAGGGTTTTCCTTATTGGATATACTTTGAATATATAATTTACAGGGTATCCTAGCCAAGGCGAATTCAATTTGATTTCAAATCTCTAATAAATTGTAAACGATAGTCTTACGAAATTGCATGTCTTCCTGCAATTTGTTATGAATCGTTTTCGATTCCCGCGCCCAAACCTAAGCACACCTTACAAACGATGATCCGGCTTGGTTTGGACATCGTAAGCAAAGGTGCTTCCTCCAATTTGTTTACATCATCAGTCACTGGCATAATTTCAATTTGCCACTACCAAACTGTGAAATAAAAGCGAGTTTGATGCGATGGCGATTTCACTGAGTAAAGCAAAACTTGTTCCCGGGGCCACAATTGAAAAAGATGCTGCTCCAGAGCCTCAGAGACGAAATAATTGTCATACCGCGGAACCGCCAACCGTGCCTCCCGCGATGTAATCGCGTGTGCCCATTGTTTGAATTCCGATGTTGATTATATGCCCCAGGAAGGTAATCATATTTCGGAGTGCGGAAGAGATGATCAGACGTCCGAGATATGGACGAAAATATTTTAAGGTTTTTACTTGAATTTAAGCATTTTAAAAGTAAATATTATATAAGGTTAGGAATTCATTTAGAAATAATTAATTAATTCAAAATATATAAAAAGATATATCGTCACTGAATCATCAATGCCTACATAGCCCAAACCGCCAAAGCTAGAACTATGAAACTTGCACCCTAGTCGTATTTTATTACGTAGGCATTCGCCAAGACAGGATTTTTCAAAAGCATACGGAAAATGTTGTATGGGAAAAATTAATTTGGGTTATACTCGAATTAAACTTGACACAAATTTTCCACAAGCCAAATAGCATTTTCGTTTATATTATACAAAACTGGAATTCATACAAAACACTGCTTTAAAAATAAAGATATACTTACCTGCATTGAGATTTTCTGAAAATTCAACCGTAAAAGCTGAAAACCAGGTTAAACTTTTTGGTTTTTTAATTTATCCATTTGAATTGGCTCTTGTTATAACCATTAATTCATTAATAATTTCTTGCTTGCAAACTATTGTTTGAAGAAATATTTTTTTTATCCAAAAGTTAGTGGGTTGTTGAAATGAAACTTGAATTAATTTGAAACTTTTGCAAATAAGTGAAATAATTAAAAATAAACAAGTAATTTACTTTTATAATGATTGCGTTAAATAAGGGAACTTAAGAAAACGTCGAAATTTTCCCAAATCTGTCTGAATTTCAGGAGAAAATTTCTTGAATTGGGTTGAATATTTTCTGAACTTTGACAAGTACGAAGGTCCTATATAAGTAGGTACAATATAAACGAATTTGGTTAGAAATCAATTTTTGTTAAAGTATTATTTTTCCGGTAAAAAATATAATTGTTTACTGTAGATGTACCTATTTTTGTATAATATATGAAGAAAAGAGATGGTTCCAAGTTCGCTTGATTCTAGAAACAAACGATTTTGACTAACGAGAAAAAAATATTTAAATAGATTAAGCACACTTACATAGATAGGTTCTTAAAATTAGAAAAAGAAGATGGCCTTTTCATGAATTCTGTATATTAAAACAAAAATATTCCCAATCTTTTAAATTAAGTACCTAAACATTTTCTTGTAAAAAGAACTACATATATATTATTCATTGAAGGGAAATTATGTTTTGAAATAAGTATTATTTACATAGCTCTTGTTTTAATTACAATTTTCTTAATTAAATCAAGAATTAGAACACTTTTCTTTCTTTTACGAGAAAATTGCGTACATATTTAAAGAAATATCGAATTTTTATACAAATAAGAAACTACTATTCTTAATTTTAGAAAGATAGATAATTAATTTTAGAAAGAGAGATATAGATATACTACTAAGTTTTGCGAAAATTTTTACTAGGGTACCTATTCTATAAATCTATAACTATCAATTATGATTACCGAGCTATAGAGAAGTACATAGATACATGTGAGAACTGTCATTTAATTAGGTAATTAAATAATGACTATCTGGAGCAACGCCATTTCTAGGGAGTCTAATTAGAAATATTTTTATGTTGCAATGAATAGATAATAAATATTTCTAGGGTTAAGATGAAGAGCGTACTGAAAACAGGCAAATAATGGATTATTTTGTATTTTTCAGATGGCCCTTAGACGGACGCAGTCGGAACGATTAGTGGGTCAGCATCTGCAGCAGGAAGCCATTGATCTTGCAAAAGAGCCGAAACAAGGCCGCCGCCGCAATCAGCACGTCAAGCTGAAATAGCACGAACCGGCAGGGAATCCCGAGGGGGGCATTCGCACAGTCAGCGCAACTAGATCCCGAAGGACGCACAGCACATATCCAGGCGACGAGACGTCCCGACCGAGCATATCAGATTAGGGCTTTGAGGCAGGGCACATTTCCCTCCCGAGTCCCGATCCCTGGAACAAGGAACCTCCGCGCCCGGGCTATGCGGGCTTGATGAAATTCCCGAAATATTTGCATACTCGTCACGCCCCAGAGCCAGCCTAGTCCCAGTCTCCCGATCCGCGGCCCACTGCTCCCGTCAGGCACCATGGCCTTCATATGGCGGCGGAGATCGGCGTCAATCGTGAAAATTGTCCTCATATTGAGCGCCATTTGGTTCACAGTCGCGTTCCTGATTTACACTGACGACAGCCGCCGGGGGCAAGGACACAACCTGCCGCTCGGCCTCAAGGTGAGCGGGAGCAGCGGCAGTGCTGCCGGCAACAACGTCCTGGACGCTGCAGCCGACGCGAGCAATCTAAACGACCTGAACGAGGGCGGCGAGAGCGTCGTAAACAACGTCGTCGTTCATCCGCACGAGAAGCACACCCTCAAGGGGAACAGCGAGAACGTGAAGCAGCACCTCAACCCCGCGCCGGGGGCGGGCGACGACGGTGAGTAACTTTTAATTCCGCCCTGTTAATTGAATCCGAATTTGCATACAAATCCTCCGGCAGGACAGTGAGTTCGGCCGGCAGGCACCATAAATTCGGTCGGTGGACACCGCGCGGGCCAAACGCGTCGCGTTGATTCTGCAGTCTCGGCATCCACTTTACCCGCATTTCTAGTCACGCCCACGGCCGAAGGTGTCACCTGTAGTTCCATTAATTGAACCTAGGCCCACGGGCAGAATCGGTTTTTGTCTGAAACTCTTTACCAAAAAATAGGTGCTTAAGGGAACGGGGAAAAGGATTTTCATGCTAGGGCTTAGGTGAGTAAATATTTCTCTGGAGGCGAGACAATTTCCTGTTTGCAGGTTTCCTTCCCGCGGCCTTAAACCTAAACAAATAAATTTCAACCTATTTAATTTTGCTATGGGAATTTCGAGTGGGGTTAATACCTGTAACTTAAGCCAAAAATATATTATCAAAAGGTTTTCTAAATGTGGTTACAGCTTCTATAAAGAACTTAATCCGACGGCGAAAAGTCATGTTTATGATAAGATTCAAGCTTTATTTAATATGCATACTAGCTGACCCCTACCTGGCGTTGCGCGGGCACAACTATCTCTGTAAAATAAATCTTAACTTTAATAAAAATATGACTGTTCCGATTTCAAATTTACTATCAAAATCAAAAATTTTGATATGGCGGATCCAGTTTTTCACATAATTTACGTTCAATCAATTTGAAAATACATACCCTGAAAATTTAAAGAAGGATTTTTTTTTGGTTTTAAGTGGTAACACAACTTTAGCGGCCGAAAAAAAGGCCCAACTTTGACAATTTATTTTGGGAGTATGAAAAAAGGAATAGGTATTCTTTTCACAGTGTTTATTTGACACATATTAAACTATGAAAAAAAACATTTTTATTATAATTTTGTTATAAAATGGCGGCGACAGAGCCAATCTTTGAAGTCGCCTTTTTTTAAAACTCCTTCACGGGAGGACGGATTTCTCGTAAAGTGTAATATCTGGAACAAAAAAAAAATTTTTTGTTTTATCTATTATTATATACTATTGTTTATGGAAGTACGTAGGATTTTTTTTTAAAATCAAATTTGGAAGAAAAGGTGCACTTTTAAAGAAAAAGAATCGATTTTTGGCCAAAATATAAGCGGTAAATTGGTTATAAAAAAAAAAAAAATTACATTAAATACTTAGAAAAACGGCTACGTACTTCCATAGAGAATATAATTGTGAAGCTACTACTACGGTGGTCAAGTAATCTGTCCTCCCAGTTTGAAAAAAGTGGTTTAAAAAAACCTGTTTAAAGTTTTACGAGCACTTAAATCCTTGAAATTTTTTTACCTCCAATCTGCGATGCCTGCACCATACATTAGGCCATCCGGGTTGATGCTCGCCTCATCCTTTTCCTTCCTAGATGATTTTAAGGACAATCGGACAATTCAAAATTCTAGAGTGGTGTTACCCCTTAAGGAAGAAACAATTTGTATAGCTAAAATAAAAAACAAAAATTAGAAGATTAACAATTAATTTTATTTTTTCCCTTTAAAAAATATATTCTCTTGAAGTGTTTAGGAAATTTTTAATATTGATTGAACGTAAATTATTTAAACACTTTAGCCCCTCTCCTTCCAACTTTTAAATTGCGATGCATAGCCTATGTCAGTCAGCAGGTTAAGCGCAACATCCATTAAATTTCAACTCAATCGAATAACTAATTTTTGGCTGACTCACCATAAACATATCACTGGCGTTCAGAATTTCGTAAATTTTAACAATAGTAAAGAATTAAAAAAGTAGCCTATGTCACTCCTGATAACCTCCTCTTAATGCCTGTAAAGTTTCATCGAAATCGGTTCAGTCGTTTCGAAGATTAGCCCGGACAGACAGACAGACATTTCAATTTTATTTATGTACATACATATATGTGTAGATATTCTATGAGTGTAGTTTAACAGAAAATATTAAACGCTTCCGCACAAATCAAAAATTCTTTTTGATATTTTGGTCCCGCGGTTAAAATTACCTCAATAAATATTTAACTAAACTCCCTTCGGTGAAAAATTTATTTATACAGACCAATCATTTATTATTTTTCATATATTTTATTTCAGTAATAAATTGCTGACACTGATATTGACACAATAATAAACAGTGATATATTACATAAAATTAAATAAACAAGATTGGAAATTAAGCAGAGAATCTCAACTAGAGCTGGTTTCCTAGATATGCAGTTCTAAATCGAGTGCAATGTGTATCACTAGAATTATATTGCAATAATTTTCTGTATTTCTATTTAAATTCAGTGGCTTTCTGGAGAATATAACTAGAAAAATAGGTACAAGCTTTTGCCAGTAAAACTCATCTGAAATCTAGGCAAATTTACCGAAATATCTAGTGTTAAATTTTGGTTGGTTTTGCTAGAAATTCAGTAAATTCCGCCAGAAATATATTTTAACGTATAACAGATATTGCAGATGCTGAGAATTTAATAAAACTAAGGCAGTATTGAGCAGCGTTTACATGAGCATATTAAGTGGGTAAATTAAATATGATGGGGCGTCTCCATCACACTTAATTGCCCAACTTAATTAGATAAAGTATTTAATGTACCACTTATGCACTTAATAAAGCCAACTAAAATAGTTTGCTAATAACATGAATGAAACTACGAAGTGAGTTAAACCTGCACCGATAAAGTTGTGCAATTTCCATAGAATTTCAGCGGTAGTCAATAAGAAGATTCCATCATTTTCGGATATCATTAGGATTTTAGTTAAGTTAAACGAAATTGCATGTAAATATTCGATCCATAACACAATTTCCAGATTATGCAGTGAATTTCACTAGAATTGCAAATAGACTATTATAAACTATTCAAATATCAGGGTTTTTGACAATGTGCCAGAAGTTAAGTTTTAAAGTAATAACTCACTCAAAAATTCTAGTAAATTATTAGAGCCCATCTTGTTAAACTTCACTAGATAAATTTCTGAGTGCGTATATACGTTACTCGTGGGAGTGAGTTTAAGTTTATAAGGCTTAAAAGACAAGGAGAATTTGTAGCGCCAGTTATGACATCGTGCACGAAAATAACCCTAGCAATTTCCCCTACATTTTGAAAGAGTCGTCAATCTTAAAAGTATTAAAATATATATTTTCGTACGGACGGAGGGGAGATTACACGTATCACTCTAAGGTAAAAGTCGTAAACGCCGAAGAGTAAAAGGAACGAAAAGTTTTTGAATGGTGCACAGGGTAATGAAGGTTTTAAATTATTTATGCATATTCTAAGATGGGTCGGACAAAAGCACAAAATAATAATTTTAAGAGGTGAGGATTATCCAAAACTCCTGGACGAGCGTTTAACGAATCCAAGAGTAGCATTAGTTCGATTTATTATTGTATATTATCAATATGGTTTCCAAAGTCAAATCTAGTGTCTATAATTAGACCCAACTTTCATTTTAAAAACGTAAATTGAGTTTAAATTACAACTAAAATTGACAAACTATCAAGTGTTATTCTCTGAACTCTATGCACAATGGCATAATCTTTTGTATAACATTGCTTGGATTAATTTAAACGAGTAACCTTATATGATATATTGGCAATTTTAGGCTTTAGTCAAGATTTGTTTAATTTAATATTTAATAATAATTTGAAATAAAAAAGTCAGAGCTTTTATCATTAAAACATTTTAGTTGATTAATAGCTTGCTTTCCTCTGAGTCCAAATAATTCGTTTTCTTTGTTCGGGTTTTTCCTCGAGGCGTTAAAAATGGATAAGTGAAGATGCCTCGGACGTTAAGGGTATTCACCAGGCCATTTGCAAACCGAGAACCCTCCAAAATTCCGTAGCCAAGTGCCGGCCAGTGTCTCGCTGAATATTTGCTTTTAGCAATTACACGCCTCTACGCTTTGCAAGCTAAATAATTCAGACGGAGGCGCTGCAAATGAACACGGATGGGTCCTAAATCTCCCTTAATAATTTATTTCGCTCTCTGCTTTCCAAGATAAACACGGCAGAATTGTTTATGGGAAACCAATAATCCGGGAAGGGCGGGCTGCCCTGTCTCGGCCTTGTTCAACACGACCACCCCCCGCAAATAACCGGGGAACAATAAATTCGAGACTTTGTTTCTCCAGATTGCAGACGGCGTAATTATTTCGATAAATTTTTTCGTGTGTCGGTGGTGTGTCACCAGCAGCCCCGACCACAGGCGCAGGCGAAAAACAAAAAATTCGGTTAAGTTTCAATTGAAATATTTTTCAGGTCTCGCCCGCCTCCCGGCTGCGGATACGTTTATCGCTCTTGTACAGGGTGTGGGTGAAAAATCGATAAAACACTAAAGCCGACAGGGGGCCTCATAAACCTCAAATGGCACTCGGGTGGGGGAGGGTATCAGCGGGTTCAGGGCCCGGCCTGCAAAAACCCTGGCCCTGCGCTTGCCAGGTGAAATATGACCAACTTAATACACCCGAACTGCTGGTGGGAAAAAATGAGTGGCTCTGCTCTCGGACGTGATTAGCTCATTATGATAAAAAAATAATGCCTTATCACTCGCTGCCGGCTGCTTGCGGTGATTCTGCAAAGATAAATGCCGCCACATGAAGATTGAAGTTGCTTCTTTCCTAATGCAGCCTTCCTTCGGTAATTTAAGAAAATAAGAAATGACTATTTCTAAACTATTCATGCATTCCTTCCAAAATGGTAAAATATATAATACATACAAGATTATTGTGGCTTACTATTATATTTATTACCTAAATCGTACAAAAAAATTTGGCTTTATTAAATGTTTCTATATAAAAAGAAAATGCATTACTACAACTTAAAACGTCACACACATTGTTTTTGTTTAGGTGTATTTTTTTTTAAATTCTAGGGTATCTTATATAGACTCCCGATTTATCTACATACATACTTACATATAATAAAATTATGAAAGGGTCATGTCTGTACATAAAATATGTTTTTCAAAATTATAATCGATATGAAGCTCAAAATAGCAATTTTTATAATTTTTGTCTGTCTGTCTGTCAGGCGTGCATACGGAAACTACTGAACAAATTTAAATGAAACTTGGTTGGCTGGTTGGTTGGTTGGTAGCTTATATCATGTGTCAACCAAAATATTCAATACTTTCTATCCTGGCAAAAAAGAAGTTCCTTTGGAGTGCTCAAAAACCAATATATCCGTAATGTTTCAATGATATGAAATAAAAGTTTCGCGTTTCTGATACTCATCAATAGTATTGCAAAACGCACATATTTTGTTTAAATTTATGTAGTACACCCGACAATACAAACTTTTATGAAAAGATCTCAGCAGATTTTCGTTAAAGATTCTTTCCTTTCTGTTTTTTTAAATCTCTTTGTATTTCTTTATTTCTCTCTTATTCTATAGGTACTTGATTTTGTTTTTTTGTAAAACTAGGTTTCAAATTCCAAAATGCGAACGAAGTTACGGGCACATGAAGTATGTTACAAACATAAATAGTTAGATATTTGTCATAGGATATTGTATATTTTGGAATCTTAAAACCTTTTATCTTCATTTGTGATAATTATTGTAAAATACCACAATTCATTTCCAAAAATGTGCATAGACACTCTGTTTTAAAGTTATAAGCGAATTTGAAATTTTCAATTTTCTTGAGAACGAATACAAGCTGTGACAAACGATTCGTAAAACATTTTATATTCAAAACCTTTTTAACGCACTCGGTAATTTGTCTAGTCATTGGGGTATGAAAATTAAATATCAAGAACTTGGCAAAATACGTTCTAACACATTCAAATCTGTATAAGTAGGGATCTGCTTTTTTAATTCGTATAAGAAATTAAGTTAACACTAATCAAATTATATAAAAACATGTGTGCGACATTAACATTTTTGAATTTATTTAAAAATGTTCTAAGTAAAAATAAAGATTTAAAGATAAAGAAATACTTGGTGTCCTAATACACATGTTTAGACAATAGTTTAATATAGAAAATAGTCGAAATCGAAATTGAGTTTAATATATCAACCACAATTTTTATATCGGTTTATCTTGAAAACCAATATGTCAGGAAAAAAGTGCCCCAAAATCAAAACCGAGGGTGTCTATTTAAATAATTAATAAAACCTGTCTTCCTGAGCGCAATAGTAAAAAACCTACAGGATGATTTTCAAAAGGATATCAAAAATTTAAAGTTAAAAATATATGTATTTGTGTATGTATGTAGCTATTTCGAACAGGGTGCCTCAGATCTAAAAATTGTTGGGATATCTTGTATAGTTCTTTTCAGTTAATTCAATTTGATGTGCGGTATAGACTATAGTAAATAGTAATCTACATAAACTTATTGTTAAAAGAATATGTTTACAATGACTCTCAAGAGCTTAGAAAAATACTTTAGTAAAAAAAAAAAAACAGCAAAATTTAATAAACTCCAACTTGTGGATTATTCCCCTCATAGCCAAATCCTGTCCATGTCCATGAAGCTGTTGTTAGGAAGCTTAACGATTCCAGAAAAACGCCTTCGTCTCGCGAAAATCACCTTCTTCTTCTCAAAATGTTCCCTTGTTGCGAGGTATCCGTCTTTTTTTCACTGCAGGCAACTTCGACTTCTTGAGTGGCTCTTATCCACACGGCAAGGGAATAGCCGTAATCTTCTATAAATTACCAGTTTCATGGCTTTCTTTGACGGACGCTTTAAAACACTCTTCTGTTTGCTGTAACTTTTTAAAGAAAAATTTAAAAGATCATGACTTTTCCCATTAGTTGCTTTAATCTGATGGGGTCCCGACTGTGATAGAAGGTTGGCTTCAGCGGTTATGGGTCAATATAAATTTATGTCTGCCGTAAATTTCTTATTGCTTTGTTCAGAAGAAAACTCTGCTTCTTATAATGAAGCACATATTTGCGGATTGAAGTGCATATTTTATTTATGGTAGTTGTAGTATCCTTTCAATTTCATTATAAATTTGCTATTTTTAACGACGCTGTTAAGTATAGACAATAAATAGTAAATCTTTTGTCATTAAGTTTATGAATGTTTATAAAGCTATAAGCGGTAATACATTATTATTTCGTAATCTTTGAATTTTAAGGGTGTGTCTACAAAACTGTCTATCTGTAAATGAGGATTTTTGTGGTTAAAAATAAATTTTGTCAATGTTTATATGTTATTTGTGTTATTTATGGCATAAATACAAAAGACATTTTCGTAAGTACATACGTATGTATGCATGTACATACATACATTTGTATATTTATTGATACAGAGTTCAAGGTAACTAATACAGTTTTCCACAAAACTATAAACTTTTTGTAAATATCTCAATCAAACCGAAAAAATGCCGAAATTTCGTAGTATTCCAAAGGAATTATATCATTAACTCTTAAACACGCTTAATCTTATCGCCAATTTCCAGAAAAGGTGCATAAAAGTTCCCAGTTTTCTTTTCAATTTCTGCTGCCCCAGTTACCACTATAAAAATTACATCATTTTTCAACTTTAAAAGAATAGTAAACCAAAAAGTAACCAAGGCCGTAAATAAGGAAAACGGAAATTCTCCCAGCAGATGAAGTCAGGAAGTGTAAAGTAAAATCTACTAATGAAGGCAGACTTTAAAAAAAAACCGAAATATTTTTAATTAACAATTCCACGAAAGCGAAAGTAATGAACGCCGCTGGTTGAATTAATTGACGATTTGAACAGAACCATTTTCTTGTAAGCAACAGTCGCTGTATGCTTCGTACCGGTGCGACTTCCTCCGTAGGAATTATTTCATTCGTAAAATGAAGATTAATTAATTAACGGAGTGCCTCTGTTCACTGATTTTGCAGAGGAAAAACATGGAAAATCGAATACGCTTTACAGGAGTTAAGAGTTACCCTGCTAACGAGAGATCTTATTTCTTACTCGTTTCTTATTAAACAGAATTTTAATTAAACCCATTGAATGTATTTTAAAATCTAGCGAAGAAAGTAAAGAGTAGCAGAAAAACAAAAGCTTTATTATTTTGAGACTTACATTTCACTTCTACCTTTTTATCACAAAACAAAATTCCTAACAATTACAAAAAGTTATATTATCAAACAAAAAAAAAAGAAAAAATACTATAATTTATACATAATGTGTAAAGCAATCAACTGAAATATGTACGTACCTATAATTGAAACTAATTGGTGAGGAATTTTCTTAGCACGCTTATCTTAAAACCATAATGTTGGATGAGTGCGGAAAATTTCATTATGTCTGTGAAATTAAAATTCTTGTTAATTTTTAGGATTTTGTTGTCCATTTTATTAAAATTTGTTATATTGTTACGGTTCCGAATCAAAATGGTAAAAAGGAAACTTTATGATCCGACTTCCTCTGTCTGTCTGCCTATCCTTATGTCATAGCTACTTATTTCAGCAACTACTAATGCTATCGAATTTAAATTTAGAATAGTTTTAAATAATGCTTGCCCACGTTTATTGCAAATGACAGAATTTAAAAGATATTTTTATTCGTATTTTTAAAGTGAGATTACTAGGTCAAGTAAAGGGCTTCACATGTACATTCTAAAACTTGTTTTCATTACCATTAATGCCGCATAATCGACTCATGATAAAAAATGTCTAAAAAAAAATAATGAGTAAGGAGTTATTAATGAAGAAGGACGAGTTTTAATTAATTTTTTATAATAACAATAAATCAAACATTCGATAGCAATAACAGGTTGAAATTTTCTCCTCTTTCAATTTTAAATTAGTTACTTATTTCTCCAATAAACTGAAACTCGCACTCAAGTTTGGTAAATGTTTTTACTTGTATTTTGAGCACTTATAGCAAAAAATCTCATTTGTCTGAATTTTTGTTCGTTTTCACTGGAGGCAATTTGATGAGCTATCCACAAGCAAAGCATTTTGCACCTGTTAAAAATATAATAATAATAGAAAAATTTCTCATTTCCCGGACCTTGTTTTATGTATATGCAATTTCTCTGCTATACAGCGATTCTTGATGTTCGTAAAAACTTCTGCAATTATTTCTCCCGCATAAAGTGAAAACGCTGTTTCAGCAATGCCACCGGAGCGATGAGCGATGTTCCGCGCGATGGTATCTCTGGATGTTTATTTACCTCTTCAATAGTTAATTTGGCACAAAGCATGTTCATGAATAAAACTTGCGAGCTCCATCAATAAAAGGCGTTTTTTGCCTTTTGAAGGCCCATTCGCCGGGGATGAGCTCCAGCAAGTGCACGCCGACATGGGAATTAAGTGTCGTCATGAGAGCTATTGAATTATTGATTACACATCACAAATCGTTTGAATTTTAAAACAAAGTGTATTCGCGCCATTCCGGAGTTTGAGGACTGATATAGGCATGTTTCTCGAAGAAATGGTAATTTTTCTTCAAAATATACATCTGCCGGGAAACAATGTTCAAGGACTTTTTGTAAAATATTTTCTAGTTTAGTGCTACATATGTGCGTATCGATTGGAAAGGACATGGCATCGCAATTACTCTGCTCGGTATTACAAAGTCATTACATCGATTAATGGCTGTAATTACGCAAATGAATGCTTGTTTTGTGCGGAAAACGCCATTAACTAGCCAGTAGAACTGCACCTTTCTCAATCAAAATTATATCGAACGCTCGCGTCATCCCGAAAACGATGGTGTAATTAATTGGACGATAGCCATTAGTGAGCAAATGGACTATTAAATGAATGGCCCAACTAAACTGATGGAACATTGGTGCCTGACGTGATTGCCAAATTATTTCACTTTCTTGGATTTTAAGTATTGGAAAGAATGGACAAAGCAAATCGATCGTTGCAGAAGAGATTCTTATAAATTAAAATTCAATACTTTACTTGAGATAAGGCAATACATAATTTCATAACTTCGTTTAAATTTCAATAGGCTTTTCACATAATTTAATTTTAATTTATTTTCTCTGTGGTAATATGTACTATAAGATTTTAAAGTTTTGTAATAAAGGAACAATCATTTTACAAATTTGTTTTCAGGACAAAAAAAATTATTATAGTGGAGAATATGTTGAGGTAGCGGGCTCGATGAACTGTGACAGAGTAAAATATACTTTATAATTGTGCATAAAGTTTAAATATGATTTTTGCACATATTACTTAGATTTACTTATTATCATTTTATATACATATGTATATAACCGATAAAATGGAGAGATCACTTAAAAGAGGTAGGATAACGCCATTTTCTTTTAATTTTTAAGAAAAGAATAACAATGAACAAATTTAATCATGCAATTATAAAATTTACCAATTTATATAAAAACTAAACAAGAAAACCTTTATATTATATTTCTTAAGGGTCTATTTCCTTTTTCATGGTAGCAAAAAAACTTGTAGATCTGGTACCTAATCTTTAAAAAAACTTAAAGTTTCTCCTTGGCAAAGCTAGTATAGTATCGAAAAATGATGACTTGTCATTATAAAATTAACTAAATAATTAAAATTTGACTATGGACTGTAAAGAATTTAATATTTAAATAGAAGAATAGAACTGAATATTTTATGCCACTTTTATTTTATAACTTCAAAATTTCAATGGCTTTGTGATAAGTACGTGATGTCATTAACTTTCAGCTTTAATTTCTTAATCGTCGACAAATATCAACGGAATTCATATCAAGTTCGTTCTAAATGAAAATGTCATGAAATTACTACACCCAAAAGACTATTTATTTTTATGAAAGAAGCTTTAAGCAATAACTAATGCTATTAATGAGTTATAAGAGAAAATGAGAGCTGAGACTGGCAAGCTCAAGAGTCGTTTTCAAAGTGAAAATTTTGTATGTTCATCCAAGCAGCGTGTTGTCACTTAGTGCAAGAAGAATAGGCACTCATACAAACTTTTCTAATAAATAGTTCAACTCCCACAGAGATTTCAATTTGCTAGATATTCACCAAAATAAACGACCAAAGTTTAACCACATTTTGAAACATTCGTACAAACAAAATTTTCCAGAATAATGGAAAGTTGACGATAATTTCGCAAGCACAGTAGTTACGAAGCCATAAACAATTTTGAGGATTTAATGAATTAATGGGGGTTTATGTAGATATCAATCCAACCAAAAGCACTCAAAGTGAATTTAATCTTTGACAAGAGTTGCCCTGCCCCTATAGATATCAAGTCGTCCGGGACGGAAGACGGAAGTATGCTACAATGCTGCGGGGAGTCAAGTTGGAAATTAAATTAATTTTTCTTGGCGCTTTGTTTGAGGTACAGATCTTTTGTTTAATGTCGAATTTTGTACAAATGAAAACATTTGACAGGAACACTTGTTTATTTTAAGTTTTCTTATTGGTGGACGGATTCTGAACGGTAAGTCCATAAGGAACTTATAAAACTTATTTTTTAAATAGGATGAAATTTCTATTAAATACTGCAATGTTTTATGTTCGCAGAGAGTTTGTCCACTCGTGCACTCGTAAAAGTTTTTATTAATATATTTCTTTATCTTTATATGTACTATTATATTCGTTATATTGAAGCAAAATTCTTTCAATCGTTTTGCAAGTAAGGATAAAATGAAAGAGTTGTAAGATTAAAGAAAGTGCATAAAAATGAATTTATATATAATAAATATATAATGTAGGTATATAAATAAGTCCAGTAACTGAGGTTTAAATTGCACTTATATTTTATTATTATTGCACTTTAAATTTTCATGCAACCAACGGTACATTTTCAAAACTCTGGGTCTTTAAATTTTATCTTCTTTATAAAATACTAAAGAAGCCAAACCCTTATCAGTAAGGGAAACATTTTATATCTTGCTAAATCGTTACAAGGTATTTTACGTAGATATCTTTGCAATTAATCGGTTTAATTAAGCTCAGCTAATCGAAAATCTCCCTCATATATCTGATTGCGTTGTACAGTGGTTTCCACTTAATGATGCAGTCGAGAATCTTTGCAGTCGCGGAAATATATGCCAAGGTGCAAGTTGAGGAAGCTCATGAACCGTTCTGAGACGAAACATAAAACATTCTCGACTCGCTTACCAAAGACCACATTAGCAAAGTATCTAATCAGGTATTCGTCATACCTCCATAGATAAATTGCAAGAGTTTGTCATCACTCCGTAATTAAATAAATCATATGCTCGATGCCAGCAAGTGGAGGGGCTTGTAAAATTGAAGACTCTATCTTCTCATGTTGCAAGCAATAAATCAGAATAACAACTTATCGCCATTTCTCACAAATTATTCTTTTTTTCTTACAGGAAAAGGAGTTTTGGTCGCACCTGCTGACAATTCTCAAGATGAAGCACCCGGCGAAATGGGCAGACCGGTCGTTTTGCCAACGAACATGTCCACCGAAATGAAGAAAACCTACGACGATGGGTGGATGAAGAATGCATTTAATCAATATGCTTCCGATTTAATTTCAGTTCATAGGAATCTTCCAGATCCAAGGGATCCATGGTAGAATTAATTATCTTACTAATGGTAAACTAAGATTTTATAAAAATTAATCTTTCAAAGGTGTAAAGAATCAGGTCGTTACCGTGAAGATCTTCCTCCAACAGATGTTATAATTTGTTTCCACAATGAGGCGTGGTCTGTTCTTCTCAGAACTGTTCATTCAGTTTTGGATAGATCACCTGAACATCTCATAAATAGCATTATTTTAGTGGACGATTTCTCAGATATGCGTAAGTAGAAACAGTGATAGAAAAAAACTAAATCTTACACACATTTTTTCATATAGCTCATACAAAAAAGCAGCTCGAAGACTACTTTCTGGCATACCCAAAAGTGAAGATTATTAGAGCCAAAAAGAGAGAAGGACTGATTAGAGCTAGATTGCTTGGAGCTAGACACGCTAAAGCTCCAGTACTTACATATCTTGACTCACACTGCGAATGTACAACGGGTAAGTTCTTTGCACCCTTTTTTTGGTTTGAAATTGATCACTAGACTCACATAATTGCTCAATGAATATATATACCTTGTGGGGTTAGTAATTTGCAGTGCAAAAACCATGAGCTTTTTCAAAGTAAAAACGAAGACAGAGTGAAAGTAGAAGTAATGAAATAACCTTCTGTGATTATCTCATTCTTCTGAGTGATTTTTTTTTATCCGGGAATTCCATTTAATGCTTTCAAGCTGAGTTTATTCTTCTAATAAAAAACTTTAACTTAACGATTTAAATTTGCATTGAATTTATACACGCATATACATACGCACATATAAACCACTGCTGCTGATTGATTTATCTGTAGACAAGAAAAAATAAAGTTAATTCGCTGAATTCAGAAACGAGTCTTTTGATCTTTTCGCAAAATATTGGGTGAAACGCTTTGTTTAATAAAATGTATTGAATTTTTCCTTACTACCAATTTACATACAATGTAAAATAAAATTTAGAGTTGTTAAAAGTAATTTCTTTTTCTATTAAGGTAAGCACCTTTTTCTATAGAATTTTCAAGCTTTCAATGCTTACGTTACGTTTCCTGGTATTCTCCTTCCTCCTCTAAAATTCGTGGAAAAAGCTGAAGTGGATCAAAATCAGTAGTAGCAAAAGCAAGAAATTCCCACGTTTATAAGTTTCACAGAAAATGATAACAACGATAATTGAATTTTTGCACAAAATTGATGGAAAACTTTTGGAAATTTGAACGCATATTGTTGTGTTAATGCAGATTGTTATGCTGAAAATATTAGACTTTGTTGTTATTGCAGAAACTTCAAGTTATTTGGATGCATATAGAATTTTGCAAAAGTTGATACAATGAGAAGAATTAAAGAAAAATATTTTCTCATAAGTAATTCAAATCAAACTACGAATATACTTAAAATCAGCGTGTAAATTATTTAAAATAAATAAATCAGTCTTTTTAGATTTTTTAAATAAAAATTTTTAAGGTGCGTAATGTTAACAGACAGAGTTTTAAATCTAATTTGGACTTGGACCACTTCAGTGCCCCAAATGTGCTCTATAAGCAGGGAATCATAAGATAAGTTGAGTTTACACGGTGTATCAAAATTTTGATTAATGCTCCAGTTTGTTTTTAGGGAATTTTTTTAAATTAATATTTTGCTCAAAAGCATGAGTATGGCTCTTGTGCATCCCGGAGAATACCAGTTCGGTTCGCTGTTTTGAATTATCTTTTGCTCGTACTCTACCATCCATAAAACGGATGCGGATACAAATAAGCTTTGAAGTAATATTTTCCAAGAATATCAGAGTGCAGCTCTCCGAGATAAAAGGCACCACGTGAATTATTAATATTTCCATTAAATGCCTTGTTCCCATTGTGAACAGAGGTAGAAGGAAATTCTGCTGATTTCTTGAATCGAGTTTATATGCTTTGAACAAAAACTTGTGCAGGCAAAGAATACGCTTCACTTTACTGAAACTTAAGGAAAGCGAATAACATTTACTTTCCTCCTGTTAGATAAAAAACTAAATTATTTAAAAAACATAAAACCCGACTGCAGTAAAAATATCAACTGAAAAGCGAAAAACAAGCTCTATAATCTATAGAAAATTGTAAGAGCAATGTCCTTATAAGTAATGCACCATGCAATTATTTTTTGTTCGATACCTCGTTAACAAATAATACAATTTATACTATTATTTAAATATAACTTAAATATTGGAAAAGGTATTGCAGGCGGGGACCAATTAGTCCAAATGTTACTTTTTTTCAAGAAATATGTTTTGTCGTTCATTGCTTGTCCCCGCCTGCAATACCTTTTCCAATATTTAAGTTATATTTAAATAATAGTATAAATTGTATTATTTGTTAACGAGGTATAGAACAAAAAATAATTGCATGGTGCATTACTTATAAGGACATTGCTCTTACAATTTTCTATAGATTATAGAGCTTGTTTTTCGCTTTTCAGTTGATATTTTTACTGCAGTCGGGTTTTTTGTTTTTTAAATAATTTAGTTTATTTCACACTTTTTTTGATTTTCCTGTCAAAATGGTAGCATCAAAGTGTTATAACGGATATATATTTGTAATGGGCTATTTATTAGCTTTCATTTGAGACCCATATTGTTATAATAAAAAAAACTTTTTTTTTATTCCCCTCCATTTTTTTTTTCGCCGCGGAAGCCATATTGAGATATTATATGCCCATTTGTAATGGGCTATTTATTAGCTTTCATTTGAGACCCATATTGTTAAAATAAAAAAAAATTTTTTTTTATTCCCCTCCATTTTTTTTTCACGGAAGCCATATTGAAATATTATATACCCTATAGCACTCCGACAATTAAGACGAATCGAATGACACCTTATATGTTAAAATCTTTCATGCCGTTTAGGCAGTCGGGTAAAAAGAAAACATTGCCCGTTTTTTTGTAAAGGAAATACATTATTTATTCAAACGTTAGCTTTGATTATTGCTGTTGATTTTATGTCCAAAATGGTTGAAAGGGTTTGTGCATAGCTTAACATTTTTGTCTATTTGCCACCTCATAATTTTAAACCATTTAACCCGTAAGCTGAAAATTTATTATGTAGGAACTTCACATGCCTGCATATTCATGCGAGCAAGCTCTTCGCAAACAGAATAAAAACCTTAATTGTGGATTTCATCTGTACTGCGGTGTACTTTAAAAGATATCACGAATACTTTCAGGGCATTTTTTTAATATATAAATTTTTAAACCTCACAAATATGCTTGTTTGTTTGTTTACTTACACCATCAAAAGCTGCATTTTGAAAACCCAAATACATAACATATACATATACTCATAATTTCGTGATTTACACATACCTATGTATACTTTTAGCAGAAAATCTTTAATCCTTTTTGTAATAGTACTATCTCGCCATCTCGAATTCATTTTAATTTGTTAGAAACTAATTTCGTTTGGAAGAAAGACGCTTAGATTTATTATAAAATTCGAAATTCGTATATTTTCTTTGTTAATCATGTTTTTCGGCGCAATAGTTAGATATTTATTTGTTCTGTTCCTGTCATTATTGGCTATTTTTTAAACTATCGACTTGAAATTTGACGTACTCACAGAGAAAGTTTTGCTGCATCATAATTTTTTTTAAATATATCTTTAGGAAGATCTAAAGATGTCCTTATAGTTTTTTCTTCACTTTTATATAACCTGTTCTAAATATATGTATGTGTATCGAACTTTAGATTTGCGATTACACCCAATTCTGTTTTTACACGGTTTTGATTTAACACGGTCTAGAAAAAAAATTGATTCCGTTTTTACACGATTTCATTCGATTTACCACGATTTAAAAAAGCTATTTGATTGAAATTTTAAAGAAAATTATTTTTACTAACCGTAATCTTTTAGAAATTTTTTTTTCTCTGTTATTTATAAAATAGTTAGAGAATTCCCCTTTCTAATTTATTTTCATAGCAGCTTAACCCTTTCGTTACCAGGGCCTCAGGAGAAAAACCACCAACACAGCCCAGACGTTTCATTATTTAAGTAGGATACCAATTATTATTAAGTTTTGTGGGATGTATTTTAACGTTCTAAATAAGCGAAATGAGCAATTTTATATACCGATACGAATAAGTGATGCACATAAAAATTTAATTTGGTTTTTATAAGGACTCTCTTAAAGGTTTTTTTTTATAAATCATTTTATTTTAACTATTTTTTACACGGTTGAAGGATATGGAACTAATCCCCTTTTTTCTATGTACTTCATGTCTATTTTTACACGGTTTTGTCTGGAACTTATCTACCGTGTAAAAACAGAATTAGATGTCTTCTTATTATATCTTGAACAGTAGATCGTCAAATAATGAAAAATTAACCGTAGATACATATGCATATACATATATAATATGTATGTAATAAACTTTCTCCTTCGTTCTTGAGGCAGACGAATTATTTTGCTTTCTATGTGTTTTATTGTAAATGATAAAAAAGTATTAAATATACTTAAAGCTCAGTACGCCTAATTCTGTTTTTACACGGTAGAATACGTTCCAGACAAAACCGTGTAAAAAAAAAACCGTGTAAAAAAAGACATGAAGTACATAGAAAAAAAGGGGATTAGTTCCATATCCTTCAACCCTGTAAAAAATAGTTAAAATTTCACTCGCATTTTCGGCTATAAAAAAAAAAATAATCGTTTAAAAAAAAACTTCGTCCATCCGGAGAACAATTATGTATAGAATAACTGATAAAAATATCAAACCGATCGGCAAAGCCGTTCTCAAGTTACAGTGATCACCGTCTTCGAAAACATGGTTTCGAGAAAAACGCGTTTAAAGTTTTGAGTACGATTTGAATACACATAAAAAATTTATTTTGGAACTTACACTGAATCGGCTATTCCATAAATAACCGTCCGATTTGTCTGAAATTATCAGAGAACACTTTTGAGATATTCTACTTTGAGAAAATGTAGATTTTTTTCAAAATTCTAACTGGACCTACGCCCTTAAGTTGCTATGAAAATAAACTAGAAAGGGGAATTCCCTAACTATTTTATAAATAACAGATAAAAAAAAGATTACGGTTAATAAAAATATTTTTCTTTAAAATTTCAATCAAATAGTTTTTTTTAATCGTTCTAAATCGAATGAAATCGTATAAAAACGGAACCAATTTTTTTTTCTAGACCGTGTTTAATCAAAACCGTGTAAAAACAGAATTGGGTGTATAACATTTTATTTTTAATTATACCAGAAATTATTTTTTATCTTCTTAAAAGTAGTCATTCAAAGATCGATTATTTTGACGACGTAGTATCTATAGTATCTACCATCCTACATACACATATAGTATACTTTTTTTATCTAAAATATTAATCAGCAGCAGAAGCAAAGGGAGCTTATTTAAACGATATCCCAGTAAAAACGCTGGAGGTAGGACTCAGCAAAACGATAGCTTTGAGAAAAACCTATTCCCAAAACGAAAAGTGTCAGCTCGCAGCTACTGATATTTATCATTTACCTCGTTTTAGGTTGGCTGGAGCCTCTGTTGGACAGAATAGCCCGAAACTCCACGACCGTGGTGTGCCCGGTTATCGACGTAATTGACGACACGACGATGGAGTACCACTGGAGGGACTCCGGAGGCGTTAACGTGGGTGGATTTGATTGGAATTTACAATTTAATTGGCATGCCGTTCCCGAGAGAGAACGCAAACGACACAAGGTAAATCGTAGAAAAGTCCCCCATTTTTTCAAAGGGCACCTATTTTTAGGTATATGTATGTGGATCTGCTAGCGATTCCTAGAACTGTACGTCATTCGGTTTCTAATATTTCTCCTCAATTGATTTGAACCCAATCCTTTCATAGCCTGCGTTCTGTCTGGGATATTTTTACGTGTCCTTCGAGAGTTCACATTTGCGCATTATTTCTCCACTTGAACTTGGGTCCGTCTTCAGTGCCTCCGTTATTACGATTATTGGATTTTGCCAACTCCGACTTCAGCTCCAGGAGCAGGAGCAGAAACTTTTTCGCAAATAATCATGATGATAGACCCCGTTCGGGCTATTACGTTACCAATTCCCAACGCCCATATGTTATTCTTGTATTTCCTGAAAGTTTATCCGAACGTGGGGAAGATAAAAATAGAAATCCTCCGGGGGCAGCAACCCTGCATGATAAGGAACACCGTGGAGAATTTAGTTCCGTTCCTGTTGCAGGGCCAGGAACTCGGCTACTTTGTTATTAGTCTGCCACTATGACTAGCGAGTTTTGCGCTAGTCTCGATGAAGACAGTATGCGACGGAAGCTACAGCATAAAGAAACTATCTTTAATGGATGAAATGTGTCATCTAAGCATTCTCGGCTGTTACGGCGCAAATAAAGCGAGGAAGTAATGTACGGCATTGCTGCAAGAACGGCAAAGTGTATAACTTCCGAACTGCACTTAGAGAAAGTTTACTGCCGAATGCCAGTTTTTCAAGTCTATGTTCGTTTTTAGTTTGACACCAACTTCCCATTACCGGACAGCGCTAAGCAGCTCCCTGCGGCATCAGAGTGTACTAACAACTTCCACCCGCAAAACTTTCCACTTTAAGCTGTATTTTTTCGGGACAGAAAATAGCATTTTATAAAATTTTCTTTTCAAAGAACGTATTTTCTTTCTTTGTTGTTTTTGAGAATTTTGTAAAAGTTTTCTTTTGTTCGAAAATTTCATTCGCAAACAAGACGCCTTTTATGGGTACCTACATCAAAAATAAATTACATATTTAAAAGGAATAATAAAAAGCTAATGGTATTTAGATGGAAAAATAAACTTTAATGCAAAACAGTGATGCATTACACAATTAAGACTTTGAAATTGAAAAAGTCCACATACCGAATTATGTACTTACACTTCTATTTTTATGACACTATGCTCATGTAATCATAAACATAATTTTTATGTTATCTTCCCATGTACAAATAAATGAAAATGTTTAAAACAAAAGTTATATTGCTATCAAAAATATTTCTTAATGTGCAAATTGTAGGTATAATGCATAGTTTATGAAAAAGGGAGATGCGGATAAAAATTAGTGAAATTGGTCATAGGATTGTAAAAATTAAAGAGAAAAACGCGTTAATTTATAATTTTTGCAAAAAGTGTAAGAAATTTAAAAATGCAAGTGTTCAAATAAACTTTCCGGCTGAAAAATAATAGATGATAGAGAGATTTTGAACGAAAATATGTACCTGAAGCCCCTTGTTTTCGCGGAAAATAGGATTAAAATTAAAAAGGACCTATCTATTTTGACTGTATAAGAAAAATCGTTTAAAATATCATAATGTATTGTATTACGCAGTGTTACTTAAATGAATGCTTTGTTGTATTGTATCAAAATATAAAATGCTATAATATTTTTCGAAATTATTAGTCTAATTAAATGGTCGTCTTAGTTCTAGTTCTATGCAATTTTAAGGTTATGATTTTTCTTCGGAATAATTAAATTTTACTGTAGTCGTTAATTAATTTTCAATTTATTTCAAATTAGCGTTCTCGGAAAGCACCAAGAATTAATTTATTTTAATTTTCAACTATTAAATTATTTTCATCTTTAATATATTATTTTAATTCTTAAATATCTACTTAAATACAAATTAAGAAGCGTACATAATATAAATAATAATCATTTATCTCGGAATTAATTGCACCTTTCTTAAAAATGAATATAGAGACCCTGTTGTCTTCAAATTTGATAACTCAGTTCACAAATTATGTAGCAAAATGAGTTGTAGACTGCTTATTTCGACTTCTTTTACAATTCATTGATCACTCAAAGAGTTTAAATATGAGCAGTATTATTAATCCACTTTCTTAGCAAGGCTACATTGGTGTAAAATGAAGGATGTTTTGAGCCACAGCCATAGCCCCAAGATACAACTCCAATTAGTTTTCCTTTATAAGCAAGTGGGCCTCCAGAATCACCTCTGCATGAATCTTTACTGCCATCTTTTTCTCCAGCACATATTTCTCCTTTGTATGGATTAAAATATTTCAGACATTCAGACTTTTCCCAGATGGGAACATTGACAAAGTGAAGATTTGTTGTCTTTTCATCGGAAAGTCCGCTGGTAATTCCCCATCCGCTAACAAGAGCTAGAGATTTTTCCGGTATGCCTTCATTCTCATTTGGCAGTAATATTTTGTTGATACTTTTATCGAATGTTAAGTCTGTCTTTAAAAATAGGATTGCTAAGTCAAAATCATTGGTTTTCAGATTGAAATCAGGATGCTGCTGAAAATTTTCTACAGATATCGAAATTCCTCCACTGAGACGGGATAATGAGCCAGCGACAATTCCTAGTGTGCCTTTTTCCACGTCTTCCACACAATGAGCTGCTGTTATAACGATTTTTGGGTCCACAATAGCGCCTCCACAAATATGGTGTCCATTTATCTCTAGATACACTTGGTATGGTATTAGTCCTAGCGTTGCCTCCTGTCCACCAGCAATGCGATTCTTTGCTAGCTGAGTTGCGAAGACACCACTGCCAGTCAAAATTATCGTAGTAATCCAAATCATTTTTAATTCCTCTTCAAGAAAGAATCATACTTTTATACTCTTTCAAAAAACTGTTTCAAACCAGACAGAGTTTTGCACCAACTGTGTAAAGAAGACAGCTTTCTTAAGATGCAGAAGTGTGTACCAGGGACAATGAGTGTGCATTTACGTAATTCATGTAGACGAGGCGCAGTTTTCAATATTTCACCAAAATTTCTTCTTTGCGATATAATGACACAGGCAAAGTTGGTTAGTTAGAAAAATTGAAAAAAATACATACATATAATAACATAATATCAATTAGACATCGTAAGTAAGAGGAGATGCCATTTGATTGTGTGCTTTTCGTCGTTTCGAAATTTGTTCATTTCGCATAAAGTTTCGACTATCTTAATACCTATACTATATCAGTTCACAAAATTTGCTTTTCACTAAAACATAGGATAGGTAGCTCAATGGCTTACTTTTTTTTCTGTATTTGTAACATTAGATAGTATCTTTCTAATAAAATCTTCTTATATTTTTTTATTTTCTTCATAATTTCTGCATAAAAGCATCTAAATAAATAAATAAATAAATATTCTAACAATTTGTCTTGAACTTTAAATTAATATTTTAGGTTTAAAATACTAAATCCTAATAACATTAAAAAAATCTCTGGAATAAAAATGCATATATTAGTTTCTTCTAAAAAACCAAATGGTCCTAAAACATTGTATAATTGTATCTTTAGTTAAATTACATAAATCGCTTTTAAAATAACGCCTCTGAAAGTCACGTACTCTATTACGTTTTTATACACGACCCCCGAACTCATTAATATGGCAGACCTGCACTGCGATGGGGAGATAGAGCCATTCATAACTTTCTGATTGCCCAGAATGGAAAAATCGGAACCTGATCAAGACTGATGCTATCTATCAATATCAATAAAATATCATCGCTGTTCACAACTGATGCCATCTTGATGTCCATAATTTGTTCGAGTACATCTCAAGACTGAATAAACACCCGAGGGCAGGTATTCAATTAAATAACCCAAGATGCATAGGTGCTGATTGCGGGCAATTTTTCTGAATTATGATTTAATACACTCATGAACTTTGAGATAAGGGTAACACTTCAGAGTAAAAATTACATTCTTTAATGGCAGACGTGCGATTACCATAAAAGGACAGGAAGGATTATCATGGGTCTTACTCACGTCATTCAGTAATCTCCATTAATATTCCTTCCATTGAGATATTGGTCTTTTATCGTCCGAGCGAACGCTGACAGTCTCATAATTGATTTCTTAATATCTCGCCATTTGAGTGCCCCGGTGATCTTTCAAGAAAAAACCGGTCTGTAAAGTCAAACGCCTGTGGCTCGTCCTGAAGTTCTTATTAATGTGCAAATGCTAATTGACTAAGTCATTAAGAAAAAATGCAAATTATACAAAAACCGTGCATGAATTGATCAAGTAAGAAATGGTAATTATTTTCATTTCCTTTTGAAGAAGGACGCTAGCATATAATTCATATGGAGAAGATCGTTTATGTCAAAGTATTGAATTATTTGCTTTTAAAATGATGCGTATCGTGTTTTCAAAATTTAACTGACAATTCTCATTTCTTCTGTCTTTCATTTTACTTAGTATAAATTCCTCTAAATTCGAAGACTTCAAATGGAATCTGTTTAAGGAAAAAATTAAATTGCAAAGTTTGGGACCTCAAAGTTCGATCAATTCAACTCCGCAAAAAGTTAAAGGAAGTATTTTGGGAATTTGCTTTATTTTCATTTTTGTACCCAGCATCAAAACGCATAAAACATATAGGAAAACTTGTTGTACCTACTTATGCCAGTATTTTCTGTAACATCTTCAAAACAAAGTCTACGTTTCTCTGGTTTTATCAGCTGTATCCTACCTAATCGCATTTTGAAATTTAAAACTGATAAATTCTCATTTTGTTAAACATTATTATAAAGAAGGTTTAATTAAACAACCCTTGGGCAGTGTCTAAGATACAAAGTATTTAGGAGGATATGTTGAGGTACAAAACTCTTTCTTACTAAACTTGGCGAGGTTCATAAACACATTTTATATTAAGCGAAACAATTACACTGCTTTGTAACTATGTTATCTAAGATCATATAATATTGCAGTTTTTTCACGAAGTAAAAATCTTAAAATCTTACTTATTGAGGTAGAATACATTTTCGCAATTAAATTTACAATTTTTGAAAAAAGTATCGAAGTTTTTAAAAAATTTGCTTTTAGTATGAGAAGAGACAAACAAAATCTCAATTCTGAAAAAAATGTATTTACCATAACTTTTCATGCTTGTAGCATAAATGTTCTTCTATATTTCAAAAAATATGTTACAATACTATGTAAATTTAATTTTTTACGCTTTAAGATAAATAGGCATTAAAAAGGATTTTATTTTAAAGCCAACATGATTCGTTTTCTGAGTCGAAAAGGCAACCAGAAACAATAATACAAATCCCATGTAATTTTGCCCTGACTGCCTCAGTTTTTCCGCAAAAGTGTCGATTTGGACCTGTTCCTTAAGCCCCTTACCATGACTGGGACTAAGTTTGCAAACAGACGATAAAATTAACCTCATTCGTCACTGGGGTGCGGGTAGACGTGGCGAAATCCACTATAAATCTAGGCAACCGTTTGCGTTTGGTACCCTCCCCTTAATAAAAACACCCGCCGCCGCTGCTCAGAAAGGCAGCATCAGGCTTTTCTGGTGCCTAGCCGCACTCCCAAAATAATTCAATGTTTAAAATTGGCAATGTGAGAATTTTGCAGCGCGGTGGCGGTCATTAATCACGCTTTTATCGAGACCGCTTTTGGGGGCACGGCGCTGCTCCAACAGGCTCATGCATGGAGGGCACTTTCGGCAAAATTAGGGATTAATGCTGGTGCCCTTCTTCGCGCGCCCGATTCCCGACCACCCTCAAAATGTTATTTTGCAGGGCAGACTCGTCCGGTTCTCCGGCTAAAATCTTTCTTTTGTAACATTTGCACCTGAAAACGAAATCAATTTATGCAAAACCCTATTGTTGGCCACGTCCGCCGCTGCCAGAGAACTTTCTTTAATATTTAAATTTGATTTTTCGCTTCAATTACGGTCAGACAGGGCGAGCTGTCGACTTTCGAGTGACTCCGGGGCATAAATCGGAATAGGTAACGAGGTGCCACATCAACAGTCGCAACTGGGTTTATTTAGTTATTGTTTTTCCGATATCCAATTTGAAAAATTTGAAATTAAAATTGTGGATCTCGGCGACAGCAGATCGGATACTCTCTGAATAGTTGTGGCAAAAGTGAACACCGAAGTCATAGTCAACTGTCCGAAGTCACAATATAGTTTCACTACGTTTCTCCTGAAAATTTCATCACAGTTGTGCGTACTGCATAGAGAATACATATTAATTATTTACGCAATATGTTTGTTAAAGGGATTAATGGAGCAAACGCATAAGTTATTTTATACCAAAACAACTTTGCAATTCTACAGGAATTCTCAATTTCCAGTTTACCAAAGTAGATTCTAGTTTTAATTATAACTCATTGGATATGAAGCTTGATTTCGCAAATGCACATTAACCTTTTTTAAATATAAATTCAGGTACAATTTGCTTATCGTAATATAATGCAACGCTTTCGTTTCGAATATGAATTAAACGTACCTTTTATAAATTTCAGATTTTATTCTGTTGTAAATTTAGATGTCTTTTTAAAAAATAGACTACAGTAGACTAGTTTTAGACATGTTTATAATTTTAAGAATTAATAATAATAATGGAATTATAATAAGCAAACAACAAATCCTTTAGTAAGTAAAAAAATATTTAAGTACTGCTCAGTTAGTATGTCTATGCCTTAAAATATAACCACAACTATTAGGTAAGACCTAATAAAGAATATTAGTAATATTTTTCAAATACCAGTTCTATGTACATACATATCAAATTAATTCAGAATTAATTATTAATTAATTCACTTATTTAGTACATATATAAATTTTCAGAAAAAATTAAAGGTTCCTTATTGGGGCAGATAGGATTGTTATTCGTCAGTTAATGTTTGACACATAGAGTGAAAAATAATTTGTCTTCGAAGCCAGGTTGATTTTTTCTTCAGAGAAAGTTATTAGTCTCTTGAAAAATCGGTCCTTAATGAAATAAAATTGGTCTCGACGGATCAAGTTGCGAAAAAGTTACTTCAAGAAGAATATGTTAGATGCTTAAAATTTTGTCAGAATCTAGCGTTGTGTCTTTGTTTTACACATAGAAAACATACAGAAGCAACATCATCTTTTAATGGAAAAATAGGGTCGTTATTCTTGCAAGACTTCTACATCAAATCTTTCATCTCCAACAAAAGCAGAGCAAGGACAACTGATTTGACCCCATGTATGTACATTCATTAACTTTTTAAACCTTTACGATTTATCTTAGTTAACATCAAAATTAAGCTCACTAAATGTCTCATTAAATCTCGCTGAAGCATCTCAGGTAGAAAATCGTTCTGCGCGAGAACATAATTCTTCGTCCACCGGAGGAAACTTTCTCAACTAAATCCGCTTAGAAACTTAAAATTACGTGAGGGTTGCTATTTGAGTTCGCGACTTTACTCCAGTAGGTAGTCAAGGCGACTCCGTGGACTTCGGCCATCCACCCGCTCATGAAATAACTCAACCTGAGTGAAATTAACACATCCCCGTGGGTTACTTAACCCGCTCGACGCGCTGCACGCTTAACGTAGTCGAAATCGAGTGAGCTGCAGAACTGCACTGCGACAGTTTCATTCTCCCATAAATAGGTTTGGCCGAGCCACCAACTTCGTATCTCGGTTGAATTTTAATTAAATTTCGGAGGACCACAGAACAAGTTGTAATGAGAGGGCAAAAGGGCCGCGACCCCCCAGCCCCGGGATAAAATGGCGGCGGGCTAGCACCGCAGCATAGCATTAATTGAAAAGCGAACTAAGAACTCTGTCGCACTCCTTTGCGTCTCTGTAGCCAAGTGAAGTCCTTTACCATTAAATCGTGTGGGTGGACACAAAATTCCATTTTTCCTATTAACCTCCACAAATCATTATAACGATACATTCAAAGCGATTTGGATTTAAATAATTTAAAATACCTTTTCCTACTTGTTAAGCAGATCTGTGCTTTTATACTCTCACACTGCACTACACTGCACTCAGCAGTACACTGCACTTTGAATTTCATTTATAATCCCTCGTACTTAAGGGGATATACGCAAATCCAGCATGCATGATGCAGGCATTTTTTGAGTGTGATAAAGTCTTAAATGAAATTAAAATTGCCATGATGGTAACATTTTGGAGGAACCGTGGAGGGAATTGTCCTTTTGAGTAAAGCAGGTTTTGATGTACCGTCTAATTAAATATATTGAGTGAACGTTCACATTATCCTTCATATCTTGATAATTTTGTGGTGGTCGGCGTTATTGGCTATGGTTTCCGTTTAGAATTTGTTTTCCGTCGCGAGTTTTATTTGATTTACTAAGTTGCTAATGTCCTGAGTGTGTGGGAAAGGTTAGTGTAGATTAAAAATATACTTTAAAATTGTTAAAATGTGAGAAGGCTTTGAAATATAGTAGTAGCTGTAGATTATTTTTGTTTTTAAAAAATATTGTTTTAGTTCAGTTCCTGCTAACTTCTCACAGCGATACGGTCGGAAATATTTAAAATGTTAATTTAAATTAAATTAAAACGATTTGAATATTTTAAAAAAGGAGCGTTTACTTAAGAAGAAAAAGATTTAAATAGTTTTGAAAAGAGTGGTGTGATTCTTTATTGAATAAAAAGGGTGATACATATATTAAAAGTGAAAACCAAAAGGTTAAAAGTGAGCAGTACGTCCTCTAAATTAAAAAGAGCAGTAAGTTCCCTCAATTTTAAAAAAAGGACATATTTATGTCTTTTTTTTAATATATTATGTAGAGTATAGAATAATAATAATAATAAATCTATCAAAATAACAAAATTAGCACTCGGTATCACAAAGTTTGTGTCCATAATACGAAAACGATATCTACGTGATAGGAAACAAATTAATTTTACATTTTGTAGAAAGATCAGATCAAATACATATGTAAACTAGTGTAATTACTTTCCATAACTTAAATACGTTTGCCTGGTTTTGCTAGTTTTCTTAAATAATTTAGACACATTTCTAGAAGTCTATCAATATCACTCAGTTATTGACATAAAACTAAGTTTCAAAAATATTCGAACTTTTCATGTGGGAACTACCCAAATCTAACCTGTCACAAACATGACATGGACACGGTCATAGAGCTTTCAAGTGTCAATCCTAATAAGGTAGAAAAATTTATGAGAGAAATTTCCTTTAAGTCATTTCAAGATGCAGAGACATAATTCTGTAAATGTTATCTACAAAAAATAGCAATATTCTATTTTGCAGGTTTAGTATTTGTCAATTAATATATATAGACTTGTAAATCTAGTTCTAAATTTAAATAAAACAGATTTTTACTGCCGCAAAAGAAAAAAACAACTTACATATCGAACCATGAATGTGAAAATTTTCTGTTTTTGGATTTATTAATTAATGTGAGAAAGACTCTGAATACCAAATTCTGACAGAATCACGAGTACGCTGGCAGTGTGGCTACAACATTTCCATACTACGTCAATAGGATAAATGTAGTGAAAGTGGTACATTCATGAATCTGGCTCGACACCAAAAATGTAAACAAAGCACCCATATGAATGTGTCACTAAATTATTAAGAATATTCAATTTAAACCTTTGTGCGAATATTTGAATGAGTTTTCATTTCTATGCTTTTAATTAGTACCTTTTCATTCAATGTTGATGAAAAGAAGTTGTAAAGCCACCCTATATAAATAATATAAGTAACTAAATAATTTTGTTATGACTGTTGTGCTAGAAAAGCGAATGTGTCAAATTTTAGTGAAAGGGAGCGTTGAATCTTAGTAAATTTATTGTTCTGGCTTAGGGCGGACGATATGTATAAAAGAAGATCGAAAAAATTAATGGCTTTTAGTGATATGTCCAGCCATCACGTCCTTCCCTAGGGATTTCGATAATAGCAGTCATAAGATTAGGCTATGACAAGGAATTCGAGTTTCACTGGCCGTATTCACATTCATTTAATAGCTAGTGGAGAAGCATCGTTAAGGTGTAAGATGTAATATTTTCCGCCAAACTTTTAGCCGCCCTATATCCTACGTGATGATGCTATAAACGTAATATGTCACCGTTTTTTTTCTTTAAAATTTTCAACTGAAACAATTTTTCAAATGCTCGGACGACCGTAATAAGCCTGAACAAATTGAACGACGTTTTCAATTTATCGACCTTAAACGAAAATTTACTCGTGTATGCTTCAGGTTGGGCTCACAACTTCTCCCTCCTAAATTTCTACGACTCCATCGCCAGTGAAGCCGAAAAGTTCTTAAATTGAACGATTTACATTAAAGTGCACACACTCGTACTCAATACGTAAATTGACTTCTCGCAGATGGTAAAAGAAAGAAAGATAAGAAGCTGCGCCGGATCGGGCTCCGCCCTCGTTCCCCATGCGGACGTGATGAGACTCCGTAAAAGGATCCTGTCATTCACGAGAAATGTCTGACACACAAAAGACCCATTTCATATGGAAACTGGCGAGGCACTTTATGTTTGCTGCTTTACTACACCCCATAATTTCGGGATAACACCCGGAGCGTCTGCAGGGATCCCCGCAAGCGGTAATGGGACCGCAGATGGAAAAAATTTCTGGTGACTACCAAACCAAACCTACTGTCCGTCGCCATCCTTTGTCATATTGAAATTGATTGCGTGTAATACCGGCGCAGCCCCTCCCCCGCTCCCGCACCACAGCTAGGACAATGAATCGATGTCCTAACGCCATTATGACCATAAAAATGTGACTCAATTCGATTTTACTTTTGCAACATTTATAGAGTTCGGCCGAGCCGGTCTGGTCACCCACAATGGCTGGTGGTCTATTCTCCATCGACCGGAATTTCTTCGAGCGCCTGGGCACCTACGACTCGGGCTTCGACATCTGGGGCGGCGAAAATCTGGAGCTCTCCTTCAAGACGTGGATGTGTGGTGGCACCTTGGAAATTGTGCCGTGCTCCCACGTCGGCCACATCTTCCGAAAAAGATCCCCATATAAGGTAGGAGCGATTTGCTGGACCTGAATTTACGGCAGTGTTCCGCTTTACTTTCCCAAACGGTTCACTTTACATTATCTTTTCAGTGGAGACAAGGTGTGAATGTCCTCAAGAGGAACTCCATCCGGCTGGCCGAAGTGTGGATGGACGAATATGCCAAGTACTACTACCAGAGGATTGGGAATGATAAAGGCGATTTCGGAGACGTTACTTCTAGGAGAGAATTAAGGTAATTTGCGCAGTTATTTTAAATTAAAGGTACCTTTGTAAAAAGCCCTCAATTTGTGCTGAAACTATAATACTACTAGAAAGACAATGGCTAGAATTTCTTTATATCCGATATTTTTTGTCATTCCTGGGAATCGATAATAAAAACTTAACAAAATCCTTGGCATAAATTGAATTTGAGATCTCCTCACGGATTTTAATGAAACTTTGTAAGAATGTCCATTTAGGGTCAAAAGTGACGGATACTTATGCAAAAAAAAAATTTTTTTCGGTCGCTTATATTTCATGAGATATTTAACTTTAAAATTCTGAAAAGTGATAGTTTTCCGCCGCAATATCTCCATGCTCCCACAATCCTTTCGAAAAAATTACGGAAAACACCTTAAATTTAAAATGTTTCTATCAGATTTCCATAAAAAATTCTACACGACTGCTGGTAAAGTTTACTTTACTTCGATTTGTCATAAAACAAACGCGTGCTCGTCGCTGTCGGTAAGCCTAAAAACTTATTGACTTTTAATGCGTTCATTCCAAAGATTCTAGAAGAATTTTTTAGAATGAAGGTTTGTGGGAATATGCAAAACATCGAGGCGGACAAAATGTTAATTTTCGAAATTTCAAAGATAAATATCTTGGGAAGTACAAGTGACTGATAACTTTTTTTTTGCATATTCATCACTTTAGAATCCAAATGAACACTCCTACAAAGTTTTATCAAAATCCATGAGGAGACAGACCTTAAACTCAATCTGTTTCAAATCTCAAAAGAATTTTTAAAAAATTGTAAAACACTTCTATCCATCTAATAGTTTAATAAAATATACCTATTAAATGACAAAGAGAATTTAAAGATCTGTAATTTGAAATCTGAATTAAAGTTAAATAAAACGGCCAGGTCAAGAATTCGGACCTGTCAGTTGTGTCCATTCCTCTTCGAATGTGACTTTAAGACCGCAATGTTTATTATTTTGCAAAAATATTATAAAATTAACGAATATTTATATAAGAAATTAAAGTGAATATTAGCAATCCCTTAAATTGAGCCAAATTTGATTTTCTGTAAAAATGGGTACCCCTAATAATTTAGCGGGTAGGATTTCAAAAACATAAGAAGTGATTAAAAAAATAAAAATTATAAAAGTTTAGAAAAATATAAGCTAACTATCATGCCCGCTATGATTTCACATACTATATGACCTCAGCCAAAAATATCAACTGAAATTTCTCATGATTCTTTTTTCAGAATACTTTAATTTTCAAAATTTGAGCAGTCGCTATAATTCTTGCAATAAACCTAAGAAACGTTTAAAAGACTAAATTATTTCTATAAGGTGCATTTTTAAAAGTGTAAGATCTCTTATAAAACAATTACATTCAAAATATGTTTTCGAACGTGTGTAAACACTAAAATTATCGGTTTTATTAATGAAAACTTGAAAACAACAGACTTTCATATAAAAAAGAAAATTAAAACTTGCTATAAATTATATTAGAAGTTTCGCAATAAATAACCTTGTTTGAATCCCGTCTGACACGAACTTTAATCCGGATAAATTTGCCATAATGGTATTGGACTACCTAAAATACCCAAGTTTCTGTCGTCACCTGGGCTATGTAAGTGTGTTTGCGCTGTTGCTAATCACTTGCTAACATTACACCTGATCCCTCCAGAGGAATTAATCAAATTCACCAAAAATGTACTTTTAGTCCTGAAGATTTATTAGATTATACGCTCATTGGCTCGGAATTTATCATAATTAGGATATATGTACATCGAAAACAAAGTCCGTTTCCTTAGGGAAACTAATTGACGGAAATGAGGAGCTCACATTTCTTCGGATAATATTTTCAGACCGTGACAATTTTCTTGGGAATAAACATTTCTGCACACATTCCTGGAAAGATTAATGAGGACAACAAATAACGAATTCGTATGGTGAAATCTGAGATTAATGTTAGAAAAGGAAAGAATCTAAAATAATTTCTAACTTTATATTCGCTTACGACTACTTTTAAAGAGCCAGAATGGCATTTTTTTGTAAATTAAAGCACAAGTTTCCTATAGAATTTCATATCACAATTTACTTTGGATAAAGGTCGTCTATATATTTGAAGCAAAAATGACTTAAGCGGTTTCGAAAAGAAAGTTGCACCTGTAGCGAATCATATATGTACGTAAATTTTTTTATTCAAAACATTCTAAATCTGCAATCTCAGAAAATACAAATGAAATAGAATTTACTTTTTCATCATAACTTAAAAGCAAGCTTCAAAGTTTTGCCCTGCACGAATTTGAGATTCATTTACATATAGATAATGTAAGATATCGGTTCAAGAATATTCACAATATTATTCAAACGTACGTGATACTCATACCTCCGAATACCCAGTGGGATTTATTTTAATCTATTCACGGTGTTATCTCGTAAAATTAGCTTTATATGTATATAGAATATTTTTATAAAAGTTGTAGGGCTTCAGGATTTTGAAAGGCTAACTAAATATTTGACCTGCTTTTTTCTAAATAGAAACGCCTAATTTTGATTGTAGATGATTTAACTTCAGGGATTTCCATTTAAATGGACACAGCAATATTTTTGGGTTTGTTGAACCTAATACGAAAATTAAATTTCTGGTCTATTGTAAATCCCCGATTTCTATTTATAGTCCTTAAAGTCCTAGGTCAAAGCTTCTAATGAGGCCGATTGTATCCATGGGATTAGAGTCCCAGACCAGTTTAGGACTTGGAAAAGCTTTACCTAGCAATAGCAGCAGATACTCGTAATTGTCTTGACAATTTTGTTGAGGTGGTGCCTTAACCTGTTAACCTCCAGATTACACTAATTGACAGAAACAACTTTTAGGTATCAAACTCAAAATTAAGGATTGAAAATGTGAAAAGCACATATTCGGGTATTTTAAAGTATGCTCTTTAAGAATCTGATGTCAAGATAAGTAAACAATTTTACCGCCACCTATTTTTTTTTTATTTAAAAAAAATAATAATGCCATTTTCGATGTGACTTTTTTTTATAATTAAAGTTGTTCCATCAAACACTTTTGGCATGTGCATGAAACTTGTTAAATTCGTAGAATTTATGTCTAAGCTTCAAAATTATTTAGCATAAGGTTTTTGGTCTATCTAAGTAAGTCTAATTAGAAATAAATCTGTCTTTTTGTACTATATTGTACGTGGATCCTTTGTACATGTAAATGTGCTGCCTGGTTTCTAACGCATATCAAAAGTAATAAAACTTCTAATAAGGCTCATTTTGTGGAACAAAGTGCTAATTGAAAAAACTATTACTTTCTTATAGTCAGGCTTGCGTGTGCTTGTCTGAAATAATCGGTCTCTCCTCAAAAAATTTTTTGTCATTCCGAAACCGTCCCAGCGATTTTGTTTGAAACGAGTGCCACTGTTATTTGTCGGGAAATGTGTGTTATGTGTGTGGTAGCGTAAAACACAATTTTTGCGCCCGGCACCAAAAAAGAAGGGAAAGACTTCCTGCAGAGGTGTCCTGGGAGGAAGCAATTGTCAACGAACTGTGAAAATTTAAGTGTTTCCCCCAAACCTCAAGGAAATCTGCGACTCACTACCTAATGAAGACGATGAGGCAGCGTCTTTCGTTCCCGGCTAGAATTGTTTCAGACTTAAGCTGAACAGCAACGGAGGGATGATTTTGCTGCGTGATGATTTTCATATTTGGCAGGGTGTTCGTTCGTACACCACATCCGCAGCCAAATCGGTGATGCAGTGGAATTTAAATTCGAGCTCGGTTGAGATGTAATCGGCTCCGTCGTGGTATTTGCTAGCAGCCCTGCTGTAGGGATTCCGCCAGAAGCGCCCAGACTTTTCGCAAGGAAAATTTGGATGATTTGAGCTTGCTGAAATTCACGGGATTCCATTTGGTACATTAATCGATTATGGAAATGTACAAACACTAGATGGAGGGAAATCTGCTCCCATCAGGAGGTACACCAGGAGAAGCCTTGTAGAGATGGTACAGATGAAATGCTCGTTTTATAAAGATTCTCTGACCAGAGTGAACGAACGCATTTACATACATAAGCATTATGTATACTGGGTTTTGCTCCACTTTTATTACTCAGAATCACATTTGTCAAAATCAAACCAATCTAGTTTAATTAATTCTAAATTGCTAAGAAAAGACAATGCTATCTGCATCTTTTCAAGTTTAAGGTTTAAATTCGGACTCTCAGAGCTCCGAGCAAAATTAACCTTGTAGATCTTCGCTTAAACATGTTAACGCTTATTACTTAAGATAAAAACAGGTTTCAATCTAAATTGCTTATTCGACATTGCACGAGTGTATCAGCAAAAAAAGAATTTTTGTAAAAATCGTTCGTTCGCTCATAATACTACGTGATAAATTCGATGTATTATTAGCAACATAAAAAATTACAGGTAATTTACTAATAATTCTATCACCAAACTCATCACGTTTTCGAGTAAAAGATTATCTGTTTATGTAGGTACAATGAACTGAGTCGTGTATGCAGATAAAATATTTTGTGTAAAGAATAAATTTTCTGTACATTACGGAGCCTAGAACCACTTTTGAAATTTTTATTTGTTCGTTTGTTTGCATGTCTCATGCAAAAGCTCGCGGGCCTATTTTAATGAATCTTGACTTTAGGAATACGTCCGTTGCGAAGTTTTCAGGAAATTAATAGTAATCAATAATATTTCCGCACTTATATCAAATTGATAAAATTTTTATTTGTTTGTTAATCGAATACTTAAATGTTTTTCGCTTTTTCTAGAGGTAGTTTATATTCCAGTTAAATTTTCCAGTTTCTATATCAAAAGGGAATTTTAAAAATTTTAAAAACGACCCCACGACCGATCTACTTGCAAGGTTTTGAAATTGGGTTAAACCTTTTCTAGCACATAATATAAATTAATTATAATAAAAACTAAATTTGAACACTTAAGATAAGTCTTAATACACAGGTCATATGTAAATATTTATTATATAACAGGTAATATCAGGTACTTCAGGTAGTAAGAAGAGTAAAACTTATCCAAATTATCACTTCAAAACATTAAGAACTAGAAGAAATGTTTTCTAATTTACAGAAAAAGCCTGTAGAAATGACGTAATAAATAAATTGGTTTCTCAATATTAAAGGAATATACACAAATATTTCAATTTTCAATTTTGTAAGTTTTATTTAAATTACACATTATCAACATTTTGCCTTCACAAAATCCAGCTTGTAATTTGATAAAAAAAAATCGTGTCCGTTTTAATAAGAAAAGGCACTGTCATCGTAAACACATTTTATGTACAAATTTTATGTTTCAAAGTTTTGGTGAAAATATTAATAATAAAACCTTGAAGTTAAGCATTTCTACACAAGTAAGAATTCGTGCAAGTATAAATCAAAGACAGAAAATTTTGCTGAAGAATAATGTCAGGCCTACTCAAATATTCATAGAGCCTATTTAAAAACCAATAAATATGTACATATGTACACACTTATTTCTTATTTTATAAAATCATCTCTTTGAAAATATTAAAAATATAATATTACTTAAGCACTGTTCTTTTACAAACCAAGCTTTTGATTGCTCCAAAATTGCTTTATAATTGTGCAGATGGTCGCAATATAACATCAGGTTAGCTCTAAATTTAGTATTACCTGGAGCAATTTAAATACACCCATAAAATATGTGCCCGAAGCAATTGTACATTAACAATGAAAATCAGCGAAAGCGAAATTAATTTTCAGAAAATTTCTTTCATGATAAAAATTTAATTAAAATTAAAACACAAACAAGCGGTGGGAACGTAAGTTGATTACTTAATTTTAAGAAGTAAATATAATAAGAAATAATTAAAGTAGGGGAGACCGAGGAGAGTTGTAACAGAGGAGAGTTGTAACAAAGTCAATTTCTCGAAAAGTATGACCGTTAGCCAACTAGCGATGTCATGCATTTACTGATTTTTCGACGCACCATTTGATGCAATTCGCGATGGCAGCCAGCGGAGAATGGTTATGTGTATATGCGACGTCTGTGCAGAAAAAATTGAAAAAGTAACTTTTTGACTAATATGTATTTAGATAGCCTATTATTCGATACGTATTAAGTTAGTGCTATCGTGAGATTATTTCTAATATGCATTGCCATATCAAATTTCATATCATGATATTGTTTTTTGCGTTCGCGTCGTGTTTTGAGATTACGAGCCATTTTTCAAACCAAAACACAATTTTTTACGCCTAGGAGAGTTGAAACAGCTTGTTCCAAATCTCCTCTTTTGTTTTTTTTTTGTTCAACAATAATGTTTGGTGCTGTGTCTTCGCATGTTAAGTTGTTATTAATTGTTTCAGAATGCCAAATCAATACGTGCGCAAAACGTATAGGGGCATGGCTAGGATAGAAATCTATTAACTAGCCTATGAGGAGGTGACGTTAAGAGGACAGTGTCTTCGAAATGCCGCATCTTCATATAATCTGAACCATATTTCACTGTTTCAATTTATTACAAAGAAATAGGCTTTTGAGGCTAACCTAACTTATTTATATTAATAAAGCTTCTTTTGTTCACCAAACATAGCGTGTAAATTAAATTTACTTCTTTATTATCCCCAAATACACACCTGTTACAACTGACCTCGACACCTGTTTCAACTTACCTCGGTACTAGGAGAGTTGTAACGCAGGGAGTTGTTTCAATTTTTTCCGATTTTCTCATAGATATTGATTATCTTTATTTATTTTTATGTATGGTTTACATAGTGCATAGAACTGGCTATATTGAGTTATAAAGTTCATAGAGATAGGACTTTGTTTGAGTGAGATATGCTAGCAAATGTAAAAAGTGTTACAACTCTCCTCGGTCTCCCCTAAATAAGAGGTCATTATGGATATAATTAATTCCAAGCTAAATATTATATTCACATGTCTTTATTGTGTACTGTTTTTGTGAAAAAATTTTCACTACTTTTCTTCAAATGTTAAATATCATGAAAAGACTTTTTTTTTGTGGTTCTCAAATTGAAGTTCAAACTTTTAAGTAAACCACTTATATACAATAAAAATTTTAAATTTTATGTTATAAGTATTTTTTAAGCAATAAATTTATTTTACAGGAAGCGGTTAGGCTGCAGAAACTTTAAATGGTATCTCGACAACATCTATCCAGAACTCTTCATTCCTGGTGACGCGGTCGCATCAGGGGAGGTATGTAAATTTGCTTTTCGATCATACTACATAACCTCGATTTTGGCAATTAACACAATTAAAAAATCATAAAATTTCCTTGAGTGCAGATAAGAAATCTAGGATATGGCGGTCGCACATGCTTGGATTCTCCAGCCAGAAAGAGAGACCTTAAGAAGGCGGTCGGCCTCTACCCGTGCCACAACCAGGGAGGAAATCAGGTTAAGAAAAATTTCTTCTGTTACAGCTACCCGAAGCAACGTATGCGACCGCCACAAACTTCGCCGATCGATCGACACATTTACTTTTGTCTGCTTTCGTTAATACCCTGCACATTTGCATAATTCCAGATTGCCAATTTGGATACAGATTTGTGTCTTGACTCAGCCGCCAAACCCGAGGACATGCATTCATCGATTGACCTCTGGGAGTGCCACGGTCAAGGCGGAAACCAGGTACATTCGAAGCACTCATTGCTGTTAAAATCAGTTCAAGCCAACCATGAGGTTTCCAAGAAAAGCATTCACAGTAACTCAGTAAAACAAAATTCAGACATGGCAGTCTCATCCTTAGAGAGCTTCTAAAACAATTCGATTACCAAAGAATGGCTTTGATCGATAATTTCTTGGCTTTTCAGTAAAGTGCTTCAAAATAATTTAAGACCCATTCCGCTACCCACGGTGAGGATAAAAGGCGCCGTACTAACCACGAGTATTTTAATACTTACAGCAAGCCCATAATCGCATTTTATTTACTTTTATTTTGACGTTTTTCACAATATAATTTATTTTCGTTTCTTACCTGAGCTGATAATGTATAAAGCTTTACCTCATAATGCATGTCCTCCATGGCAGGTGGTTGCGGATTAATTTTTAACGAATTTTCAGAGTTTGTGGCAAAGTATACTGGCTGCTGCTGGTACCCCATTAATTCAAGTAATCATAATATTTCGTTGATTTTTTAATTCCTTCCGTTTTTATTGAGCTTAAGTAATATTTCTGCCGCTAACGGTTTACTAAGTTGAGTATTATGTTTTCTACATTAACCGCGACTCATCGGTACAACATATTCTGCTACGTTAAAGTACATGTTTGCAACATAAATATAATCGCGTTGTTAATTTAATATTGTTAAACAAATTTTGCGAATTAATCCTGATAATGGAGCGAAAATCATTAAATTGAATAACCGAATTTGCGAGGGTTAAATGAATCGGGTACTTAAAAATATTGGATAATAACCTTTTTAATATTAAGTTTCGTATGTATTGATTTCATATAACAATTGAAGCTTTAATGTGAAAATTAATTTTAATTTTGCCACTTTACTGGTCGTGCATTTATTAATAGCATATGCAAAAGTAATAGCATCACTATCCAGGAAATAAAACGTGTTTTATATCCAACAACATGAGTATGCAAAAAGGAATAACTTCGAAAATTATACTTTTTTGCTGCAAAGTATAAGTATACGTGTTACTTTATTTATTATATTTAATGACGTACATACTTAATGGTTTGGTGCATTTATTTTTAAATAGTCATATAGGTATCGCTTTAATATATTTTGTATTAATATTTGAATGAAATATTCTGCCATTGGCAATAAAATAGGAAATGCATACCTACCATATTTGAATGCCCTTATAGCTGTTTTATCCATTTATAATTTTTAATTCGAGTTTGGAGATAACAATTCCCAGTGTGTGACCATAATTATATGTAGGTATGTAATTACAGATGTCATAGTTTGCATAAAAATAGAATTTTCTGATCGAGCGGCGGAAAGCCTATAGAATCCAAGAACCGAAAATAATGATTATTTCTGAAATTTAAACAAAAAATCCTCACTTATACCAAGCTAAAATCAATTATTTCATTTGCAGCTTTACTTATGTAGATTCAATAATATTTCGAATAAACGGTTTAAGTTTTTTTCAGCTCAATAAAGATTATAAATTGGATAATAACGATTATGAGGTAATTTGTACTTTTCGATCGAAAAATAAAAATGACTTGATAATCGCTATTTTTTAATTTATACTTTTTTTTATCATAATCATTACACTCCTTGAGAGAATATAAATCATAAAAAAACTTTTGGTCGGAAGAAAACTACTATCAATTTTAAGATTAGAAAATTCTCTAACAAAATACTTTTATTCGTAAATGCGATGGTCTTCATAGGGATTACGATAACCTGGCACACTCTGTTTTAGTTTAAAAGCTAATCATAATTAATTGATGATATATTGCATAAATAATAGAATGTACCTAGATTCCACATTTTTTTTTTTCATAAATATTATAGTACCTAAATGCTTTTCTGAATTTAATAGTTTCACAAACTTAACTTAAAAATAGTTCGTTGTAAATTTTCTTTATGATAAACTAACCCTTGGAAGTAAAAAATAATTGGTAGTCAAACAAGCCGAACATATATGTAGATAACTCTGAGTATAATAAATTTTATCAAAGAACTCTATACACAAAATGCTAACAGAAACAAGGCCAATTATATGTAGTACCTCAGAAAAGAGGATTTTATCGTATTTTAAAAAGAGCTCACAGACAAAATAACGTAAAAATTGAATATATTCTCTTCCCAGAATTTAATAAATTGTTCCGCGAAAATTCAGAGTTTGTAGTCATTGTTTACCCGGGCTCTTTGCGCTCATATTTATGAAAAGGACTCTTTTTTCCAATACACTTTTTAACAGGGTAAATTGAACAGGTCCTGGAAAGTTCACTTTTGTTTTCCTTTTCCCGAAAAGTTTTCTACTGGTACAAAGGAATAAAAGAAAACAACCAGGGAGAATCGGATTTTCGTTTTTATTTTTGGGGAATTTTCTCGTTCGCTGTTTTATGTGTGTTCCGTACGCTGCTGCGTTCCGGTTATTAATACACAAATTTTGCAAACAGGGAATTCTGGGTGAAAGCGGACTGTTTACTTAGGGAAGTTTGGTAATCAGCACCTTTCGTGCGAAAACGCTACTTCTGAAAACCTTCCTTCGTCTACCTTTCGCAGTTCATTTAGCCATGAGCCACTTTGAAATTCAGAATTTTATAGGCAACAAGGAACATTCATCGCTGATACATACCTTGTACCTATGTGAAAGAAACCTTTTATTTTTGTAGATTTTCCTTCCCTTTTAGGGTTTTCCAATTTTAGATTTCCCCAAAATGTGATTGGGTGTTTACGGGTTTAAATATCCCATGATCATCCAATTCAAAATTTCGCTAGAAGTAATTTGTTGAACTTAAATGAATGAATCCATTTTGTATGCCACGAAATATCTTTAAACGAATAAGACACACTCGTCGGTATTCTATTACAACTTTGCTCGAAATTATTATGATTTTTTCATTTTAACTTTAGTTCCAAGGACTCAAGGATTAAGTGAGCTGCCTCTTCTCCCCCGACTCCCTGGTTCGCCAGATGAGCTTCCAAACTCAGAGACCATAGCATAAGAGGTTTTCAACCAAGCCGAAAACTTTTGGCCATAGAAAATAATTGCGCAATTAAAGGCATCTGTTTGAGCTAATAATTTTATGGGAGTTTTTATGGGTCTACGAATGTGTGGACAGAAGGAAAGTTGAAAGTTTTGCTGCTTAGCAACCGAAAATCAAATTACGGGAGGAATTTAAGTTGAATGGGTTCTTGTGAGCAAACATCAAGTTATCCACTGCTATTCTGTCCAACTCAAATGATTCATTTAACTTGCAGAAGTTGAGCACTCCCAAGTTTCATAACCGAAAACATACCTACCTGATGGCATTTTCAGCTGTCCTGTTTGGCTGGGAGAGTACCCGCCACTAAATGCACAGATTTTCGGAGTAGTGCAGTCTATTATTTGAAAGTTTCCCATAATATGCCGCCATAAACCAGAAACATTATATAAACTTAATTACATTTAAGACTATGGAATAAATGATGTTCCAGCTCTCAGCTGCTCGGCCCTAGGCCGTTGACCGTGCATGTTATATTCATGAAATAATAAGAACTTTGCTTTAATTAAATATGCGAAAAGTTTTGCCTTGGTATTGTTGTAAAATTACGAGAAAACTAATATTTTGGTAATGGCAGTTAGCAAAGTGCTCGTCATGAAAACGGAATAAGTTAGCAGAGAGCTTATTTCACAAGTTTGTCATTTCCACACATTGTTGATTCATTAATTAACGAAGGAACAAATTTCCTTCTCCCTAGGGAACATGAAGCTAAGGGTGGCTTTTTGTATCAGAATAGTTTTAATTAGCTAGTCCAATTTTCCGAAAATGCAGCATAGCTTACATGGAATTTGACGCAGCACACTTTCATTATCACGTATATACTACTATCAATAATTGCTAAGATTCAAATAAAAGATAAAAAAATGCAATATACTACTAAATTGTCAAGTTTTGTTCATTAAAAATTTACAATCACTAAATAATTTAATAGTAATTCAGTAACAACTCACTATTAGTAAATCTGTTGATAAATCAAATTTGTGTGGAATGTAGAAAATTACAGACTATGGGTGTGCACGTTTGAATCAACTTGTAATTTGTATTTAACCATAATTTCCATGAAATATGCCATAATAGGCAAGGTGATAAACTAATAATAAGTTTTGCTCTCCCAGGTAATTGCATCAATATTTCTACTCAGCTCGGTTATTTTTCTCTTAATTTCTGCGTAAATATTCTTAGGGATTTCTGTCCGTATAGTTGTCATGTTTGCTGTAAGTACGTACTATAACTTTCATGTTTTTTGGAATATGACTTGGTTAATTTCCGACATTTTTAAAAAAAGAATATTCTTAACTAAAAGGTTATTATATTGTAAATGTTTCCAACTTGTTACGAACGAAGGTGTATGTCTCTAGTTTAAGATTTTGAATAAAACACTTCTCAGTTAGTATAAAAGAAAGTGGTACGACTCCATTCTAAATTAAATGCTGTTTATGTAAGTATGAAGTATGTAGTATCGGTGATCTGTTTATTGCCTCTGATCACCTACTTTTTAAATAAATATTTTCGGTTTATGAATCATAATTAGGTCCAAAGTTCTACATATATTTAGAAGACTGTGAAAGCCGGTTAAAAGCATAATTGTAACTACAAGTCCTTTGGTTTAATTCACGCTTTTACGTTTTAATTATTTTATTTTGCAAGTTGTGTTTTCGCAAAAAGCTACTTTTTTTTAATTATGATAGTTTTGATATTTTAATGTTTGAACCTTTAAACATCAAAACTACCATAATTTGAGTGCAGCCTTTTTTATATCATTGAATATATAATTTTTTTTTGTGAATTTTAATCGTCATTCTCTTTTTGCATAATACGCAATGCGTATTAACTTTTTTAATGCATTTATTTAATAGGGTATTTTTAGCAAGAAACCGTTTTATAAGAGAAGCAAGGTTCTTCTGATCTAATCGACCTTTTCGTCCCAATCTCAAAAGAATTTAAAATTCATATTTCCGAGCATAAAAACGAAACTCATTTACTTTTTAGTTGACTATATGCATACTCAATCATCCTTCGTGAAAAGGGTCTTCCATGAATAATAACCCCACCTGTCAGCCAATAAAAATTCATTGTACACGACGCCGAAAAAAATATTCCCAGCCGTCCCTTAGTGATGGGCTAGAAATTGACGCCAATTCATCTTAATTTTATCCCTTCTGTGAAAGTACCATAGTTTCGTCCCTGAATCTGACCTATCACACTTCATCCCAAAAAATCAAACAATTGAACCTGATTTGGTATGCGAAGATATTATTTGGAAGATTTATATGAGCTTCACGATGGCAAGTCATCGCCATTTATCGGAAGCTCAGTTCTCAGTATCGCCAAAATCATAACGTCCTCGGATAGGTTGTTACAAATTTGCATTTGATAAATGATCTCTAAAGGTCTCTCCTGTGGCATGTTCCACAGAATGCGTCCCAAGCAAAGGCCCTAGAAGGCAAGCTCAGCACAAATTTGGGGCAATTAGAAACTTCTATCCCTCGCAACTTGAACATGTTTGTCAGCTGAAACCCCGGGGAGAACGGGGACAATGTTGGGGCTTAATTTTGCTTATGGGCAATATCACTGCAAACAGCTCTCAAAAGTTCTACGTGGCGTCCCTCCCTGTAGTTGCTCCTGTCTGCCCGCGCCGCCAAGATGTCTTTGGAGGTTCCTAAGGACAAAACAGGGGCTAATGTCACACGATTTTCATTAAGCGCTCATCTCCGCTTCCCGACTTGTTTGTATTGGGGATGCTGCCAGGTGGTTGGAGACTTCAAACGTAGTCGGAAAGGTCCTTGCGAAAAATTGGATTTAGAGCATTCGACAGTTTACTTATTCATGAAATTTTTTTAAATTGAAAAAGAAATCAAATTCGAATTACCATCTATAGGTATATTTCTCCATTCTACGGTAACGGCCTATTACGACCAACCGCACACGTTTATTATGAATTTAATAAGAAATTTTTTAACGGAGCTTTTCTCAGAATATGTTAGAACGCTCAAAGCAGAAAAGCTAAAATGAATTCATTTTCTCCGGAAATGTAAATGAAAGCAATAAAGGTTATTAAAAAAAAAGTTAATTAGAAAAACCAAGAAACCCGACTGTTTGTGAAAAAAGAACTGAAAAGATAAAATAAAGTACATATTTATAAAGCTTAGACACAAATGCCGGCCATATTTATTTTTCTCAAAAATTATATAGTCTATAACACTTCCACAACTAAAATGAATCTAACGACACCTTATTCATTAAAATCCATAAAACCCTTTAGGCTACATAGATAAAAACATTACCCTCCTTCTGAGTCAGTCGGGTAAAAATATGTGTGGATTGCTTTATCTGGCTTCGGCCTATATAATATTTTCTATTTAAACATGTCTTTAAGAGCAAGTTTTTTCGTTTGAAACTAACAAAAATATGGATGTACTTCTTTTTCAATAAATTAAGTACATATATATATCCTTCAAGGGAACAAACAAAAAACGATTCATTTTAAAAAATAGAATTTATTAACACAGTGAAAGGGCATTTAGAACTACAATCTTAATCAATCAAGAACAATAATTACATAAACAGAAAACAAAATACGTATTTAAAGAAAATGTTGAAAATTAACGCATTGAATTACCATGGAAAATTCTGCATTATAAGATTTAGTTCAATCAAGATGAAATTTCAGGAACATATCGGAAACATATTAAGCTACTCAGCTAACTAAAATTATGGACTAATCTTGAAAACTCATCGTGCAGGAAACCTTGGTTCAAAATATTCAATGCGCTATAATTTTTCTAAAAAACTAAATTTGAACGTATTTTATTTTTGTCTGATTTGACATTTTCTAGTTTATTGAGTGGTTACGAGGCCGTGAAGCACCAGGAGAAAACCTGGTCGCTCATTCCGCTTAGTATAAAGTTCATTCACCACAAAGCGAGGCTTGTCCACTAAAGAATTAATTAATTAATAATAATTAATCCCCATACATATGTTAAAATCTTAAAATTAATATGTACATATCTATTGCAAAACTTTTTAAAATAGATTTCCACCTTGGATAATTTTTAAAAATTCAATAATTTGCTTTCTGAATAGTTTATATGGCAGCACGTCATTTTAGTGCATTTATCAGTAAATTGTAGTGAAACACTGTAATTAGGGCGAATTGTGGCTTTTTGCCTAGCCCCAAAACTAATTGTTCGCTCTGCTCTGATTCAAACTTGACGTGTAGAGTCACATTTAATAAAAATAGAGGTAGAAGTCGATATTCTTCATAAAATTAAATAAAATTATATTTTATTAAATTTTAAACCTTAAAAGAAGAGCATATAAACATAACATATTTAATATTATTAGTTTTCCCAGGAAAATTCACATAACTAAATAAATAGTAACAATAAAAATGTACAATTTTTAATACTATCCTTTTGTTTTAGAAAATATAATCAAATTTTGTTACGTACGAGCAAGAGTTTGCTATGACTTTTAAAATTGAATTTGGTTAAATATTGAACTTTACTTTTATCCCAGTCGGAAATGGAAGCCTGTCTCTGGTTTTCTTTGGAATGAGAGAAGCCTTTTTTGTCGTATTCCAATTCATATACTTTTTATACATGCATATCCGCAGAAATAAGGTCTTCGTTGCAAGGAACGAAGAAGCTTAGGAAGGGCTTTATTCTCTTTATATTATATATTTCCGTTTTCGGAAACTATTTCAGAGCGACTTCCAATTTTGTTTTTTTTAATACTGTAAATAATTATCCCTGTTAGAGATTTATGGTTAGGCTTGGTTACTATTGCCAATCAATCCAAGAAAACAGCGTTCTAAGAAAAATCAGTATATGTTTCTCTAATAATAACAATATCAGATATCTTGTCTTAAAAAAAAAAAACATCTTCGCAAACAAATTCCGGCAGACATGCAACGCTTATCAAGTAAGTATTGTACTGAAAATTCTCATATTTTCAGATTCTAGCCTCTCATATTTTTCCTCCTCGACGCCCTTACATAAGAAACAAGGCCCTTTCAAATACCTTCTAATGTAAGGTCTTTTCAATTTTATGCGGTCGTGTAGTAAAGAAATTCTTCTTTAATAAAGGTTATCCTTCTTTAATTCGAGTCAATTATTTTGTTTTATGTATTTTGATCATAACACTATGCATTTCGAGAAAAGCAAACATGTACTTAAGCCAGCAGGTGTGTTTAAATATAGCCTCATTTTAAAAGTTTCTGCTCACTTACAGTATTGGATGTTGAGCAAAACTGGAGAGATTCGACGGGACGAAGCCTGTTTGGATTATGCAGGACACGATGTAATCCTTTATCCATGTCATGGATCCAAAGGAAATCAGGTAATAACAGCCCCCAATAAATTGTGGTTAAACAAAATATAATAAAAATTATTGCTCCGATTCTCATTTTAGTTCTGGTCATACATAACTGAAACGAAACAACTTCGTCATGGATCATCAGACAAATGCCTGGCCATTAACGAGGCCAAAGATAAGGTCATAATGGAGGAATGCGACCCGGAGAAGCAGCGCCAGAAATGGATGCTGGAGAACTACGACCCTAGCAAGTTGTGAGGGTTACTATTGATTTCAAATAGCTCAAATTTTATCGTTCATCCGACGCACAAATGAGGGTTTAAGCGGTGCCGGACCGCATCCCCCGCATCTCGGATGAGCAAATCCTTCCTTTAGTATTACGACTACTTTACTATTGCTTTCATTACTTATGCGTATACATTTCTACTTATTGTTAGTACTTAATTTCCGATTATTTATAAAACTAGCCGCGTACTTAGCTGAGGGAGAAGATAAAGTGTACATACGTACTTAAGACTCCTCAGGAGTCCAAATTCATAGATAAACAATGGAGATTAATGGATAGAAAATACATGTCTTTGAGAATCCATTGGTCCTTGGGGCAATTTTATTAGCAAACGTTTTGTTCGCAGTAGTCTTTAAGATTTAAATCGACGTCACAATTTTTTAGTTGATCAAAATCTGTGCGAGGTTAGTGATATTTTAAGACATTCCAAGAGCGTTTTAGGCTGTATTTCCTTTTTTTTTTAACGTGAATTATATTTAGTTACATCTTTTGTATCTGTTCGTTTTTTATATTTTATTAGTTCGTAATAGTTAGGACAGGGAATCCAAGCGGTACAATTTTGACAACCGACCAGCCAACGCAGAAATGAGTGCATTTACTTAGGACTTTTTAAAGGTTTTTTACCAAAAGACAAAAATTACACTAAAATGACTCAGGCAGAGATCTCTTTGTGGTGGCGGTTAATTAAAACAAAAGACTTGGAGGCAATGCCATCAATGAAATATTTGTTTAAAAACCCAAAAGAGGACGTTTAACGTAAAAAGCGGGGCTACCTCGTTTATTAAGAATACATTAATTACTGAGGACGGGCTAATCCCGGCCATGGAATTGTGTTTGTTTCCGTGATAAATTGTCCACCCTGACGTGCAGTATTAATTAAACCGACCTAAATGATGCCAGTTAACGCAGCAAAAATTCATTCTCGCGCGACGACAAGTTTCGACGTTTAAATTGCGCAGAATTATTGTTCTAATGTTGTAGAAAATTGAGGACTTGAATGGTGGCGCCTGCATGAACTCTGTTGGCCCTTTAAATCTACCTGTCGAATCTTCCAACTACATCACAATATATGAAACGAAAGTTTCCAAAACATTTCCTCGATATTTTAGAAAATTTAAAATTATATTCTTTGCTTTCCATAAATTTTCAATGAACCAAAAATAGTTTATGGTACCAATTTTCAAGCAAACGACTGAATAAACTTCCCGATTACGTCCTTCACCTGACTATACTTTATGGAGTAATAATTCTACAGAAAATTTTAATTTATTATTGTACAAAGCTAGCCTGCAAAAGACCATAAAAAATATTTAACAAATATGTTTCCACATAAATTCCAAAAGGGGAGAAGCGTTGTAGAGGTAATCAGATTGAGGATAATATTGCAACACGAATGTAGCAACCAAATGGGAAAATAAGCGTGATTAAAACCTTTAAACAAAAACTATTACGGAAAAATTTCATTCGATGTAGCCCATAAATGTTTGCACTTCATTTGCATTTTAGGTTCAATTCTTTGCACTGAATATTTTCCTTTTAAATCATATTTTATATTTACGCATTTTTAAGGATAGAATATAGAAGGTAATGTTATACAATTTTTTTTCATGTTTGAAAGGATTTCTAAAATCATTACGTTCGAAATTTTCAGTCTGTCATATGGTGAAAACTCTTTTACATTTAAAAGATGAAAGTAAAATTTTGTCTTAAAAAAATAAGTCTTAAGTTGATAAGCATAAAATTCAGACTTTGCTCTAATTTAATTTTGCTTTTAATTCCATTTCACATTTACTTTGGCACTTTTCATAACGCTTATTTTTGCTGGCATGTTGACAGCCCTTTCAAAGTTTATATTCCTGGGTAATTGGCGCGTTGTTCTAAATAAAATGTTCAGCGTTAAGAACTTTTGTGTAGGGCGCTCTGTTTCTATTCAAAATGCCGTAACTTTGGTTTAAAACATGTTCATAAACAGAAATTTTTTCTTCAAATGAATCTTCTGACTAATTGCAACTCTATAAGCTGAATTGGCTTTTATAATAAATCTTGCGTCTTGATTTGTTTGATGTTTATGAAAACCTTATGATTGAGCGTTTCAACCCTCTCTATCTGGAAAACTATTAAATAAACTGAATTGATTTAACCAAAGATGCTTTTTTGCCGAGAAAAATTTCTATGACTTTTAGTTTCATTAAATATATATTAGTATAAAATATTTTTTCTCCAATAAAAAGAAATAAGTAAATACATTTTTCAAATGCGTAAGAGAAAGCTTCATAAACTTTCTGTGAACTTCCGCATCAGCTTTATATGCAAAAATGATAAAACCAACAGAGTTTTTATAAATCCCTCCCTGAGTGGGCGTTCTTGATTTATTTTTCCTCCTCCGCCCAAGCAGCAAAATGTTTTAATGCTGAGCGCCATCATAAAAAACAAAATGAATTGTAGTTGTCCCTGCAACGAGATACAATAATTCCCGACATTTATCGGAAATTCTGTGAAAATAGCATCATTTATTTGGTCATGTTTTAAATATCAATAAAATTCGAACAGACACCAGAGAGGCATATCTGGGCCTACGGTGGACTCCGCTGCGAGCGGATTTACAATCATATCATTGCCAAAATAAATGCAGCTCGGCACGTTTCAGGTGGAAGGACTTTAACGACAAACGAAAAAGCACTCTTGCTGTGTAAAAATGAATTTATATCACGAGATGAAACACATATCGATCAAATACGAGCAGAATGATGCATATCGACGAATTCACATATGCACGCCCCCACCCGTGGGACGAAACACACCTGCGTTGCGGCCCTGCCGAGAGTCCTCGCAGGACATGGGGCTCGTGAACGACAGGAATCTTATTAATAATTTTTATATAGGACGTAAGGAGTATTTCTTGTGGTGAAAAGACACGTTTTACACGTCGTACTGCTTAGAACATTTCTAATTAGCACTAAGTGTAAGCTAGGCCAGTGTGTGTGCGTACTTAAGCTATACTGTTCCCAAGCTTTTCTATCACATAGCGCTGAGGTGATATCCGAAACGTAGCCGTAGAATTTTGTTATAGACCCGCATAGCCATAAGCCAGGAAACATATATCTGTGAAGTCGATGTTGTAATTAAAATGTAATTACTTGTAAGTACGCTTAATTTAGCAGGTAAGAGACGAGATGGTCTCCCACCGTCGGGAGAAGCACGAGACTAGTAGATTTCATTAGTCTCTGCAGAGTTACACATTCCACGAAGTTCCCACATTCCTTCAGGACCTACACATTCCATGGACCTCTTCCTTATTTCGATTACCGCGTATTTAACCAGAACTGTGTATTTGATTAAGGTTAAGGTTACTTAACAATCTACACACAATACGATTAAAATAAAAGTCATCAGTAACTTCTATCAGGATTTCCAGCAAATATGGAGTCGACATGTTTGCAAGAAAAATGTGCCTTGAAATGTATAAACGTGTACATACGTCTGTATAAATATATTATTAAAGCTAATAAACTCTATTTGTTTTCAAGAGTTTTCTGTTTTCATTTTTCACAACTCCACCACCGTTCCCATCCTAATCCCACTTCTGAACCGTAGAATTTCCATTACCCTGCTCTGCGATGAGAGGGGCTCGGTGATGAATGCCTTCGACGGGTGTGAGTCAAGCTAAATGAATATTTTTCCAGCTGCGATCTACTTTGCATTGGAAATTTTAAGAATTTCCACTTATGGCAATGATCCGGAGGCACAAGAATATTTTCGTTTATCCTAAAGAAATGTGAGGAATTTCATTTTATACAAGGCGATAAGTGGCGGCGACAGGATTTGCGGGAAATAAATTTATTTTCTACACTTAACTCACTTTTAGGAAGGGAAAAAATAAAGCGTATGCGAGACGGTGACCTACTTGGTATAAATTTTACTGATAGAAGACTTGTCATATTTTTGCGTATACATTAACTTTATTAACATTGTTTAAAAGTATTTTTAATTATAGATTAATTTAATTAATTTGCAACATTTTCATTAAACTTTTCTGGGTAATATCCCAGAAAAACTTTCCGGTATTTTTATATATTTTGACAGAGAAATATGTACCTACTCCAAAATTTGAGTAATCAATCCGTGAATACTAACATATGAAAATACAATACAACAAGAAAATACATAATAGCATCATTTCTTATTTGTTATTTAAAAGAGTTAAAAGATAATTAATTTTAAAAACTGGAGAAACGATTTGAATTAATCTTTCACCTAATAAAAACTAACAAAAAATTTTAAATCTATAAAGAACAAATTGCCTAATCGAACCGATTGAACGCATTTGTCGTACAATTCATGGCATTTCAGTTTTTCCACGAATTTTCCGTAACATTTCTTATTCGATGCGATCATATTGCAGTCGTTGCGACTGATCGCTTCAATTCGCATTGTAAATTAGATTCGTATTAGCTTAGAATGTTTACATCATTCTATATATTTACATAATATATCTCCTGATCCTAAACAAATTGACAAAGAAAAAAATGTCTACTCATTAATTGATGCGTAATTAACTTGAAAAGGGTAGGACTTCAGAGCATACAAAACTCGCTATTTATTAATATAATCCTCTGAAGATTTCAAAATTGTCATAATAGAAAAACTCTGCCAATTGCTAGTCTAATCATATTTGAAAGCCTCCAACGCAAAATACAGACAAATAGTTGAAAATTCATTAAAAGTTTGTTGGGTAAGTGTATTATAAACTTACTGATAATTGTAAAGGGCAAATTTTTCGCTTTTGAAGTGAAACCAATCCAGAGTCGACTCTGGAGACCACATTACAACCAAAAGAGTACATCGCTTAGTATGGTTTATATGCTAGTGGCATCATCATCATCAATATAAAATTTTTTTGGTGTTTAGAAATAAAGTGGAGCGAGGCCAAAATTTATATTCGTATTGATTTTAAACTGCAAAATAAAATCATATTACGTAAGAAATTCTTAATGCACTTATATTAAAATTTTGTTTGTATACGTTCATGTAAAAATACTAAAGAACTCATGAAAACACTAATGACAACATAAGTTTTCATTAATTCGCATTAGTATTTTTGCTGTTTTTCATTATTTGTGATCAGTGTTCTTCCATAAGGGTTAGATGTAACATGCTAGAAATAGGGAATTCGAGTTCTTTATTATGGTTATGGATTTATAGTATAGTATAATCTATGGGCAATAAGTAAAGCCTCTTTACGTGCAATATGAACTTTATACTAATAATATATCTTGCTTATTATTCATATTTTCTTTTACGTGAATAAAGTTTAATTTCCTTCTAAAGATCGGAAAGTTTCTTGGAATCATAAAGTCTTAAGCTGAACGAATTTAGTGCACTATGCACCTAATTCCCCTTAATTACGCCAAGCTGCGCTCGTAAGACCTTCCGTGAAGAGTCGTAGAGATTTCTGCAGCCCCAATTAGATGAAAGCCACTTGTATCTGCCGAAGCTAGTCGCAACCAGTCCAAATCCCTTGAAAGCGGATTACCCGCTTTTCCACGGCGAAAGGTAAAAGTGCCAAGGTCGCATCACTCCGAGGAATTAATTACAAGTCCTTTGGAAAACAGTGGCTTTAATTCGTATGGCGGAAATTACTAACCACTAGACGGGCTCTAGGGATGTGACACGCTGGCACTTTACGTACCACCGAACATCCGCGCTTTTCTCGTTCAACATTCGCTAATTAATCATGTCAGCGTCGCACGCACATCGCCGGGTCGTAGGGGTGCAAGAAACTCTTTGCCGATTAAATGCGGCCCGGCCACTTTGGGCAATTACATTGGGATTTATCATCGCCGCAACTGTGATCCCCCCGGACCGCTGATATGAATGTAAAATTCGCGGATTTACATGATACCCTGATTTGCCAGATGCCTCAACGCCAGCAGCTCTGCTCCGAATTGCTGGAATAAATTGATTAGGAATTCTAAGTTCGAGTGATGCCCGCCGGACTACAGACGGTTCTGCATTTCAATAGCCTTCTGCGATTTCTGCTGACTTAGGTGGAGTATCTCTTTCACATGGCTGAACTGGATCTACATATTCTAGGTAGTCTTGAGAGGAGAAAAGCCTCCCATGGATTCGAAAGCCATAGCAAATGTAAATAGCCCGACCTAATTTAAGTGGCCCTATTAACAGGCAGCAAGCTCAAGTTTGAGGCAATGGTCATTCAGCATGCTAACTGGAACTAGTCATAGAATGTTCTCGATATTTTCAGCTATTTGCGTCCAAATTATTTTAAACGTACCTATCAACTTCACGTTTTACTAAAATTCTAAAAAAAACATTTTATTCACCTTGGTTTAAACATACAGAACCCTTATTGGCCTAGCCAAGGAGGAAAACGGTAAGGGGCAGAAAAGGGCAGCTGCCCGTCTCTGAACCTGGTTTGCCGACCCTTAGTCCTTCCTGTCTCTCGTACATTTAGCTGGTTAATTATGTGCCTATGTAAAATTTAAAATTTAAAAATTTATAAGTATTTTCATTCAGAACTCACGTTATGAGTAACGATTAAGGGAACATTCTCATCTACCTACCCAAAAAATGACATAAATTTTAGAATTCTTTTTCCACGTTAGGAAATAAGCATGGCATTCGGGTTGTTTGCTACATATTTATTATGAGTTCAAGTATACATACCTACAAACAGTAATTTTTTTAAGTGAAAATAATGTGCTCAAAAAAAGAAGTCCATTTTATGTAAGCTGTAGCATTCGTAAAAATTATCTGAAATCAAATATTCAAACATTTTCATAAAATATATGAGAGTGCTTGGAGGTTATATGAATAAAATTATTAAAAACCAAAAATTTAACATAATGGTGGACAAGTAAAATGTACGTTACGGGTTTTCTTCATTATTTTGCTTTTAAAAAAGCTCTAAGAAATACTTGTAATGAAAATCTTGTTTGCCCGACTTTGCCCGATAAAAATTTGTAAATAAAAGAAAAGTTTAAATACTACAACCCGACTACGCAAAAGCTGAGAACACGCATAGGTCAAAACTCTTATTCAATAACAAAGGTTTTGGATTAGAAATAGTTGTAGTCGGAAAAAAAAAATCTACGAATCTAAAAGAAGGCCTCCAACTACAACTATTTTTAATCCAAGACCTTTTTTATTGAATCAAAATTTGGACCGTTTTGTATAATATTTTATGCTTGTTTTCAGTTTTTGCGTACACGGATTTAATTTCATACTTTTATTTTATTTAGATATAAGCTCCAATAATTTAAGTATATGTTCAAATAAAACTAAAGTTCAGTCGATATCTTATTTGGTTTAAAAGTTATATAGTTTATATTAAATACGAGAAACGTGGTTTCGAGAAAATCGCGTTTAAAGTTTCAATACGCCATTTGGCTAGTGAAAGCTTGTTCATAAACCAGCTAAACTTTTCCAATTTTCAAGATTTTTGCATATTTCATTCGGGAAATTATTCAGGAATAATAACGATAAAATGAAAGGAAATCGATATTTAAAAATCCTGATGAGAATACCCCTTCAAATCATTCAATTTTTAAAAAAGTCGCGCTACACGCCTTAGCAAGTCAGGTAGTTATTCAAAGGCGTGCCGCCGACTGAAACAAGTCGATACTTACATTTGAAACAGTATTCAGACGTGTCTGATTTGTTAATTTCACGCATTTATTTTAAGCATTACGAAATAAATTTTAAATGTTTAACTTTAAATTTCAAACATTTATTTCATAATGATTACTATTCAGGCGTGAAATTAACAATATGTACACATTTGATTACAATATTTGAACCTGTTTCAATCGAATTGAAATGAAAATACACTTCTTGAAATTTAAAGCAAATTTATTGAATTGAAATTTGACCCGCCTGGGGTCTATTTCAAACCAAAATACTATTCCGAAATTACGTTTCCTTTCAAGAGTAGTACTTAGTATTATTTTTTTAATTATTTACTTATTTCCTTTTCAATGAGGAATCAAGATTATTAATTATCTTAATTTATTTCATTTTTGAAAATATATATAACATATCTCTTTTTAGTGATTATACTTTTAAGAAAAGTGAATCTAAAAACCTGAAACCATCTACCTAAGCTTCTTCATAAATTATGTCTTTAGTGAGACTTATGAGAAAGTCAAATATACTCGAGTAAGTCTGCAAAAATTTGATTACAAATAGGTGTTTAATTTTGTATTTGCAGCGTTGCGGCGTGCTGCAGTGAATGAGTTTAAGTCAATATAAATTGTTTGTGAATTTTGATCATAATGCTCTTAGGCAGCAGCAACAAAATATGTTTTCCCTTAATAAATATTGCTAAGTGTACGCATGACTCCTCAACAGAAGAGCGTGAGAAATTTTCTATGCAGATAAAGCTACAAGTGCGCCACCTGTGTTCGAGATTGAGTAAAAGCTCTTATAAAAATGAAAAGGTTGTTTTCTTGGATTCTAAAAATTGTTTATCGTAAACATTTTCCCTTTGGTAGCAAACAAATAAAAACTCTTGTGAGAAATTTCGTCCTTTTGTTGGACATGTATCAGTACAAGATTTGCAAAAATAAATAGCTTAAGATCTGCCACCCCATTTCAATTTTACTTTGGTTGTTTGATTATGAAATATAAAATTATTGTACTATTAGTTGTAAGCTGTAAGCAGTTGTAACAGTGACTTCGACAATAAACTTCTTGAAAATTAAAAATTATATAACTTTTTATAGAAAAACAAACAAAATAACAATGAATTGAATAAAGTTTATAATTATAACATATGTAAGTAAAATTAAAAGGTATTAATATTAACAATTAACAAATTAAATAAACTTTACTAAAAGTTATAACTACCTAAAGTAATAAACACGGTGTCCTGGTCGATCCGGGATCAAACGTAAGGGCTAGACGATTTTAAATATTACCGCATTGTAAAGTAGAGGAAATTTTTTTTTTAATTTGTCGAACAAAAATGAATAAAATGCTAATATAAATCGATTTAAGGAGATTTTGATGCAGCACGATGAAAAAGAAACATAAACGATTAATAAAGTTAGATAGCTTTAGTACATTTATTGTGTACAATTTCATAAAAAATCAGTATTTACAAGTAAACCTTTAAATGTAAAATGTACAAGTTTAATTTTGTTTGGACTGTTTGGACCCAGTGAACTTTCACGTAAATGTTAACTGCCAATCTACTAAAATTATTTGCATTTTGAATATAATCTAGTACAATAATTTTTCGTAGCCAAGAAGCCGGTCAGATTTTAAATAGTTGCACGGCAAGATCATTTATAAATCGCTTTTTTTTTCTCAAAAATAGGTTATGATACATGAACCAAATGAGTCGGAAAGTTGCTCAGTTTTTATTTTACCATTTGGTGCTAGTAATGCGATTTCAAAACCGAATAGAAATGGTCATAATTTTAATAATAAAAAAATGGGACATAACATTTTCTTTTATCCCACCTCGTTTATTTTCTTAAAAACAAATTCGTCTAGAATTAGTTAACTTAAGCTTCAATTTTTGTGTTGCTGAAGACGACAGATTTAACACGATGCTATTCAGTCTGTTTTTTTTTCTTAAGAATTTGCGTAGGTGTTGTATAGGTATCATTTTTTGAGATGATTCGGAATTTCGGTTCAGTGATTTTCAAGTTTTATCGCCAATCTACAAAAAATACGCATGAATAAGTATGTACATACATAAGTATCTAGGTACATAAGTAGAGTTTCTACATAGATAACTACAAAATAGAGAGGTGCATTCAAAAAGGACATTATGTTTGTAAACATTTAAAGTGCGCATGATCCGGTCCTAATTTCGGAAAGTCACGAGGTAAAATTAACACCTGTTGGACAGAAAGGCTGTAAATAAAAAAATTGTTTGCTTGGAATTACCGAAATTTTATTGATTGAGTTCCAACGACGGCGCACTTGACTCGCAGTAGAGGACCAGGGTGAAGTCCTCCAAAAAGGGATTTTTCTTCGTTAGTTGCAGTGCAGTGTCTGTTCGCGTAGTATCGGGCTCAACTGTTAGCCGAACCCTAGTTAGTTTGTAGTTGTTTTACCAGCTTTCTTCCTGCTTTCAAGGCTCAACGAAATGTAAAGGGAGTTCCAATGGCGTTTAACGTTAATCGAATAAGTTTTTCAAGTGTTTTTCATCGTTTTTAACTGAATTTTCAGAACCCCAGTCCTCGCCTTATATAGGAAATGTTGATGTCCCTGTTTTTCCTCCACCTGTAGTTTTGAATGTAAGTGCCCTTCCTGTTCCCGAGGCTTTTGTATGAATTGAATTCGGTGACCCTTTTAACTTAATTTGAAGTAATTTGAAGTAATCGAGCACTTGCCCACCACTAGATCCTTTACATTGGAGCTGCAGCAACCAACATTGATTATTTCAACAGGTAAGTGCTAGATGTTGCGCTTCTGCTCCTTATCGATTTTTCAGGCTTTGTTTGGGTTTTGGGCGATCGGAGAAAACTCGCTCGTGCTCAGCCTGCAAATTGAAAGAGAATTTCGCGAGATTTATATCTGTTTTCATTAAGATTAAACCTTGATTAGTTAGGTGAAGGTCAAACGTGTCGAGGCCAGGAGTGACGTCACCGGAAGGGCAGTTTAATCAGTTAATTAACTTGTTTGAAGCGCACCTGCCCCAGGTAACAAATTTGACCCAAATACCCGTCTGCTCGTTGTATTGCGCTTTTAAGGATATTCACAATTTCCTTTCCCCGACCGATTTAATTCAAGTTGTGTCACTAATTTCGTTGTATGCGTCCACCCTGCTCGTTTATCGATCGTTTTTAATTCCTAATACCTCCATATGGTTCGAAGAGAGTTTTAAACATTTTTAATATTTTAGACGACCAAATGCCAGAGGCGTTGACTTTGTCTGGGATGGCTGATGCCGAGCCCGACCTGTCAACGTTTGAGAACAAAACCGGGCTGGCGGATGACATGAAGTTCCTGGCGTCTATGCCCGAACTGTGCGACGTTACCTTCCTCGTCGGGGACACCCGGGAGCCGGTCTGCGCGGTCAAGGTAAAGGTTCAAAGACACAATTATTTCCGTTTAACTAGAACTAGCCCGATTTTAGGCTGTGCTTGCGGCTCGATCCCGTGTCTTCGCGAAGATGCTCTACCAACAACCGTCGCCCCAGCGGAAGCGCGAAACCTCCACCAAGGAGAACAAGCTGCGGCTCTTCCTCAAGAGGTCCTCTGAACCTTTGCTCAATCTGCAGAATGCCGCCCAACAGGTAAGCGCCCTTTTAAGCCCTTTCCCTGCAAACGCATTGTAAATATTCTGCGCTAGAAATGAATGAATTTGAGTGGTGTTTGCGCCCCTCTCCCCAGTGGATTTACGTGTGCACCCTTATCTTGGTGTAAATGGCAAACTGAACGCCGAGGAAACTGTGGAATGTAAGTGAAATGATGTCTTGTGTCGGCTTAATGGGACCAGTTTACATCATAATTTATCTCGAGACCCGTCCTGCGTAGTAAATGTGACGTGACTTGAAAATCAAATTACCTAGCTTCAAGGGCACGGGGCTGCTGCTCATATAAAATTGTTTTCAGTGATGACGTCCCAAAACGTTTATTTGGCAAAATAAAACTCTGGGAAATGACTTCATTTGGACATAAAAATACAAATGTGCACAGGAATTTTGTTGAATATTAAATTCTGCAATATTTTTGAAGGTATCCAAATTTTCATTAATCACGTCTGCCGAAATATCTCTTGGGCGCCTCCCCTCTATTGTTACAAGGAAATTGAAATTTCGTAGCGGATAACATAAAAATAAATGTCTGATTGCACGAATATTTGAAGCTTTACGAATATGAAAGTACTGAAGGAACTTTCAAAGCGAATCTCTTTTAATTTCCAATGCAGAATATCTCTACCATGGACCAACATTTTCTACATTTCAAATTAAAACACATTTCTTTACCTCAAATGTAAAGCAAAAGTGGTTAATACAATAGTAATAAACTTTATTTGTATAACACAACACGCTTCGATTATATTCCATTAAAATTGAACTCATTATGAAGATAGTCTCTCTCATCATTCCAGGAAATATAATGATTTTATATGCTGATGTGAAATTAAATAAAACTTCAATTTCGAAATAGTTCATTCAATATTGAACGGAAAAGATCGGAATGCTACATCGAATTACAACTCGCTCTGAGTTCTGAAAAGAAATGCGGTCGATCCTACATAGGCATACTACTCATAATATCGCATAGATTTTAATATTATAATAACTTTAGAACCTCGTTGTGGAAAAATGTTATTCCTTTTTTGGTGGAGTTTCAAAACTTGGAGACCGAAAAATGTTTTTTTGTTTAGATCATGTTGTCGCTACACATTCTAAAAAATTTTCTTTCAATTTTAGATGTTGTACGGTTTTACATTTTAACAAAAATATTTGAGGGTCCTAATCCCATTCCCTTTTCTCCGAAATTTAGACTCTAAATTCGTTGACATTAATTGCACTATTGGAGAGTCTTGCACAAATTACAGAGAAGAAAGATTTACTGAAAAGGACGTCAATGCGAATCCTTTAAATATGCAATTGCAGTGTGCCACCGTATTTTAGCTTCCTGTACATACATATGTAGCTAAATGTATAAATATATTCTATAAAATTTACTACTTATCTAATGCTGGAAAAAGAGAATGTTCTGGTTTATAGGAATTGCGATTCGGACTTAATTTTTGATTTCGGGGATTTCTAAAAGCTTCAATTTGCGTACGCCAGAGACGAATAGTTCAAATTTAAGAGAATAATGTAGAATTTCATGTGAAACGATTTTCTTTGGAATAAAAAGATAGGCAGCGTGATGTCACAGAAAATTCATTACTATCTATATCTTGTGTTCCCTGTACCATGATTTAATCTAGTTGCCAGTTAATGCAGTTTTTCAGACTACGGCCCGAAGTCGAAGGTTATACATTATGTATGTAATAGTTTAATCGCTCGTAATTAAAGTTATAAACACATTCTGTTCCTTTAACTTCTGACTATTTGTAAAAAATGCAATTCTTAAAGCTGCGCTACGCTATTATAATTATTGCAGTATTTGTGTGTCATGATAACTAAATTCAAATAATGAAAATATGTATACAACATCGTTATTATTATTTATTTTAAAAATCCCTCAAAGGATATTTTTCCGTTTCGATTAAAACGTTATTTGGATCACATTTATCGATACGGTAAGGAACAATTAAAATTCGATCACCGAACTTTCTCTCAGTGCAAGAAATACAGACATTTAAAAAGTTATGTTTTCACCCAGAAAACCAATTCTACTTTTACACAAGTATTTTAAGTATTTATAAAAAAAAAAAAAAATACACACAAGACATCATTGAACCCCTTAATAAATGTAATTAAAAGCTAAAACGCTAAAACAGCCCTAAACTTGTATATAATTTAAAAGAAACTTATTAATTCAATGTTTTATGTACTTAGAGGAGTGGTTTCAGCCAACAGTTGGCTCCGATTCCAGAGGTAATTTTTTAATATGATTTCCGTGTTAATATCCTTGTATGCTGTTTTATCTTCTTATGTTCATTTATTTTGTAAATAGTGGGTTTTCTCCTGTTAGGCTTTTCAGTTGGGGCGTCAATGATCGTCTCCTTTACTGTTCGCTATTTATATTATATGCAATTTTTAGACCTCACTCTAAGAGAGGCAGTATAACATTTATAAAATGTGCATTTGGTTTAAGGTTAACTTATTTTAATGAGACAATGAAAGACTGCAGAAATCGAATAGGTGAAAACAACTGTTGACAACATTGTAATGCCTTCAGGTTTTGTAGAAATTTAAATGGATTTTGAAAACTACTTGGCATGCATTTCCGGTGGAATTATTTGTTAGTTCTGCATGTCATCGTTATGCTCACGTAAGGGCAATCTTCTTATATATTATATTATATTTATTTGCTGCACAGCATTTCCCAAGCACTGCATTGTTTATGATATGTGCTGTGCACGCATCTTTTGCAATAAATAAGTCTTTAAAAATCTTTTTCAGCCATCTGGACCACAACATCAAACTTTAATCATTGAAGAGTTTGAACCCGATGTGTTCAGACAGCTAATTGAGTACATCCACACAGGGTGTGTCACTCTACAGCCAAGAACACTCCTGGGTTCGTCAAAATATTTTTAAAAATTAACATAATTTTATAGAAGTATTTCAACCAGGGGTCATGAATGCTGCAGATTATTATGGCTTAGAGGAGCTGAGAAGGGCCTGTGCAGGTTTTGTGCAGTGCTGCATAAATGTCGACACGGTCTGCGCTTTGCTGGCATCAGCCGAAAGATACATTCAATACAAATGCACGAAGAGTTTGGTTCAAAAAGTTTTAGAATTTGTCGATGAACATGGGAACGAAGTATTAAATTTGGGAAGTTTCACGCTTTTGCCGCAGCATGTGGTTCGGCTTATACTCGCCCGCGAGGAGCTGAGGGCGGACGAATTTACAAAATTCCAAGCCGCCTTGATGTGGAGCAAGAAGTACTACGACAACAATCCGGTAAGCTACGAGGATTTTCGAAAATAATATATTTCTTCCAAAATATGAGTTTTGTAGAATGTTGACTTAAAGGAGATCCTGGGAAACTTTCTGGAGTACATTCAATTCCACAAGATTCCGGCAAACGTGCTAATGCGTGAAATTCATCCCCTTGGACTGGTTCCGTATTCGATTATAATGAATGCACTTGCCTATCAGGTAAGTAATTGTGACGAGGAAACTGTTTGAATATGCGCAAAAACCTGGCTTTAATGAGAATCTTCCCCTGTTTTCCCTTTTCTGATTCTAACCTTTATAGGCAGACCCAGCAAGTATCGACCCCGGAAAGCTATCTCCAAACTCAAGCCGAGTGAGACGCGCCCGCCAGTCTCAAGGCAGATCGATGTCTGTTCAGAGTTCGTTGGACCCGTATGGTTCAAATACAACTTTAAGTTCTAGCGGCAGCAGCGATCCCACCAGTGGTCCTCATAATAGTAACTAACAAAGGCTGAACGGCCCCTCCTCCTCCTCCCATTCTAAAAGTTCATTACCCAAAATTCGAAAAGCCAAATCTCAGAGTTTCCGCACCCGACGCAGCCCTTCCGAGCGCCGAAGTCCCAATTCTATTCTATCTGGTCAGGGGCCGTTGACACTAAACGCTGAAAAGAAACGCAGTCCTTTAACACCTAGAAGCCCTATTCTTCCTCAAGCTGACAACAAGAGTCCTGGAAGTGTGTCTCAAAAGATTCCGACAACTCTATCACGCCAAGGCACACTGCGAGCGTCGCACCGACGAAAGAGCAGCATGACAGGTTCACTCATTTTATATCAGGGTCGTCGAAGTCCCCTTGGGTTTACCGACCAAAGAAGCCCCCAGGGCAGGAAGAGTCCGGTTTTCCTTACTCACGACCGCCTCAGAAGTCCCAACGAACTACAAAACAATTTCTTTGAAGCAAAGAGCCCAACAGGTGAGAAAAAGAGCCCCACTGATCGCAGAAGCCCTACTTTAAGTATTCATACGCAAGATCGCCGAAGTCCTGTAGGAATGTTAGAACCCCACCGCAGAAGCCCCACTTCAACTGTTCATGTGCAAGACGGGCGCTCTTATGACCACGACCGCAGCCCCGACGAATCTGCTCGCACTCCAACTGGCTTAAGCCTGTCCTACAAAAGAACTTCCATTGGACTCTTCACCCCCATTCAATTCGGAGAAAAACGCAGCCCGGTTTCGAACATCCCAATTCCACCAATCACCGTATCCAACCCAAGCGAAACTTGTAAAATTGTCGAAAAAATGGCAGAGTCGAACACTGCTGAATCGACCCATGATACAGAGCAGGAAAAAGAGAAAGACAAAGAACCGAGCGAAAAGAAGGAGAAAACAAGTGTGATGAAAGAAATCCTTGCGTTTGTTCGAAAACCATCGAAAAAGGTAACCACCCGCACGGGACGTTTTGCAGCTGCATTTTCTAGGGCCGAGTCAGGATCTAGTGCTGGTCCGCTTATACGCCAGAGCACCTTTTCAACTGCACCAGCTGCTTCTAGCACTGCAGCTAGAAGCGCCATAACCAAACAAATATCTGAAGTTGGATTTGAGCCGAAAATCTCACTGAAATTTAGTCTCAATACAAAAATGTCCCTGAAACTGCGTCGATCAGCCGAAGAGAAGAAGAGGGACAAAAAATCTAGTGGAGATGAAGCTTCTGGACCGGAAACTGATTTTAAACCTGAGCAGGTAGGTAGAACCATCGCCGAAGTTCCATTTGAACTTGCCAATGTACACTTTGAAAAGGTAGGTGAGTCGTATATTAAGCACGAGCAGATTAAAGAAGAACCTTCCGAAGAAGGCAGTAGCCCAATTCAAATAGTCGCCTTGTCAAATGAAAACGCACAAAAAGTGGAATGTAAAAGCGAAAAGGTAGAAAAGGACACTCCTGAAGAGCAGAAAGTTGAAGAACTAGAGCCAATCGAAGTCATTGCGCAACTCAGAAGTGAACTCGAGGAACATGTCACAATTAAGCCAGAACCGATATATGCGAATTTAATTGAGCTTCGGCAAGAAGAAGAAATTAAAGTTAGCATAACTCCATTGCAATGCCCCACTTTTGAGATAGAGCCACCTTCAAGACGTTCGTCTTTCGATCCTCCGAGATCACCATATCTGGAAAACCTGAAAAGTCCTGGAGGTGAAACTGATCCCGAACTGATTAACTTAAACAGGCTAGACTCAGGCGGGGACAGCTTCGAGATCGTCGATGGCGATCGTAATAGAGAGTCGAGTTTTGAAGATCGATATTCATCTAGAGATACAAGTTTTGATATTTCTAGATATCAGTCAACGAGCTACGAGGATCAGACCTCGAGTTTTGAAATTGTCGAAATCGACTTCCGCACGGAAGAGAAAAAATCTAATGTCGATCTTCGTAAGTCATCTATTGAGCTGGTAGATGCTGATACTTTTCAACGGTCCGGATCTAGCGGTAGAAAGTCGTCACTGGAAACTCACTTTGATTACAATCCTTTAGATACGACTCCTACAAAGGCGGCATTTCCCATAACTAAAAAGCAAAAATCCGAGCATTTTCGTAGCCGCGATCTACACATATCACCGTTCAGTGGCGTTTCAAGAGCTCGCAGTCCTCTGTCGAATCAAACTTCGTCAAACTATAGTTCAAGAGACAGTTACGATTCAAGTTCTTCTTACGCTCATTCGCACCACGACCCCAAGAGTCCCTACGCTGACCCTTCCAAGCCAAACTTCCCTCTTTCAATAAAAACAGAAAGGGAAGAAACGAAGAGCTTTCTTTGCACTGATAAAAAAGGTGCAACCTTTAAGCCACGATCATCTTCATTTCTTGGTCAGGGTACATCCAGTGGCAGCGAGTTTGAACCACCTTCACCCAGGCGTGCAGCAAGTGCCTCACCTAAGCATACTTTTACTTTTAGGATAGTTTTAAAGAAAGTAGATAGCTCTCCGGACGCAATTTGTCCCTCCGCGGAACGCCGTCGCAGTCGAGAAAGGTTCGACAAGAACAAGCGCCGGATCAGTGGCAAGAAGCGTCTAGCCGATGCAGGGAAAAGTTTCTAAAGTTATATCGTCACGAGAACACTTATTAATATTATATATGTAGCACCTACGTTTACCTTTTAGCTTGTATGTGATTTAACGTACACGCGTATTTACAATTTATCTCCTGTTTTATGGGATGTTTCAATACACACAACTTTTGACAATCTTCACAACAAATTTTATTTTAGGTCACACGTTGCTAGCGTTTAAGGGTTTGGTGTTAACTGCTCGTATGTTACTATACTTCGTAAGGACCGTTATATTATAGTTAATTTTTCGAAGACGTATACAAGCTTCTAGCATCAGCGTCCAACCCAATACGAATACAGGTTCATGTCTTTAAGATTCCATAAATATATTATAGTATTTACCATATAATCATCTAAATGTTTAAATCAATCAAACTCTTTTTTATTTAATTTTTACTTTACCTAGTAACGTATACTCTATCCGTGCATATCAGTCATCGTTTGTCTTTGTTAGTAGTAGATATGTTCTCTGTCTTTTTAGCATAGGTATCATCTGGTTTAATCGTAATATTTTACATTTAGTGTGCAGAGTTCGTTTTTAAGAAGTTATTTACAATGGCAATATTTTTGAGTATTACGACAAAAGCAATGTGCAAAATCAAAAGCCCTCTTTATAATATTATTTTTATTGTTTTTCCTTACATTTGATTTTTGTGCAATTGGCGATATTCAAACTTGTTGTTTCTATTATATCATTATGAAAACTACAATAAGTAGAATAGAAAAAAAGGGAGAAAAACATGAATATATATTTTCTGAAATGAAATTTCAATACTTAAAATAATTAATAATAATAACAATTGCAGACTTTATTAAACTGTCCAATTAATAACAATTCAAAATAGACTAGACGCACATAATAAATTTTTTTTGAAGCTTTTTGGCGGCAAATACACGAATTAAATCAAAGAAATCTTATAATACTTACAATTTTATCAACCTAGCCATAAGTAAGTTTGATTATGAAATAATTTACTAGTGAGTCAAAATATACATTATGAGCTTGTGGTGATGCATCAGAGATATGTAGCTATGCATTACTTTTGTCTGCTTTTTTAAAAAATAGTCATTCATTATTTATCTTGTGTTACTGTCACTTCTATGAAATATTTCTAAAATTAAAATTTGATTAGTAAAAATAAAAAAACATTTTAAAAATTTTAAAATGTGGACATTCAACCACAAGCTCATCACACAATACATTTCCAACTACATATAGATATCAGAATCAAATGTTCGGAACCAACAACAATTTTCACAAAACACCATAATTTTAATTAATTAATAATATTTTTTTTATTTGGCTATAATAGACTAAATGAGCGAATTCTGAAAAGCGAAAGTATTACTAAAATAAAGATGTCGGTTTTAGACGGGTCTAGATCTGTGATTTTAAATTGTGTCCAAGATTCATATATGAGCAGTTCACATGCCAAATCAAAGTCCACTTTTGAAAATTATTCGAATTTAAGTGCCAAAACACTTGGGATAAGACATATCTAAACTTTAATATTTAAAATAAATTATGTGACGTCTACATTTTACTTGTGGAGTTAATTAATTTGGCAAATGAGCAGTTCCTTTATATGTATACCTCAAAAGAATAAATCATTATTAAAAGCAACAAATTTTAATTAAGTACATATTCTTTTGACATGTGTAATTTCAACGCCTTTTTAAACTTGTATATGTTCTTAATTTCATTTATTTGTTAAGCACTAAAACTCAAAGACTACCATTTCATTGCCCTGCTTATTTTTACAACTTGATGCTCATAGATATTGCCGAAAAGTATACTTACAATAAACTTTAAGACTATCAGTCATTTTTGAATTGCTCAAAATAAGTACGATCAAAGCAATGTTTGTGAATAACCCAGAACTTTTTAGCTTTAAAAAGAAATAACATCCTTTGACAAATCATAAATTAATTCTTAAGTATAAATTTATTCATATCTGCAAGCATTTAAATATCTGAAATAGAAAAATTTACATACGTTCCAATGAAATGTGCGTATTCATGGACATTTTGACTATTTTAATTGAAATCAACTGAAACAAAGTCGCACTTAGTTCGGAAGAAAGGTTTATTCAAAGGAAAGAATATTCTCGGGAGCCAATTTTGTTAGTTGTGGAAACCGAAAGGACCAAATAAGTATAAATGTATATTTAGTGTTTTTGATCATAGAAAAAGTAAAACATTTAAATTGTGCAAAATTGACTGCTGAATTACTACTGGTTTTTGCGAAGAGGACTACAATTAAAACTAATAAGTTTTTATTTTTGTAGACTTGTTCTAAGGTGGGATGTCGTTTAGCAGTTATTTTTGCAATAATTTCCAATTTAATTTTTAATAGATCGTTAATTTTAAATAAAAAACAAAAACGAAAATACTTTAAACATCAAGCTGGATTAGGGGCCGTAAACTAAAAATATAATTAAAAGGAAATCTAAATAGGATCTATTCGTAAATTTGTTGTATAAGTGACGAAGTTGTGTTAATTAAGTGTGACTGTCTTTAGGCCAATTATAAGTCAATAAATTTAGCTGTATATTTCTGCTTCTTTGTGTTTAAGGCATTAATCTGTATAATTGGCAAGTTTTTTGTTATTTTTCCAGTAAGTTTAGACCTGGAAGCAAACCCAATTAAAGTCGCCGGTGTTGCAAAACCCTGCCTTTAAAAAAGAACATATAAACAAACATTGCCTTACTTTTGCTAAAGTCGTGAAATGGCTTCACCGGCTTCAAGTAAATGTAAGAAATAGGAGACAACAGTCTTCTTTAAATGTTGCCAAAATAACAGAAATCTTGTTAAAGTATACGCAGTGGTATGTATTTCTTCCATCTTTCACATTTCACAAAACACCTTTTTCAGCAGAACACTGCTTCTCAAGCTTCCGCGCTTTTGACACGCCACACTTTTCACTAAAACACCACTATCCATAGAAACAAAAGCATGCTATAAAAGCGTATTATAGCCCAGTAAAGCTTCATAGCAAAGTAGAAAAAAGTGTTTGTTTGCTGTTTTATGTAGCGAACCACACAAGAACTATTTTGAAAAGTTTGTGGTTAATGGTAGCAAAGTGGCATTCTCTTAGTCTCTAGTAACCTGCGGTCTTTCTTTTCCAGACATGTTCTTTTTTAAAGAGCCGGTTTACCCTGACGAGGTCTTTTATCATTTGTGTCGTAGGTTCCCGTGTCATGTTGTAATTACGTGAATAGTGTTTAATCAAACGATTCAAAATTCAGGAAGAGGAGACATTTTATTCATGTAGCTAAACCACCTGTACGATTGTAGATGCCAGTGTAGAAGCTACAAAATTAGTGTTGGTTAAATAAATAATTGTTAAACAAATAGTCAAAAGCATATAAAAAACAAAGCTATTAACGATGTTATTGTCAGGCAGAGTTAAATCGTTGTTTGTCTACTTGTGTAATGTCCATGATTAAATCACATTATTTAGATCAATGATAAAAACATCCTTATTAAATTATTGTATTAAAATTATATTAAAAAGAGAACTATTTTGAAATTAAAGTTCACTAAGATGTTAAATGTTCATGTTTTATTGACCTTATTTCCCTTCTCAATGACATACCGGTTATGACAAAAAGTATTATATCGTTTCTAGTGAATAATACGAGTAATATATGTACATATAAGTTGTGTTCACAAACCATCGTTCTTTAGATTTAAAGATATTGCATAACTCTACGATCAGTTCCATGATTATAAATTTTGCAAAAGGAGGTCGAAGTCTATGCTTAAGAGTTTTGGTTAAATGGGACTAGTATGACGCTACGTACGTAACCAAACCTGAATAGCACGATTTAAATTACCAAATAGTAGACAAATGTATTCAATTGCAAAGTGATTTCATTTTGATCGATTCACAATGGTATAAAATTGCGAAATAATTAAAGTTATTAGCTAACTTTTGGTGGATATTTTACTTAAAAAAGTAATCGCAACTTATCTACATGCTTTGTAATGCGACCTTTTAGGGCTTCTGGATTTGAAAAATATAGTTTTATTAATATCAAAAATATAGGGACCAGCATTTTTAAGTTTCCAAAATGTCTATATGTCCATTTGATTGCTTACCTACAGTATTTTGTCTACTTATATTAAACATTAATATATAAACTTGAATTTGAACGTAACGTACAATTATATGTAGTATATTTAGAATTGCTAACAAAATCGAAACTATGCATTACTGTAGCAATACTTACCTTAACCATCAAAATTTTGTAATTGAGCGATTATGAAAAAGATACTTACCTATGTGGTGTTTTCTTACATAACGATTTTTTTTGTAAAGACGGCTTTTTTGAAATTTCCATAAATGTACTATAGTAGTCCGATATGATACTAGTAGAATTCAAATACGTTCGAAACATAGAAAATATAAGCTTACTGGTGTTTTTCGAACGTTCAACTAGCGACAGGCTTTCTGATAGTTCCAACCTTTTAAATATTTTACAATCCGAAAGGGAATGAATTTCAGGAAAGTCAATGGATGATTATTTCGACTTCAAATAAACAGAGATTGAAGAATAAAATAGAATTGGAAAAAGTACAAGGTCATAACCATAGTATAAAATGTTATATTTTTTCGTTAGTACAGAGACAATAGCAGAACTTATAGTTTTGATCCGACATGAATGGCAAATACTCCGTCGAACTCTTGTGGGTCAATAGTAATTTGGGCAAACGAAGTGCTGTCCACCGTAACCTTTTTTCCAGTACATTTTCCTCCAATCTTAGCCCCACTGATGATATCACAGTACTCACCGGATTGCAAGCAGGTTGCCAGTCGCCGATTTAAAGGTTCAGCGTCTCCGTTGAAGGCTATAAAACCTTTGTTGCCTCTGCAGAAGGAAATCTGATTCTTGCCGTTGTCCCACCACCCAGTGACCATCGTGCCTCTTACGGAGTTTTTGAATCCAACCATGTTGTAAATTTGCCGCCACCGATGCTCGCAAATGAACCCATTTCCACAGGTGTCATCTGGATTTATGCTCGGCGAAATCAAATTGCCCCTAGTGTCCGCAGGCGGGCCTTGGTCCGTTGTTGCAAACCCAAAGGAGCTCATCACTCGCGGAATTCCATAGTCGAAGGCCAAACCAAACGCGGTTGCCATTTTGTACTGCTTTGCGGTTTTATAGGTGAGAATGTTCGGATCACCGCCCCGCTGGTTGTCGTGATTGTCAATAAAAACCAAAGCGTCTTTCGACGGAAGCATTCCCCAAGCAGGTCCGAAAGTTCTAAGCCATTTGAGATCATTTCTTCCTGAGAATGCCCTTCCCAACTCAGCTCCAAATTTGAACTCAGTGACGGTGCCAAACGAATTATATTCAAATTTGGAAATAGCTTCACCGCCTAAATCAATTACTTCCTGAGTAATGAATGGCTTTGCGTTCGCGGGGAATCCGTGTTCCGTGTTCAAATTTTTCAGTCTGCCGTAAATTGCCTATTAAAAATAAATAAATTAAGAGATATCAAAATGAAATATGAATCTATAAAATCAAAAATTATTATTGTAAAATCTTAAAAGTCTTAAGTACCTACCTAAAATAAATTGAATTTAAAAAAAAAGCCAATGACAATATTATACATTAAATTATTTTTTGTTCATACACTGAAGGAAAAACAGAGTAATAATAATAAAAAACTACTGTGCCAAAATTTAGTATGCTGTTCTGTTTGCTAGATAAGCAGGATTTTTTATGAAAATAAGATATGGCCTAGTACTATTTTTTAATTTGCCCCAAAAAGAGCGAGAAATTATATTGACAATAACTTAATCTATTTCGCTTTGCATTAAAATGTTAGTTGAAACTAGATATGTTTTTCCGCAAAACTGTTATATATTTATTTTGAGTAAACATAACCGCCTACTATAAACACAATTTTATGTGTTCAGTGGCATGAAAATATCAGCGATATAACATAAACAAAATGCTTTATTTAATTGTAGAGTTAGATTTAAAAGATTTAGAACTGGAGGTCTCATTAACTTTTCTCATATTTGTAGTGTAAAATATGCTCTTGAAAGATTAGAGTTTTACAACATGTTAAGCATACCGCAGTTCTGATGCTAATTATCAAAAAGCAAATCTTTAAATGCGTCAAACAAAATGTTTAATTATGAAAACGATAATCCTTGAACTGTGAAATTAAACATTTTAATTGTTTCTCCCTTGTAAACACTTTACTTTCTATTGGAAGACAAACTTCTAAAATATATAAATTAAATACAATGACAAAAAAAATTGGTAAGAAAACATTAAGTCCCAATTAATTTAACAAAAATTAAACGCCTTTTTGAATCTTTCATTTGTATCACAATCAGAATCTTTAAATAATCTTTAGACTGCGTTTATGTGGCCGTTTCTTGTTTATTGCTTTCTGCGGGATAAAAAGTCCCAATATTGACTTTTGTTTAAAATCACTTAAGAGTGATTAGCATATATCATGAAAGTAAAATTTATACTTATAGTACTTAAATAATTTTATAGAAAGTCGAAAAAACGGTTTAATTTAATCGCGGGAGAGGGTAACGTTTTACGCGAAATTCGAAGGATTTCTATGCATGAACAAAAGTTTAGAGCATTTGATAGAAAAAACTTGAAACATTTTATAGCAATGAAAAATTAGAGCCATAAATTACAAAATAAGGCAGGTAAAGAAAAGTTATATGAAATATATTGGAAGTAATTTTAGTTAGTTTTAGCTACCTTTAAATCTTCCGGCCACATATGCTTAGCAGCATCCACTCTGAATCCAGCGACTCCGAGGTCCACCAGGTGATTCAAAAAATCAACAATTCTGTCCCTGACCCACGGCACTGTTTGGTTTAAATCTTTCAGGCCAACGAGCTCGCAGTTTCGCACCTCGTAGGCGTTGTTGTAGTCATTAATCTGGCAGGTGGGATGGAAATCGGCCATTTTGTACGGAACAGCCGGGAAGTCTTTCTCTTTTGTATTAGCTGTTGAGCCTGCAGTTCCCACGGGCGAAGGATTGTCGGCGGCCATGTGATTAAAAACCACGTCCGCGTAGATGCGCACTCCGACTTTGTTGCACCGGCGGACCATGTCAGCAAAGTCACTTTCGACACCTGAACGAGTAGTTAGCAGGTAAGACATGGGTTGGTATCGTTCCCACCAGGGTCTTCCGTTCACCACCACGTTTTCGTTTGGGGGCGAAATCTGCACACCTCCGTAGCCCTTGGGGGCAAGGAACCTTTCGCACTCGTCTGCAATGTCACTCCATTTCCACTCGAACAGGTGCACGATCGTGCTGCGATCCACCCACTGATGCGGATCGTGCTGAGCAAGCGCAACGCCGACTCCGCACAAAACGATTAAGAACTTCAACATCATTCTAACCGGCCTTAACTAGGTGATCGACTGATGGATAGTATTTATATTGAACGGCAATTAATTAGAAGATTGCCCACTTCGCTTTTGATAAGAATACGCTGAGGCTTATCTTCGTTTCCACGATTTTTGCAAATCGAGCCCAAAATGCTATCACTCAATTTATCAGCACTCCCTGAGGAGCTATTGTCTTCTATTTAACAAGCGCTCAAATCAAATTAACCAAAATGATTAATCAATTTACATTGAGCGGAACTGGTGAACAAAGATCAAGCTCTAGGAGTGCTAGTTAGTGACTAAGAGCTTTCATGGAGTCTTTTGTCGATTATAAATACCCGCGGAAGCTCTTCTTTTCGGAAGAAAGGGAAAGATGCAATGATCTCAATCTTTTAATTTTTCAAGAATTATGTATGAGCAGATAAAGACGCGTAAGCCACTCTAAGCTGTATGTGCACAAGTGGTTTCGTGAAATTTTTTATATATAGAGTCTTTCAGGTGCAGTCCTGGTTTTTCCTATTGGTATCATTAGAGAGCGATTATCATCTGCATTATCGGAATTATTTTTGAAGCTCTTCACCTTTGAGTGATAACATAATAATGAAAATTCTTTTGTAAATATGGTGAAATCAACATCTTGCTCTTGATTAGCACTTCCATTATTTCTTAATTATTTCCATTTCCCGTTTTACAAGCTACTTTTTAACTTCACTCAATCAGATAAATTATGAGTTTAATAAAGATTAAGTATTATAAATTATTAATTTATAAAACCACAAGAATCCTCATTCTTGCAGGTGTAATGTTAGCCTTGCTTTTACAAAAGTGATATTGAATTTGTTGATGTATTTTTTCAAGTCCAAGACCAATACCAGTTTCCATTATTACTGGAAGTCTAGAAAGGCTTAACAATAAAATCAGACTACTTAACACCCGAAGCAATAGCTGTTTATAATTAAAAAATATTATAGATTTAATTTTATTGATAACAATGTTGCAAAGGTTTGAAGGAAAGAATTTTGAAATACTTGATTTTATAACAGAAGATAGAGATCGGAGATTATTCTGAAGCTATTTTTTACCCAAAAGGAAATAAGTTAATATAAAAATATTTCACTTCGTATTTGAGTAATTAACGATTATTAATCCTAATTTACGAGATTATAAATATATGGAATGTTATTTTCTTATTTTCTTTATTTGATTTGAGTTGTTTTTTGTTATGTTGGAGTGATAAATCGACGTTATAGATTGAATATGATGAATTAAGTTTGAGGATAAGCTTAAGCTCAAGCAGAAAATAAAACGCAATTCTTTAAGTAGATATCGATAACATTTTTTTTCCGGTTTTAAAATGAGTATCTGTTATCTTGTGTTTGTTTAAGAAGAAATAAATATAAATTTAAGAAAGTAAAAAGCGCGAAAAACACAATTCAATCAATACAGTTTTACCATCAATTTAATTCTACAACAACAATGAGTCTGAGTTCTTAAAAATAATAGTATGTCAATCCTGAAATGTAATCTTAAAAATGTATTATCAAAAAGATTGAACTTTTTGATTTGAACTTTGGCCGTACCTCGTCTGTCCAACTGGTTTCCACCTGTTTACCATGAATTATCTAGAGGAATCGATACCTATCATATGGTAATGTGATTGCAAAGCTGCACAAATATAATTTTTTCATACACCTTTACATCCATTGTGAAAGCTGAACCAATTAATACATTTGTTGATTTAAACTTTTTACTGTTAAGCAAACCTAAAAATCTGCTCTAAGAAATTATGATACCTTAGAAAACCAACAATAGTTAGGGAGCTAGTGGCAATTTCGGCATATGATTTCATCGTCGTTGACATTAATATGAAATATTGTTTTCACCTCCAAAAAAGCTAGCCACACCCTCATATCGCGCTGATTTTTTTTTCCATCGAATTTCGAAATTGTAAAAAAGTAAATCTGCCATCATCGTCTATCATTGTAATATCGCATTAAAATTACCCTAAAAAACAAAAATTTCCAGAAGGCAGACGTGGTGTTTGATTTCTGTTAGAAACCGTAATATATATGTACATTTTTATAGATTGACAGTTACTGGTAACATAATATCACTAAATCTAAACACTTTTGGGGCATTTCTAATGCTTTGAGGCATTTGGTGAATGTCTCTGAATTAAATGCAATAATGCGTCCAGAAGTATACATTTTGAAAAATTAGACAATCGCTTCGATATTCCGCACTGTTGTATCCTGCTCACTCCACGTTTTGGAGCAGCTGCCGTCTTCCCAAGAAATGCGATTCAAGCCATAACAAGAAGGCCTAGTTCATAATAAGATGCACTCCGGTCTGTGTTATTATACTATTATAAAAAACGTCTGTTGTAGAATTTATTTAAAACATTTTAAAACATTTTTTTACTTTAAGCCCTCATAGATTTTATGCAGAGCCATAGAAAATGTGCAAAAATATACCATTTCTTCCCTTATCTTCAAAATATGCATACCGACAAATATAGTGCGTGTTGTTTGAAATTTATCTTGCGTTTTTCGGATATTGTGCAAAAGTATAGTATATTTGTCCGTCAACCTCGAAACAAAAAACAGGACCTAGATTCACTCTAATTATAAATATAATCATTTTATTGTTATTACTAACTTTTAAATAAAATGGCTGTTAAAATTAACACCCCTTTCTCTAATATTTCTGTATACTGTTTTCTGAAGTTCACTGATCCAAAATCGTTTCTTCTTTAATAACTACAATCCATTTAAACCCCTGGCTCAACTCTGTTAGAACACCTCTAGTCATGCGTATTAAACTTAAAGCAAAATAATAATCAAAACATCATAGTAATGTTATTATAAATACAGTGTTTTATATCATATAAGGTTTAAAATAAAAGCAAGTAACCGTGTGGCCGCTGCATAAGCTTTCTTATTTTACAAATGGCATCACTATCTAATTTATAAACTCCAAAAGGTATGCAAATATTAAGATCATTAAAAACTTATTACCTGCCTGTATTTAGTGGATGTATTATTATATTATACATTAAATTATTATCTCGACGAAATCCAATATTCAGACAAGATGGATGTTATAGTCTTCAATTCTTTGAGGAAAATTATTCTAGTTATGATATCTAAATAGTTAAAAATGAAAATTGTTATAATAATTCCTTTTAGATAATTTTCTTTGAAATTTTAATTAAAGCCCTATAAAATTGCAAAGGAGATTATACAGTAAAATAATAAACCCACTGAAAAATTCAAACTCACCGGAAAATTCAAATTAGCTTAAACAGATATTGTAAGCAAAATCATAAAAACACATTACAAAAAGTTTACTACTTTTGGAATAGTCTCGAAAAGTAGCTACAGCAGAACAGCATAGTTGAAATTTACAAATTTTTGAAAAAAAAATAAAAATGTTTTATGTGAGTATTAAAGTCTAGTTCGAGTTGCGATATAGTTAAACGGTCATGCATAATATTTTAATGATGTTTTAAAATTGCATAATTGTGTGTAAAATTAAACAGCATACGTAATTTAATAAAACTAAAGCTTATATGTATGCAAAACTACATAACAGTTTGTAATTACTTTTCTCTCAATATATATATTCACATTTGCTTGTAAACCCTTAATGATGTTCTGAAGTTTATTAGTGGGTAAAAAAACATTTATTGTCAAGCTCAATGACCTGGAGTTTATTTCTGAGAGCCCAGTGTTATTCAACGCGTTATACAACAGTCCAAAAAAGATTATGATAAACACCAGAATCATTAACGTCATCCAAAACATCTGACCGAGTTCTAGTGTGAAGCAACCTTGTGCCCGGCGCGTTTATTTGATTGTGAAAATGATCTTCGGATCAGGTAACTGGCATTGAATATTTAATCAATATTAATGATTAATTTAATTATACATAGGTACAGTGATCTTCGCAAACGATGAAATGTTGTTGATCTTTTTTTTTAATCGAATTATTTGTTATAGCCCAAATATATGCAATCTTCATTACGAACTTGGTTGCCTTTAAACTACGAATGCATTCTTCAGTTTGTTGTTCTTTGGAAAATGTTGTAGAATGGCAAAAGCTTCTTAATACATATAATGAATTTTTATTTATATAAGCTATACTAACTTTTTCTGTTGAGAACTTTTCTATTTGCTATTTGCATATAACGTGGGAAAGTAAAACAAATAACGACTAATAATATTCATTATATAATTGTAGTTCTATAATTAGCTGGAAATAACCTTGGCAGCTATGACGCAATTTATTATTGATCGAAGATAAAATTAAATTATAGGCATGTCAAATTATAAAAATCTTCTTAGTTGTATTTAACTTGTTAATTTTTCATAGTATGTATGCTGCTGATAAATTCTAATAAATTTTAATATTATTTATTTCAATTTCAACTTTTTCGGCTTTTCTATTAAAGTTAAGTTTAAAATTTTCCCTTGCGTTTAGATCTACTAAATATGTTATACTAATACGGTAATCTGCAGTTTAGACGGCTAAATTTTTTATAGTAAGCTAGTAATTAAAGAACATATTTAGATTTTCATTTTTATATAATAGATTACTAATGTCCATGGTTCCTTTTGTGTAAATTTTTTGCTGAAGTTGAGGAAAAAAGTTATTTTTGCATGCGAAACTTATCTTAAAGGAATAACATATTTAGAAAGAATACAAATGTAATTTAATCTCATTTTGATGAAGAAATATATAATAATTCTTTGATAAAATTTAATTACACTTTAGCAAGACAAATGTCCATCGCTACATAAAAAGTTTTCTTCAAAGTTAGTCTAGCCGGAAGATTTATAGAGCTGCAAGCAGAAAATATATAGAGCTCCACAGAATAAAAAGACTTAAATAAAACAGGATAAAAAGCCAAAAATATTTTATAGCTAATTTTTGGTACTTGTAAGCAGATTTTTGGCCAGGCATTTTACTAAAGCAAATACTAAAAATTTAGCAAACACATTCCTAAATCCACGCCTTTGCTTTGCATTTAAATTTTATATCTCAAAAAGCATACTCTTGATAATCTTGCTAGATTTAACTCCGAACTATACGAAGTTGTTGAGAGTTAATTGTATTACTAAGTAATTTTATCCAGTTTTTAAGCAAAAGTGCAAAGAGGCTTATAAGTAAAGATAATTTTTTAATAAATATTTCAAATGCACATCTGACAGCAAATTCGTATAAAACAGTGAGTTCAACAGTCGGCGGTGAATTTTTTCCTAAGCCTTTTCCTAACATCATTACTGTCATTTAAGTAGAAAGCAAATATAACATTACTCATTAAAAGAAATTTTTGGTGTACAAAACATGAGCATTCTTTGACAACAATAAAGATGATATAAATAATGTTTAAAAATAAAGAGTTGCCAACGTGTGTTTCAAAAATCGGTGAAAGATAGGCAGACAGCCGTAGTTAGGAGGGCTTACATATATGATAAACGAAACGAAATCATACAAAGATTTAAAATTTGATCAAATTTTGTATCGAGCTCTAAAGTGCTACTCGCATGGGGTGTTCTTTGTTCTGATACAATTTTGCGTTCACTGGTTCACTCAAATCCGAAAAGAGAGCCAAGAATATTGTTGAAAATAAAAATACATACCGAAGAATTGGTGTCAGTTTTTTAATTATTCAAAGCGATTAAAATTAACTTCAAATATTGCTATAACGATACTAATTAAAACAACTTTTTTAAGAGACGACCACATCGATGGTAAATACTTTCTTACAAATAGAAAAATATTTACTACACATTACTGACTGGTCACGAGCATATTGTACGTACACTCGTGTTTACACAAACGTTTTTGGCCGGTCACGAGCTCACTCGTGTTTGCGAAAGCAGAGTGTTAAGATTTCTTAATATTTATTACGTCGCGGTCTTACTTTGTGGTATAACGTCCTCTTTTGACACATAGTCGTTAAATTTTAACTTTCATAGTTCTAGCGATATACATAATATATATGAGTCATTTGTATCGGTGAATAAACGCAACCGGAATTCACATAAAAATATATTGCTCAATCCGAAATATCTGACATATAATCAAATTTCAATAATATTTTGTATAATTTATGTTTTACGTTTTCCCTTTGCAGCCTTAAAACCAATAAGTGTATTAGCCAAAAATTCATTTTGCAAAACAATTATGGGTGATGAAGAATATCTAAACAACCAAATTTTTCGTGGATAGAATAAATAAAATTTAACAAATATATGGTTACATTAATATTATCATACTATTCTATCTATTTTACTTAATTGAATAAATCAAATGGTGCCACTTTAGTTTGCACAATTGTGTATAGTGTAAATGGTGTAGTTATTAATATATTAAAATCAAATTTGATCATTCCAAAAGAAAATGATATATAACTGATAAAAGTAAACACTCGTGTTCTATATTTAATACGCCAGGCACTTAAGGAAAAACAAATAGAGCACAATAAACAATTTCCGTTTGAAGTAATTGTCTCCCTTTGATGTAATCTAGCAATATTGCACGCATGTTTAAATAAATTCATAAACATTTTCATGAATTCAATTGACAGGTATGCGTTTATAATCTTGTTAGCTCATATAAGACAATTTTCTTGTAGCCTCAGTCCGGGAAAGATTATTACTTAATTCTAGACGATTCAGACTGCTTCGGAAAAAAATGAAGGTCTAATCTCTTCATTTATCGGGCAATATTTATCTAATCTTCATTGCCTTATAGCTGGCACGTTTGAAGACGCATTGTCATCATGAAATCACGCTTTTCTTCAACGTTAGAATTTCTTTTTTCACGTGCTGTAGCATTCCATTATGCTTTCAATGTCGCTAAAAATGTTCCGGACAACGATAAAACTTCTAATTCAGAATATTTGTCTGTAGATTAACATCTAATCTGGTTTAAAAAGGTTATGCGGAGGCTACAATTGCTTGTTTATTATGGCACGTCTTCAGATTTAACAACAATATAAAATAGACATACGAAAAGCAGGACGTCACACTTACATCTTACGTAATTTTCTAAAGTTTACATAATTTTTTTTTTTTTTTGCATTTCAGCTCTAATATTGTAAAACACTGGTTTTCGAATTAAACTAATCAATCCTTAAACGTAAAAAGCACATAATTAATGAAAGACTTTGAATGTTTCTTTATCACAAACTGCAATATGTAATAAAGTAAAATGATATCGCACAGATTACATACATATATTATTGCAACTGTAAAAAGGCTATAAAGCATAAATAGTTAATATTTTCTTTGAGCCAATAAAAATTATAATTGATATCAAACTTATTGTTCCGGGCTTTATAAACTATTTCAAAGATCCACTAGCTCAACACGATTTATGATAGTTCATAAAATCGATTATGAGTAGCGATTTCGGTAATTTTCTTTGTTTATAAGCACTTAAGCAGCTATAATAAAAAGCTTTGATAACGTCGATAAGTTTTATATGTAGGTTTGAAACGATTACCGATTTTCCCTAGCTAATTTGTATTAAACGTGAGCAATGCTTCTGAAGTCCGCACACAAAGTGTTGAAGTAAATAAAAAGTTAACTATTGCCAATGATTTCTACTTACATTTAGAGTTCCAAGAAAGAACTAAAAAATTTCAATTCTACACTAAAAAATAAGAAATATAACGCCATGCATGCAAAAGCAAGCATTAAAGAGATATTTCTGTTCTTTAGTCTGAAAATTGCATTTTTCGGAGTTAGATTAGTCTGCAGAGAAACTTTGCTTTCTGTAAATGATATAATTTCATTCAGATTTCATGATATAATACACACACAAGGTGAGGTATAATACAACATTGACATTTGTAAGCAGTTAATACTATGTAATTTTATCGTTGTTCATAATTAAGTTATAAAAGTCATGTGCTTTTCGCTGTTCTTGAAATCCCCAGACATACAATAAAAGCCTTTTGAAGTAAAGTCCACGAAAATATTTTTAACATAATGAAAATAAGCTTCACTTTATTGTATGAATGTCGCAGCAATGAAGTGAATAACTCAAATATTTTGTTAAATAAAACTTCTAAAAAAGCTAAACATTTTGAATTTGGATTATTACTTTATCATTTCAATTATTTAGATAGGCTTATTTGGATTACGTTATATATTTTAGGGAATATATGTATGTATGTAGTTGCCCTGTTATACATATGTATATATATAGATATAGGTAGACAAAATCGAAGGCAAATATGTGCATCAGTTACTTATAACAGACAACTTCTTGAGCTTAATAGCAAAAATATTTTTATGTATTTAAAAATTATTTACAAAACATTTTACTTTTATTTCTGCAAATCAGGTGCTTTAAAAATTGCATGTCCATAAATGACAGTTGAACAAACACCGAAATTTGCACTTTAACTGATTGTAGGGCTTCGTGAAAGTAAATTGTGTCAGTGTAGGCTTTAAACTGAAATAAAAATAAAATAAAAGCATTGCTTATTGTAGTCCCCGATTCGAAAACCGGGTCAGGTTTGAGGGTTCTACATGCCATCATAATTATTGCATTTTTTACTTTGAAAATATAACCACCTTTTTTGTACCTCCAAGTTGTTAAACATTGAAAAAAGGTATTCAATTTTTTCAACTATGTAGAAATCTTGTACTTCTTAATAAGATACATAATTATTTAAAAATGCATAGGTTAAACTAATCTCCAGCAAGTAATTATCAAAGAAAATAATGTTTTTATACAAATTTGTATGACCTTTCCCATACCAATTATGCTCTCGACGATCACTGCTAAAATACCTTCGATTTCTATTTTCGGAAGGGAAATGTTAAAGAAACATCGGAAAGCTGCTGGAAATTTGAATGGAGTTTTTTTTACAAACTTCATTAAGTTTCGGCGCGGCGTGATTCAACCCGACCTGTTCAACAACCTTTGTTATGTTTCGCTTCAATTGCAAACAGACCAGCCTTAATGATGCCTTCAAGCTAAAGATATAATGAAATATTTGATGCTTAGAGTTATAATGATTTAAGCAAAAGTGAATGTTCGCAAAAATATAGAAAATATTTGTATACCTTCTATTTAATGGATATTTACAAATATCCAGGAGTTTACTAAAAATTCGATTGTTTAATACTACCGCTTTAAGAATTATTTACTTGATTTTAACTTTTGCTTCAAAGAAACTTTCTATAGTTTTCTACGCAAATAGTGTATAAAAATGATAATTTTGGAGTTTAGTTGCACAACTTATTAAATTACTATACACTTTTGAGGTGTAAGATAAATTCTTAAGGTTAAATATTGTGTGATTGACGTTCTTTCAGTTGTATTTTGTGACAAATTCAAATTTGGGCTGTACCTAATTGTTTTTTCTTAGTACCTATGGGTATACGTATTAACATTAAAATTATGACAGTAATTGTCCTTTATAAAAGAAAACTTTGAACTTATTCGTTTTTATGTACTCTAAAAACAACATCTTACCTACACAAACCTGCTCTTATTCGACTAGACTATTTTTATATTAAAAATCGGAACAACAAAACTTTTTCATAAACTTTTTGACAAAACTAGTTTGTTTGGGTAAGATATGTGGAAGATATTTTTTGTATTTGGACGAGCTCAAGACGACAGAAATGTTTTCGAATTCAATTTTAAATAAACTTGACAATAACATAAAATTTGCAATTGAATACGGCACAGAAAAACAAATTTCAATTCTTAATTTTTTGCCCATCGAAAAGAAAGGAGGACATCGTAAACATTAGTGTGATTCTGAGGCTTGACTAGATGTGGGTTTTTGATAACTTATACATAGTAATTTATGCAATTTCAAGAATACAAATATGTTACATGTACATATATATGTATGTAATAATAAATAATGTATAATAACTATTTCTTGAACAAAGGGCTGTGCGGAAAAAGAAGAGTCTTAATGTAAAAATTATAAGTTAATTTTGAAATATTGTTGATGGCTGATATTCTTTGCATCTGCATAACATTGAAATCAGAAAAAATTTATAAGGTGCATCGGTTTCATTGGAAAGAATCGACTTTAAGTAATGTGCTCTTGATGAAAACCTCAAAACCTTGATGGTAAATTACTGAAACAGAAAGAAGGTCTCGCATTTAGAAATTATTATACCACAATTTGAGGCATAAATAACTCAGTTAAATTCTTCCAAGAAATCACGTTTAAGATTAAATATTGCTGTTGTATTTTAGCTTCATTATTATTTTTCTCGCTTTAATTCCAAATACGATCAGTGCTTATTTGTTCAATATCACAGGTGTTTATCAACAGTGTGAGTAGTAATCTTAACCTTTTATGTTTTAATTTAAAATTTGAAACCAACTTTTAGATAAAGTTGCGATAAAACGTAATTAATCAGAAATAATATTGTAAACTGTTGCAACCGGTGAAATTGTAGGAGAAGCTTAAATGTTTGATATATTATTAAGTTTTGCAATAAAAACACTTGTTGTTTTGAAGCAAATTCCCCGATAGTTCAAGGATATTCCCCAAAATTAAAATGTGCCGATACTCGAAGGTTCTTCGCAGTCGCGACGAGAATATTAATTTGCGCAGATTTTGAAGAACGCCGGGTAATCACTCCAGGCAGGCAGTAAGATCTCGACGGAAATTTTGATCACGACACAGGTATTCGAGTATACCTGTATTTTCGGCAGGTTAAGACCATGCTGATAAATCTGCTCTTGCGTCTCACGGCGAGGGCATCACTCCTTAATACCTGTGCCCTCGGCACCTGATCCATTGGCAGAATTGACGAATTGTTTTAGCGTTCTTATCGCACAAAGTTTGAGGTGAGTTAACGACTGGCGAAATAACCACTCGAGCCAAGAAGAGCACGTAGCGTCCGAACGGCGAAGCTTTAAGTAAACGTAGAAGCCGCGCTTGCCTCTATATAACCACTACCTTGCGGCTGAAGTACATCAGCCGTCAGTAAGCGTCGCCTCAAGCCGCGTTCAATTATTCAGAGTAGTTCCACGGCAGCACTCAAATCGGAAGGAAACTCCTCTCGGACTCGCGTGTGAACGTTTCACCTGTAGAAAGCCCATTGTCCAAGTGTAATTACCTTCGAACCCTAAATTAGGACGTGTCCCGATTGTGAACAAATTGTGCTATACGCAACTCATTAAAATGATTTTGATACGAAGCGCGTTTTGGCGGACCGCAGAAATCTTTTTTAGCCTCTAGTACTCTCCACCCTGCGTAAGTGCACTGTGAATCTTAGTTAAGTTTAAATCACTCAAAGTCGAGAGCCGTTGAGGATTGATGCTGTGTTTGCTTTAATTACTATGAGCAATTAGGTCATCTTCGGCGAACTAACCACCTTGTGGCTTTGGCTCGCTTTACTGATGGACCAATTGTCTAGTCTTTTCGCGTTTTCTTGCGCATTCAATTCAAAAATTCAGCATTTTTCCCAGCTCGAGGCGTACCATCAGTTCATGTTTTGAATGTTCGTATTTATCGTTTATACACCTGAAGCCGGGAAAACATTTTATTTTTTATTTTATTTTTATTTTAATTTTTAATTCCCCCGCGATTTGCACTTCACGGTCGACCAAAGACCGACAATACCACGATGATTTTCAGAATTGTGCTCGTCAGAGCTGATGGAGTGTATCTCTGTCAGATGTTTTTGTTGTTTTATTTCGAAAGGCGGAAATTAAAATACCGGCGAAAATCGTGCAATTGTTCTTGTTTTGAATCGGTCACTGGAATATTTTAACCAAAGGTGCTACTGCATTTTGTTTTCTGAAGTAACACAAGTGCTTTCCCAATAAATCCAGATTTTTCACTTATGAAATAACGCAAGCCAAGACTTATTACGTTGGTTACACCTGCACCGATGGCGATGCCTGCAAGGTGTTTTCTGATAAGAATTATGTTTTTAAACATTTATATTTAGTGTGATTCTTAGTACAACAAGCGATTCATCTTTGTGGTTTAGAATTCAATCAATTTTCGAATCGAACTGGAGTTTCAGAAGTTTACTCCAAATTACTGTGTATTTCAATATATGTATGTAATAACGCCTTTAAACGTAATAACATCTTTTTTGGATCTAATGCTTTTAAAACCTATTTGAAGTAAGAATTTTCAATTTTTATAATAACTCATTAAATCTTTGAATCAAAAAACAAGATTTTCGGTTTAGTGTGCATAGTTCAATTTTCACCTCAATGCAAACGGCAATATTTATCATGCTACTTTCCAAGAAGTGTTGATATTCTATTTTGGGAAAAATATATAAAAATACCAAAAAAACAATTAATTTGTTAACCACAATTGTAAATAAGTTTATTCATAAATTATTTTTCCTTCTTATTTCTGTTTTTAAAGAACTTTAATTTAGAAAAAATCAATATAAATACACTTTTTTCTTTGCCAAAAGTAAATTTAAATACTGTTTAGGTTTGTATTCCCATTTTCCTTTTTTATTTTACTGGCATCAACATGGGTCTTAACATCGCGCTCTTAATATAATTTTAGGTTCGAGGTTAAAAACTAACGCTTTTCGTAAACAGAGAGCTTTCAAAAATTATTTTACGAAAGAGCGCTTAAAAATTTGTCTAGATAGATATCATAAATCTCTTTTTTTAATTATATAAAGATTTAGTTACTTAAATGTTGAGAGTTTCTAACATAATTAGATCTTTCTCAGTTAATCAAGATTTCATTTGTTTTTGGTGTAAAATAAACCCAATTAGCCCGTGATAAATTGTCATATTTTATTTTTGAAAATATTCGAATTATTTCGGCTTAATTGAGCACTCTAAAATTTCAATCATATTGACACCTTAATAGTGGGTATTCTTGAGAAAAGGTGTAAAGTAGTTTCATGCTTGTTTGCGAAATCCAGCATTGTCCTTTCAAGCTGCTGTAACCAAACTATGATATTTTACTTTTCAACTTATCTACTTATTTTTCTTATTCTTTCATTTTTAGTCTCTTATTGTGCGAGATAGCATAATATTTCCATCTACTATACAAAAAGGAAAAAGTCCTAATTAATTAATTATCTTTGAACATAACTCATCATATTGCTACTATTCAACAATATCTTATCTGGTTTATTGAGGATTTTTTTATCAAACTGAGGGCTTTTGTTTTGTTTTCTAATTCTCACTACTTTACGCAACTACTGTAAGTGCAATCGGAAATAAGTGCTACTAAAATAGAAATATTTCACAACTCTTTTCTCGAGTATAGTACATATAATTGGAGTGGAAATTAAATATGTATTACAAATCAATATTTTTTCAATGATTCATGTTTGCATTTATCATATGCATTATATTTTTAAATTCAATAGTTCTAAGAAAGATGTTAAAAGATACTGATTTTCTATTTTCTTCTATCCTTATTATTTTATGTACACAAATTCCTCTTCAGTTTTCCACTAATTCATATCAACATCAGGTATTTACTTATCTAGATAATATTAGATGCCATTTTCTTTACATAATAAAATAGCATAACATAACAGTGTTATGAACTAAATTGACCAATATTTTGGATAATAACTACTAAAAAAGATGAAAAATAAAACAAAACTAATTAAATTCAAATGCATTTGCAGTTATGCAAACTTATTACAAATTGATCAAAAATAATGTAGATGATAAGGTACAAAAACGTGCTTTTTCCACTCATCAAATGGGGAATCCCGACGTATGAAGTGGGTATCACAGCGGGACTTTCAAAAGTCTTCGTAATAAATTTGCTTACATCGCAAAGATTTCTTAGACGGCATTTATAGGGTATTTACTCTACATGTAATTGTTTTTTAAAGATGTGATTTTTTGTTTAATACGTGGATAACGATTTCATATCGGTGAGAGTTACCACGAATTACAAAAGTAAAAAATACATCACTTGTGCAAAAATGTTAACAAAATACATAAGATTATTTTGAAAATGTAATGCTTTCATTTGACGACATTAATTGATATTGTTTAACTATACTTTCGATATTTTTCTTAAAATAATGTTAAAAAACCTCGCAGCTGACGAAGCATTTCGTCTCGTTTGTATTACATCTAATTAGTAATATGACAAGCTTCAATCAAATGTTACTGAAGTTTATAAACAAAATTAAATATTTATTTTAATTAAACCAGGAAATACACAAAAGTACTTTTCGGTTACTTTAAAGTGGTTGTAATCTTATCCAATTTAAATTTATTTTAAAGATTTAAATTTGCTACCAAATTCCCCATACACAGTCAAAAACACTCCAACATAGGAAAACAAAAAAAAACAATGATTGATGAGTGATAACATTAAATCGGAATAAATCGTACTCCGATATTTGAACTAATAACGATTAAATCTCAACAGTGTCGAAACGTGAGCGGTCAAAATGATTAAAAAATGTATTATTAAAATAGGATCAAGTGTATTTTTCTTTTTGTTCTATTATTGATCTTAAGTTTCTTGTTTTGGGCATTCCGCGGATTATTGAACGTACGGATCATAATCTTGTATTTCGGTTGTTCAAGTATTTATAAAGTAAAATAAACAAGTAATCAAAACTGAAATTAAGACATAAAAAATAATATTTTGTTGCAATCTGTATCTAGTAAGCAATTGTCGGGTAGGTAATTAGAGTCAAGAAATTAACGCTCACAGTATTTTCTGAATTTAGAATCCTGTAATTTAAAAGAAGAATCTATACATAGATGGATTAAATCCTTTAAATGGATTAAATTAAATGGTCAAATAACAAAGGATGTGTTAATTTTCCTTTGTCGAAATCCCAGTTTAGAAAATGATAGTTGTCACATATGTCGTACCTAAGTCAAAATTTTATTTCGTAAGTAATATACATATTAAATAATAATAAATGAATAGAGTTGTACCTTTTATAAAGATAATGAAGTAACTTGAGTTTTAGATAATATAACAATTAAATAACTATCTCAAAATTTCTCGTATAACAAGTAATCATCATAAATATCTGACTGCATATAATGTCTTAAGATGTTTCTTATCTTCCAATTATTAATACTAAGGACAAATGGAAGCAATATCTTCAAAACAAAACTAAACTCTATTTTACGTTAGATAGGTATTATTTCAGTCGAGAGTGGATTGTTTTTTATTACAAGGTAATTAAATCAAGTGGTTTTTCCTTATCAAAAAACAAACTGTTCGGCACAAGCCAATTCATAAAATTTTGAAAAATTCTCCTCCAGGAAATCTTCAATTAATATAAATCCCAATATCGCGTCATCGTTTAGGTAAGAGTAAACTCGAGTAGTTCCAATCCATAACAATGTGAAATACATGAAAATAAACCATTAATACGCATGTAATTAGATTTCTTATCAGCGGTGCCTTATTTGTAATTTTGAAGTAACTACGCTTTGCAGGATCGGTATTTTTGATCAACTGTTCGACTACTGTTGAGATAATCTCGCGTTTAAGTATTATTTTATTGTTATCGGGCCCGTAGAACTTAATTATTGTATTAACAAAATTAATATGATGGAGAAATATTTTCCCATCATAAAAACTTCAAAATATGCTATAACATAATATAAGGTGATATTACAAAACCGGCGAAACGTTTTTATAGAAATGTTTCCATATTCATTTTTGGTACAATAGAAGAAAACATGATTATTTCTTGTCACGATCATTGTATCGTTTGATGCACACCTTGCTAAACCACTTTCTTATTGTCGTGCATTTTGAAGTGGTAATAAACAAAGTTACTAAAATTATTTGGTTGGTTTTAAATGTAAGGCACATTTTCAGAGTTTATAATTTATTCTTCGGCTTTTCTTTCTAATCGACTCAAAAGCTTGACTCGAAACGTAATAGGAAGGATGTTACGAATATTAATTTGTTGTTAATATAACAGTACGACAATCAACTTTTCGCTTGAGAAATGATGTTGTTGGTGCAAAAAATTAGATCATTCTGCAAATAGTAAAAATAGCTACACAAATAAACCCGATCACGTTTATTTTTTTACAATGCAGATAACAAGTGTTAGACGCATCTTTTTATATGCGAATGGCTAGGAGGCTTTCCCTTTCATCAGACTTATAAATCAAAAGTTTCCGCTAAAAGATAACGTGCAAAAGATACTTAAATCATGATAAGTCATCTACACGACGCACTCTCGTGACTTTTTTCCAAACAAACACCTTTATGAAGATTGGTTCACGTGAACTGCCCTACCTTAGAAATATGTACGTAAATGCAGGACAATAAAATTAAAGCTATGAAACAATTTTAAAACGTGCCTTGGAAAAACACAGTAGGGAGCAATAAAGTTATTCGCCACTTATTATCTTATCTAACTCGTTAAGTTAGATCTAAGACAATTCGTCCTCTCTTCCCTGAAAAACACATCAGTATTGAATATTGTAACATTTATTCTTTGAAGTTATTTATTACAGCTCTTAAACGCCCTGATTAAATATTACTATGGATACTACTTTCTGTTTCTTTAAATTTATGAGCAATAAAGTTGCATTGTTTTAATCTCGAATGAACGGAAGGTCGCTAAGCCGGTAAACAAGCACGTGGTAGTTAAAAGGAATTCTAATTTAGCGTTGCTAATTCCATTCGCGGATAAAGAAACTTGCAAATCAATTCTTCTACGAAATATAAAAATAAATAAATATATACACAAATCTGGTAAATATAGGTTCGTCAAGCCGTCAATGATGCGGAACAAATCACCAGAAAATGCCGCAAAACATAAGAAAATTATTTGCCGAACGAGGTGTAAGCTTTTACTGTGTGCAAATAGTCAGTCACAGTTTTTAGAGGTGTAAATTACTTCAAAATCTGTTTAATTGAGCAGAACAACTTTACTTTTATAGTAATTTCAGTATATCTAACGTATGACATATCTAACAAGAAAGGTAGTAAGTTAATTTTAAAACGTGAGGTTCACAAAAATTGTTTCAGATAAAAGTTCGAGATAATATAAAATTTTCCGCATGCAAAACCAGGCAAGACAAGTATGTTATCTGGTTTTAGTTGTAATTAATTCAAATTAAAAGCAATATGAGGTTAAATTAGCGATTTGAGCAGGTTAAACATGCCGTCAGTAGTTTTTAAATTAGAATTATTGTTCATTAGAATTGTGTGAAAAAGAAATGAAGCTCATCACAAAAACATGATGCAGGTAGAAGTACAAAAAAAAAAGAACCTTATTTTGTAAGACAAATTGCAGTCAATTTGAAGGTTAAACATTTTAAGAGTCACCTTTTAGAAGTCATTATACTCATTTCTGAATATTGATCAATTAACATTGTTTTTTCTCTCTTCTCGTTTGCAACCACAAGCGTTTTAATAAAGTTATGTCTTTCTTTGTATCCGAAGAATGTTCTTAAAGAACATAGAAAGAAAATATTTGTTTCTCACATATTTCTTTATACTGCTACGCCGCACTTTGAAGCCTAATATTTCGTATAAGAGATTTAGAAAATATAAGTGATATACGTGCGATCTTAATCTTAACTTAATTTTGCTACCACACTTCGTATTGGTGAAGAGCTACTGTGGCTTTGACTTCTAAACCGGAGCATGTTATATAACTTGAAGATAGAATTTTAAAAATATATTCGACATGCGTACAGATCGTCGTGTTGATCATGTTGATTGACATTACGATAAAAACTGAAATTGCTGAAAAATACTTTTTGTTTTTAACGCATTTTCATAAGACGTGCAGTAAAAATTCATTTTATGGTCATTAAATAATAATCGTAGACCGTCTAGAATACTTCAATTCTCTCCTGCCTAACAAAAGTATTAATTTAAATAAAAATCCCCTTAGCTTAATTAAGTTCAACGTTCACTGAAGCAAACACAAGAGGTATATTTGTATTTGCTCATTTTTTCGATTACATTTACGCAACAGATGAGTCTTTCGCAATGTAGTCAAGGTTTAAATGATTCAATGAGTGCAAATAGTAATTAATGTCAGTGCCAAAATTTGAAAGAAATCTACCGCGAAAACACAAGGTACACCTCTGGAATGAAAGACATATTTTTTTATTTAATAATAAAGTATAATAACTAGCGATCAAGGTAGCTTTATATTTATTTAGTTTTAACCACTCTCACTGTAAATCTTCGTTTTCTATTAAATTAATTTAACTGGTTTAGCCCAGTTCCGATAAGCGCGAGCGTATGGAGGCATACATTTAACCATTTACTTGCCCAACGTGGACCTAGAAATTTGCTAATATTTCATTTTTCTCTGTATTTTCAGGTTTCCTGTACGAAACAATAAATAAATAGTCATCCGGCGTTTGACTTTGGCGCTTCTTCATATATGTATTTGCTGGAAAATTTCTTCACATCTCTACCATCAACTACCTCGGCGCGCAAATTAAGCAACAAAAAGTAAAAACGCTTAGCTTTAGGCCAAAGAACAACAAAATCGACAGTAGGAGAAAAAAGCGCAAAACTCATACTACCCGTTGTCCACGACTCTCTCTAAGCTAAGTATCTTTATAGACTGCCGGCGCAGAATACCGGCTGTAGTCTGCAAACGAAGATCTGTGATACCGCGTAAGTCGCGGAACCTATGTCAATCCGTCATACTGTCAAAACCGCGTTCTTGGAAGCTCAACACTTTGGGTGTTAAGCGTATTATCATCAATTTGCCGCCGTTCAGTGTTCATTGTGGTATTGATCATTTAATTTTAAAATAACGAAAAGGAAAGCCCCTAGAGAGCTAAGATGACAGTTTCGAAGGAGTTCATGGGCATCGTCAGCGAGGAGAAAGAGTGCAAGCCAGATAGTAAGTTAAATTTCATTATTCTCTTTATACTGAAAGTCGACCCATGTGATAATCACCTGTGCAAAATAATTCAGAAAAAGTAGGGTGACGAACATTGTTTAGCGCCATTTATTGACTTTTTTTTAGCAATTGATCACTTGCGTCCACATTCTAAAGCCAGTGGTTTTTAAAAATTGTGAGAAGAAACATTTCAAGTCCAAATTCAGTATATAAAATATTTTACACTTACGTTATATTACGCATATCTATTAATATAGAACATTATACTTTATTACTATACTATTCAATACCTTTTTAATTTTAACAACTCCAAAGTAAATTAAAGAAATTACATTTATATTTATACATAGAACAAATAAAGGTTACCACATGCGTACAAAGTGTAAACAAAAATGTGAGGTGCTCCGCAACATGATGTAACATTAATTAATTCAGTTCTACGTGCGATTGTCCAAAACAAGTTTCCGAATTTTTTCTAATGATTTTAATTATAATTGATTTGGTTTTTATTATGCGCGTTTCTTTAATTAAAAATCATGTTAGTCTATATTCAGAACTTAAAATAGGATGAACTTTCAAATGGCGAATAAAGTGATCGGAAAACTGTTAATTAATTATAAATATGAAAGTACATCAATAAGATTCCTTATAAATTCGCAATTATTGGCATAAATCGAGTTTGGGTTCATTTAAGTTCAAAAGTGGTGAATATTTAACTTTAAAATTTAGAAAAGTTATATCTTCAAGCTTTGCAGTATTTCCATTCTTTTTAAACAAAAACCACTAAGAAATTTCTAAAAAAAATAAATTTTAATTGTTGTATTTATTTTTTCTGGAAATTGCTAAAGGAAAAGATGGAAACGTCTTTGATTTATGATTTTTACACAAATTTTCAAAAAAAAAAAAATTTCGGGAAGTTCAGGGATTAAAAGTTTTCATAACATATTTGCATAACATCGAAATGTTACACTTTATCACATTATCACTCAATAATAAAAATTTCACAGTTTTATGATTCAGATAAAGTGTTAATTATTAAGATAATTTAAAAAAGCAACCAAAACAATGAATCATGTTTTCCTTTCTGGTTGATTATAAAAGCAAATATATAATATAATATATTTACATATAGTCACAGTTATTTTGCGTAGTTTAGTTATCGCTTTTTTAAATACTCATATAATTTATCTATCATATTACAATATTAAAAGTATGTAAATAAGGAAACTGGAACTACATCTTTTTGCGTTAATTACAATAATAGATTTGAAATTGCTATGAGAACCGGTCTGACGCTTTTATTCGCTAGTTTGTCTAGTCAGATTTAAATGACAATTCTGCCAACAGAAAAAATATTTACTTCTTCAAGAATGGAGATTTGGAAAATTTGTTTATGCTTTACCTATGAGCGATCATTATTTAATTTATTTTATAATAAAACAAATGTTCATATTATATGTTAGCTTGGGATTTTATTTCGAGTCAAAATAAGTGCCTCTAGGGAAATTCGTTTTTCTTTTTGCTCAAGACATAAATCGGATTTTTATGAGGAATTTTTACAGCACTTAGGTTTAAAGCCGCTATAAGAAAGCTATTGAGGTTGGTACTTAAATAAATGTCATGAAAAGAGAACCATCTTTGATTTTTTTTAAAGGTTATGGTATGAAGCAATAGCTATTTGCTTTTAGATAAGGCAGCATTTCAATTATATTCCGGATATTTAAAAAACTGATATCTGAACAATCTTCACAAAAATCAGCATAAAGTGAAGACTTGTCAATATGTCCTATAGCTCCAGTATAGTTCAACCACAGTTTCAACATTACCTTCCAAGTTTTCCAAATATATAATATTTAGTTTTTACATATATGATATTTTAAGCAAACTAAAGAAGTTCTTACGATTAACTTGATGATAATGATGATTATGTGGGAACAAGTTTGTGTCGAGTAAAAACGAGTTTGTGAGAAACATTTTTCGATTAATAAATAAATAGCAAATTTAATTAAACTATTTAAAAACACTAATGTTATGCGGACAATATAATTTCCTGATCTTTTTATGTCTTATACATACTTGTTTACGCATACGAGTCTAATTTTTATTAATTAATTACATTTGTCAGGAGTTCGACTTCACTACCAAAAATTTAGTCAGGTGACAATAACTTAGTTCATAGGTGTACAAAAAATTTAGACTATATTTGGCATTTAGTCAGATTTCACGCACGCAGAGTTTTTGGACTTTGGGTTCATTTTGCAACTATAATAGAAGTAGATATAGATAATAAACTTTCCCGTTTTTTGTAATATTTCGCATATTTTGCTTTTACGGAAGTAGAATATATGTTCGTGCGTCAGAAGAAACATTTTTTAGGTGTCATATTTAATAGTTTAAAGACTTTTAATACAAAAAGTTCTTAGTTTTGATAATATTTTATTTCATTAAGAGCATTTCGTATAAGTAACTTTGGCATTTTACATTTTTACAAATGAATTTATTATTTGTAATTTTATTGCATATATATACAAAATAATTAGACATTGATTTCAAAATATAATTAAATTAAACTCAGAACAAAACAGGATTAAAGAAACAAATTAATTATGTAATAAAAATAAATTAGTACCTTAAAAGTCAAATAAATATACCTAGCTGTGACAAGGCTGTTGTAATATTCTGGTGAAAATTCCCAAATTAGGTTTAAATAACTTATGTCTCTCAGTAAAAACCAGAAATCTGAGGAGAAAATATTATTTTTTCTTTGAAGTTTGAATGAAGTCCGAAATATACATACATGTTTATTATCCTGTTGTATAATTTCTTCATTTTTTCATATTGCATATATATGTATTTTATATATATATTCTTTAACCTAATGTTCGATAAAAGTATACATGTATACCTACAGTTTTATCCACATTTTCTTTTAGTTGTTAATAGTATTTATATGTGTTGAAACAATTAATTTTCCATCCAAATTTTTAATCAAAAACACAAATAAATGTCTTTTTAAAAATCATATAGTAATTTAAAATACATATATATGTAGTAATTTTGCTGACTAAAAAAACGAAAAGATGATTTTGTAAGGTTTTTATATATCAAAAACTAACTTTATGCTTATCAAGTAAACTATAATTTCTGGAAAATAATATCGTATCTCCAAGTTCTAATATTTTAATATTGGAAGTTTCCAGTTCTTGGCTTGGATCGCATTTGACCTAGAAGAAAAAATAATATGGACAACTTTTATAAGAAATATCGTTTTGCAGTTATAATATTATTTTTTTGTTCACAGAACAAAAAGAAAATAAGCAAGTAGGGATGATATTTTCCTGACCTCTAGATGCTCATTGACTGGCTGTCGTCCAACTTTTCCCGTGCCGCAATAACTTTTCTTCACAGATTAATGCATCAAGTCTGATGCTGCGGCAAAATTGTGTCAAGTGCACAATTACAAGTGAATGAATCGAAAGAATTCTTAATTTATATTTACCAATTGCTGGGATTATTTCCTCGTATATTAATAAGCTATCCACGTAACAATTGCAAATATATTTAGTACATAGCATGGTCAGGTTACTGGACAACGACAGTGTTTACTTTGCCGGGTACTCGGAATCGGAAATTCTCAGGCGCATGCATGACTAACAGATAGACGACAGATACAAGTGCTGTGAATGGCATTCCCGGGGTCGGTTTTAGTTAAAGTTTCTTATTATCACGCAATGAGACGTGTACTGTAACGTAATGTGCTATTTCCGCTTTGAAGATGGTCACAAGGAATGATTAAGAGTTGTCCCTAAGCTCTGCGGTGTCGCAATATGCGATATTCGAATTAAGCGTGTTAGTGGGAATTATTCTGCTCCACTTTTAAGGCATAAGCAGTTCAATGAGACGACGAGATTTTGATTTCATAATATACTTCACATATGCTTGGTGACTTCATTTGTCCTCTGTAAATTATGCTAAAATTTATGTTATATATATGTATGTCCAAATTTTGGATTAGCATTGAAGATTTATTTCTAGAAAATCGACTTGTTCACACCATAGAGCGAAAAGAATCATATAAATCATCAGGATATACATATGTATGTATGTAGATCAACCGAAATGTCAAAATTATTACATGAAAGATAAATTTTATAAAGATGAAGATTAGCTTAAAACGACATATATCTTTCACACAAACAATCAATTCAATTTTTTAAAACTTTATTATACATTTTATACTAGGTAATATTAAGAAAGTCCAAAACTATTCTCGTATCTTGGTCTAATCCAAGCAAACTTCCAACACTTTTGCATTCATTTATTGAGAGGGTTGCGCTTGTCTGTAAACCACAATTTTCAACTCTTTATTTAAAAATGCTCATACCTTTTAAAACTATTTGCAATTATCTTGACTTGCAAATAACTAAAAAATTATCATAAAATATTTGATGCAATTAATATTACTTGTTTGAGAAATTTCCACTCAGTTTAACTGAGTTTTTAAGAATTATTTGTCACTGTATACGTCATTTTTATAAGTAATAGTCTAGCAGCGAAACAAGGGAAATTCCAATTAATTAACGTTGGGAGGTCATAACTTAGAACTAAATAGAATAAAACTTTGAATCTTTATGTAATTAAAGTGTCACCGGTCAATTAAACGCAATTATCATTCCATAGTAAGCATCAGGAAGACTATGAGACTAATGCGGAAATTGTTTCTTGGTGTCATTAGACGTTTTAGGAAACATCAGTCTTTAAAAGACAGAAGATTGCGCTATAAATTCATTGAATTTCTTTTATACAATAATCGGTGTAATACACTATATCAAGTGCATTTATGGAGAAGCAAAAGGAATTGGAACAGATTTTCGAATTATTTCAATTTTTCCCAAAATGACTGAGTTTAAAAATCTGAGTTCAAATCAAAACATTATAATGACTAAAAGCAATTTTCAGCACCGCAGCCTGCGTTAAAAACTCAATAATTCGAGGTGTGTGGCGCGGCCCGGCAATTCTCATTGTTTGATAAAATAATAAAAAGTGCAAAAGCGTCTAAAGGGAAACCACCGGCTAACAGACTTATAGACATGGAAGCTTTTATATTTTCGACGACCTTTTGTCATTGCAGAAAGTAAAAATAAATTTGCACAGGTTAGAAAAAACTTGAAAATGCTTAAAATAATTCGAAGCAAAAAACAAGATTGAATGTCATTCCTCTCCTCCAAAAGAGTTACTGTGGGAAGTAAAAAGTTATTCAACTGAAAATAACTTAGAGAAACAACGTTTTCTAATTAGGGGAAAAGTGCCAACAACTGAAACATTTAACGTGTATGTAGTAATTTTAAACGGTTGGTTTTTTCTTATTTATGTAATTAGATCAAGTTAACATTTAGACACATAAAATAAATGGTAATTATAACACTTTCACATTACTGAAATTTATTATATAGTTACTTTAATATAAATTCAGAGTTTTTGACGACCAGCCATTCAAAATTTAATTACATGTGAAGAAATATAATCCGGAAGTTGTTATTTATCTTGAGAAGTGTAGGCAGATCATTGTAATTTTTATTTATGCAGTAAAATCGAATTAAGTTCGTATCATAAGAGCACGGCAGCAATAACAACAGCAAAATCTTCTTATTGGCCGTGTCTGTGTCATTGGACCATTTTCGGCCAAAAAGGAGGTTTCGATGTTGCTGTTTTACCTTTACCTTTTCCTCTGCGCGTCTTTAAATTATTAAACTTGTCAGCAAATTTAAAGTAATTTTTGAAGTGCATAAGAAATTAAAAACTGATATCCATAACTTGAACCTGTTAATAGAATACTTCACAATCGGTTCAAAGATATTTGATATGTGCCATCGGAAAGTTTTAAAAGCTTCGGTATTGCGTTGCATACTTCTCGGAGTATTATAATTGTTGATAATTGTATTTCTCAAAGTTTCACTTTAAATTTAAACCTTTATGCTAATATTTGCTTATTTTAAATATAATACAGCCTTGTGACAGCAAACTAATTTTTCATTTTATTCTTAAAAAACATTTTATTTATTTGATTACACCAAGTTTTTCGACATTTGGTACTAAAAAACTAAAAAGACTAAATCAAAATAATTAATATAATGCTTTTGCGATTTCTCTGTCTTTTTAAAGTTCGATGGGACAAAGTTATTAAATATCATTATAGTGACAAAACTATAAATATCATGGAACGTGTATAGTATGGACTGGTAAATTTCTGGTCCAATTAAGTAGGCTAGTAAAATAATGAAGTGTGATTTGGTTTTAGCCAGTTACATACGTTACTCAATTCACCAATCTGGTAAATAGATAAAAGTAAACAAATAAATGTTTTTGATAAGAACAAAAAATGTGTGAGCGGCAATTGTGTCGGGTGCATTGCCATCGTCCAGTAGTCTACGAATGCACAGAAAGATTTTATGAAATCCAAGATGAAAATCTCCAGAGGATTTTTATAAAAATGAGCATTTAGAATTTCTCTAGGTCGCAACTTTATTTATTTATTTATTTATTTCGATTTACATTTTATTGCTGTTGTTTTTAAAATAAATAGTGAACATAACAATGAACTGTTGAAGGTCCTTACAAAGTTTTCCAAAAATTGTAAGCATATATTGTTCTTTCAAAATTTCCACTATAGGGATTTTGAAATAACGAAGAGAGCCCGGTGAAGGACGACTCAGAATAAAAAAAATATTCAGTCTAAAAATCAAAAAGTTTATCATCAATCCATGTACACAAATTTTGCGTTCATTGTGAGAATGGCTTCAAGTTCGAAAAGTTGTAACAATTCACCCGATTACTTTTGTTATATGTATTTCTGGATAATTTACCATGAAGAAACAACAAAGGAATATAGCAAGCTTTTTTAAAAAATTTTATCATGCTTATTTTAGGACTAGTATTTTAAATCAAGAACCTTACGTGATAGAAAAAATGTTTAACATATCCGAATTCAGCGCCCCAAAATTATCTATGATAAACCCTACCTATTATGGCCTTACTTAGGCTTAAGCTTAAGATTTTATACGATTGTATGAAGTATCATACTAGCAACTAAAATTTCCTTCATATCTTTCGTTCATTAAGGAAACTTAACAAAAGTGACGTTTAGTCTAAAATTTTGGTGGAATTTTAGTAGTAATATTGAGAAAAATGCGATGCTAGTGAAATTAGTGGGCTTATATCTCAATGTTTGCTCTGTCTTATAATGCAACTATCAAACATGATTTCAGGCGAATTTAGTTGAACTTAAGGTTTGTTAAAATTTGACAAAAACTTAACCAACTTTGAGGAAATTAGGCGAAAGATCTTAGTGAGCCTTAAGTCTATTATAGTTAGGGCTATAGATATTTTTCATGTCGACAATTTTTAAAAAGGTTAATTGTTTGCAACCCTGCGTAAGTTAGCCGATTTAGCTTCTCTATTAATGTAATATATACATATGTACATATATAAAATTCTTATTTTTTACTTGGTAAAAATACTTACGTATGTAACATGTATATTTTTAGTTTTATATCCAGAAGCAAATATCCTTTCAAAATAATAAAACTTTGGTTAGTTACATTATGCTAATGTTCATTTCTGCTCTTAATCAAGCAAAACACCACACGTGCAGAGGGTGAAAGTTTTGCTTACGCATAAAATAAAGATGTTTACCACAAATCTCGTTAGCACCAAGTTGTCCTAACCACTTAAACGAAAACAGAAAGGACTTGGGCAAACATATTTAACATCAGAAACGCGGTAAATCGATTTGACGTGCTTAGACTAAATTCATCCTCCCGTCATGGATTATAGAAAATCCATTGTTTTCTGTGGGCGACTCTTTAATTTGCATTTCATGAATGTGTACCGCGAGTGATATGAATAAATTGGAAATATTAGGAAAGATATTATCGCCAAATGCGGTCTCATTGTATTTATTAGAGACAATTAACAAAATCTGATTAAACTTTGTAAATAAGGGATAAACTTCAAAACGAAATTGCTCTGCTTTACGTTGACCTCAAAAGTAAGCTAATTAATGCCAGACGGTTCGTTTTATCTTGCAATATTATCTCTACCTCACGTGACGTGATTGTGCCGCACAGCACAAGCCGAGAATGAATTCGTCATGTTGATAAAAATAAATGTAATTTTATTCTATCCGGAGTTAATTTGCAGTTTATTTATAAAAAATGATTAAGAATGATTTGAGAACAATTTCGTATACTAATAAAATGTGAATTTTAGCATAATATATTATGAACACTGACCTCTTGGGGAATTCAAGCCAGCATTTATTACGCGAATATATACAAAATAAATAATAGAATGGATGAGGAACGGCAACTGAAAATAAACAAAAACGATGAAAATCTTGAAAATATAAAAAGACTTCTTGAGCAATATCCCCAAACATCTCTGAGCTCATGCAAAAATGAGATGAAACGAGTGCAGGTTCAATCGAATAACGAGAAAATTAAAGCTGTCGCCGGGATATATTTAACAATTTAACGTGTCAACTCAATTTAGAGCTCGTCTCCAAACGAAGAAAGTCTTTGAGACTTTGCCCTCCGGCATCAGCTCCGACCGCAATCCTCTGAGAAGAGTTGGCATGTGGAGTCATTGCCAGTCTAGCACAATCTCATTCAGTGCCAATTTGAACGCATATTAAAGTTATTTAATAAGGATGTGCTAATATCTGAGATAATCCGCTGGAACGACTTTAGGAAGCTTTAATTAAATTAAATTTCGCGACAATTAATAAAACGCCTTTGGAGTATGCAATTTACGAGTTAAAATTTAGCTCCACAATGAATGCGGTGTGGGCTGAATCATTATCTTGCAAAATTGCTGGTTGTCAAGCATTGCAGCCGTGACTTGTGGAATCAACGTCATCGGAACTGAATGATAATGAGGAAAAAAGCGAAACCATATTATCATCGACCCATTCGCACACGACCTTCACATTCTTTCATGGACTTGCTTTAAGAACGTCTTAGAAGACGTCTGCTCTGCAACTGGTAAGTAGTTATTTGCCTCATGATAACTGCCTGACACGAGATCAGTTTTTTTTAGCTGCTCGAAGATCCCTCCTTAGAGCAACGCATTATCACCAGTGTTGTCACCTGTTCGAAATAAAATTAAGTGGGTCGTATAAATAAGCTTCAAGTTCAATAACCTCAAAATTGCTCATCGAGAAAGTATATGAAGATTCAAGCTCGGATCTTCAACAGATTACCGCCGTCGAAACGTCGTAGATGCGAGAACAGCGCAATTTAATGCTATTCTGAAAAGCTATTAGTCACATATTTACTAATACGTGTGTCTATGCGTGAGAGTACACTTAAGAAATTATTCATTAAATTAGAATTCTTAATTACATACACCCAAATCTTTTATTACAAGGTCTTTTTTTACACGATTTTAAACTAATACGATCCACAAAGAAGTAACAAATACTCTTATTTTTGTAGGAACTTCTGTTCTAACACAAATTCCAAAATAATTGTTTATATAATTAAAAATAATAGTAAAGCTTTTACGGTACCTTTTTCCATTTTACACGATTTTTTAATTTATAAAACAAGAGTTGAGTGTAATTGTTGTTCGATTTAAGCGTAGGTAAAGCTGCGACAAACTTGCCACGAAAATGTTCACTATGTATATTATGTTAATTTAAATTGTAAATAAAATATATCACGCATTTATTGGAGACTAAGCATTTCCAAATAAAAATGATATTTTCATTAAATTGTTGTGACGAGATCTTTTACAAATTGTAACTATCAGGATTGACTTTTTATCCAGAAATCTATGTATAGAGAAATAGCTTAAACATTTGATAAAATTTTATTAGTTATAGGTATATATGTATAAAAGGCAATCGAATAAGAATTCTTCGATCGTTAAATTCTTAGAAACATGATTTCAAAGAAGCGACAATTCTGAGAATAATTTAGATAAACCAAGTATCTTTTTGAGATTTGGTGATACTTTAGATAAGTATAAATTTTTACATATGTATGTTTAATGTATTTACACATAAAATTACGTAAAAAATTAATATTGAAAAGAAGATGTAGTGCCTTAATAAATGGTATATAATTAACGGATTATTTAGAAATATTAATTTACAAGTGTCGATAGACCATAAAAGCTCTCAGTGACGTAGTTAATTCCTAAAGAGGCATTATCTATGACCGGGTCTATAATGTTTTACCGTATTTCCAATTTATATTCCATAATTTGTGTAAATTGATCTGTACAAATTAGCACTCGCCTGCACATGGGATCATAATGACGTCAGCAAAAGTTTTATTGACGCACTCTTAATTAGTAAAACATCGATGGGAAAACGGCCCAAATTGAAACATAATTTTATCAAGTTTATGTTCACATTTCTTGGGAAAATTTATTTGCATAATTTTTAGAATACATTAAGTTGACATAAATTTATCAGAAAATTCTCTCGTGGGTATATGAATAAATCATTTCATTAATTTTCTGAGAATAATTATCTTTTTTGACAATAATATATTCAGAATTCAGTAAATTAATTTAGTAATTAATGGAATTGGCGTCTTTTCGCGATAAACATAGCTTAAATCGCGCACAAGAAGCGCATAACAAAATTATTCACACCCAAAAGAAGAAATTTGTAGTTGCGTAGGGAGTCCGAATTCCACGGAATTATTGGCACACCCATTGAGTTAGGAAAAATGAAGACACATACAAATATTAAAAAAAAAAAGCAATTAGTACTATTAGTAAATTGTTTGTGAAAGAATATAAAAGCTAACCATTGTAGCTTGGATAATCAGTTACATAATATATAATATTTTACAAAAAAAAACAATATTTGCCAAGGGTAAAGAAAAGAATCTTCAAGTACTTAGTTAAGCCAAAATTGTTCATTTGCGGTCAAAAATGATGATTTTTAGATTCTTTGTACATTATGTCCCTCTCGAAATATTCAACTCCGAATTTTTGAAAAATGACCTCGTCATAAGCTTAGATATAAAATAAGAAAATACTGAAGATATCGCATTGAAAGAAATTGGATTATATAAAAGAAGCCAAGTATTTTTGAATTTTGGCTTTATATTCTGAAAGAGCACACCTACTGAAAAACATCTTAATATGAGTTTTTCAAAAAAAATTTAATTATTTTTTAAGCACAATAAATTTAAAGCTGTTTGTGCTAATTAGTGCAATCATGAGTTTATAATGTTAAACTAATTTCAATTGAAAAAAAAGAAATGTATTGTTCTGACTCTAGAAAGTGTTCTGAATTTTAGCTTTCCAGGAAAGTTATTATACAAATTATACTAGACGTGTAGCTTTTGAATGAATGCTAATGATAAGGAACCAAAGGTGTAGGACACGTAAAACAAACTTCTTAAAACTGCTGTTGTGAATGAAAACTTCTGTTACGCAGATGCTAACTAACAGCTGAATACTCAAAAGAGATTGACTCTTCAAAACGTCAAGCAATAAAATGATCTAATTATTTACTCATTAGCACCAAACCAAACAACTCTGATTTCATCATCTGTCTCCACGGGCCCAGTGTATGGAAGCAACGTAACAAAAAAATAATAATAATAATAATGCTCTTAATATAGAATGTCAGCCCTGAACGTGCAACGGACAAACATTTCCGCACGAGCTCATTGCTGTTAAAATTATGTTTGCTACGTAAAGAAGCTATAAAATAAAATTAAAATTAAAATATGCTTAAATCCAATGCAGTCACGAGACTTTTCCAAGTATTCAAACTCACGGCTGTGGTGGCCTCTCCGCTACGTAGGAATCACTTTATAATCATACCAAGAGCACGTGGTTCTATTTCTAGCCCGCCAAAGACGTTTTAAAACCGACTTTTTACATCAAAGCAAAACGTCCGCCTGCCGGTAGTTAGTATGTGTGCTATTGGCGCTCGCATAGCCAACCTAGCATTTTTGGAGACACTCTCCGAGATTACATAAAAATGTCGAAAGATTTCAAAAATAGCTCAACACTCTTCATTGACACTTTTGAAAGTGCAACAAAAATTCCCAAAATGATCATGCGCATGTTCAGTCATGTCTTAAACTACGTAGGCCAGGTCTGATCCCTTTCCATATTTTTTCTTCTTTTCTTTTCGTTTTTTGCTTCTTTTGGGTAATTGCTTGCGCCAAGGTGAATCGACGAGTCACATGTGCAGGCAGCAACACGTTTCTCCATCCATTAGCCATTCGTTACTAATGTCAACAGGGCGTTTGTACATACATGCGTTGAAATGTCGGAAAAAACATTGGCGGTGTGCACGGCGGCGTTGTCGTGCGGGTATCTTCGCAGGCAGGTTGAACGCTTTCCTGTGCCGCGCTTCTTCTGATAAGATCAGAAGTCTACCGGTACCGGCGCCTTTGCTCTTTCTTAAGGTTGTTTCGATTCCAATTGGTTTCGTCTTTCCTGCTGATAACACGCCGTGCCTGCAATTCATACTGATAAAGCCGATCGAGGCGCTTGACCACTATGCGAACTCACACATCTCGAAACGTGGACTAGTCTTGGAATCGACTCTCTCGGGTCTAGTCGAGTAGTCGCCCATTGGGTGCTACTACACGAATTCTCGGTATTTTTACTACAATATCTACAATTGCGAGTTAAAACTTTGGCTGAAACTAGATCGCACTGGTAGTAGTCGTAAACAGACACTTGCGAGACCTGAGAGATGTCGCCGAAGTGAGCGAGCAAAATTCCTATCTTATCTGTGTGAAGCCACTAGCTCGATTCTGAGTAAAATAGGCGATCAGGAAAATAAAAATGCGGGAAAATACTTTTATCAGCATGAAAAACAGGCGACAGCTCAGCACAGCAGAGGCATCCAAGTGAAGCAGCGGTCCAAAATCGATTTAAGATCAGAAGTGCTTCGTGAGATCGCTTGCAAAGATCGCGTGTGCTCCTGAGACGGTGACCAGAATAAACGGCGCGGCTCCAGCTGAACCGTTCGATTAAATCGCGATTATACATCCAGCTGACTGAATTGTTATAATAAATATTAACGCGTTTGGGTGCACCACCAAATTGTCAATCGCCAAAAGTTCAAATCGAAATTAGATTCGTGCTAGTCGATTTCCCAGTTCTTAGTTTTGGTAAAAATGTGTTTTCTAGTGAGGTTATGATAGACATGAAATGGTTCAAAAGCGTTAGGAAAAAGTTGTAAATTAACGCAATACTTGTTGAAAATTTCGCAGCTTTAGAGTAGATTCGCTGGTGTATATATTTCTTAAATTATTTCGTTGCAAGTGATATTAAAAAAAAATATAAAAATGCGCATAAATGAAGGTAACCGCCAACGAAATGGGCATGTGCTCATTTGGGAACAACCTGGTCTTCAGGACGATATTTCTAAGCCCACAAGTACGTATAATCGAAATGGCCTTTCAGTTTATATTTAATTAAAATTTTACGTTAAATCTTGATCGCTGCCTTTCAGAGGTGTTCACAATTTATTTTTAAGCTCAAAGCATAATCGCTACGATAAACTTAGTGTGATTTTATTCCCCCGATAGAACTCCGAGAGCAAAATGTTGCTTCCCGCTCGAATAAACGTTTCTTCATCTTTTCACACGCTAGAGGTGAGACACATACGTCAATGCGTCTTCAAGGCACGGCAATCCGAAGCTTTTGTTTTTATTTAGGCCGTCTTATTGCATAGCAGTCGCACTGCAGGATTGAAGAAGAAAATTGAATCCAAGACATGAGCGCCGGCTACATAACCTCTAGCAACACTGCACGTGTACTTAAAGCGATTAGAGTTTCCTTGACTTATCATCATCTTAAATTTATTCAGACTTGCAAAACAATAACGCCAATTTCCGTCTTTTTAAGTTCTACGACGAACACTCAAGCCATGATCCGATCAAGATCATAGTCGGAAGAATTAAGTTGTCTTCTAATCAAATTGATTGTAAAAATTGTGCGGAGGTAGAATGATCGCTTCGTCGGATAACTGAGCGTATCTTTGTAATTTAGCGCATTATCTTAAGAAGCCAATTAAAGGAAAGAAAGTGCCGGAAAAGTAAATTGTATTAATATGAATCATATTATTTGGATAATTCATTCATTTATTCTTAATTTTTATGTATCTGACCAAAAATGCCGTCGTAAAATTAATTTTGATTTCGCTGTTTTAAGTGTGTCTGGCAAAGGTCATTTCTTTAGCGATTAAAACAGAAATTTGTTTTTTTCAAGTTAGGTGTTTTCTGTAGTATCTATAAACGAATTACTAGCACTTTAACTGCTCGAAACGTAACCAATTTTGAATGAACAATTCTAATTCAGAAGAATTAAATTAACATGTATAACATTCATTCATTTGCCAGAATTAAAAAAAAACATCTCGAACAGGTGACAATATATGAATGGTAGACCAACTAGCCATCTATCAATGTCAATTGTGAGACAGAAATTGTTCATTATACTAATTGCGTAGAAGATAATAATCAAATTCAATTGGCATTGTGTCTTTGAAAATTAATGCAGATTATACCCGCATCCGTGAATGAAATAAACAAAAAGTTTTTAGCGGAACTCATATGTGAACAGTCAAATTATTCATTTATTTTTTAACTACTTTTTCTGCAGCAGTTAGGGATACTATATATGAAGCATATTACGCTTAAATTGTACATTTCAAATGAATAATTTCATTTTGTTGAATTTCTATTTTAAGGCTATTTTAAAAGTATCACAGCAAGTTTGCATTTATTTTTAAACCTTACCAAAAAATATTGTACTATACACATTTTTATTCAATTAATTTCAAATTTCCTTCGTTCTTTTTTTCATGAGCGATAAATGGTATTAATAGGTAAATTATAGTGTAGTTTTGTGAAAGCGAAAAAAACAGTATCATATTATAAAGCAATTGCATAAATTCACTGATTGCCAATTTTCACTCAGCGCTAGTTTCAAAGGAGTTAATTCAGTCTTTAAGTTGTCTTTTAATTCCTCTGAAATAGTTTATTTTTTATTTGCTTATACATATGAACATTAAAAGATTACGTTAAAATCATGTAAAGTCATGTTACCATTTTTAGGTTTGTTTTCACATTTAACAAAGTGTTGACCGACTACAAACAGAACAACAACAGATAATTGTGTAATTTAGAATTATCTACACTTTTAGATTCTTATGCATTTTGTTAGGATTACTAAAGGTTAGTAAACAAACGAATAATTGATTTACCATTGGTTATTTGCTATTTTGTGTCAAATGTTTTATCAAAGTATTGTATTAATCTTTTTTTTATGTTGAACTTGTAATTGAATCTGATTAATTCGAATCGAAATAAACTCATGACTATAAGATCTGAAGTACAAACCCGGAGTTAAATCCCAAAATATCATTGACTTACTTTTAAGATAATAAATTTCTTCAAATGAGTAGCACAAATTAAATTCCCTGAGCCATAAAAGTCGTAATAATATTCAAAACACTTTGCACGAAAGATATGCTGAAAGCGCAAAAATAAAATTTCCACTGGAATTTATTTTTATTCTGGTATACTCTATAATATCTCAAATCGGCAGTCGCAGACGCTTACGATGTGAAATAGTATTTTTTTCCCGAGAATGATTTCATTCATTTGATTACACTACGCTGTGAGGTTTGAAGTCCAGCTGTTGTAATCCTTAGAATTGACTGATGGCTTCTTGCTACCCATAAGCCCATGAGTGAATTAATTAGTTAATTGCATTATTCATAGCAAATCGAATTATTGCAAATAACAGAAAAATGCTTTATTCGTCACGTACCAACAGTCAGTACAATCCTCTCTCGTCGTTGTACTTTTCCGAGATTCTTCTAAATCAGAGTTCAGATGGTCAGTGGCGATAATTAATTGCCCTGTTGCATAGGCATTTTTAAAAATCAGCTAACTATTGCTACTATGTGTTAGCAGATGTACTATAATCGCTGAATTTATAACTTTCAATTATCACTTGGCTGACCACTGGGCAGCGATATCCAAGTGTTTACTACTCGGAGAAACTCGTCCCACACCGAAATTCTACACTCTTTAGAAAGAGAACTTTATATTTGCAAGTATGGCTTTAATACGCTTCAGATCTGGGAAAGTTATTATGAATTCGTAGAAGGCTAATGTATATACATGTTTATTTCTTGCCTGAGTAAAACAAACTTATCTTGAAATTTATTTTTTTAAAAAACAAATTTATCTGTTATTCATTTTGAGAATATTTGTGGTTAAAAATTCTTTTAAAACTCCGATCAATATGAAAATTTTATCGAATTTGGTTATTTACAATAATCTGACTTGACAAAATTCCAAAAAGAGAAAATTTATTTTAAGCTTTTGGGGAAAATGCATAATAAGTATATAAATATAATATTATTAATTTTCAAGTAGGTATATAAATTGTGTATTTTTTTTTTTTTAGATATGATATCTGTTTTCATAATTTTTTCTTCAATTCATTTTAATAAAATGAAATGACTGGATTACTGAAAATAACGATATTACATTTTAAAGTTGAGTTTTATAATCCCGCGACGACGGACTGAAAGTCATAAACAAAATACTTGTCGAATGTAAACATAAACGTGATTATCGACCGCCGCAGATACTTGAGGTATCATAGAATGGGTAATTCAGGGGCTGCCAATAAATCAATGCGCACTGATCTAGTTATTTCTGATTCTAGCGCTTAGTCTGCCGCTGATTAATAGTCTCGCTCCAAGTGTCCGTCGCAGTTGGCAACCTCTGGTAGATCGCGCACTGTCTTAATACCGTCTGCTGGCATCTTAGGAAGCGCGGGACCTCTGAGGTACGCAACTCCACTTGGAAGCTAGCAAATCGCTAGACGGCCGCTCGATTGTTTTCCCCTTTAGGTGAACTTAAGTAGCCCCGACAGTAACCTTGTGTTAGTTTGTGCCCGCGACTAGGAGGTCATTGCGATTTCTCTTTGATATCTTAGGCGAATTGCCGGTTATCTCTCAAGATTCTTGTTGATCTTGGGAATTGAATTTCTTTTGCAATATCTGCTACAGGGTGATAGAAACTCCTTGTGGCGGAAAATTAATACATAATTTCATTTCTTGTGCTGTAGTGTTTCGCAAGAAAGTATTTTTCACTGCAAATATATCAGTGTCTAAAAAGATAATTCAAAAAAGGCTAACATGAACTCACTTCTAGCAAGAATATTTCTACCTACTTGTTATCAATCGTTTTTTTTCTCTCTATCTGAAAATTTTTCAGTCTCTTAAAGTATGATTAATTCTAAATTTATACGTATTATATTTTTATAACTACATACTTTCATACATACATATAAGGATGACTAATGCTTTTTAACTGCTTCTGATTTTTCTAAAAAATTATTAATTAAGGTATGCTATCTCTTCAATATTTCAAAGTCAATAAGTTCAAAAACGTAAATATATGTACATATATAGTACATTCAAAGAAATGCAGTATAATTTATGAAGTTATGCAAGTTATATATGTAAGTTTAAAATAATTTTCTTATTTGTTAAATTCCAATGAAAATTGTTCTCACAATATCACTTACGTTTAGTTTTATAGTTTTTACCCTAAAATGTAAATGTGTGTACATTCAAACTAAATCGCACATATTTTAAATTATTTAAATTCAGCAAAATTCACACGAACTTTTTGATTAATATTAGCAATTGTTGAATTCGATCCACTTAACTTTGTTTTATTTGATTTCAATTGATTTTATGCGAATTTAAATGACTGCTATGACATAATAGAAATTTAATTAAATAAATTGGAATATACAAACAACATACATTTTGTTTTGGTAGCTTTGAGAAATTCAATGTTCTGATATGAATATTTAAACTAGTTAAATGGGTTTTATGGAATTTATTGCGAAATACGAAAATTAAATTGAAACCAAACCAAGGAGGCAGTTGTTCAATTAAATAATACATTCCAATCTTGCATACAGAACTAATATACAACAAAAGCAATTGAGTTTTCATTTTGTTTATATATTATAAAAAAAAAATATTATTGCTGTATTGTATTATAGAATATCCGATGTTTCATATGAATTAACTACAATCAAATTTAAAACTTAAATAAAGGAAGATGTTTTCATATATTATCTTATCCTGTACATCTCAGAATATTTCAAAAATATCACTATCTGCAGCTTTTTTCCTGTAACTTTCAACTCCACTGGAATTTTCTATTTAACAAAACATTTGATATCGGTCTCGACCATTGTATTTTTGTTTGAAATTCGAAAATTCCTCTTTATCTCACACAACTCATGATGCTTTTTCAATTTATGCATACAAAACCAAATCAACTCAATTAGAGTTAAAATTGGTTTTGTTTGACATGATTGAATAGAAAATTTTCTCATTTCAAATTACCGAAACGAACAAATGATCCAGACAAAATTCAATAAAATAAATGCATATGACAATTATTATAATTCCGCTATTCATAACACATTATGGTTCAGGATAAGTTACCAAATTACGCAACCGGATACGTTAAATCCCTTCTACCGAGCACTTTATGACTTTATAGTCGTTGCACCTGAACTTCAGAAAACATTCCGTATTTACCACCTACCACATGTACCTGCAAAGTGCAATGCAATTTAACCATCAAATATTTACGCATTTCTCAGCTACTGACGCGAGACAAAATCACAGGATTCCTCTATAATTTATGATTAAATTGAAATACTGTTTATCAAAACGTGCAATGATACCAAGATTACATAAGTGCCAACCTGTAACAATGATATTTGCACTGTTAAACCGCAAAACTGGCAATTGTCTTGACTTAAAATTTGTTCTTTAAAAATTTTAAAATTGCGTCACTATTATTAAACTCATTTTCAGCACCCCAGCGGTTGACTCACGGTGTGCATTATTTGACTTTGATAAAATAATCTTGGACAAATATGTGTTGGCTAGATTAATAGGTGTATTTTACAGCACTAGACAATTGTAGGAAACATTTACTAATTGCTTTCCTTATTTTTCTTTCCAGGATGGTGGGGCACACGACATTTTGTAACCTTCATGCTGTTTCTGGGTATGGCGAATGCCTACGTTATGCGGACGAATATGTCCGTAGCTATTGTGGCTATGGTCAATCACACATATGTTGAGGCTGGTCAAAAAGAAATTGTGGATGATGAATGTCCCGACAGTGGTTATACAGAACAGGTAAGAGTCTATTTAGATGCATGACAAAGGCCCATCAATCATTCCAAATATTCTTTTTCTTTCAATTGAGAGAAATTGAGCATTTTTGTTGTCTCAGAATCAGAATTGTACAATTAAAAGTAGACAGTTTTAGAATATTGATATAATAACCAACATTTTTAAATTTTTGGTTTGAATATAAAAAATTATTGGATTTTAATTTACTTTTACAAACTTTTAAATGCAAATTGTGATATGTTAATAGACAATCGAGTTAAGCAAAGGTAAAATAAAGAAAACAACGAAAAGGCTGATTCGAAATTAAAGTAGAAATAAACTCGAATATCAGGTTTTAACGTTTTCTTCATTATTTCCAATACAAAATTCGCCATATATTTTAGGTAGGTATATTTTGTGCCGATTACAAATTTGACATAAACTGTATGGTTCATAAACCTGAAGTTGCTATATAATTATTTAAATTGATTATTTTATGTGTCAGTAAATTTTGGCAAGGAACTACAATTTCTTGCTTTAACCATATTGTGAGAAGGCTGGTAGCTTTAAAATGACTGACTTATTTTTTTTCCACAATTGTGGAAAGTGATATATTTTAAAACCAACATGCGGTCATTGTTATTTCCATTTTTGTCTAAAAAAGAAAAAAAACTGAATCGGCCTACTTTTCAAGTCACTTTCTTATCTAAAATTATTCACTTAATAATTTAAAATAGTTCAAAATTTGTTATGTGTCCATAATCAATATTATAGAATAATTTAAATAAACTGTCAAATTTCACTTCTGAAAAGCTTGATAGGTTTTCCCTCTGTGTGTCAATATGCACAAAATATACGGCAAAAATAACTACGCTTCGACGCATCTTGTTTAACAAGTTTTCATTCATTCGTCCGGAATCAATTAGCATTTATGTAAATACTTTGCATCACTTTTTGACGCAGTAAAACCTGAACATAAGGTAACCAGTTTACGAAAAGTGCATCATCGCCGTTCAGCATAATGTAGAGGCTTTAGATAGCATGAATAACTTAAACAGGTTCATAGATGATCTTGATTAAGGGAAACCCCATTTTTGTGTGTCAGCGAGGAAGAAGAAATTGAAATGGGATTGAATCGATAAACAGAATTAACGTGAATGACCCTGCTGATGCTCATAACCAAATGTCAGTAGTGAGTCATAATCTTAAATCTAGTTCGCATTTCAAAAGCCAGTGACGTCACATAAGATGCATGTACGTCAGGAAACCGAAGGTATTTGAAAGCTATTTTAGCGGGAAATGTTTCACCAAATGGAGATCCAACTAGAGACTGACGTGGTTAAAGTTTCACGAAAATAGAGAGATAGGACTGTAGGAAATATTTTTTGGTTTTGGTATTTATCACATACCTTCATATCTGGAAATTTTTAGAAGTACCTATAATAATAATTAGCAATGATTTTATATCCTATATATAAATATCAAAATCTAAATTAAAAGTAACATTGTGTTTACTGCCCTACTTTGCATTTATTTGCTAGATAAATATATTCAACTTTTATGTAGTTTATCTAATTAAATTTTTTTTATCACAGCAAAATAACGTTCACAAAAGATTGGAAGCCCTCGTTTCTTATAAATATTACTTTTAGGTATATAATTTAAAAATATGTTAAGAAGTTTTCCCATTGTATTATTCCATACCACTAATTACATAGGTTCTATATTTCAATACCTTCACAAAAACGTGGAGTTATAGTAAATTGTTTGAAAACAACAATTACGTACATATAAATATTTATAAAAGTCCATTTATATTTAGCTTCCCAGAAATGACATCAATTTTCGTGTTGACAGAGTGCCCATTTGAACCGTTTGAAGAACACGGGCCTGAAAGCATTGTTTTCATTCATGCTCACATGTGGTCTTAGTTATCTCGTCCGATTCGAGTCACTTTTATTTATTTTTCTGTCTTTATCGTAAGCTCTGATGTAAATTTAAGTTTATTTCATAATTGACACGTCTTTACTCAGCAGTAGTAGCTCTATAAAAAATTAAAGTCACTTTCACAAAAACCTCCTTCAAAAATAAGCTGTTAATTACAAGAATTAAATAATTAAATGCATCAACCTGTCTTAAACATTTTGGTTTTTTATTTGAACCGTAAACAAAATTAGTTCATAAACTGAATTTCTTAAATAAGATCGTTTTAACAATAATGAATATGTCATTTTGGCATCATCATGATTATACGGTTCTTCGTTAATATTTACATCCTCTTTTTACTATATATTATTTAAACGAGAGTACCAAATGTGAAAATTAGCATAAATCATTTCAAATATTTGAATGACGTGCTTTCAAGCAAAATATTTTGGTACATACAATGTATTATTAAACCAAATGTTTTTCTTAAATAATATTAACAAGCACCTGTTCAACATGTGTATGCTGTGTTGCAGTTGACAAATTAAGAAAATTATATTTCTGTCACTTCTGAGATTTTCTTTGTTCGTAGATAAAATAAAATAGCATCAAATTTAGGATTTATAAGAAAGTCAAGCAATGTATTGGTTATTCTTTTGAATGTGATAGCTTGTCGTAATTTTCAATAAAATTTGGAAAAAACTGCGCTTATACTTTCTAGTGCATTTGCTGGTATTGCACCTTATTTTATTGTAATGTTTATGAAGTCGAGGTAGGACAAATATCTTTTCTCGTGGTGTCTGTATTTTTCGAATGAGTTTGCAAAAATATAATAATGAGAATGATATCATTTAAGTACTGGTAAATATCTTAGACATTTTTCAGACCTAAAATAAAATCGCATTATAGTCGTACATGAAAAAATAACATGGTTTCTATGTACTTATAATTTTTTTAAACAGAATATTGAAGATAGTCTGAAAGATATCAGATATAAAATATAACGAACTCAGCCTTGTGGGATTAGAAAGTGGGCATGTAATTTTGTTATCTTATTTTTTTAAGTGAATTGGTACAAAATTAAAAATAGAAAACTCTGTGATGTAATCTTATAAATTTACAAATAAGTACATACAATATACATATAATTTTCTTACACTTGAATTGAAATGAATATGCTGTTGGGGTTATATTAACAACCCAAGATATAGAGGGTTATATATTTTACATTTTACTAACAACTTTAATTTATTTGCGTGAGCCACAATGCATTAAACAAACTTTCGAATTGTAAACTCATTACAAAAGCACATCTAAAAATACATTTGTACAAACAATTTCTTAGAAGCAATAAAATTGCGGACTGTCATCTTGTTTACTCTTTCTGCTAAGTTAACATATGTAAGTACAACGGAAGTAAATCATAGCATGCTTGCGCCTACTTCATTTGCTTATGTCCACTTACGTTAATTATGCGTGGGTTTTCTACTTAACTGATACCAAAAATTAATTGAACGAAAACGAACTGCAAAAATACTTTGAAGTCTGAGTCAAGTCAGACGCCTTCCGATCGGTTATTGAACCAATTGCACTGAGATAGCAGCAGCTGCATTCGGTGTCAGTAAGTCTTAAGGAGTTGATTAAGATTCAAGCTTACCTGAATTATTATGCTATATTTTAATCAAACAACTGAAATCTTAAAATGTTGGAGACATTATGTTTTTTATTATGCATAATTTTACTCACAAATAATATCAATAAACTTAAAAAAAAATAGAGCTTAAGTATAAATTTGACTATCAATGAAAATGTGGAACTTGTCCCAAAGGTGTATTTAAAATTGGCATTACAAGAAACTGAGTAGTCGATTACAATTTATGAAACTACAAGGATCTGATAGTGAATAACCGTCTTTTTTTCTATTTCAGGTAGCGCCTGATGACGGAGAATTCAAATGGAGTTCAAGTTTGCAGGGCTACATTTTGTCTTCTTTCTTCTACGGTTACGTGTTAACACAGGTAATGAAAACTATAAATTAACCTATAAGAAAAATATTTTATATATATTTTATTTAATTTAGATTCCATTTGGACTACTTGCGAAACGCTATGGTGCTCTTAAGTTCCTCGGCTGGGGGATGTTTATAAATTCTATTTTTGCATTCCTTGTACCAATAGCAGCCCGCGAGTTTGGATTTGTCGGACTCTGCGTAGTCCGCTTCATTCAAGGCCTAGGTGAAGGCCCGATTGTTCCCTGCACGCATGCCATGTTAGCGAAATGGATCCCGCCAAACGAACGTTCACGCATGGGAGCTGCCGTTTACGCAGGAGCGCAATTTGGAACAATTATTTCAATGCCGTTGTCTGGCCTCCTTGCTGAATATGGTTTCGATGGTGGATGGCCCTCGATATTCTACGTATTTGGGATAATTGGAACTATTTGGTCAATCGCCTTTATAATTTTCGTATACGAGGATCCTTCATCGCATCCAACTATCGATGAGAAGGAAAGAAAGTACATCAACAGTTCGCTTTGGGGAAATGCTAATATGACCGTAAGTAGTTTAACCTAAGGAAAATAATATAATATAGTTCTAAAAAATTACTTCTATTTCAGTCACCGCCAATTCCAGTTAAGGCAATCTTAACATCACTTCCTTTCTACGCGATATTGCTGGCTCACATCGGCCACAATTATGGCTATGAGACCCTGATGACTGAACTGCCCACCTATATGAAACAAGTTCTGCGGTTCTCAATAAAGGAGAACGGCGTCCTGTCGTCTCTGCCATACCTTGCTATGTGGCTGTTCTCAATGTTCATCTCGGTCATCGCCGACTGGATGATCACCTCAAAACGCTTTACGCATACGTCCACTCGAAAAATTATTAACAGTATTGGTAAGTTCCAAAGACTACAGAATTCTACATACCTAATGTAGCTTCACAAAATTAAAAACACAAACGTATATCTAATTTATATAAAAAACAAAATAATGCCATTAATGATAATTCAAAAGTATTTATGATAATGTATAAGTGCTGAAAAATAGTGAGGCTTAAATCTCTGAAAACATTAAAGATATTTCTCCATGAATGGCAATAGGAAACAATGCCAGTCAATCGCAGCTACCAATTCTATTATTTGAGCCGTTTATTTTGAAAGTGAGGCAAGTCCACATTGTCATAAGGTCGATTTTTCTTTTAAGGTAAATTCGATTTTATGACAGTTTGGACTTGCCCCACTTTAAAAATAAACGGCTCATTTAGAGGAATTGACTTATTTCCATCATTCTTGAATAATATTCCATTTCCTTATATCCGCATTTCGCTCCACCTTTGGGTTTTTGTAAAAATCAAAGCCTTAAGTTTAATTTTATAATTGATTTAATGAATGGAATGAAAAGTTTCAATTTTGGACTCTTCCAAAATGTTTAGTAAGAAAGGATAAGATATTAAATTTCCAACTTAGTGGGAAAGTTTAGGTACAATATTAAAAATTTAGAGATCTCTCTTTATTTCATCTGGTTCAAATTATGAGGATTGATTTATGTCCATCAAGATAATTTTCGAACCTTCCGGCATGGTATTGCTCATCGTATCCCACGACGACAGAAAGGGCTTATATGAAAATTAAGAAATTTAAAATGACGCCCAGACTAATTATCATACTATTGAATTACTGGGAGATGTCCGATATTGGTGATTTCGTATCTACTTTCAAAATTAGAAAATTCAAGATGGAACATCAGAACAATTTTTAAACTTTAAAGGGGATCGCCACTTTTTTCACAGGTATAACTAATTACTTAGGGAGCGGGTAAAGAATATTTTATTAGTTACCTATATTTAAATTTCAGTGATGACAGTGATTTTAACTTTTTTGTCATTTTTCGGAACTGTTTTTTATTCAAATTGTCTTAAAAAATTGTAATTATCAAACTTTTAAAAATCGGGATTGTTAAACTTACTGTGATTACGAAAATTAAAAAACAAAATTAAAATCAGTTCATTAGTTTTTGAGTATTCTCGCTGGGACAAGGTCGAAAAAAATCCAACTTTAATTCCCAATAACTGAATTAATTTTCGGAATTTTAACTTAAATTTGTTTACACATTTTTGAATATTTAGGTACCCACTATATTAAATCAAGAAATCAAAAAAAAAAATATTTTTTTACCCGTCACAGTGGCGTTCCCTCTTAAGGGAGTTTAATTAAAAAAATTATTTACTAAAATACTATAAAATGATTTGAATGATGCTAATGAAGATTCATTCTTCTAGGTCAATATGGTCCTGCCGTATGTCTCATCGCAGCCTCCTATACTGGTTGCGATCGGATTGTCACACTGTCGCTCCTCACCATTGGCGTAGGACTGAACGGTGGAATCTACTCAGGGTTCAAAATCAATCACCTCGACATCACGCCGAGATTTGCTGGAATTCTCATGTCGATCACAAATTGCACCGCCAATTTGGCTGGATTGCTGGCACCTATTGCAGCTGGAAATCTCATCGATGGAAAGGTAACAACCAGATCCATAAAAAATATGGCCGTCCACTAACCAAATTTTATATTTTAGCCAACTATGGGCCAGTGGCAGATCGTCTTCTTCATAGCTGCTGCCGTTTACCTTTTCTGTGGTACCTTCTTCAACATCTTCGCGTCCGGCGAACGGCAGTTCTGGGACAACCCAGCGAACGACGAGCCTGTCCCGTCCGCCATTCCGAACGGCCTGCACCAAAATGGGAACACGGTCATCGAAACACGGCACTAGCCGCTGGCTGTAGTCTAAGCACATTTTAAACTATTGTGGATCTAATTTTAAATAACTTAGCTTTTAAGTGGAATGATTATGAACAGCCCGCTTGTGGGGAGTAGGTGTGTGTGTGCATGCTAAGGATCCGAGAGCGGATGCGTTTTTAAGTAGGGGCATTTTAGGTCCCATCACTGTAGTCTAAGAGTCTGTAAGAAGTTGTTTAGCGTCTAGCAAGGAAGCCTTCTTGCCAAGATGCAAATAAACTAGTGGAACATTTGTACGGTCATTTGCGACTCCAAGAGCCTCTGTATTAGACCAAATGTGTGAGAGCAGGGCCGCAGTGTCCTCGTTTCGCTGTATTTAATAATTCTATTAAAAATACACTTATTGTGATACATACTTTCGTAATGATTTCGATCGGTTTTTAAATAATTTTTTTTAATTCGTTGTTTTTTAACTGAGCGAGTAGCCAGGTAGCAATTCAGTGAGTTCAACCAAGATGTTGCACACATATCTAAGTTTTTTGTCATTTTTATTTCATCTGTTATTTTTCATTTTTGTTGATTTGTTACACCATTCGCAAATTAAAAACTTTGCAAAAACCCTGACACAATTTATTTTCATTGCTATTATATTTGTTTTGTAGAGCTGTCCTTCCTTCTAGCTAAAAAATGTTTCTGCATTCATCAAACTTTAACACACGCTCCATGTGGAATAATAAAAAGGTGATAATTTCTGCTATTGTGACTGCGTAAAATTTCACATGAATTATACTTTAAACTTACTGCAATTCAGCAGGTTTTTTCCATTCAAGAGCCCGACGATTGAATCCGTTCAAGTCGAAACGAAATGAGCTTTCAAAAGCTCTTTTTGGATAAAAATTTCTTATTAAGGTTCCTAAAATATTCATAAAATCATTTAATTAGCCTTTGGCTTAAATTAATGTTTTCGATCAAAGTATTAAAATTATTCGTTTAGTTTAGAAAAATCCAATCGAATTATTTTGATGTTATATGCGGAAAAAGTAACTGAAATCAAAGATAACCAAAATGAATTTATGAAAATTTTAGGAACTTGAATAAGGAATTTTTATCCAAAAAGGGCCTTTTTACGCTTCTTTCGATTCGATTCGAACGGATTCAATGATCGGGCCGCATGTGAATAGTTTTAATAGATTTACTCTGTTAAATATTTATAAATACAGAAAAAACTCGAAGAGAAGATAGCAAATCTCGATGAAATATGTTGTTAATGTCGAACACGAAATCCATTAACATTCAATGATCAAGGAAGAGTATAGCATAACTCGCAAGAATAAAATAATATATTGTTTATTTTAGTATGTGCGCATAATATTTATCAAAGTAAAAGTCTGTAGAATGTTTTGATAATAATAATGATGCTATTTTATTTATTCCTCTGGACAGCAATCTTTAAAAATTGTATATTTCGAGTTTTGAAATTAATATGTGGAGTTAGATATTTTCAGCAATTTTTATCCCTACCTCTATTAAGTTCGCTTTATTATTTTCATCTCTTAAGCACATTTACAGTCTATTATTTATATAGGTAAACATAATTTAAAATTGCTACAAATTATTGTTGTCCTGTTTTATTGAACCCGGCGGTTTTTTATCGGAACAGAAATATCAAAACAATTTAAACCATTTTGGGCTGCTGTTCAATTTCTCGAACAGTGCTTTGGGGTCTTCTTTTATGGAGAATCGAAACAGGTAATATAATGTTTTTTACTTTAACTTTGTATCCTTTTAAATCCCATTGTACTAAACAGTCGCTTCAAAAAATATGAGATTGAGCCTTCTGAATTGCCAGCTGAAGGGTTTATGGATCAAAAACTATATTGGAAGTAGCCGTTTTCAGTACATCAGTTTCTTCAGTTCGGTTTCTCCCCACTATCATCTTAAATACCAAAAACAAAACTAAAAATTTTAAAAAATTCAGCGCTTTGTTTTGCGAGGAACTTTAGCATAGTGTAATCTTAAAATTTTTAAAAGAAAAATATTTCGTTTTATACTTAAATTGTATTTGGTTCCAGCAAAATGCCACGTAAAAAATTTTAGCAAAGGCTGTAGCTTTGTTGGAGCTTCGGATGTATGTAGATGATGAGCAGGTTCAGGATTTTCGACAAAACATTTTATTTCATATTTAGCATAATATTAGTAATTATATAAAATAGTACATATCAAGTCGACATGATATTTCATTTCATTGCATTTATTTAAGTTTGAATTCATTGGTATAAACAATAGGAATTACTTAATTTAGTGCTGGAAGTACATTCTTCATTCATCTATGATATTTTATAATTGGCTAGCAAAGTTACAGTTTTAAAGTGATCTAAGTTATTGGGAAAAGTAATCTATTTTAATTAAAACCCAGTGAAAGTCGACATGATATAAAAACGTGATACTTTTCTTTTTACAAAAAATTAAAAAAAAATGCTCTCACGGAATTTGCTCCAGTAAAAAAAAAAAGAAATGTTTTCGATACCACTGCCAACAGTTTGATTTTTTTTCTTGTTTTGCAGAAGCAAAATGCCACCTCGGGAACAAAACCGGCGAGCGGGTAAAAATGTCCTATTTTGTTCCCTTCGGGGAAAATGTGCCATTTTGCTCCCTTCAAACAGGGCAACCGAAGCGAAGCTGGACGATCTTCGATACACAGCAGCTCTGAAAGATCATTCGGTCAATGATATTCCTTTCCGAATGTTAATTCATAGTGGAATATGAAAACCCGCGATGTAGAAAGATTTTAGTGGAATTGTGCGTTTTAAATATGCTTTTGTTAGCTTTTCCTATAACTTCTTAAGATTGTAAGCAAATCTTACAACTCATGTTTCACCTACTTCTAATTGTTGTATCAATTTGAAACTTAGCAAACTTATGCAATTCTGGTTACAATACAATCATATGCTATGTATGTATATATGATGATGGAGGTTAGAGGTGGTTATAAAAATAACATTGAAATCACCCGAACTTAATCAACAGTTATACACGGCGCAAATGATGATTCCTAATGGATCTTCATTTGATCATGCCGGTGTATTTACAGTTTTATATTCTAAGTAGCAATGAACAATTTCAAAATGAAAATAATTTTGTACCTCTAATTTTTTTAAGGCAGTTAATTATTTTTATCCCATTCGCTGCCGAGAGCATATTCAGCCCAATATTCAGCTATTGCCAACAACGAAAGAAAAGTTAGGTTTTAAAGTTTTTTGTTTTGGACTTAAAGATTGTATAGCTTTTAAAAGTAAGCAACATTTTGAAAGTCTTCTTTGCCATGGATTTACATTAGAATTTCACTCTGAAGTTACAGTTGAGCTGAGGTTGACACCGCATAAGCTCTGAAATTTGAAAAGCTGCGCTCGGTGAACCGTTGCTTCACGAAGGCTTTTTTTGCTGAACTTGCGGTGCGTGCAGCTTGAACTCGTTTGGAACGAGAAGAGACGGCGGCGCTGAATATGCCGTCAACTTGTTTTGAAAGTCATTTGCTGCTCGATTGAGCCTCCATTGCCTTTCTCGCGAGATTGCCCAAACTTCCATGAACCCTCGTAATTTGAGGTGACTCGCCGGAGCATAGGAGGCTGCTCGGGTACTCCGCCGCTCCGCGAATTAATCTAGGGCACATGTGTGACAGCGGATGCGGCGCTCCAACGGCGTCGAAACTCGAAAGCTACGCCGCGGTTCCCCGCGGAGAGCTCCAAGTTCCGTCGAACCGAACTAGTTCTAGCGAAAGCCTGAAGAAGGTAAAACAAGACCGGGCCTTGTGCGCGGATTGCCGCCTGTTTGCTGTTTCACGTCGACGTCGCTGAAATTTTTGTGCGTTGGGGCGAGTCTTTTTCGCGGGGTGCATATCCTTAAATTGGGGCGCGTTCAGAAGCTTTTCGCCGGCGGGTTATTACTACTTAGCCTCCTCCCCCCGTGTGGAGTTACATAGTACGAGAATTTTGCTTCCCCTAAGTAGCAGGGCTGCGCACTGCGTGGCCCCTTCCTCCGCAAACTTTGCCCCTCTACGTCAGACAACAAGTGCACGAACTTTTTGGACGTCTTGGACTAGGACCCGATTTCACTTCGATTTGAACGCTTGCTAGTGGCAGACGGTCTAATTTTTGCGGATCCACATCCAGGGCGCTTCCACTTCGTGTGAGCTTAGTTCACTTCTGCATCAGTTTACTTTGGGGCAATCGAGGGGTGTGGGCGCGAGGCCGCGGCAGGTTCTTTTCACGCGAATCACTACAAATTGATTCCTTCGGGAGTTTATAAAGAAAATCCATTAGTCTATAACGTCTACCACCCCCCTCCCTTTGTCGGCGAACTCTAGGTGGCGAAGGGGTCTGCTGTTTGTGCTAACGTGCCTAGGTTTTGTGTTTGAGTGTTTCTAGTGCGCCAGGTGTGTAGCTACTTTTGATTGATATCGCGCAGTCAAACCGCTCAGATTTCGAAGGTATCCGCCGCCCGCCGCGTGCAGAGAAGTCGGTAGAAAGGAATCGCCGCCAAAATGGCTGATGAAGAGAATAAGGTTGAGGAGAAGGAGGAGAAGGGGGAGAACAAAATGAAGAACAGGGGCCGAAAGGGTGCTCTGAAGAAAAAGAACGTCTACAACGTCAAGGATCACCACTTCATCCCGCGGTTCTTCAAGCAGCCGACGTTCTGCTCCCACTGCAAGGACTTTATTTGGTAAGTCTAGCGGATAAGAATCAGCTCTGCTCTCCACAGGATCAATTCGGCTCGATATCAAATTATGCTGCCTAATCTGACAATCTCAGAGGCTGGCTGGAGCCCGCTGATGCGTGGAGCACACAAGACCTAGACTCAGGTCGGGTCAGGTCGCCAGCGTGACTTGAGCAGGGTCACAGCGCTCCGGGCTCCTCCAGGAGGCGGCTGGCTCCCAGTCCCTGGACTCGAACTCGACGCGGCAGTCTTTTCGTCGCCGACATTGTGAAAAGCCGCCGCAGGAACATGGTTACAGAGGCGGGGGTAGGGCCGGAGCGTAACAGGTTGCCTCGAGAAAGAGGCTCGTCGCCCCGTCAACTGCTCCGCCTCTGTGTGCGGGAGCTTTCGACAATTCCTCGCGTCAAGGACCCTTCACGTATCTGCGGGGATTAGGCGAAATCGCTTTTCTTTCTCCCGCATGAGGAAGTCGTAATTAGAAAACACTCAATGCGTGCCTTTGGACGGTCGCCGGGACCCGAAAAGGCCCCTTTGCCATTCAAGTTTTGTTTTACTGACATCGCCTTCGTAATTAATAACAAAGGGGATTCCCCGGGACGCGAAGATATGAAGAAATTGCGCAGAAAGAGAAAATCTTTGCTGCTATTGAATTTTTATAGCCGATAGACTCAATTGCGGAGACAAAATATCCTGTTTGTGTTTTTTAATTAATTTTTAATCAATATCTAATTATCTCATTGTTGCTTTTATCCCCAGGATTTGAATTTTCGACTCGTTTTACACAATTGTCTCTTCTGAAAGCTCGTCATCCAATTTATTTCGTAGTTTCTGTAAATTGAAGGAAAAATAAATCACTTCTAGTTCTTTGTGAAATATTTGTAACGTGCAACGTGCTGAAGCAATCATTTATTTTTATATATGCAAACTTAATGTTCAATAAATATTTAAAAAGATTTGTTGGGGATTCAGCTACTTTCTTTTCCTTACTATTTGATGCGTCTTATTTGCCCATACACGAAAAACAATGCAACTATATTTATCATGTACACTAATTAGAAAATTGTATAATAACCTTTCTGGAGAAGAAAGTTTGGTACTTATGTATGATTATATAATCAATATCTAGATTGAAATGTTGCCTATAAAAATTTTGATAATTTTGAGATTTTTAGTTTCCTGTATTTTTTCCTACGTGTTTTTAATGTCCTTGTTTTTTTAAACAAATAATAATCATACATTGTCGATAAAAAATCCTCATGGTTTCAGCAAGATAGGCCTCAAGTGTGCACGCTATGTTTTAATTGTACGTAACACTAAAAATAATTTCTTCAAAAAGTTTGAAATGCCATACTTTATTTTTCTATTGCAAGTGGATTTCGTGCATAACAACAAAATTTGATTTTTGCGATTACAGCGCCATCTATCACGAATTGAAAACAAAATTTCATGCGTATTTGGTAGCGTAAAATCTGGATCTATCTGTAATAAAAAATAGGGGCTTCCATTTAAAATTTTAATGTTACCACCACCCTTCCACTAAGGGGTTGGGGGAGTTTGCAAGTTTTGTATCATTGGATAACATTTTTAGAATTATTGGAAATTTTTTGTTTTCCGATCCCATGTGTATTTATCGAGATATTTGACCGTTGAGGTACTTTTTATCCACGCTGTGTAAACCTCCGACTACATACAGGAACAATAACAACATCGTGCACTCTCACATTTAAGAGGTACAATTCAGCAGGCACGCGGAAATACTTCAAATTTTATTTAAAGTCATCAAATTGCAATGATTTTTATCCGTGCATGCACAAATTGAAATCGTGTTCTGAAAATTTTTCGAATTAAGTTTTTAACTTGAGTCATGAAATTTTGATGTTATTTTTAGAAACTCATGATAAAATGAAATATGGTCCGACTTTAAATGTTCATTAAAAATTAATATGAAAATTGAACACAAAATTTCAACAGGTTTTCACATTTCTTGCAAATTAATGAACATTTTCATTTCATACACGTTTTCTTCATGTTTGCAAATTTCAATGAAAAGTTTACAACTATGGTGATTTTGGGGAAAAATATGAACTGAAAATTTCATCAATTAGAAGTTGGACAATCAAAATAAATTATAATTGGAACAGAACGTAGTGTTTGAAATAAGTAATATTTTAGCAGCTGACTCAAACATTATTGGACCATTTTAACAGAATATTATAAAAGATTTTGGTAAAAGTCGTCGGCTAAGTTGGATATTTGTTAAAAACTTCAGAACGCTTAGTTTAATTATTGAATCGGCCCATAGGTCACCTTGTTTTTTAATTCTATTAAATGCAAAGTTGGAAATCAATGATCTTAAGTAATGAATTATGTAAAATATCCCTGTTCTCATAAATCGGTGCGCAAAGCCATAACTTCAAAAGCTTTTCATATACCCAATTCACGTTTGTAAGGAGGTGATATGCTTCTTAACTTACTTTTGCATCTTTTATGCAAAATAGGATTGCATTGCAAGATCTAATCATAAGACATCATAATTTCTGACTTTTAGCTTGAATATGCTCGGATTATTCAAATTGGACCAAAGCAAGAACTTCTATATGATTTTGCCTCTGCGTTATTTATTCTAATGCTCTAATTTTGGTTTAAATAAAAAGTATGTATGTAGGTAGGTACTATAATATTAAAACTTTTGGTTTTAAAAAATAACGCCTCCACACGTCCTTATAAACCATGGTCATAATCCAAAAATGTGTGTTATTGTAGTACCTCTTAATTGATCGTTTTTTTTTTTTGTCAAACATTAAAAGTTTTATTTTTCAATTTTACGAAAGATTAAAGTTTTGAAAATAATCACGTTGTATGCTACTTAAATTATTTTTAAAGGATTAAGTTAAGCAAAAAGTAAGATTTCATCTAATTTTCATACTGTCGTTCGCATCGTTAAACAAAAATGCTGAGCAAATTTTGCTTATAAAATTTATTTTGTATCTAATCATATTTTTTAAGAAGGTTTTCTTAGAAGCGTTCCAATTTGAGCCCAGAATTCATAAAACGGCCGCCGTTAAAATGGAGCAACGACAGAATGTATACGCACTTAATGCCGAGAAGGGTTCTCCCAATTATTTCTTTGAACTTCTTGGTAAATACAAATAAAACAAATTGTTTAGTTAGGATGAACAATATCCGCAGGGAAATATCGTAAATGCCACATTAAATTGTTATCCCGACCACCTTCTCCTTTTCCAAGTTTTCATATTTTTGTTTTCCTTATTTAAATATTGTTCTGTTTTTCGAGAAATGCTTGTGGTTTGGTAACAACGAAACGAAGATTTGAGTTTTTCAATAAAATAATTTCGGACAAAATTGGGAATGAGACGTTGACATCTTTTAGATTGAATGATTCGAAGTGCCAATTTTGCTATTGAAATGAAGCTCCTTTAGACGCAATAGACTTTGGTTTGTTTAAACAGAATAAACTGCTGGGAACTTTCTGAAGTGGTCAATTTAGATGAATTGATATTTTATTAGGTATTTATTCCATTTTTGTGGGAGAATTTTATTGCGGGCGAAAATATAGAAAAGGAAAATTATATTTTTAGTGTATATTCATAAATTATTAAACGTCTAATATTAAGGGCTATGTACAGCGTTATACAATTTTTTCTGACCGTCTTCCACAGCTTTTCAGACTTATATAAATATATTGATTTTACTCAAAATAGAAAGCCGTACGTATTTATATTGTGCTTTCTATCTAGGGCATGTGGGATATCATCGTTTAAAGTGCGGTGGGTAGAATTTCATAATTAATTCACTTTAAAATTACGACATGAGGAGGCATTAAAGTCTATGATTTTGGATACCAATACTAGAAACTGTTTTCAGTTCAATTGAATTACGGACCGCCATTCGTCTAATTACTATAAGCTAATTAATAAACACACAAAGTTCACTATTTTCACCAACAAATTTCTAACTAAACTAATCAAATTTGAATAAAGTCTAAAAGTTGTACACATATTTAAATTGAAAATTTCGTAAAAACAATTTGAAATCATTATTTTCTAAAGAAAACAAGTTTTCCTCTTATAGGAAAATTTCACCTGATTTTGAATGCAATTCTTAATTAAATTATTTAATGAATTAGTTGTATGAATCTTGGTGTTTCACAATAATCTTAGAGTAATTCTAGTCAAGGCAAATTTAAATAATTACACAGATGTTTCTTGTAGGAATCGGTGCCTTGGAAGGCTCTTAATGAATTAGAACAACCCTCCCAGCTCTTGAGGTGGGCCTGTTTGGTATTCAGCACGTAGATTTAATATTCGGGTACAAATGGAAATTACAGCACACCTTCCGTAAAATTTTTGCATTTCATTTTTCTGGTTCAAGTCATTTCTAGAAAACGTAATTTTGGCTAAAAACACCTAGAGATTTTACTATTCATTCCCCGAAAGAAACGTCGTCGTACGATTTTTGCTGCTTGAAATCTCGTACCACTCAAGTTAAAACATGTAAATAGCATTTCTCCCAAGTATGTTTACGCGAGTGTCTGTTCTCTTGTCACGCGTGAAATCATTGAATGAATTTGGAACACCTTTTGTTAATGTATCTTTTGTGTTCATGAGCACATTAGAATATATTTAATTAAAATAAGATAGATTGAAAGGAAGACATTGGTTAAAAGCTTTCAAATTAGCAAAAATTATATTAACAGAGGAATTTGAACTTTGATATTTCTAGTATGTTTTAATGTTACAAAATGATTTTCGTGCACTCTATTAAATTAATTTATAATAGAGTAATAATCTCGGAAAAATTAAAGGCAGTATATATGTATGTATACGTATAAAGTCGTTAATACACTTTGCAATGTTAATTGATAGTATAATTGAATCATGTATTTCACGAATTAGATATATACAATGTAGCTTAACAAACACAGATATATAAGAGAAAATAAGAAAAAGTGGCCCCTTAAAATATTATTACCAAGGCGAAGCATCCCTCAGCAGGTCACTCGTAGTAAATTCTATGTTCCTCTGAAAATGTTCTTGTAATAAAGTGATAATCTTTTAAAAGATTAAATTTCAGAAAGAAGGTACAAGAGAAAAATGAAAAATTTCATTTAAACAGGGATTACAACGACTTTAGGGTTTATTAAAATCTGCACTCAATTTAATTTTTAATAATTGCACAGGGACTTGTTTTTACTTGAATATATTTTTTGTGCTTAGATTGAAACAATTTCTCAAACTACGTGAAGCAATCATTTTAATTCGTATTGCTTTCTTTTCTTAATGAAAAGGTTTTACTTTTCCGTCACAGAAAATTCTCATAAGATTTGCTTTTTCTTTTCATTGTATAAAGAGAATAAATATTAAATTTATCAATCATATATCAATCAATTTACGGAAGAAAAAGTCTCAAGTTTTTTAAATTCCAATAAATTCTGAGTTTCGGCTTTCATATTTAGACGAAACCAAAGTATTTGTAGATTAAGGTTACCGGTTAAATTTCCTATTTGTTGGATTGCGTTTGTCTGAGACGGAATATTATTCCTACTCAGCGAGTATATTTCTGAACTAACTTTTTGAATAAACAGCAAATTTCTTATTAACAATTTTATTTTCTATATAACAATTGAAGCAATGTGATATCAGGAAAGAATTCTTTGAATCGAAAATAATTATGTATTTATTATATAAACTTATTATTTTATATCCTCCGGTTCTGTCCCGTCTTGGTTATCCCATTAAAACTCGCCCACATTTGTGTTTTGATTCTTCAAATGTTATGACATATTTTCAGAAACTTATTGAATTGAATTTTAAATAATAAGACATTTTCGCGTTTGCAGATGTGTTTGGAAGAAAAGTTAACCACATCGATGTTTTTTAATAGTATGAACTGATTTACATTGTTTTTAGAGTTCCGTACCTCAAAATTGAAAAACGGAACTCTTATAAGATCACCTTGTCGTCTATCTGTCAAGGTCTTTTTTCTCAGAAACGGCTTGAGGTATCAAGTTGAAATTAATACTAAATACTAAGGTCTATAGCCTCATACTACCGTAACAAATTTAAGTTTGTAGTTTAACGCAATAAAAAGATACGGCCTTTCAAATCGTATTTTCATACTAAATGTCCCACTTACTGATGTGATATTTTCCAAAACCTAGCACTTGAAAATGAAACTTTTTTCTAGCTCAGACAATTTTAATTTTGATTGAGGTCCCAGAATTTAGATAAAAAAGAAAGATAACAATTACTTTTTAATAGTAATAGAAATCAAAATTTACTTTACCAAAACAAAAGTTAGGTATATACTTTAATATACTATTGAAAATAAATATAATATTAATTTCAGCGTAGTGTGAAGGGAAGTTTTTTAGAAATGTGCATTCATTTATTTCAGTTTTTTATTTTAACTTTTATAAAACGGTTATACAAATTTAATTATAGACAGACACTTCTCAACTTTGAAATGTAGGATGAGATATCAATTTACCGTATATGAAATACCATTTTTATTAGATCTGTTTTTTCAAGTAATCTACGTAGTAAATATTTGCACAGTAGAGCTTTTAAGCTTTTCATCAAAATCTCCCTCCTATTTCGAGCTACAGAAAAACATTTACACTCATCTAAGAGGTGCAATCAATTCATAAAACAATTGCCACATTGTTGATTTATTTTGTTAGAACCACGATGATGACAATATTTCGATGAAAATAAATGGTTTATGCGAGCCTCGAAACTGCGAAAATAACTTTTCGAAAGTTTCTCTCAAATATTCCTAGAGAAAGTACATAGTTTTATTTTTCTTGCCTATTATGTTACAGAATTTTAATGGAGTTTGTATATGTTTGCTTACCTAAAATTCATTAATTCGTTTTAGATTCAATGTGTACATTCAAATTTAGAAAATCAAACAAAAAGTTAATGTTGTTTTGGAATAGCATATGAATAAAAATAAAGTTTTATGAAACGCTTTGTTTTTCGGGAAATTGTACAAGTTTTTTATGGCTTTTATGTACACCAATGCTCAGCCAGGAATGTAAATCAATTGAAACTTTTCTGAAATTTGCATAAAAAGTCGAATAAACTTTGTCCCAGAGTTAATTTTGCAATTCCCTTCCGGGCAGCGGGCGAGCAATACGAAATGTTTTCGCCACCAGCCACTTCCTTATATTTTTCCATTTTGTAGAGTGTACCCAACTATGTATCAGCTGGACGTTTGCAGACGAACATATCCTCGGTGAAGGTAACGCGTTCCCTGAGATATTGTTTTGCGGTTTTTAGGACCATAATGAAATTATGGTAATCCAGCGCATTGAAAATGGAAATCACATAAAACAGATCCAGTGTGACGCACTTTATGTTAATCAGAGGAGTATAATACCTGACTCATAAAAATGCAAATTTATCCGACGCAAGGATGATTACTTCACGCTCACAATATCACTATGAGAAATAATAGAGCTCATTTAGGGGAGGACTAATGAAAATAATGAAACACTTCCATAATGCGCTGGAGAATAATTTCAGATCTATTGTACTCCAAGACCACATTAAAACATGGGCAATGGAATTTTATATTATGAAAATAATGACTTTAATATGCTGAAAGAGTAAGCTGAAGCTCAAGCTTCACTTCTATACAGAAAAATTGAGCTCAAACTAAATTTGCACTCGGTTTTTACAAAAATCGAATCTGAGAATTTCCTCACATTTTTAGAATATGAGCTAATGCTTCAGAGCATAATGGTTTTCAATGCCCACGACGCAGAGTCACTAAAATCGTTTTTGAATTGTAAATTAGCAATTTGCTTCTTATTCGAAGTGATAACTTTGAAAATCTAAGCTGGAAAACTGAAAATAACACGATTAGATATAGTTTCTTGTTAAGACATCTAAATATATTACATAAAAATTCAATTAAATATTAAAATAAATCTGTTAAAAAGTATATTTTTTACTTTTATGGGAATATTCACTTTTAATGGTGACATTAGTTAAAGAAGGGGCTGGGGACTCTCTTGAAATATACCTGAATAGAATTATTAGCGAAAAAATAAACCTCTGCGAATTATAAGTAAATGCAAAATATGCAATTAAAAGCGGAAGAATATTCACACAGATTTAGTCGTTATAAATAATAACATTTCTCTCGATCTTAGTATTACAGAAAATATTTCCAAAATAAAGAGATATCGCTACATCTTGAAAATCATGCATTAGTCAGCATACTTTATAACTATTATATTATTATAAATTATAAAATCGCCTTTGATGTCACAAGGTTTGTTCTTAATTTATTGAAAAAAATATCCTAAATATTCGAAAAATATAATATCATATTAAAAAATTCTTTTCTAAAAGGGTTTCGCTAGTTGGGTACAAATTACAAAATACCTACTTTTGTTGAGGAATTAACAGTCGTCGACCAAACAAAATCTTTATATTTGAGTAATGTGTTACATTTGCATTCAAACATTTTTCACCCAAACTATCTTATTGGCTGGGCTGTGAGTCGAGATGCACTTTGGCACTTACAAATTTTAAACTTGCAAAATTATTGTTCTAAATGCTATGTAAGTAGAGCAGGAAAACTCTCCAAAACTTTAAATGTGAATTAATCAAAAGTTTTGAATTAAAAAATATAGAACCACAAATTTTTCTTTAGCTCTTAGGGAGAAGTTTTGCCCAAATCTAGAAATTATTTGAATTCCCAACATTTAATGTGCAACGCGATTTACTTTAGGATGAATTAGGTAACTGAAACTTTAGTAATTTCGTAACTATAGAATTCTAGAAAATTAATCTATGTACATATGGTACAAACGTATCCATAAATATGTATGCATGCATGCGTATTTTATTCATGTTTCACGGTATTGCGGAATGATGTTAATTTTTTTAATGGCCTAATGGTAAACATGAAGAGTTATTTTAAGCCAATATTTTTTTTATGCCCATAATTCTCATATATGACCGACTTGTCTAATCCAGTTTTTACAACATTTTGAAAACGAATTATGTAATCCTACTCCCACCTCTCTTGATGGGAAGCAATAAAAAAGCATGGTAAATACGAAATTAAAGAGCATAAAAGAATCGTAGAGCAAACACAATAGAAAAGTTATTCAGGTGGTAACGAGCAAAACAAGCAGAAGCAGAACATGCAAATTGAGGGGTTCATCCTCTGAACGCAGTGCTAATTGATTGTTGTCATCAATTAGACCGAGTTGCCCATTGATCGCTGCTTCCGCTCATTTACGCCATTGCGATGCAATCAAAACAACTTTGGATGTGGCGGGCGACGACAGTCGACAAGTGACGAAGTTGAAAATGAGCCGAGCGCAAGCCTCCGGCCGGCGCGCGGCGCGGCGGCGTGTCCGCGACAACCGCGACGCTTGAGTGCGAATGCAAATTAAGAAAACGAGATTTTGCTCGCCTTGAGAAGGCGCGCACACATGACGCCTAAACAGCAGAAGCTGTCTTTGGCGAGCTCTCCTAGTTGACGTATGAGCCTAAATGAAATTCTGTCTGTCAATCGGTCACGTGGTACTGCCCTCCAGACACTAAATTGAGCTCTACCTTCAAATCGTTTTGGTGGTTGTCATTCGATTATCGTCTTAATTGGACTAAATTAGGTTAATAAACCTTCTTGCAATTGAGTGCAAGTGCAAAATTTACATTTTACAAAGAATATCACATGTTTATTAGATTTAATTCACTTAGCCAATAGCTTTTTCTAATATGCAATATGCAAAATTTTATCTATTGATAGGATTTTCTCCATTTAGGTACTTTGAACACGCATAATTAAGCTCTTTTTCAAGATCGATTAAATACATAAATGCGAGAATTCTCGAAAAGTAACGCATTTAACCAACTGAAATACTTTTATACAGAAATAAATAGTATCACCAATTTCTTGGCTTCCTGAGACTGTAATATGATTTCGCCAACCATAAAAACTTAATATCCCAAACGTCCTCAACGTCCTATCTTTTCTAATGAGTCAAAAGACTGTTCATTGTATGTTTATTTATGAGGAAAGACATAAACATTCTTGGAAAAATTACTTTTATGACGGAAATTTTAGAATCACTTATTATTCTTTATAATGCATTTCACTAATGAAGTGAAACGACGTTTGCGGTTCAAACAAACTTGATACAGAAATCAAGATAAATTGCGTAAATATATTTTAATAATTTGATAATAATAAAATTTAATAATAATAACTTCTAAATCAATTAACGAACTTTAAAGACATCTTTAACTAGTAATACATATAACGAATTATTTTTACATGATGCGACAATTCTTTAAAAAAAATTAAATATAATGCCTATATTCGCAGAAGATTTTAAAACGTAATAGTTTTCCGCGTAATTTCATTAGTTTTAAATTCCTATCATAATTAATTTGTAATCATGTAAAACCGGATTTGATGGCGCCCAAGAATAAATTCAAGAAGACTGTCATTTTAAAAGTTTATTTTTGAAATGTTTGTAAGATAATAAAATAAAATCGACATAACATCCCATTTTTGTTTAAATGTGAAAAAATGAAACGACGTTTGCGGTTCAAACAAACTTGATACAGAAATCAAGATAAATTGCGTAAATATATTTTAATAATTTGATAATAATAAAATTTAATAATAATAACTTCTAAATCAATTAACGAACTTTGAAGACATCTTTAACTAGTAATACATATGTATAACGAATTATTTTTACATGATGCGACAATTCTTTAAAAAAAATTAAATATAATGCCTATATTCGCAGAAGATTTTAAAACGTAATAGTTTTCCGCGTAATTTCATTTGTTTTAAATTCCTATAATAATTAATTTGTAATCATGTAAAACCGGATTTGATGGCGCCCAAGAATAAATTCAAGAAGAGACTGTCATTTTAAAAGTTTATTTTTGAAATGTTTGTAAGATAATAAAATAAAATCGACATAACATCCCATTTTTGTTTAAATGTGAAAAAATGCAGATCATTTCTGAATCCTTATTAATTTTAAATATTAAAAGCTTGCTACGCTCACTATTATACCTTTAGCTACAAACATGTCTTTGTCTATGAATTACAAGCATAAATATTTCTTCACTTTAATATAATTACACACACTTAATATTTAGTTTTTAAATTTTCGCTTTTTCCTCAGCACCATAAATTATGTAGATTATTCGAATTCTTTAAGAAGAAAAATCCACTTTTTCGTCTTCCAATTGTGTTGGTGAGCTGTTGTTAATCCGGTCCTACATTCAAATTGAAATGCTTCACCAAAAAGGCTTTAAAGGCCTGCTTAAAAAGGGATTTTTATCCAGGAGTAGTAGTTATTCGGATAATGCCGGAAGCGTTATTCGCAAATGACCATTTTCAACTTAATAAATGATGCTTCCGGCTAATTAAGTAGGATTATTGTCACTGGATGGGTTATGTCAAGCCCGCGGACGAAAGGGTTAAAAGAAGAGGGTATTTCAAAAGCATGCCTTCAATTTCATCCCTTGACGCCGTAAATATTTCAGAAGACCTGCATCATTAATTGCTAAAAAAGAGGCAGCTCGTACCATGAGTAAACTGCTTCCTCTTCGACAGCACTTCTCCCATATCAAAACTAACGTAGAATTTTGTTTATCGACCGAGAATTTAGGGGTTGGATTGGGTTGGGTTGGGCTGTGTATCTGCAGGTTGGGGCTGTGCTGGTCAACTTGCTTCCCATAAGGCCATTCAACTGAAATGCTCCACTCAGCACTCGACTGTTGCATTCAGTTTCCGGCGACTATCGATTTTTAGGGTTTCTTAGAAGCAGCCAGGTGATTTTGTATCCGTTGCGGAATGGCTTCAGTGCGATACATGAACCAGCTTGTGGAAATTGCACCCGGTGATGCCCCGGGGTGGTTTAATTTATTTCCAACCCTTATGCACCACTTGTTTTTTTATAGTGTCTTAGGGCATCTTCCTTCCGAGAAAACCACAATCTAGTGTAGCGCATAAAGAAGGCACGGCGCGCATAATGCCGCAGCGGTCAACAGCGTTAAATGGCAAATCTGAAAATCGTACGTTGGTATGTGGGTTCAAAGCCATCAGTCAGCAGGGCTGTGGAAAGAGAAACACTTCAACACGGGGACACCTGCGAACGGATGTGGCGAGCAGGTGGTTGAATTATTGATTTTCCTTCCTGCAATGCTTTGTGTTGGGATTGAATGGTCCGCGGCCGGTGGCATGGCCACTGTGTGGGAGAAAGCTTACATGTTATGTTGGCAGCATAAACTGCTATCGACATATGTGACCACATCAAGGCTTAAATCGATAAAGGATTCTCCCTAAATTACTCGCCGGATCGATTTTTTCCTTTGCGCTTAGCGAAAATCCGTTTTTAATGGGGCTAATCTGGTTAACACATACGCGTCCTCCGTGGGCTTAGAGACGGATAAGCAAAACATGGTCGCTTGTGTTCACAGAATGATTAACGATGAAAGCGGTTTTCAATTGGCAAAAAGAAATTTAATGACTCTATAACTTTTCACAGCATAGAAAATTCAATTAAATTTTAACTCCACATCAAAAGATGCCCTCATGCATTTTTAACCGAACCCATAATTTCCAAAACAAAAGTTATCGTAAACTTTCCCATAGATGCTGAAAATTCTAAAAGATACTGAAAGGAGGAAAAGCATACGGGTCTATAAACCTGCTATCTTAAAGAACAAGGTAAAGCATATTTTCCAAACTTAGTTTTGAAACTACACCATGAGAGAGCTCTTTCAACGTAAATTAAAATTTGGGTTGTACGAAAGAAGGGAAATTCTTTTTTTGCAAAAAGGTATATAGTATACTTTCCGTTTTTATAGTGTAAAGGTTAAAAGTGTACTAATTGACTACCCACGGTTAAAATTTCACCGAAAAGTTTATATTAAACATATGGAGGGAAAAACATGATAAACTCCATCTAAATTCATAAAGTTCATTTATTTCAAGATTTTCTTTTATCTGAGGGTATTCTTTTCTTTTTAAGTGTTCATAATTTGAATAAAAAGAAAAGAAATTGTTTTCATTACAATTCTATCGCATAGCATACTCTGGGTAGAGAATTTGTTGAGCAATTCCTTCTTCCTGCTGGTTGAATTGTATTTCCTAAATTACAACGCTTCATTAGGTATATCAAATAAAAAACTTTTGGTTTAATAGCTGCTATTAAATCAGCAAGATATAAAGAAGCAAGCAACATTCTTGTGCTTTAATACCAGTTCGAGTTTCCAATTATATTAAAGTAAGGCAAATGGTAATTGTTTCTCAATTTGTTAAAAGGTAGTTAGTATTGCAAAAGAGACGTCTTTCTTCATAGAAAAAAGGAAAAAGATTAATTTTGTCCTTATCTAAAAGCCAGTCAGCTTAAGACTAAAACCATAATTTTGAAGAAAAGCGATATTTTATGTATATGGGATATCTTCATATCATTTATAAATAAAAACCATATTAATTAATTAAACCGGCTGCTAGTAATTTGTTTGAAAAGACAAAATAAAGACAACATTCGTATGAAAGCAAAAGGGATAGCAAAATTTGAAATATGTCTAAAATACAGCATCAGTGCTACACGCCGGACAATTCCTGTATTTTCTATAAGAGAAATTACTATATGTTAATAAAACTCAACTTGCACTGAAATTGTACAAATGCACTTCTTGTGACTGCTATGGAAAGTGTCAAGCAAAAATAAAAGAAGGAATCATTTCTCCTCAAAAAAAAAAAAAATTATTCAAATTTTTCAAATGTTAATAGCATTTCTCTACTGAAGAGTGCACCCAATTTTCTCCATAATTTATAAATTTAATGTATTATATTATTTTTATCATAAAAATTTTATATTTAAAATATTTCTTTAAAAGAATCTTTACAATTTATTGGTTTGCTAATTTAACTCTTTTGCAATATTCTTTCTAAATTTTTAATAATTCCATACCACTTATTAATTTTTCTAACATCAAAAACACCGGGGTAAAACCTCTTTAATTATATTTTCTTGAAGGTAACCATACTATTTATGTAATACGTAGGGAGGCTAATTTTAACTTCCCCTTAATTGGATTGTACGTTGGATGTCAAGAAAATAAGTTTTTGGTGCAGTGGCGTGCCTCGAGTATTTTCGAAAATTAAATTTTCCAATCATTCGCCTGACTAGCGCTGCAATGGATGACAAAGATACAAAGCCGTTCAAACAATTTAATTCTTGAGGTGTGTAAGGCGTCAATGATTATAAAAAATTGCCAGCAGGAAAATTCTGCATAAGCCAAGGCAAAATTCAAAGGTTTCGTGCGTTGCATGCATTTGGCTTAAGAACATCGAGCCTTGTGCAATGGCTTGAGGAAGCCGCAAAAGGCTCAGAAAATTAAGTGCTGGCCAGACTCAAAATTCGTGACGGAGCATGCTTTGAAAGGGGTTTACCTCATTGTGGCGCAGGGTTCTTACTTTAGAACCCAGTGGCGCTGTGTGGGGCTTCCGAGGACTGGTCACGCGGATCCGTCGCGCTCACTGGCTTCGTTATATGGGTTGATTACATATTTAATGCAATTTTCATGGCAATGAATATTTAATAAGAAAATCGTCTTTTCTCTTGCGCAGGAAATATTTTCCGGTACTTTGTGGTAAGCCGCCACCTCCTGTTGTAGGTCGGGTTTGTTCCATCCTGGGGATATTTGAGACATTCATGGAGGTTATCCAGTTCGAGGACATTTGTCGTTCGCTTCTTTCCCTTTTCTTGCAAATAAACGAGCTGTTAAAATGCTCCAGGTGTTTGCATGCAAGATATTTTGTTGAGTTTCTTGACAATTGTACGTGACACCGATAGGGCGAATTGATTGAGTGTCCACCCTCAGGAAAAAGGTCGCAGATTGCCCTCCGATAGCCCTATTGCCTTTCAATGGCGCTCGAGTAAGATGTCGGTTTCGGCAACCCTGATTTCAATGACAAAATAAGAAAAAGGGCAGGCATGAGAACGTTTTCAGGATGCTCCACACGTATGGTCGATAAAGTAAATTTAACGAAGTATTAGTGGGGGTGTCATAGTAATCCTTTTCTTTAGCTTCTCGGAAGACCCTTTTCCTTCCCTTTTTTGTAATTTTGCGAGAAGTTCATCCGTTCCGAATGAATTAATGACACCCGTTGGTCCCGAAAAATCGTTTAATATAAATGAAGCAGTTAATTGAACCTTTATAGGGGAAGCAGTAAAAGGAAATTTAATTATATCACCTTATATGAAAAGCATTTTATTACTTTCAAATCAAGCGAATAGTGAACTTTAGTTTAGAGTCAACAGATATTCTACATTTCAATGATGAAAGTTCCTACATAAATTATCCCTAATAAAAACTCTAAGCCGTTTCGATTAGAAGAAGGAGTCCGGGACAGTTAAACCACTGTCTCCAAAGTGGATGTAACTTTTCTAAAAATTGATAAAAGAAAAGAAATAATTGAAAGAAAGCTTGGTTATCTACATATATTCAAAATTTAAGTAATCAAGGCCATAGCTAGAGGCGATCCAGAGAGTTTTTGAAGAAATCCCCTTCTCAAATGTAATTCTAAATCCGCGCCTGCCAGAAGTTCTTCTAACCACGCCGGAAATATTTTTCTTATAAATAAAAGAGCTAAATGCTAAAAAAAACGCCTGGGTCTATTAATTCAGTAAATAATACAATAATTAAAATTTGTGTTTATGCCTATAGTCGGAGACTAACAATATCATTTGTAAAATCATATTAAATTGGCGTCTGAATGCAAGTATTATTTAAGTGAACTTTTTTAATGTCGTCTAAATACATATAATTTAAAATCCTCTCATCTACCCTTTAAACTCCTATATCCAACGCTAAAAGTTTTTACAAAACTTTAATTTGTTGATTAATATTATTAGCAAATCGCTACGAAAAAATAACACCTTTCGTAATGCTAAAATAAAATATCTGGGGAAGTGCACCCCTGCTTATGGGAACATAAAATTCAAATTCAATTTTCCCTAGAAATCATTTTCATAAAATAAAATGTGTCCCAATCAACTTGAGTTGCATTCGTTAACAACGAAAGTGCCAACCAGAACACGTTTTATTCTAGTTCTAGTGATTGAATTTATTCAAAGGTTTCTTCGTGAATTTCAATATATACTAATCAAATTGAATTGAGAAGAAATTTTTTTATTTTCCCTTTTTTCCTCAATTCCTGAACAACACTTTTCTGAATTTGTAGTGGAATTTAGCTGAGAGTTTATTCAGTTTATCTAACTAAGCTGAGAGACCAAAAAATTAAAAATTTACAAGTTTAAATTTATGCGAATATAATCAAACAATCAAACATATGTACACAAAATAATTTAAAAACATGATTTTAGTCTCTACAATTTATAATTAATTCATATATTTATATAACTTTTCGCCAGGATTCTCTGGATCCTCGTTATTTACCTCTCTATTTCACGTAAATGGTACATTTATAAATTAATAATACAATAATTGTTGAGTAACAAAATCGAATATAAAATTATACAATGCATAGTATGATATCTACGTTGCGGGTACACTCACCATTTGACTAGTTAGTTTGTTATTAATTTATTCAATCCATGTACGTAAAATGTGTTGCGCAATATTATAATATAAAACATGAAAATTAATGTAAACAACTTTTATTCATTAAATTCTTGATATTAAGCAAATTTCACTGCATGTTCATTGCAGACAGTCTTATTGCATTGGAAGCAGCTCGTTCGTATTTTGGTTCTCTTCTTGATTGTGTGATTATAACAAATGTAGCAGAAACTAGCGAATTTCTTCTTGTTATAAGTGAGACAATTAATTTGAAAACGCCTATGATACTCACTTTTGATTTGTATTAATTGAAATAGGCGTAAAGGAAACGGTTTAAATTAGATAGATATATGACAAAATGTAAAAAAATTCCAGATTTTTCGATTGCCATTTCAAATGCATTGGGTAGCCGTAGTTTCTAGAACCCATAAACTTATTTCGTTTATTCTATTACCTATCTGGTCTTTTTAAATGAGTTTCGTTCCAAAAATGGAAGCCCCATTCCTTTTTCCTTCTAAGTATTACGCTCCGTTCTAAATTTTCTTAATAGACTATCGTATTATTTATCTTCAAAGCTCAATTAGAAATTTTGAACAAGTCGTGTAATTAGCATTAATTGAACACGTTTAAATAAAGTAGAATATAAATCATATTGTACAGATGCTATTGGATTTAATTAAATACTTTATTTTAGGTCATTTTACATAGGTATTACCAGTATTAATGTATAAAAAAATCTTGAAAAGTATCGATACCATGAATTTTTGATACATTTCATCCGATGCTTTATCGAAAGTGATACTTTTTGCTCAATACTTAGGTCACTGTTGTCTCTAATTCCCAGCAACGTGGGTAAAGTCTGGGTAGCTCCGAAGGACTAAAATCAAATTATATAAATTGTCGCATTATGTTCGCTCAAATGTGGAATAACTTACTATAGCCGCACAATTTCACAGTGCAAATTCGCAAGTATAAAGTCTGAATTAATGTGAATTGCTAAGGTGCAAAAACTTCAGAAAATCGTTCCAAAAGTGTGAAAGCTCCAGACTTTGACGACATTAGCGAGTGTTTGAGTCTGAAACAAAGCCAATTTACCGTGAAAGGCTCATATGCTGCAAAAAGACGCACCTGGATCAAGAACCCTGGCGTAGTGTGCCCCATTTACATCTGGCATGCAAATTCCCTAGCTCAGGCGGGCTCCGCATGTCGCTCCCAACTAAAAGTTTATTGTAGAAATGTGTCCTCCATAAAACTGAAGGAGTCCCCGTCCCCCGAGGTATGCACATTTGCCCCTATTATTTTACTTCTGCAGCAGAACCGCCGGCGAACATATTCCAGCTCCGCCTTGTATGTCCCATTATTTTTGCCCCGCGCTCCTAGGACGTGTTCCAGAACCGCTCCTGTCTGCTCGGGCGACATTATCCAGTAAACTCACGGTTGTCGTGTTATTTTCTTAATAGGACTGCGACGCGGCCAGGATCAAGTCGACTTCTGAGGACTCTGTTTGCAATGCTAATTCAGCGTGTTCAAAACAGAGATGCCTTCGGAGGACGAAAAGGGTTGGATGTCGGACATGAACGGCGCTGCGCTGCTGAGGATGTACGATATCAACCTGCGGAAATAGCCAGGAAATTTCTGTTTTGCCATCGCTACGCCAAACTGTCGCTCACCCTTGCTAGATACTTGTAGTTTACTTATTAAGTTATATGTAATACAAAACATCTCTGCTCGTTCCACTTTGAACAAAACGAACAGTTTTAACACTGTCCACAGTCAAGAAAAATCCAGGAAAAACTAAGGAAATTTGACGGAAACTGGAAGCAGCTACATTCACTTGCATTGTATTGTAATTGTTTAACCTATCTCTCTTGTGTTTGGATGAGCTCGTTTAAAAAAGTCATTGCAATTCAATTTCCTATATAATTGAAGTGAATTTCACTCAATTTTTCCGCAGAGAGATGAAATATATTCTTTCGTAATAGTAAGTAATAGAAAGTAGTAACATACCGAAATTATAAAAAACAAAGATAGTCAACTCCGAGTAGGGTTCATTTAGTAGGCGTTCTGATTTTTAATTTCTCTAGTAATAATTGATCCGGTGTAAGCCAAAACGTTCTGAACGATTTTAAAATATTTTGGTAAGAAGAGACACAAAGGGAAATATAAGGGCATGGAAATTTCGAGAAACACACAAAACGGATTATAAATAGGTTTACTCAAACACCTATTTATAATAGATCGAATTTGGCGCATTCGCTTTGAGACAATTTCCAGACAGACAGTTGTTCTCCTTTTATGTGTGATGTTAAATAATGCTTTCGGAATAAAAACTAATTAATGAATATATAGTATAAATGTATTTGAAATATGGTTTTAAAACCACACCATATGTACGTAGGTACAATAAAATTGTAATGAAGTTGAAAACCTCAGAATGGATACTATTAATAGAAAATAACCCTATTTTTTCTTAAATTCACAATTTCCTAACAATATAAAGTAAATATAAATAGAATATAATAGAATAGAATAGAAGATTTTAAAAGCTGTATACGCTTGTGCGATATTAATTTTGCCATTCAAAAAATGTATATATTTAAAGCCACTGAACCGATTCAATTTTATACATCTTTTCTACGATGATCTAATTCGTAATTTTCGTTTTTAACCAAAAACTGAGGAATTGTGATTGAAAAATCGCTACTTTCTATTTAAACTTCCGCCATTTTGTTAAAAATGGTTTTTTTTAATTTTAAAAAACAATGGTACTTTAATAATATATTTCCTTCGTTTTAATTTGTGACGAATGTACATCTGATACGGCGTTTGCTACTTTTTTAAAGCGGTCTCTTCAAGATGTATCACTTTTTCCAATTATGTTCCATATAAAAGCCTCATGTAGGTTTGGGATACCTATTTTCCCGAAAATTGTATATATGTTTAAATGTATTTTTCCTAGTTAAGTAAAAACAATAAATTTGATCAGAATAAATATTTGGACAGGAAAATCTGCATCTAGCATTACATATAAACTCTTGACGGCAGCTCATTCGGCAATTAGTTCAGCGTTGATTATTTCCATAAATAATAATCCTTCCTAAGTGCGCGTGGAGCACCCTTTATCGATTAACTGAACGATAAACATGCATATCTAAATACACATCTCTTTATCGTCCAAAAATATCTTCGTAAATAACTCAGGTGATATTCGTTCATCTGTTTTGTGCTCGAAACATGTGTAATCAAGCAAGAGGATACTTCCAGTGTGCTTAAAGGATTACAGAAAAATTAGCTTTGAAGCATCCGTAGAGTTTCGTTTGCTTCTATACATGAAATTGAGTCGAAAAAGGGTCCTGGGCTTATGAAAAATTAAGATGAAATTCTTAAGGAATATATTTTCGACAATATTTATCCCTCCGGCAAGAGATAGATTGCCAAGAAAGCTCAATAGTCGAGACTACTCGAAATCCGGCACGGATTAAAGAGAGTTACGATACTTGGGAATTTATTTGAAGTGATTTGTCTACGAATATTGCCGTGGGTGTAATTTAGCCCTTTTTCCAAAAAGACGTTTATATCTCCACAAAGTAGGGGTATTCAATCATGGGTCGAAAGCAGCTATGCAAGATAAAGAACATTTAGGAGAAAATCTATGTTGAAGTCAGAATTGAACATTTCATCTCTTGGACTGCCTCTTCTTTTAGTCAAAGTTGATGCTGATCCAGAGCATAACAAAGGTTTCGTTCGCATAAAGCATTCACACCGCGCATAAATCATGCACGTAACACGTCTCTTGGGGAGTCCCCAAGAAAGATTGCTTTCCGCGATGAATGGATGAAATTGTAACTTTTACTTATTTTGGGTACTTACTTAGTGTTTTTTGTGTTGAAAACTTCGTAACAGCAACTTTTTATATCATTTCTTTGAAATAAAAATGGCCTAAATGCGATAAGAGTGTCCCAAATAAATAAAACCTTTCTTTTACTAATGAGCTTACTGCCGATTTCATTACGAATTCGCATGGGCAAAAAAAGATTAATTACGCGAGCAAGAATGTCACATGTTCAAAGACGGATTTCTCCTGAATTTGATTGCCGTTGGACATTTTTCTTTGTTAGCTTTAACCCTCACCCTTATGAGCATTTCGACATAACAAGAGTCATTAAGTAATTTATTTTATTTTGGAAAAACTTTTATGGAATTTTATTAAAGTTGAGTTTGAACAAACTATTTACGCAATACCAAAAATTTATTCACTTCTGGTATCTTTTGATAACTACGCAATGTTTATTAGCCAGCTCTTGTAAGTTCAGCGCTTTTCAAGAAAAAATTTAAAATTAAATATAGCTATATGTTTTATAAATACCCCAACAACAGAAATACTGAACGCATGTATAATATGTGTATGTATAATTACAAAATAACGTAAAGAATCAGAAGGTTGTGCAAACAATTTATTGAAAATTCACTAAACGAAATTTATAATTTTTTATTTTGACAGTCATTTGTACGATTATCATAGAAATATCGTCTCATGTATCTTTTTAGATATATATAAATGTTACCGTCGTTCATTTCATATTTTGAAAATTCATTAAAATAAAAAGGTTTGACTATACAAGAATTACAGAAAATTTATTTTGATTTAAAGATTATTAAGTATATTTAAATTAGTAAAAAAATATAAATTAAAATAAATTCAATCAACCAATAAACACCATACTCACCATTTGTAAAAATTTAATTCGCGAAAATGTTACATCGCTTTTGAAATTTGGAGTTTGTGAGAAGCTGACGAAGAGATGCGTGATGTTTTTAAGACATTCATCCGATAGAATGGCCAAACTGCACGTTCAGGCTCAAAGCAAACTTGGTATGTTTGGAAATGTTCCAAGTCATCAGTACTTTTAGTAAAATACCTTTAATATGAGTTGGTCATGTTCCATGAATAGATGAATCAAGAACGCTTATCACAAGTTTTAATGCAAACGTAAGACTTATGGGAAGGTGATGGATGAATCGATAATCTTATAAGATACTCGCAGATATCAAACATTTTAGAAGCGTGCAACTTGAAAGAGATACTGGCAAGTCATTTGCTAAAGTGTAATAAATAGGAACTGCAGTTGGAAAAGAAAGGAAGGAGACTGAAAAACAAAGATCATTTTTAAACTAATTTTTAAACAATTTTTACATATACATACGTATGTAAATTATCGATATAGCTTATATATAGGCGCAATTCTACTCCGCTTTTTACGATTAAAAAGAAATAATAGATTTTCCTAAAGAAAGAACTTTTTCCTTTTTTCTTAAAGAATACCCGAACATCGTTCAGAAACTCAATTTTTAAAAAGCAAATCCCACAGGGGGTTGCTTAATGTCAACCACGGCCTCCTAAACTATCTTAAAAGTTCTAAGGAACCTCCATCAAATTACACTTGAAACATTGTTTTTAAATAAGGGAAGAATTTCAAGATTGTATGCGGATTCTTTTCTACATATAAAACATTCAATTCGCTTTTAAGTCGGACACAAATTCCTTTAAATTGACAGTTTTCTTTGCGTGGCTCTCAAAGTTAAGTCTGCACTGTCCGAAGCGACGTGGCACATAATACTTAGCTTTACGTTCCTACTAATCCGGAATAAAAATCTGTCACTAAAAGTACTTTAAGATTGCATACAATTTATTTTATTATACTTTTCCACAAATAATGTAAGTTATGTTATCTTCATAATGCCATGTTCCTTTGTTTTTGAAATATATATTATATTATAAATATATACAAAAATGTATTTCTTTCAAATACCTCATTTATTAATTTAATTCTAGAATTACCCACAACATCTACTATATTTCAGTGAATTGTTTTTTTGAATAACCTTTTACAAAATTGAATTTGTCGCATTATGTTAATCATTTTAACTTAAGCACCACCTATTTAAACATATCATTTATGTACATATCTGCGAATAAATATTTTGATCTCATGGGATAGCGAAAAAAATATGTAAAAACATACATGTATGTACCTATGGTTTTGTTTAAGATTAAAATCGATTGAGAAAAAAAATATGCACTAAATTAGAATTTCAGAAAGTTGGTAATACAGCTTCCAAGAAATAATTATGAATTCGTACTTAAATTATTCGCATTGAAGGCGTTATTATTACTTTTAAGAACTTATATCATTATGTCTTTCGAATCCAGTTGATATGGAAGTTTTATAGACTTTCCCGGTTTACGTTTCCTAAAAAAAAACTTAATTGTTTAGAAAGTTTTTGCATTTTCATTTCAAGCTACACAGAACTTAGTTAAATAAATGCTTCTAGATAGCAAGACAATGATATTCAACAACTTTACAAGAAAGCATAAATCAATCTTTAAAAAATTGATTTGAGGAGAACACCAGACGTGCTGGATGAAATTTAAATACATGCTGCACTTATCTTATTCATTCCGTCTTCTCTGTTTCTCACAGAAATGAATTCCAAACATCACTTCACTGTGAAAACAATTTCCCCAAAGGATTCATGTTACAAACAGCGTTACTTTGCTATGTTATGTAAGAAAATGTCAGAAAATGAAATATGGGTTTCTGCATTCCAAGAAAACCATTTTCAGTTGTAATCTTTCAAATCGGTTTCTGAGAAACTTGTTCAGTTAGCACCTACCCGGATTTAAGTTTCCTTACATCAAGAGAAGGAGCGAGAATTTCACTCGTGTGTTTTAAACTCCTTCATTTAATCATTTTGTGCTAAAAATGGCACCTAAGATACAAAGAAAAGGAGCATACCATTTAATATTGCACTGTTTATTTGAAGTAGCTGCGTTCCATTGGGCCATGCAGAGTACGCCGGAGTATTCCGGCGTAGTTTACATTTTTTCTCTCCACGCGTAATTTCATGACGCTGCCAATTTGACAATTAACAGAGCTACCGGATTGAACATTATGCATTAAGTTTATTTTCGTCATGATATATGTTTAGCACCTACCAATTGTTCATCCATATTTGCCGTCTTAATTTACAAATTCTTTAGTAAAAGGCGAAAGATTTATTCGAGTTTGAAGAGAAACCAGAATATATAAAATCACAGCTATTCTATTGAGTATTTTTGAAACACAAAACCCCTACCGGCGTACTCTGCATGGCCCAATGGAATGCAACTAGTAATTTCTAGAGCAATCCCATTAGGAAAATAGTAGAAATTTGACAATTGAAAACCTAGATCATCATCGTCGAGTTTTAGTAGCAATTCCGTAGAGGAAGTGCAGCAATTTTGGAATACATATTTATATTTTAAAAATATAACAAAAATAAATATATATTATTTTAAAATATTTTGTTAAATAGACGTGTTTAGCTTTAAATAAAAAGATCGCACAGTGATTACAATGAAACATTATGATGAAAAAATTAAAGTTCCTTTATAAAAAGCAATCAAGCGCATGCCAAAATTTTCTCTAGAACTAAATCTCGATGGTGATGGCATGAAGTCGGTCAGCTGTATACTTCTTCCTTCCAGATATAAATTCACCGAAGTTGATTACCTTAAAATAGAACAACATTTTTGCATGACCGAACGCCCCTACAAAGGCGAATTTGACCATAGTATCATAGATTGTTTGCATCTTGTGCTAGTCAAATCCTTTCCCAACCAATATAATTAAATTCTGTCAAAGTATCTGACTTTTATAAAATTATATGCTCGAATTAATGGTAGCATCGACCAGATTCCAAATCATTTTCAAATATCTACGAGATTGTAAATACTATGCATTATTTTTTAAATGAAACTTCTTTACGAGCAAGAATTAAGCGGATAACACAGAAGTAATGGCACCGGAATTCAATTGAAATATTTGAATGGTCCTCAACTCAAGTGAGAAAAAGGAAAACGAGGAACAAACAATTTCCATACAAATGGGATAGGAATTTTCAGAATTACGGATTACGAGTCTATTGTCGAAATTTGAAAAGTCAATATATTCGATCCAACATGCTTTTGGAATTTTCATCAAAATTTGTAAATGGTGATTTTCGGTAGCACAGATTACATAACAGACTGCTGTTTATATATTTTATAATTCTCGTCAGGGGTCACCAATCTTAAGAGAACCAATATCATAATAATAACTGAAACAATTTACTACAGTATACAAAGTATTTAACTTAAGAAATGGTATTGTATTATAGCTATAATACATATAATTCGTTGAGAAGATGCTATTAAGTTTTTTAGATTTATAACTTGAAAATTATGTGTAACATAATCACCTTAGATCTGAAAACGACTAAGCTTGGAATTATATGATTACATATAAAAGTTATGTCTTCTTAAAGAGTACTCATAAACCATAGCAACGACAAAACTGAAAAATGTCTATGAAATTAATAGGCACTTTAAGATTTACGGGTAAAATAAGTGCATTTATATTTGGGACTTTCAGGTGTATTCTTTTTTATTTCACTTCACAATTGAATAGGGATGCTAAAATTTTACCATGTCGCGACGGTAAAACTTTACAAATTAAAAATTATTTGATAAGTCATTACTGGATTTAGCTTATTCTACGTTTCTTGTGATTTCTTCAAATATTTGGACGGAGAGTGTATTTCACCTACTATCAAATACATATTTTTAGACTTTTCGAATTAAAACATTGGCCGTCGATTATATTATTTAATGAAATTGTTAGACTAGCCTTTTAGAAAAATAAATAAAGAATAATTTAAGTTTTATTATTTTAATGGACAAATTCTTAATTATTAACAAATAATTCATTTTTTGAAATATTGTCTATTCGGGATTTTGCTTCAGATGCTTTTTATTTTAAAGAATGTTGATACATCAGGGTTATCATCAACTTCTAATCAGAAAAATTAAAATTCTTTTTAAAAAGTTATATAAATCTTCTTCATGCCACTCTAATTACCTATTTATTAAACATTATAAAAATCCATAACCTTCAATGACAATGTACCAAGTGAATGACAATAAAGTCATTTTGATCGGTCGATTGCCATTAAGGTACAACATAAATTAAGTAATTACGACTGTCGTTATTTAGTCATAATTTTACTATGGCACTTAAACCCCCCATTTTTTATAAATTGAATTACGACAACCGTAGGTAAAATTTTATACCTACTTTATATACATATTTACGGCCCTAATAGTTGTACATTTATATAGCGAAATTTTGCTCCCGACAGTCAACCAATTCTAGCCTAAATTACGCAAAAAGATTCATAGTTGGAAATGTCCTCCACGAGCAGGGAATAAATTACAAAATTATCCCTTCTTTCGCACATTTCATAAGCAATTACCCGTTAATTACAGTAAATTCCATTAAGTAGAATTAAATTGTCCACAGTCCGTTAAGTTCGCCACTAAATTCGGGCAACGGACCCTTTGGAAATTTGTTCTGGTCATTAATTGGGGACATCATTAGGACCGTAAGAAGGTCATAAGATGGTGTACTTTATCGACACTAAATCTGGGGTTTGATCACAATTAATCAAAGCCAAAATGCAAAACGTAAAATGGCAAGGAGACCTTCCGCTGAAAGCCACTTAACCCTAGAATTTCCAAGGCGACAAAGCACTTTTGCGACGGATCTTCTTAACTTTTGGTCTATTAAGGCTCACGGTAACTAGCCAGAGATCTGCAAGTATTCGCAACCTCAGATCTAATTAACCGTCATAAGCAAGACATCCCTCATAATCCAAGGCAGTTGTGCTCCATTCAGCACATCTGTGCAACTTTCTGGGTAAGTCCTGGTGAATGGTATCAAACCAACCCAAGCGGTCTGCTCATAGCCCAGAACTGGGTCATTCCTCTCCAGAAACGAGATTAAGACTGGGCTTTGATGCGCGGCGAAATGACTGGTCCTAAACACCTTCGGCTTAGCACGAAGGCCGATCATTTTGAGGATGGCTTCGCCTTCGTTTGTGTGACTCAACAAACACTGCTCCCCAGGCCTAGGCCCAGGCCACAGCACTTCATCCATTACGTCATATACTTAACTCGCGCATATCCTCCGGGTGTTGTCATCAAATTAGAAAAGTTTAATAGCCGCCAAGCGGCGTTACTGTGCCTAATGGAATAATTTCAACAAATAGCGGAGACGCCTAATTTCGAGATGAACAAACGAAACGTGAAGGACACTTCGCTTAATAATCGGCGGAACTATAAAAACAAAGGCGGTCTTACTGTTGGCAATTATTTGCACGTTTTGGACGAGGTTGGAAAAAGACCAACACCGGAGTTGGCCATTCGAGGAAGGAAGGAATTTTCTTTTATTGCGCTTTTATGACCGTAAAGGACGGATAAAATTTCTGATGAAGAAAGGAGAAAGCAGGCGCAAAAACTAAAGGCTGCCCTTTTGCAAATACTTGCCGTAAACATCACTCAGCAAATAAGTCCAATGATGAGAAAAACTAAATGAAACCTATTTTTGGCAGTTAACTTTATTTGATATTATAGCATAAATAGATCGAACGAAAAAGTATCAAATTGATATTGCAACACCGATTAAACTCAGTTTTATTATGTATTTGTAACTATGCAGAACTGATTAATTATTTTTTTTACTGATCTCCAGAGGCCTCGGAAATAGTTCATGCTTCAACTTAGTAAACTCTATTCCACATATAGCAGAGAAGTGGCAAAATTTTTACTTATTTGTCTACTAAGCAAAAAAGTAGTTTAGAAATTGTCTCAAGCTCAATATTTACTTCAAAACAAACTCAAATTTTGAAAGTTACATTTAAACAAATGTGACCGCGAAAAAAACGGCTACATCTAAGTAAATCAATATCTTAAAATTAACATCATTGCTTAAATTTTTGTAACATTTATAGGACTTTTAATCAAGCTAAATTCTTTGTTGGCATTTGTGTAAAACTCTAAGAAAGTATAACAATCGTTCGGTTTTTTCTTTAATATCGTTCCTCGTCTGGAACAATTCTAATATTATAAGCAAAGTCCTGGGTACGATAGTTAGTGGGGTTCTAAAGCCGGCTTTGGAATTTAATACGAATTTTTAGAATACGAATTTTTCGGTAGAATCGTAATTTAAAAAAATTAATTTTTGACGACACTCCGGACATCTCAAATATGGTTTACAAAATTCACCTTTTTTTTGTTATACTTTGTATGAGATGTATTTTTTTTTAATTTCTTTAATGATAATTAATAACTAACGTGAAATTCTTTTGTTTCCATTGTGTTTTTCATACGCTACTTTTGATTTTCATACACTAAATCTAAAGATTCAAACTATTATTTGAGCTACATTTTAAACTCCTATAACATAATCTGTTATTTTGTAACGAATTAACGCCTGCTGAATAAACTTTTTAAAAACGCTAGAATATATTTATGAGATTTTGATTGAGATTCTTTCGAAATTACAAGATTTCAAAATCCCCTACTTGTATGAGAAATAAAAATATTTCAGCTCTAAACAGTATTTGGGTCCAGGACACCTCCTGTGTAATTTCAAGGTTAAAATCCTAATGTTCTTTTAGAATTTCGGAAATTTTGAATCCGTTCGTATATTTTAAAATTTACGTAGAATATATCTAAAAATAACAGCCGTTTTTTAAACAAAATGTGTATTGTTAGTTCTATCAATAATTTCGGAATTAGTTTCATTTTTCTCGAGTTTTTCCAAAATCCACGATTATTTAGATTCGAACCTTTATTTATTTCTAATAAAAGTATGTTAAACAAATAAGGGTTCCAAATCATGAAACTATTAAGCCCTTTATAACGATTTTCCAAATTAATTAATCAAAATCAAAGTAATTAGGCTTTCTTCTTAGTAAAACGTAGGCATCTCTTATGATTGAGAGAATTCAAATATTATGGTTAGGGTGTTTTACTTAACCTCAAATACATTCCACAAAATTTGCTCCGAATTCTGGTAAAGGCATTTGCGTGTTTTCTCATTAGACAAAATATTATTTTCCATAAACATCAAGGTGCTTTTCAATTTTCTTCATTCCTTTGGACGTACCATCGTTAGACAGCCTCTTTCTGGTTTACAAGGTTTTTCAGCTGACTTATCTCGGACATAATTTCAAATTTTTATGTTTGCCGTAAACCTCTATATCCATAGCATCTCTACCTTCCATAAACTACAACACAATATTAATGCGTCCCCTGGCGACGCAAACAAAGTGCCTTCCTCTGTGGCCCTTTAGTTCTCTTAATCCAATTATCCAGACTCATCAGGATCTGAGAGATAAAGATTTTTTTTTTCCAAGAACGCAATTTATTGGGAAAGGAAAAAGTTATAACTTGGAATTATGAACTGTATGGCTCTTGTAAGTCGTAAGTCCGCCCTCCCAGTGTGGAGCTACGACCCACCCTTAAGCAATTTCTCTGCTATTCAATTAATAAGAGGGGCATTTGTGGCTTTCGCAGATTTTAATGTGATAAATAATGGAAAGCATAGCACTAAGGTGTCCGTGTGGTGCGGGCGCAAGAGCGGGCGTGGGCGGAATCAATAGCTGCTTTTTCCCCTTAAGTAGACATGTCACTCACTCATTGAGTAACAATCCCCACTATCAAGCAGGGATCAAGCCCTACACAAATACCCTTGCTATGGTTTGTCCCCATAGGGCGTTTTAACGAAGGTCTTGCGGGGGAGGCAGAGCCCTTCATCAGGCTTGAAAAGTCTTCTGTTTCATCGCACCCGAGCAAAAGGGCAATGCTTTTCAAATATTTAGTATTCCTTTAGATAAAATTTATCTCTACGTGGGAGAATCCTTAAATTTCATTAAAACATCTTTTTGGAAAATATTTTTCTAGCTTTAAATCAGTTCTAACCGATTTTCGTAATATTTAGGGAACTGGTGGCAATTTCGACATATGATTTCATCGTCGTTGGCATTAGTATGAAATGTTGTTTTCATCTACATACATATGTATATGAATAAGAAAAAGCTAGCTAGCTACCTTAAACCATACTATTAAATGTGTTCGATCCGGTTCCAGGTTTTGCAGGAAATTTTGCATTGAATTGAAATTTTAAAAACCGTCACGTATATAAAGATTTTAAAATTTTGCGAGGGGGGAATGAAATTGCCATGATATTTGTCCATCCAAACTTCAAACCTGGAAGCACATAAACTTTTTTATTAAGTTTTCGACGCAAAGTTGGTATAAATTTATTTTCGAGAAATAAAAATTGTTCGATATGGGTAACTGCTCATAAATTTCAATTCAGTGCAAAATTCCCTGCAAACCCTGGAACTGGATCGGATGTGAAAAGAACACAGCTATTATATCATTTTATCGTTGTTTTTATTAATTGAATTTTGTTTAATAAAGTCTCTAGAATGATGAAAAAAAGGAGGCCAGACAATAAGATTTCTGATTTTAATTACAAACCGTAAATATACATTTTTATGGATTAACATTTACTGGTACCACGACAGCACTAAATTACAATGAAAACTTTCGTCCCAAGAAATGCGATTCAAGCCATGACAAGAAGTCCTAGTTCATAATAAGATGCACTCCGGTCTATGTTAATTTAATATACTAAAAAACGTCTGACTTCAAAATATGTCCATGAAAATTGTCTGCTTAAAGGAAGACACGATGAAATGATTATACATTTGAATGTTTTTTTTTTCTTTTTTAACAAACACAAACAGCCTTATATTTTGCTTTTTATGGTATAATTTTTGTAATTAATATGTAATTAATATAGTCTGCGTAACCATGAAATAATTTTCATTTTTTATATAATACTATAATAATTACGAAAAATATTAATAATTTTTTAGCGCAGCAGGAATAACGTCTGCTGTCTGTATCTACCTTTTTTTTCAAGTTTACTGCACTATTCAACAAAAAAAAGGCAAATATGATGGTATTGAATTACAGCCCTTATTTTTTTCAACATCTTTGAAAAGCTGCCATTTCAAAACATAGAAAAACTATTGGCCGAAATTGCTAATATTGTTTAATTTATCTACTTAGATCTTTACATTTTATCATCATCTGCCGAACGATGAAATCATTTAAAATTTTCTGCCCCCAACCCGCTAACCTAGGTATAACAAATGTAGGAAATCTACGATCAATTCCACTCGACACGAAAAGTTTGTCTTTGGGGCGGAGTTCGGAAATATTTAGAAACTTTATAAAGCCTGACCAAAGTGCACAGTTTGCCATATTGCGGGGGTTGCGGGCTGCGGCTAGCCATTGCGGAACTGTAGACACAATTGAATTAAAGCAAATCGCGGATGGTTTATAGGAAATGACTGCGGTGTTTGCTGAGACCAGATTAAATCGAAGCAGTCGGGCAGCATTGTGCGTGAATGCTTCTGGCTGCACTGCGTATTGACAAAATATTTAATTGCTTCAGAAACCGTGTCGTTAATTTCATCGTTTTGGTTACACGAGCAATGTTGAAAACTTTTCCTTCTCTACCATCTAGCGAGAGTTAAATAAAATTGCTGAAATTAACAAACAAATTATAATTGCTGGAAGAAACTTTAATACTTTTGTTTATTTCAAATTACCAAAAAGCAAAAGGTTACTAAGTTTTAATGAGGTTGTCACGATAGCCCTAATTAAATAAAACATGCTCCATGCCAAAGTTAAAATCAAAAACAAAATGGTTAGCCGAATTCGAACATAAAGTAAAATTTTAGTGTAAATTATTAGTAGCAACCGAGTTTTTAAGGAGGGAGAAAATATTTCACCAACGGAACAAAATAGGACCTTTTTACCCGGTCGCCGGTTTTGTTCCCAAGGTTGTACATATTTATGCAATATAATACATTTGGAGGCTTGCGTTTACGAATATAACACATTTTATTTAAATCTACGATTAATATTACTTGTTTATTTAAAATAAGTTATTAAAACGTTGGAATGCGGATCAAAAATTATATATGTATGTATATCTAACTTTTTTGCACGATACTTCGATGAAATTAAAACTATACAAAACTATGTTATCTGTGGCCATTGGTTAACTTATGATAACTCCAAAATTGATGATGCTTAACATGATTTTGGATCACTTCTTTGTAGTACACTCGTAATAAAGTTAGTGACAATTCCACTTTTAAACGCCTGTACTGAAATATTTTAATTTTGGAGTTGTCATTAGTTTTTCAATGGCCACAGATATACATAAACATACATAAATGTTATGCATAACGATTAATCATTAATCTCAATCTTAGAAAGAAGAAGTTCTTTTTTAAATAAATTTAATTAAAGTTTACTTTAACTTTTGCACTCCTCTTTAGTTATTTACAATAAAATATTTAATTTCTTAATTTAATTTTTTTGCAGGTATGTAGGACTTCTCAAAACAAAATGAAATTCCAAGCATTCAAAAAATATTTTCCATAAATTAAGTGAGTATACAGCGTTTTAAATATATGGGCTCTAAATTAAAAGTCTCAATTTCTTTTAAGTGTTTGGCATTTAAATAAAACTGTGTAGTTTGCTTGTGAATTCGTGAATTCTAAATGCGGAACTTTTAGTACTAATCGAAGCGAAGCCATGTTAAATATCCATCCAAATTTGGTTTTACACGGTATTTTTTCACACGATTTTGAAATAACACGGTGCAAGAAAACAGCGCTTGTTTAAAATTTCAAAATTATTTATTGCCATGAACTATTGGTATAAATGATGTGAATATCGTTTTACCGATTTTAAATATTAAGTGTACATTTAATGTTTTTGTTTATGAATTGGAAGTAGTATTTATTCCCTGTCTGTTTTCTAATAATGAAAATAAAATATTTACTTTATTACACATTGCAACACAGTCATAATTAACAACTAGTTTATATTTTTTAACTTAAATTAAATTACTCAGAATATAATCATTGAAACACATTTTTCTGCTTCCGCTTATACATATGCCCGCTGATCTACCTAACGAGTTTTTAGCTGAATTATTGTTTGGCTAACGATTGCGAAATGATAAATTAGTATTTGTAGCCTTTTGAAATACGCAATAGGAATGACAAACTTTGTTCTATTCATAAAAAGGAAAGAGTCGAATCATCGCATCACAATTCAAAACGCAACTTATTTCACAACATGAATGTGTTTAAAATGCGAAATAATTTAAAGCTTATCGCTTTGTGTGTAGAGCCAAGGCCTATGAGAAAGGAATTTTTAATATAAAAAATTCGCAATAGTGTTATTTCATTACTCTCCTCAAGAATTTTATCCTTTATCCGTCTTTTTATGATTCAGGCAAAATTTATGAATTAAATTTGCATCAACGGATATTACAAATAAATGAGTTTCATTGTATCCATTTTATCTGTTCAATATTTCTACAGTTCAAAAAGAATATGTAGTTGGCGTACAAATCTTACTTCGTACGAATTTGGGCTTTAAATATTAAATGTATATATTTATTTCAACATTTTTATAAATGGGTATTATATTTTGAGCGAAGGTCCTTTAATATTTCTTTATTCTCTTCATCATAACTCTTCCGTGAAATATATGAAAAGGTCCGTACTCCTGTTGTCATTTTAATCTTTCGTGAATTAAGCAATTTTCCTGTTTACAAGCAAAAATACACCTACAACGACAGCATTACTATTCCATGGCATAATTAATTTATAAATAAAAGGCGTCTAGAGGCGTCAGAGAAATGTTTGCAGTTCGCAAATAGTAAGACATCTCAAAAGTTTAGTTTACTCCCCCGTGTTAAATTTTGTAAACTCGATAAGTTTCTAAATTAAAATGGTTTAGAACAAGCAAAACAAGAAAACACATGTAAAATTGTTATAACTAAATAAGTAACTAAGTAATTAAGCAACTTATCAGACCTTAAAGTATACAACACTTAGCCAGATACAAAAATGAAATCATATAAGTTGATTGATTATACACAACCTTTAAGATTTTACGCATGGTGACGACGTTGTGTGGGTTTGAGAGCTGATTTGTTTGACTTCTTTTGAGCTCAATTTTATTAAATAAAAAGAGAGATTCGCAAGGAAATTGATAATTCATGTGGGGCGTAATCCTACGATGGTAAGAAATGAAACATAAATGCGCTCCAATTACACAGGCCATCCCTATAAGAGATGTCTGTCTGCGCGGTAATTTATGAGTCGAAATGGAATTTTGCTCACGTGAAGCAAAAAGTCAGCCTCACTTTTGACTCGGGAATCGCAATCTTGCCGACGTTGCCCTAATGTCACAAAAATAAATTCTTCAGACATTTTTACTTTGATTTGTCTGCTGGAGAAGACTTCTGTCGCCTTGGTTTATATAATATTAAACACGAAAACAGCATTAGGTTTCCAGGCAAAGGTTCATCAGTGTAAGCATTTTTACGCTGAGAAAATCAAATTGAACGAAAAGTTGTCAACCCACCTTAAACCTTAAACCTCCGATGATTCAAGTGCTTAGCGAAAATATTATCTTCAGGTGATAAAATATCACACAACTTTCCCCCACATCCGAATCCCATTGAATTCGTTTTGCGCTCGTTCCGCCCAGTCACTTTGATTGCTACAAACCCCTGCAATTAACCAGAGAGGTACATTATTTGGTTTTATTGTATTCTATTAATTTCAACGACAATATGTAATTAGAGGTTTGCAAACCATGGCTTTCTGAGTACCTCTCATGGGCGATTAGTCAGTTTGATACATTGAAAATCTACATAATTTAAATTGCATTCTGTTTAAACAGTTCACGCAATTTTATTTTTTAAATAAATTATCTGAAATAAGAATAGTTTATTTGATGATATAATGAAATACAACCTGAAATATTGGCAACATAACGTTATAATATTTTATATATGGTAAACAATTTAAATACCAATTTTCTTCAAACTAGTATACATATACATACATATTATTTATATTTTGATATTTTTCATATATACCTATGCTCAAGCTCGCCTGAGTTTCGTACCAGTAACAATTTGGCATAAATTAAGTTTTAGATCTCCTCATGAATTTTGATGAAACTTTTTAGAAATAGTCATTTAGGGTCAAACGTGACTGATATACAAACAACATTTGGCGTTCACTTATATTTCCTGATATATTTAATTTTAAAATTCGGAAAAGTGATAGTTTTCCGCCGCAATATCTCCATGCTTCGAACATTTGTTGGTGAAAATTATGGAATAACCTTGAATTAAATATATTTCCACCGGACTTCTACACGAGTGCTGAAATTAAGAAAAAATGTACTTTATTTCGATTTTTCATTTTACAATACAAAAACAATATTATACTTATGTTTAATTCGTTAATTTCAAAAATTATTAAAAATTATTTAAGAATGAATAGTTGGAAATGTCCTTAATTTAGAGTATTTAATTCACAATAAAACTTTGTGGGTATATGCAAAAAACCGTGGCGGTATTATGTCAATTTGCGAAATTTCAAAATTAAAAATCTCACAAAGTACATACAAGTATCCGACAAATTTTTGGTTGCATATTTCTCACTTTTGACTTCAAATAAACACTCTTACAAAGCCTCATTAAGATCCGTGAGGAGACCTCAAACTCAATCTGTTCCGAAAAATGAATTACTTTCGAATAACGAACCTTTCATAACGAACAATTTTTATAGGCAAAACACTTTCAAAATAGCAATTCTGAAAACAATTTCCCAATAAGGAACTTTAATGACATCTCTATAAAATGACTACCTAGCTCAAAATATGTTCCATTATGAAGAATTTTAGTTACTAATATTATGCAGGGGGTTTCATTCAGGTCTGAACAGGGCAATGCCATGTGGTCCTGAACCACTTTAGCATGAATAGCTTCCGAACGCGAAGACGAATTCGAGTTAGGTTTTTTTTATGAGAAAGGCAACAAGGTAGGGAAGAATTTCGATCTTTTCATACAAAAAAAAATAAAGAGCCAAAGTCAAATTTTTGGCATTGAAATTGCTATTTGCAAAATTTGACGCGACCTCTCTCGCTTATTTGCTGAGGAATTGGGTCGCCAGAGGTGTCCTTAGAAAGCCAGAAGGCTCAGCTTTCTAATTTCTAACATACTATGTATCAACCAATATCCTGAAGGACCGATTTTATGGAGGAGGGCCTCCGAACAAATGTTAATCAGGAGACCATGTGGAATCGATTGGCATTCCCCTGTGCAGACCGCAACGAAACACCCTGTATATGCTAAACTGGGTTTGCTTGTTTTTTTCTTTGTTTCTTCCATCTTCACGCCTCAACCCTTCAACCAAAAATGTAATAGCAAGATGGCAACAATTTATACAGACGTGGTTTTTAACAATACAAATAAATTCGCAACAGATCTGAACAAAGTAAACAATTCCTTGAAATTACTTTAACTAAGCTAAGAAGATCTGGGACAATATATGCAATAATTCGGACATTGTTCTCCTTGAAACTAATTACATTTTGTGCGTACAAGGAGCAGTCTTCCGCCTTGAATTTTCCTTCCTCCAAGAGTGTGATTCTCGGAGGACGCCTTTGTTCGGATGTGAGCACAGAATCCGTCCAGGATTTAATTGTGCTGTCGACAATGGCATGCTCCAGTTGCCTTCTAAGTGGCGAGAAAATTTAATAAAAAATGAAATTTGCGGACGACCCTAATTAACTTCCTCAATTAAAACAAAGAAATGCGGATGTTAGCTGCGAGCCGTGAAGCTATAGGTCAAATTGAACACGAATGGATTCGAGTCGACCTGGCGCCAATTGTGGCTCTATGGACCTCGTGCAAATTGAGGTAGTACGTAATTTATTGCCTCCAAAAATCCTGAGAATCAATTGGATATTCGTGATAGAAACCAACAGTCTATTAGGATTTCGGATCCAATTTGCGGAAAGAGAAAATTTGGTTTTATACATTTATTTACCCAACAGACAGGTAATTAATCCGCTTATCGCATGGAAACTGAAAGTGCCAGCGAAAACAGTTTTGTTCGTATTTAAACAAAAGGCTTCTACTTCTCTTACCTACAGTAACCACGGAAGTATCACGGATAAATATAAATTTTCCTACACCATTTTGTTCAACAAAGTTGCGATGAGTAATCGATGGTATCTGCCAAATTAATATATACCAGGGCAAAATTATGTAATTGACTTGTCTCAACTGTTGCTCAGCGCCTCTAGACAAACGAAAATAGCCAATTTGAAATGTTGGCGATTTTGGCGGAAAATTTTACTTAAGCTGGCAATTTCAATTAGTACGGTTAAATTGAGCCCGCTTTGTTCAATGAGTTGCGAAATCTGTGCAAAATAGTAATTTCCCTTTCCAATTTAAGCACAAATAACGTTCTGTCCTGCGAATATATTTTCATCAATTTCTCAGTCTGTCCATACAGATCAAAATCCTTGTCTTTTTCGACTAATTTCTTTAGGGCGTTCGTTTTTAACGAAAAGGCCCCTAAACTGCTGCAGCAAGAAAAATGTTTCCTTTGAGAGCTTTCCAGTGTAAATAGAACAGAGCCCGGGGACATCTACCCCATCCTCGAAATTTCCTTCTCTGACAAGTTCGGATTGTGGAAAACACTTTCATTTATCTTTTTCTTTGAGTAGCTTCTTACCACGCCAAAAGAGTTTTGAGTTCTGTTTTGGGTCGTTCACTGCGGGAACAACTTCTTCGGGCGAAACCTTGCAGAAAACGCTATATAACTCAATCCTTGACAGCAAGTAACAGTTTCGCTTCTGGCACTTGACATATACTGCAGTAAAATATTTATTTAGGTTAATATGGGACAATACTTACATAAGTACATAATTCGTCCAAGCCTTGCTCTTCGGTTCTCGTAAAACTTTTGTAATACCAACTGTAAGATGGTTTCTCCAAATTAGTTTGTATGAACAGTTTTCAACTTTAAGTTCCGATCTTTTGCTTATGACAAACATGTGATAAAACATCCCAAATTTCTTGAAATCATTGACCTAAAAAAACTAAGTGGAAGCGGAGATTAAATATTAATGCCTACTACCATACCTCCTTGACTGAACGTCTGAATACCAAAAAAAAACATAATTCATCAGGGTTCAAGAGCTACAAATTTTAAGCGAATTTTGCTGAGTCTTGAGTCTTGAACTGATCTTTGTAAATCTTCAAATTTTAAAATGCATAAAAAGAAACGATTTGAATGAGTAAAAAATTCAACCGTAGGACTTTCGAGTTATTAATTGCTTTTCATTCTTGATGAAGGGCGCAATCAAATACAGAAAACGCTCCTAAACCCTCGTGACTTCACTGTCATTTTATCTTTTAAAAAAATACTGGAAATTATCCTGGCAGTATTCTTGGGAGCCTTCCGGTCCATCTAACTTCATTCTTTACGTTAATGGTTTGCCTCCAATTCATTTTCATGCTTTATATATATTAAATGGTTATAAATTTGCCTTTTGGTCCCAAGTAATTTTATTTGATTTTAATCCTCATGGATTTTAAAAAACATACATCTTTATGGCTTCAGCCATTTCTTTACTGGTCTCACGCTTTCCGCAATTTCTTCTTTAGCAGCAAGTAGGGAATTTTTCTAAAATCGTAAGACTTTTATTACTCACAACATTTTTAGGAAAATTGAAGCTTGACTACTCATTACTACATTAATGCCTTTTTTTGCAATTGGTTATCCACCCACCAATTTATTGCAATTACACCAGATTAAAAGAGATAATCTTTGAACTGATAGCCTTATTAATTGAGAGTGATTAGTGCCTCCTTATTACTTTAATGATTTTCCTCATAAATACCATTAATTTTTCTTGCGGCATTGAAGGAAATATGAAAAGCTATTCATTTATAGCTATATACCAAGTATACCAAGTTTAATGAAAATTCAAAATAAATTTAGCACGGAGATACCTCAGCTTTAAATAGAACTTTTAGCTATTGTGTCAAGGATATTCCAGTATGCGGGGAAAAATTAATTTTCTCTTTTCATAAAAGTTAAAATTGAAGATGCAAAGTCCAAAACCTGGTGGATTAATGAATGAACAAGGTATTAAAACATGCCTGCATTGAAAGAGAAAAACTCTTAATGAGGTGATGACAATGACGTGCTCCGTCATTCTCCATGATTAAACAATCAGTGGATAATGCCTTGAAGGATTTATATGACCTAATGCATGGCAATTGTTTGATTAAATTTAATGTGTGTTCATTAAAGCACTGCAATATCGAAGCTTCATGATACTTGTTTAATTAATTATAATAACTTGTCATTTTGTTGTATATAAATCAACTTTGTCCCTTCTTAAAATATAAAATAATTAGCTCTGTGGGACATGTCGAAGCCAATGCCTAAGCGACATTTTTCTCTTTGTAAAAAAATTTATTTTTATTTTAATGTACAAATATAAATAAAGAACTTATTACTTAAGAGACGCTTGGAGTAGTATTTTTCACTAACAACAAATAGTATACTTAAAAAATGTCCTTTTCTTTACAACATTTAATACTAACTGGTAGCGTTTTCGGGTGTGAACTATGGTTAACTACATATGCTACATTTCAACATCAAGATGCTAAATACCTTCTTGATTACATAATGGATTCAAAGAATCCCATCGAATTTCATTTAAAGTCTCAGATACCCGGCGGAGTGGATAATGTTAGAGATTAAAGCGAACAGACGATTTATATGGATACCTTCAAAACGCAAGAACTGGTAACGATTTGGAAACTTTAGTTTCAGTGCAAAATTTGTATGGTTTAATAGACTTTATTATAAAATATTTCGTGTATTTCATTAATGCCGAATCTACAGCGGTAATACAGGCATGCAAAAACATTTTCGTCAACGTCAAAATACACTTTGGCCTTTTGACGGAAATTACGGGTTCTACTTTTGTTATAATATGTACATATGTATAACCAATATAATTCGTGCAAAATATTTATTATTTGTTTTAAAATTGTTTATTATAGTGCCGCCAAAGGTGCAAACAGACAAACAAGCTTTAATTTTACAAATCTATAAAATACATACCTTAGTACAAAAGGGCTTATAATCATGATCTTATTAGACTATTCACAAATTCTTCAATAATTTCACAATTATTGCATATCGCTCAAAGAGGGTAAGATTTTGTAGTACTCTATGATCCTCCTTCGGCCATTTGCAACGTATGTATAAATAAACTTATCAAACTTTTTAAACAATGCCATGTAAAGAATATTATTTAATATTATAACATATTTAAGTTCAGGTATTTGCTATCATAATTTTGACCCAGGTCGCCAATTCCGCAACTTCAGGGAATCGAAATTAAAATTATTGTTAAGACTATTGATTTATAATCTATGTATATGAGCATATGTATAGTATAGAGCTGGCTGATTTCGATTTTGCTATTGAAATGCGAAAATATCAGATATACAACACTATTTCAAAATTTAATAGGGCGACCTTAATTATATTTTAAGAAATGTCCGTAAAATGTGTTTCGAATTTGATCTATATATGTACAGAAAGTCAAAATCATGGGCAAAGTCAGGTAGTAAAGATAGACAGATTGTTCGCTTATTGTGCTTGAGTAAGTAACTACCTTGGCGAATTGCCAAGACACCTTAACTGAATTTAATTTTGTTTAGTGACTATTCTTTGATCATTTCTGCATTGACTAGTGAAAATTGAATTTCAATTTCATGTGTCATTCAATTCCCACGTAATAAAGGAAATGAACGCTTCAATAAACCTCGGACGAAAAATTCATGAGGACACAAAGGATTTGGAGAGGAATTTACTGCAGCGCTTTTGTGCGCGGCGCCAACTACCGTGCAGGTCGGCAGCTGCTCGCTCTACTTCGCAATTTCAGCTTGAATGGAAGAAAATTCCGACGGCGAAAAGTAAATTTTGAATGCCGCGGCATCCGTTTTCATAAGTTCGAGGTAGCACAATGTGAAGATGCTGGGGAAGGCGCGAAAGACGCCGAGGTGCGCAACCCCGTTTTAAGCCATTCAAGTGCTTCTATACAGCGGCCGTTTGTGCCTCCGCTCGAGCGAGAGAAGGTAATAGAAAAAGTTCCCTTCGAAAGCAAGGGCTGCCCGGGGACTGCCAGGGGCGGACTTCTGGAATCCAAAGAAACGATGAGCTTTAAATTATGCACCCTTCTGCCGCGGGAATATTATTCTGACGATTTTGATATCACGCCGTTCCCATCCGACGGGCAAGAAATTAGGATAGCACGCGATCTATCAAAAACGATTTTGAAGCAACCCCCGCAGTAACTTTTTTGAGATTCGCTAACATCGCGGCTACAGCTTGACTCCCCCGCGCGTTTTCGCAAGATTGGAGGCTGCGTCCTCCGTAAAACGGTTCGCCAACAAGTGTTTATTTACTGCGGGAGGCCCAAATTATGGTAGTTATCTTCGAAGGCTTTTGCGGCCGATGGCACCTTGCTGCTGGCCATGAGTTTCAATTAGCTGAGGGATCGCGTAAATTCTGTCCCTAAATTTAATTTATGTAGGTACTTGAAATTTTCTTGTCTGTTCCCTCAATGGAAACCAACTCGCTTGCTCTCCTCGACTGTAGGCAGTGTTTTGAAGTCGAGCAGCTTATTTTGGGAAATTATCTTCCAACTCTAATGAAATTGGGGCACATATAGTTCTTACGTTTTGAATCTTTCAAAAAGCACTTTAAATTGATTACATATCCTATTCACTATAAAACAAAATTGGATATGTAAACTGTTACATACATCGGGACCCCTCTTTCGCCTTTAAACTGCGCCATTTGAGACATTTGTACGCTATTATTTATGTACGTTATTACTTTTTTAAATTCACTTTAACCAATACCCATATCAAATCTTTGTTCCTCTCCAAGCATAAATGAGTCTAATACATTTTTGCGTTAAGCAGTTTTTACAACCATTACAACCGATGTATTAATTATATTTTTAAGAATTTGATTCTACGGGATTGTCGTTTTATTTCAACCACAAATCTACTTACGTATATCTCACGGTTTCCAATGTTACTTGTTTATTGTTCACTACTCAATTTTTCCACATTTTTAAAATATTTTTATTAGTCGTTAAACCTTTAACAGAAAATTAAAAGCAACAATCTATCAATAATTTTGAGTCTAACGAAACATGCTTAATCTATTAAAAATTGGAGAGAACATTGGGCCTAAAATTACCACTTTCGTTTGCAAGAAAATTAGCCACTTCGCGCCATTCCTTCTACACTGAGAAGAAAGTGAGTAGTTTCTAGAACTATTTTCGTCAAGAAAAACTGAAATATGTACAGTACATAGTTGCAAAAATAATTATTTTAGTAAAATTTACTATAAAGTGAAAAAACAGTATGTTTTACTAGGGACAAAGGAAAAGTAAAAAATACCATATATTACTAACATTTGTTGTGGTTGGGGCCGAAAACCTTCAGGCAAATTATTTTTGCCTACGACTATGGGCGAGCGCCTGGCGGGCCCCCATAATTTCGTCCGAAAATTGACGGCGCTCAGGCGCGAATCGCCGCTGCTTAACGGCTTGGCTGGCTGGTCGCGCCGCCCATCGAGCGTTCGGAGGCCACAAGTTGGAATTTTTAGCTTAAAATATTTCCAATTTGTGGCCGCCGAATGTTCTAGAGGCGCCCGCGGCTCGCTGGCCAAGTCATCGGCAACGGTACCAAATAGGAAAAAATTTCCGGCGCGGTAGCTCGGTCGCAAGCAAAAATCTCCGGACCGAGCGGCCTTCGCTATGCACAAAGTGCACCAGGCCCTCGGTCCCATAGAAAATTTCCGGACCGAGCTACGCGCGCCGGTGATCGAGTTGCGGGCTGGAGCCTTGCCGACGGCGGCGGGCGCGAGCGGGGACCGAGATGCAGGCTCATCAGCTCGTGGCGCGAGGCAAAGCCAGCGCAACGAGCGGTGGGCCGGCCTCCTAACGGTTCCTTGCTGGCGACGCTGCCGGCGGCGTGGGCTCGAGCCGGCGAAAACTCGAGAGAGTTGTTGATAAGCCCGCAGCCGGTAAAGACGCGCACGGAGTCCTCCTCCCCGAGAAAAGAAAAAGAAAGTGAAGTGCAAGGAAAAGAAAATAAGGTCGTGAATTTTTTTTGGGGAATCGCTGTCTTATCGCACCGAGTACCGGGAATTTCCTTTGCTCGAAAAAGAAAAAAAAAATACGGCATCCGCGGCGCGAAAACGGGACCGAAAACAGTTCTTTTAAAATAAAAGGAAACCCGCGGGGCGAAACCGCGAAAGAAAACATTTTAATGAAAAGGAATCGGGCGGGAACATTAAAAACAGACCGGAGTTTTTTCTGTAAAAGTGAAAACGAAAAATAGTAAGGGAAAGGAAAATTTGAGTGTACGCAAAATTTTTTAGTAAAAAAAAAAAAAAAAAATTTAGTTGTGTCCAGAGTTAACTTAGAAAAAAAAAGAGGAATGGTATATATATATGATAGGAGTGCCAAAGTTCTGGGTTATCGTTCCCTTTTTGTATTAATTTTTTTTTAAACCCCCTCACAAAAATGTCAGACAAGAAAATTAAATAAAATTAGAGGGTGGTGCAGTGAACAATGAACTTGATGTAGACCAAATTAATTGTAATAGGATTAAAAGTAAGTCAAAGAAGGCCACATCGAAGTTAATAAAACTAGAAATAAGTTAACGAAGACCAAATCAAATTTAGTGAAATTAAAATAAGGTTACAAAAAAAAAAAAAAAAAAAAAAAAAAGGAAAAAAAAATTTACTGAAAAGCAAAAATAATTTAGTTAACGGTACAATGAAATTTAAGGGAACGAACGAGGAATTAAATAAAATTGCAGTGAAATTTAAGGAAACCGGAAAATAAGTTAAACTAAAATTAGATAAAATTAAATAAAAGATCAAAAATAAAATTAAAGACAGTTAATTATAATTTAATAATAATATAAAAAGTGAATTAAATAAACTTGGACAACAGATTAAATATAATTCTAAATTAGTCAAGGACAGTTCAATATAATTTAATGAAATACAAAGGTGAATTACATAAAAATTAAATCGAAATTAAATAAACTTATAGAGAAATTACCAACAGTCTAAGTAGAACCTAATGAGAATTAAAAAGTGAATTAAAGAAAAATTGAATAAATTTTAATTAAAATAACAAGTGAGACAAATAGGTTAGGCTAAAATTACATAATATTCAAGAAGAATAAAAAATAAATTAAAGACAGCTCGTTATAATTAATCAAAATTAAAAAGGTGAACTTAAATAAACTTTTGAATCAAAATTAAATAAATCATAAATAAACTACCATCAGTAAATAGAGCTTCATAAAAATTAGAAGTGAATTAAGCCAAATTAAATAAAAGCAAATAAGAATAAAAAGGAAGAACTGAGTTACCTAAAGTTAGACTGAAATCCCGTGAAATTAAAAATACACTAAAGTTAATTAAATAAAATTTAATAAAATAAAAGAAACATAATTTTTGGTGAACACCGGCACCACATCGGGGCCAGATGAAGAGGCCGGGTGTCAGGTAGCGGGAACATCTCAGCAGCAGCAGCTACAACAACGCAGCAGCCGTCGACCGCAGCGTCACCATCAGCAGCAGCCGACAGCAACAGCAGCAGCAGCAGCAACGAAGGCGCCCAACGAAATTTTTTGTTATATTTGTAAAAAGGAAATGTAAGAAAAAAAAAGGGAAAAGTAATACAGTACAAGGTATGTTAGCTTAATTTCTTTCTCTTTCTCTGGGTCCCTTCCTCTTCACTTCTTCTCCGCCGGGAGGTTGTTGAGTTAATTCTTCCTCTATTGGGACCTCCCCAAAAAAAATATTGGGCCAAGGGGAGGTCATTTGGGTGGTTGGGGCATAGGCCGTGAGGGGGGTTGTTTTACCATCTGAAACCCCCCGCCGGCGAGTCATTCACGGGCAGTGGCAGAGGTTCTGTCCGCCATGCCCTCTTCCCCCGTACCTTGTTTTTTTCCGTCGCGCGAGATAATTTTTCGTTATGGGGACGTTCGTTCCTGGTGGCGCAGTGTGGCCTTCGGCAATACCCCCCCACACTACCGCAAAGCTAGCCTGCCAGCTCGCGCAGCCACTTACCACCAGGCGAGGTGCTTTAGCCGGGCCCTCGAGAGCTACCCCTCATAACAAATATGGCGCCCAACGTGGGGCTATCCTATCCCCTCCCCTTGAAGCGTAAGGCTTCCCACTTTTCACTTACCTTTCCCTTTTCCCTTCGAGGCCCTATTGGTGACTCCCATGGCTGGAGTTGGCCTGAGGCCTCTTGAGAATTACAGCAGTTGGCTTCTTTAGCCAGCTAGCTGTCTCGAGGTCTCGGGACAACTTCATCCTAGGGATGAGCTGGTAGCGGGGGAGTCTTGTCGGCAGACCCTGTGGGTTCTGCGCGGCGGAGACTTCCGAGGTCCTCCCTGGAATTACAGGGGTTGGCAGTGTAGTGTGCCAGCCACCTGTCCGGGAGGATACCTAGGTCGTCCTCCGTCTCGCAGCCCCCATCGGTGAAGCTGATAAGGCTCCTTCCCTCACCATTTCCCGTCCGGCGGGCCGAATGCTCGGTGGCCAGTGAATGGCTCCCGGTTTTAATTTTTTTGAGAGTTTTTTCCCATGACTGGAAGGGTGAAGTGGGGAGGAGGTGAACCAGAGAAGTTTTTGTATATCTCTTGAATTTATAAATTTCGATTTTCTGAACTTAAACACTTATCTAAAGTTAATGGTAAGAAGGGCCTATTGTAATACCTTAGCCCAAATATTGTAACACTAAACCATAAATTAAGTCCTGGGTTTTTTTTGATATGTTAAAAGGAGTTTAGTATACCAATAGAGAAGAGAAATTTTTTTTGGTAGAATCAGGTAATAGCAAGTTAATAAATAGTCACTTATTTTGAAAAATTCTCAATTAGTGCAATAGAATCGATCCATAAATTTTGAAGTATTAAGAAACGCCAGGAAAAGTAACCAGGAAATTTTAAATAGGAAAAAAAAAGTTTTTTTGTGTAAAATCTATTGTAAAACTTTTGGCACACCGGTCAAACATTTTTTTTCTTGAAAACGAGTTTTGGGATTCCCTTATTTTTGTGCAAACATAGCTCTTTTCTTCCTACCTGTTATCGACATTTCTCTTTCTTACGGCATCGCGAACTTTTAGAAAATGGCTGAAACGAATACGGGCGCGGTGGCAAAAAAATATAATACTCGTCAAACGGTGCGTGAGACCTTGGCTGAAACCCCGGCCACGATCCGACCGACGCGCGAACCTATAATAGATATGCCGTCGGAAGACGAACAAGTCAACGCGAACGCGGCCGGCGAAACGGAAAAATCGAGTCTGCGTGAGACCCTAGATGCAAGCCTGCGTTTTCGCGTGGCAGACCTAGTTCGAGCCGAACTAGATCGAATTGACCGTGAGAGGCAAGAGCGTTTAGTTGCACTGGAAACGCCGCGTACACGCGTTTCTACTGTCGGACAGCCTCCACGTCTTTCTCGAATGGCAAGGCAGCCAAATTTTGAGGCAAGCCCTATCGCGGCTCCGCCAAACATTGAGCACCCGGTACCTGAGTCTTATCCAGAACCGTCCCCTAGGTACCAGTACCACCCGAGATCCCAATTTGTGAATGAGCAATGGCCTAGTAGTCCCCTCCGGCATTGGAAAATCCAATACGACGGAGATAATTCCAAGCTACACCTCGAAGAGTTCATTTTTCGTGTTGAGAATCTCACACGAGACACACTCCGAGGGCGTTTTGATCATTTGATCAGTAACTTTCACCTTTTGCTCGGAGACTCGGTGGGAAACTGGTACTGGACAATTCGTCGTTCTAATATAAACCTATCTTGGCAAGATTTGAAGAATGCGTTAAGGGCTGACTGGGGAGAGCGCTCACGCGACGTCGACATCAAGCGACGGATGCTGAGCAGGCGACAGCAGCGTGACGAGTCGTTCACGTCTTATTATCTGGACCTCGTCTCGCTAAGAAATAGACTTACCATCCCCATGCATGAGGCGGAGTTTGTGGAGATGGTGAGGGCAAACCTGCTTCCTTATATACAGGAGCAGATTTGCCTTCACCGTGTCCACACCATTGCACATTTGCGGGACTTGGTAACGGAGGTCCAGGTGACTCGACAGCGGACGAGGAGCGCACTGTTGTCGTCTGCTCATCGTCCGGCGAGAGTCGAGGAGACATATGCGTACGAAGACCTGCCCGAGTCTGCTCCAGAACCAATTATTATTGAGCCTATTGATGCTCTGTCGAAAATTCCTTCATCGGCCGTTAAATGCTGGAGTTGTGACCAGACAGGCCATTTTTATCAAGACTGTCCTTCAGAGCCAACCGGTTTTTTTTGTTATGGCTGTGGGCGAAAGGGGGTTGTTAAGCCTCGCTGCCCTAATTGTATTGCAAAAAATCAGCGTCGGGTCGGGAGCAACAACACCAGCCCCCGACCTCAACGACCGCTGGCAATTACGGCAGCCGAGACGACGACCACCCCTTCTCGCCCCCAGACATAACTAACCCCAGATTTAATAAAGTTTCACCTGACGTTCCCTTTTTATCTAATAAATCGAATCTTGTGGATGTTGATCCACCAAATGAGTTAGAAAATTCCCCTGAACCTGATATTATCTTTTCACGATCAGTAGCCGAGCAGTTTCCCAATCAAAAAATTTCTATATTGAAGAGACCAAACGACCTGCCATCTCCGGTTCTCTTTCCTATTAAGCCATACCATCTTCGGCTGAAAGAATATAAAGCGGCTCGGGAAAGAATTTTTGCTTCGGCTGTAAACTATCCAGAAGGTCAGGGAGAATTTTTTTTGAAATCCAGTAAGTTTTCTAAGTCCAGACGTTCCACTTTGCGTTTACGTGCGTTCTGGAAACGTATTAAAATGAACCGTCGGAAATTATCCTCAGCATTCGTCTCAGTTCCAAAAGATATAAGGCCCTATGCTCCAGTTAATATTCTAGGCCAGAACATCGTAGGCCTGCTAGACAGTGGTGCTAGCATTAGCATTTTGGGCAAAGGTTCTGAGAGGCTGCTGCAGGAAGCAGGTGTTAAATGGGTAAAGTACCGTTCCGCTATCGAGGTGGCCAACGGAGCTAGACCGGAAGTACACGGACACGTCGATTTGGAAGTTCTTTTCCGGGATGAGACTAAAACTCTACGACTTTACGTTGTACCTAGTCTCACGCAAGAATTATACCTGGGAATTGATTTTTGGAGAGCTTTCAATGTGGCCCCGGACGTGCTCGGTCTAGTCTCTTCGTTGGACACCCCGATGGCAGCGAAACCCAACCCTGCCGAACATATATTACCTTCCGATTTACAGATACGCCTTGAGCGCACCAAATCGCTCTTTCCGTCTTATACGAATTTGGGCTTGGGGAAAACTCACCTACTCGAACACGCCATAGACGTCGGGGAGGCTACACCCATTAAACAGAGGTTTTATCCGGTTTCTCCGGCAGTACAGAAACTGATGGATGCTGAGCTGGAGCGAATGTTATCGCTGGGGGTGATAGAGGAGAGCCAGAGCCCTTGGAGCTCTCCAGTCGTTCTAGTAAGGAAGCCAGGCAAAGTCCGACTGTGTTTTGACGCCCGGAAGGTGAACTCCGTCACCAAAAAGGATGCATATCCGTTGCCCCAAATTGATGGCATCCTGAGTCGCCTTCCGCCGGCAAAGTACATAACCAGTCTGGACCTGAAGGACGCCTTTTGGCAGATTCCTCTAGAAAAGAGCTCAAGGGAGAAGACAGCATTTACAGTGCCTGGTCATCCCCTCTACCACTACACGGTGATGCCATTCGGTCTATGCAACGCTCCACAGACTATGTGCCGGTTGATGGATAAAGCTATTCCGTATGACCTTCGTGATAATGTATTGGTGTACCTCGACGATCTATTGGTTTTATCACAAGATTTTGATACTCATTTATCTCTTCTCGCCCGAGTGGCTGACTGTCTGAAGAGGGCGGGACTCACCATAAACGTGGAAAAGAGTAAGTTTTGCTTAAGAGAAACAAAATATCTCGGCTTTATTATTGGAGAAAACGGAATGCGTATGGATCCAGATAAGATTTCTGCTATTGTTGAATACCCTGCTCCCAAAACCGTAAAACAAGTACGTCGATTCATGGGAATGGCAGGATGGTACCGTAGATTCATTCCTAACTTTGCAGATCTTTCTGGTCCAATAACTGATACGCTGAAGAAATCTAGTAAGTTCACTTGGACTGAAGAAGCCCAAATCGCGTTTGATAAACTTAAGCAACTCTTAACTTCCGCTCCCGTTCTGGTGACTCCCGACTTCTCCAGACCGTTCGTCATTCAGTGCGATGCAAGCACACAAGGTGTGGGTGGAGTCCTTCTGCAGATCGACAAAGACGGCAACGAGAGACCCATTGCTTACGTGTCTCAAAAATTAAATTCAGCGCAGAGAAACTATTCAGTGACAGAACTGGAGTGTTTGGCTGCGATTATAAGCGTTCAAAAATTTCGTCCATACATCGAACTTATGCCTTTTAAAATCATTACAGACCATGCGAGTTTAAAATGGTTAATGTCACAAAAAGATCTGAGTGGCAGACTGGCGAGGTGGAGTCTGAAGCTTCAACGCTACGACTTCTTCATCGAGCACCGCAAGGGGAGCTTGAACGTGGTGCCAGATGCGCTATCGCGGGTGGAGTGTGACGCGCTGTCGGCTCCGGAAGACTTCGGGCCTGAGGTCGATCTCAGCTCTCCACATTTCGCCTCGGCGGAATATGTAGAGCTGGGACGACAAACAGAAAAAAACCGGGCAAAATTTCCGGATCTGACGGTGCGTGACAACTTCATTTACGTGCGCACTGTCCCGCGTTCTGGCGATCCGGTGCAAGAGGACGAAGCGTGGAAGCTTTGGATTCCTCCCGGCCTAGTCACAGACGTAATTTCCCGCGCTCATGACCCTCCATTGTCGTCTCATGGTGGTGTCGGTAAGACCCTTGAGCGAATTCGTCGTTATTTTTATTGGCCACGCATGGCAGCCGATGTTCGATCGTATGTTCTCTCGTGTGACACTTGTAAGGAAACCAAAGCGCCAAATACAACACTCCGACCGCCGATAGTTACTCAACCTACAGCTGAAAGACCGTGGCAAAGAATTTACATAGATCTCTTAGGCCCATACCCTCGCACTAAATCTGGCCATGTCTGCATTCTAATTGCCCTAGACCATCTCTCGAAATTTCCGTTATTGAAACCCCTTCGAAAAGCTACGACGTCTCAGATTTGTACCTTTGTCGAAGGAGAAATTTTCCATATGTTTGGTGTCCCCGAAACAATTGTTACCGATAATGGTACTCAATTCCGTTCGGCACAACTCGCTAAACTTCTGGAACGCTATGGAGTCCAACACATGCGCACGGCACTTTACTCTCCTCAGGCGAACGCCTCGGAACGAGTAAATAGATCCATTTTGGCCGGTATCCGCGCTTATATTAAAGACGAACATCAAAAATGGGACGAAAACCTTAGTAGTATTGCCAGCTCACTTCGGAGCTCTATTCATCAGGCAACAGGTTTTCCTCCTTATAGAATGTTGTTTGGACTCCAGATGATTACCCACGCGTCCAGCTACGAGTTGTTGCGCCGCCTTCAAGGAATTGACGAACCCCTAAACATTGATACTTCCGACAAACTTAAACTCATTCGAGCTAAGGCTCAAGAAAATTTAAAGAAGGCTTTCGACCAAGGTGCAAAGACCTACAATCTGAGGACAAAACCCGTAGAATTCAAGGTGGGCGAAGAAGTCTATCGCCGCAATTTCCAACTAAGTAATTTCGAGAAGCAGACAAGTGCGAAGTTAAGTCGTAAATTCCTAAAATGCAGAATCAGGGCAAGAAAGGGCAATGCCTTATATGAATTAGAGGACCTTCAGGGGAAGCTCATCGGAACGTTTCACGCCAAGGATATTAAGAGGTGAGGTTAGCAATAATATTTTCCCTTGGTTTTTAAAATTAATTTCCCTTCGGCATATTATCGAGGCAATCCTTGATATATGCTTTATCACATAAGTAAAATTTTCTTTTGTTGGTCGGATCCTTTATTGGGATATTTATTGAGTTTGGCTCAATATCTCAGTTTTATTTCGGTCGCCCTAATAAGGCATCCGACCAGCTTAACTGGTACCTGGTTGTCCTTTCAAGCCGCCTCTGCTCGGTTATGCGGTGGACATACCTTTCTACCCCCGTTCCTTCCCCATCCTAGTTAGAGTTCCCATTCCTTAACCCGATCCCATCCTCCTTTTTAACTAATTTTCAACTTTTTTCCCTCACTCTCTTATCTCCAGAGGCCCTGCCTGGAATTCTCATGGTCGAGGTTGCCTCGAGGCCTCTTGAGAATTACGAGAGTTGGCTCCTTCAGCTAGCTACTCGTCTCGAGGTCTCGGGCCTCCTCTTCCCTGGGAAGTACAGGCAGGGAGGGGCTTTGCTTGCCCGCACCGCGGGACCGGCGCTCCGGAGACGTCCGGAGAGCTCCCTGGAATTACAGGAGTTGGCTGCAATTAGAGCCAACTACCTGTCCGGGAGATTTCTTCGGTCGTCGTCCGTCGCTAAGGTCTCGTGGGGTGGGTCAGTACGGCTTCCTTTCCTCGAAGAGTGTTTTCTTCCCACACGGTGTCACTAAAGTTTAGGCTTTAGTTATTCCGCTTTTTTCTCAATTTTTTTCTCCTTTTTTCAACTTCCCCAAGACATGATGGTTTCCATCATATTTCAAAAATTTCTTTCAACATCAATCTTCATCCAATGGGTTTTTCTTTTTTTATTTATTCAAGTATCTTTTCTTTTAATATTCGACAGTATTTTATGTTTACGTTTTGCTATAGTCTAGGTTTAGATTTAACTCATACAAAATTTGGTTCATTATTTCTTCAACACCTCTTGATCTCTTTGGCCGTGACATCTCCCGTTTACACATCTGCGTTTCATCACACCATCTTACTTGTCGATCTGCGGTTGGCTCTACCAACTATCACACCATCTTTACATCTATCTTGGAGCGTCAGCGTCTCTCCTCAGCAGCCAATCGCGTGCGTATCCTGGGTTTTTTTTTTATATATATACACCCTATCCTTTCTCAATTTTTGCCCTTTCCCATTTTTTTCATCACCCCTTACATTATAACGTCTTAACGTTACCTGTACTTGGAGCTCCTGTACTCCAATGCTTCCTTCCTTTGTTTGAAAGACTGCACGTCAAGGGATCTGACAGGGGATTTCCTTTCCCGTAGGATAAGTTTTCGACACACACAATTTCACAACAGCCCCCACCTCTGGACTCCCGTGAACAGCAGCGCCATATCGTTGGAGTCTGGAGGCAATTGCGGATTCGCGAAGCGGATGTTCATCTTGGGACTGGGATGACCGCGGGGGTTGGTTTACAGCCACTTCTAATTTTTGTGGTTTTTTTTGTCTCATTGATTGAACACCCTAAACCCATCCCCACGATCAGGGTTGGCCCGGGGCAGGATCAGCAACTCCTTCTCACTGTCGGGAAGGCCTGCCTCTCATTAGGGCTGGTCTTCTCTGCCAGTGGGAATGAGTGGTCGAGTCAGTGCTGAATCTACCTGACCTCTCATTAGGGTCAGGGAAGTTCAGTACTGACATCTGGCCAGCTGATTCAGCCTGGGGCTAGTCTTGAGCGTGGGTCGAGCCACAGGTTGGGCACCGCTCAGGTTTTTTTTTTACATCGTTTGATTTGTTCCCCACAGGCTGGACTGGCCCGGGATGGGTTAGCAGCTCCTTATCACTGTCAGGGAAGCCGCCTCCCATTAAGGCTGGTTTCCTCTGCCAGTGAGAGGGAGTGGTTGAGTCGGCTCTGGACCAACTGACCTCCCATCAGGGTCCAGGGAAGTCCAGGGTTGATTTTAGCCGGCTAGCTCAGTCTCGGGTCAGACTCAGTCGTGGGTCGAACCTATGTAGGGCTTTCGTCAGAGCCCCAACCATTTTTCAGCTCCGTTGCCCTCGGGAGCGAGTGCAACGTAGCTGCCCTGTTGTGGTTGGGGCCGAAAACCTTCAGGCAAATTATTTTTGCCTACGACTATGGGCGAGCGCCTGGCGGGCCCCCATAATTTCGTCCGAAAATTGACGGCGCTCAGGCGCGAATCGCCGCTGCTTAACGGCTTGGCTGGCTGGTCGCGCCGCCCATCGAGCGTTCGGAGGCCACAAGTTGGAATTTTTAGCTTAAAATATTTCCAATTTGTGGCCGCCGAATGTTCTAGAGGCGCCCGCGGCTCGCTGGCCAAGTCATCGGCAACGGTACCAAATAGGAAAAAATTTCCGGCGCGGTAGCTCGGTCGCAAGCAAAAATCTCCGGACCGAGCGGCCTTCGCTATGCACAAAGTGCACCAGGCCCTCGGTCCCATAGAAAATTTCCGGACCGAGCTACGCGCGCCGGTGATCGAGTTGCGGGCTGGAGCCTTGCCGACGGCGGCGGGCGCGAGCGGGGACCGAGATGCAGGCTCATCAGCTCGTGGCGCGAGGCAAAGCCAGCGCAACGAGCGGTGGGCCGGCCTCCTAACGGTTCCTTGCTGGCGACGCTGCCGGCGGCGTGGGCTCGAGCCGGCGAAAACTCGAGAGAGTTGTTGATAAGCCCGCAGCCGGTAAAGACGCGCACGGAGTCCTCCTCCCCGAGAAAAGAAAAAGAAAGTGAAGTGCAAGGAAAAGAAAATAAGGTCGTGAATTTTTTTTGGGGAATCGCTGTCTTATCGCACCGAGTACCGGGAATTTCCTTTGCTCGAAAAAGAAAAAAAAAATACGGCATCCGCGGCGCGAAAACGGGACCGAAAACAGTTCTTTTAAAATAAAAGGAAACCCGCGGGGCGAAACCGCGAAAGAAAACATTTTAATGAAAAGGAATCGGGCGGGAACATTAAAAACAGACCGGAGTTTTTTCTGTAAAAGTGAAAACGAAAAATAGTAAGGGAAAGGAAAATTTGAGTGTACGCAAAATTTTTTAGTAAAAAAAAAAAAAAAAAATTTAGTTGTGTCCAGAGTTAACTTAGAAAAAAAAAGAGGAATGGTATATATATATGATAGGAGTGCCAAAGTTCTGGGTTATCGTTCCCTTTTTGTATTAATTTTTTTTTAAACCCCCTCACAAAAATGTCAGACAAGAAAATTAAATAAAATTAGAGGGTGGTGCAGTGAACAATGAACTTGATGTAGACCAAATTAATTGTAATAGGATTAAAAGTAAGTCAAAGAAGGCCACATCGAAGTTAATAAAACTAGAAATAAGTTAACGAAGACCAAATCAAATTTAGTGAAATTAAAATAAGGTTACAAAAAAAAAAAAAAAAAAAAAAAAAAAAAAGGAAAAAAAAATTTACTGAAAAGCAAAAATAATTTAGTTAACGGTACAATGAAATTTAAGGGAACGAACGAGGAATTAAATAAAATTGCAGTGAAATTTAAGGAAACCGGAAAATAAGTTAAACTAAAATTAGATAAAATTAAATAAAAGATCAAAAATAAAATTAAAGACAGTTAATTATAATTTAATAATAATATAAAAAGTGAATTAAATAAACTTGGACAACAGATTAAATATAATTCTAAATTAGTCAAGGAGAGTTCAATATAATTTAATGAAATACAAAGGTGAATTACATAAAAATTAAATCGAAATTAAATAAACTTATAGAGAAATTACCAACAGTCTAAGTAGAACCTAATGAGAATTAAAAAGTGAATTAAAGAAAAATTGAATAAATTTTAATTAAAATAACAAGTGAGACAAATAGGTTAGGCTAAAATTACATAATATTCAAGAAGAATAAAAAATAAATTAAAGACAGCTCGTTATAATTAATCAAAATTAAAAAGGTGAACTTAAATAAACTTTTGAATCAAAATTAAATAAATCATAAATAAACTACCATCAGTAAATAGAGCTTCATAAAAATTAGAAGTGAATTAAGCCAAATTAAATAAAAGCAAATAAGAATAAAAAGGAAGAACTGAGTTACCTAAAGTTAGACTGAAATCCCGTGAAATTAAAAATACACTAAAGTTAATTAAATAAAATTTAATAAAATAAAAGAAACATAATTTTTGGTGAACACCGGCACCACATCGGGGCCAGATGAAGAGGCCGGGTGTCAGGTAGCGGGAACATCTCAGCAGCAGCAGCTACAACAACGCAGCAGCCGTCGACCGCAGCGTCACCATCAGCAGCAGCCGACAGCAACAGCAGCAGCAGCAGCAACGAAGGCGCCCAACGAAATTTTTTGTTATATTTGTAAAAAGGAAATGTAAGAAAAAAAAAGGGAAAAGTAATACAGTACAAGGTATGTTAGCTTAATTTCTTTCTCTTTCTCTGGGTCCCTTCCTCTTCACTTCTTCTCCGCCGGGAGGTTGTTGAGTTAATTCTTCCTCTATTGGGACCTCCCCAAAAAAAATATTGGGCCAAGGGGAGGTCATTTGGGTGGTTGGGGCATAGGCCGTGAGGGGGGTTGTTTTACCATCTGAAACCCCCCGCCGGCGAGTCATTCACGGGCAGTGGCAGAGGTTCTGTCCGCCATGCCCTCTTCCCCCGTACCTTGTTTTTTTCCGTCGCGCGAGATAATTTTTCGTTATGGGGACGTTCGTTCCTGGTGGCGCAGTGTGGCCTTCGGCAATACCCCCCCACACTACCGCAAAGCTAGCCTGCCAGCTCGCGCAGCCACTTACCACCAGGCGAGGTGCTTTAGCCGGGCCCTCGAGAGCTACCCCTCATAACACATTCTTAGTGATACCTGTAGCTATTTAAATGTAGTCGCAAGAATTCCTTGTCATCAGTAAAAATATCAAATAATTTTTATTCTTTTACTATTTTTCAAAGTTGATGAAAGTGATGCTTATTCATGAAAGATTCCAGAGGCCTCAGATGGCATAGTTGACTGAGATCATGTCATTCCGCGAGGGTTGTGAGTTCGAATACCGCATGAAAATCTTGGTTAAAAGAAAAAAAAGCGCCATAAGTTATAAATATAACTAAGATTTTTTTAATTCTCATATACATATTATAGTATATATACATACACTCAGTGTCAAAATGATAGCACACCTATGAATTTCGCTGTTTTCTGGAAACGGGTAATCCGAACGAACTGCTACTTTTAATAACAAGAATCAGGATGTGAAAAAATATATTTATTAAAAAATTTAAACGAATAATATTTTTATTTATCTGTTTTATTTCATAATTTTAAAAAATTACCGCGTCAAAAAGATAGCACATATTATCAAATTTTTAAAAAAATACAAGAATTGAAGACGGGACTTAAGCCCAATTGTGGCAGTTATAAATACAGTTACTCTAATTATAAATAGAACCATCGTTAGTCCCGGAAGGGCAGTTGGTTTCTTGCTTTTAAAGTGAAAATGGGAAGAGGAACAATTTTAAGTGCAAGTGAAAGAAAGGTTATTGAAAATTTAAAGGAACAAGGTTTTACTCTTGCTAAAATTGCAAAAAGTTTAAATAGAAGCAGGAAAGTTGTAATGAATTTTTTTAAAGATCCAAAAAATTACGGAAAGAAGAAAAGTCTGGGGAGACCCAGAGCGTTAAATAAGAAAGAATTAAATATATAGAATAATTATTTATATAACAGAGGAAAACAATATGAGATAAGAAAATGCGTGCAAAGGAGCCCACGCCGCGTGCAAAGGAGCCCGCGCGCTCGACATGACCTGCCGCGTTAGATACATTAATTTTTCTCCAATATTAATAATAATTTCTCCATCGATTAAAAATATGCTTTTGATCGAAAACAGGACGAGGAACACGATGGTTATACTTAAAACACGTTTAGAAGTGGGGGCAATAGTTAAAAATCGATTCAAAAATTTTAATTGTTAATAACAATATGAATTAAACAATAATATTATTTAAAACAATTTTTTTCAGAAAGCCGATCATTTTAGCTTTAAAATAAAAAAAAAAGAAAGTTTCTAGCTCCAATAGACCCGGAAATATGAAGCTTTGAAGATGAGCCTTTAAGCCGAAAATCACAAAATTTTCAAAACTTCAACCCCTTCTATTTTCCAAAATACGTTAAAAAAAAAAAATTCCTCAAATAGGTATCTCTTTTTTCTCGATATAGAAACTGTAAAAAAAAAATCAGCCAAATCAAAAATGTGACGGTCAATTTTTGTTCAAATCTGTCCGATTTGTAAAAGAATGACCCATATGTATAGTTACGAAAAATGGAAGAGGATAAAATAACCCTCTTAACTAGAAATTATTAATGGTTAATGTACATGCTGTGTACTGAGCCATCATAATTGTTTTAATATTTTAAATTATTTCAATTAGTCTAAAACTATTCATTCTTCTTTGCAATATTTTACGATATCAAAACGTTGAATATACCTATTGAAATTCCGAAACACATTTCCTGCTTTTATAAGACACTTTATTATTACTAGAAGAAGGGTAGAAAACGATAATCCACGCCACTACCAGCTAAAAACTTCATATTTGATAATACCCTGTATGCAATCTCTGCAGTCGTACTACGTACCTACTCGGCTAGTGCTAGACACAGCGATTTATCGTCTAAACGAGTTTAAGATATGGCGTTTGTTGCTTCACGAGGAAAATATATTGCAAAATACAGCTCTGTGTGTGCAAGAATGAAGTAGCAAATTTATATCGCCAAAAAATCTGCCGAGAATATTCAAGAGCATTTTCAGCCATGAAAGGAAATGGCTCCAGACGGTTCTGCAAGTTAAGTCTTTGTAACTGCAGTGGGAGTTTGCTCATAGAGGTTTGATGACTCTAATAAAAACATATATTTTGTTGAAGACTTCTGACATTGTATCTGGCTTACCCAGTGGCCCCGTATATGCTTTTACTGAAATGGCTACGATTGTAAGTATAAAGTTGCCAAGACGATTGAGAGTTACTGCATGGGTCAAAGCACTTATTCGCTGCAATAATTCAGCACTGGATAATGGCCGAATTTACTTGGCGACGACTTCAAGATAAATTAAGCAAATGCCTCATTGCTACTTGTAATTGAAATAATTGCCCAAGCCCGAGAGAATCCGTCCCACTCGAATTTAGCACTATATCCTCCTATTCCTTTGGGGCGATGAAGGTCGAAATTAGTCACGTCCTCGGGAGAAGGAGGCCATCATTGCAAATGGGTTCACAACGTCCTTCAACTTGCGCTTGATTTAGGTTAGCCGCTTTTATCCAGAGTACGTAGCTGTTGCCCTTGGCATCTTGTGTTAGGTGGACCGAAGGTACGGAAGCCCTTCAACCTGGTGGCGATGGTCGGGAGTTTGATTGATTGGCCAAATGACTGATGGGCTTTGTTTGTTCTAACTTTCTAGAGAGCCGATGGGAAGTTAGTGCCTAATTAAACGGCGACAAATAAATTGTCTAACATAATGACCGGGCCACCAGAATGTAGTATATTCAATTAATTTTTGTCACATCTTATGGCAAGACAAATATCCATTTGTCTTAAGGAAGACGTCTTCGAGTGAAAATAGTTAATTTCTAAGGAGATACGGGATCTATTAGTAACACTTCTGGTGAAGTATAGATAGACATGGTAGACTTTTTCTCATTTTCTCTGATATTTTCTCAAGGGAGCATACCCTTGTGTTAATAGCCCATTAGAGGGACTAACATTGTCTAATTAAGTTACCTTTTCATAGGAGTTTTCGGGATCCATTTTGAAGGATTATGATTCATTTAATATATTCTCATTTGTTTCTTGTTAAATATGCAGCAGTAAAAGTTATAAAGGTCATGTTACAACTTGCTGCTTGTTCTCTGAAAATTCAAAAGGGTAGTTGTAATGAGAATTTTGGGTACAGTATTAAATTTTCGCATCCATATACATGTATTTAAAACATGCGAAAAGGAAAATTACTAGGTAAAATTTATAGTTATAATATTATATAATAATTTAATCTTTTCATCCCGTGTGTCAGTGATTCTAATCCTTCTGAACCATTTCAGTTTTAATAATAACAGAAGAATAGACATAAACGGCAAATAAAAAAATAATTTATTATTTTGTATTTTAAATTGGAAAGTGCTACCATTTGAAAACTAATATGGATTAGTCAAATTTTATTTATCTGGTCTGGAAATACAAGATACATAAGTACACTAAGATGAAAGGCATTTTACTTATTTGAAAAGAGTTACATATGAGCAACCTTTTTCATGTCTATAAATATCGACTCCATTTCACATAAACTAAATAAATAAAAACCCAACACAGCCTAAGTTTGAAATATCGAAGCTTGAGCAATTTATCCAAAAGTCAATATCTCCGCCTTATTTTTTTCAATTCGGCATGCTTCCTTTGCATAGACACGTTTATATCTTCTTCGAAAAATCAACGCGTACTGAGTACTGCTCACTGAATTGAAAATGGCTCTGTTTTCACCTTCTGTCCTTCAAGGTGGATTATCTTGAATCTTTACTTATCATTATCTTCATTCTGCTGGATAACAATTAAAGACCCTTCAGGGGAAAAAAGCGGAATTCTCAGGTCGAGCCCTTTGTTAGGCGATAACCTTTATTAAAAATCCCTTGTGGTGCTATTTTTAATAAATGTTATTTCTTGGGCATTCGATCGTTGTATATCAAGGTAAAAGTTACGTCAACAATAAATTGGGTTTTTTTTTATAGCAGGGCCTCAGATCCCGTGGACTTACGAGAAGCTTACAATAAATATTAATTAGTGCCTCAGCAGCAAATCCTCACCAAAATCCCTTTTCATTCAACTTTGCCTTGAAATCGATGTAGGTTTTTATTTCCCTAATACCTAATACCCACCTAATATCCCACGAGACTAGCTTTTTGTAGTAATCCCCCTGTGTGGGTTTATTTAAATCCATCTGGGTTGTTACATTTGTCCTTCAGAACAATTCAAACTAAATATGAGAGGCCCGGATGGTGTCACTCCTTCAGAGTCTTGAATTTTAATAATTCGCCTTAAAACCCCGACGATACGTGGTCTGGAAACCGAAAGTAAAATGGTTTCCACTTTTTGATGAATGATATCACCTACATCATGTACAATTGCTTGCGAAACGTGCAAGGACTTCGACATGATGAACGTTGGTTTGCCAGCATATCTCTCAAATGTTTGCTCGTAACGTAATTATTTTAATGGATACAACAAAGCTCATCGGCGGAAAGATCATATTTCATAAGTAATTGTAACACGTTTCAATTGGCATTTACGTAGTTTGACACCGGCATAAGCCTAAATAAACGTATTATAAATTACCTGCGTCAAATAAAATTTTAATATCATAATAATTCGTCAAAACTCGGGACAGATGTAAATGACACCTTCTCAGAAATATTGGAAACCATTGAGTGCTGAATATATTTCAAATATTTCAGTGAAATTAAATATCCATTTCACTTCAATATTTTGACTTCTTTGACAAACTCTTCACCGGGGGAGGCCCAAGATTAATGGTTTTACTATCTTTAGGGGAATTATCACCCTTGAATTTTCTCTTATCTCCCTTCAGCGAATTTGGGTATCTGGAATAGCTTTAACTTTGTTAGATTTTATTTTGAGGATATCCACTTTAATGGTCAGACCCATTTTAACGTGCTAGAGGTCCTGCATACTCGTGAAAATTGCGCAGTCAAGTGAGTCCATTATAAAGAGCTCCTTTCATACTTACTGTCGATGTCTTGTTCCCCTAACGAAGGCTCGTTGTCCCAAGTCCTTTTTTACAAGTTGTTATATTCCCATTAGATCCATTTTGTGCTTCGATGGAAGACTCATGATGCCTGTTTGCACAGTCCGACCTTCCTAACTTGGACCTTTTCAACATCCCCTCCTGAACTTCTGTTGTTTACTTCCTCCTTACTGCATTTGGGAGAAAATGTTAAATTAATAGAATTCGAATTGGCTGAAATAAGCGCCAACTTTTAAGAGAGATTTATTGGAAAAATAAATTGAATTAAAACGGATTTGATATTTACTTTCCATTTGCAGCATTTATCATACATACTCGTAATTATTATTCGTAATTTTAAGAGAAATGTACATTTTATAAAGGATCTCAAATAGAAAAACAAGTTGAAAATGCACTCTATTGTACCTTTTAAATTTTTAAGTATTTTTAGATTAAAAAGAAAAACAATCTATACAAATTTCTTAAAAGAACAATTGTCCAGATTAAAAATATAATTGCTGGTTCGATTTTAATCAAAATTTTATATAATTTTCAAGGCACTGTGAAGTTTCATTTTAACATTCTCTCCTTTATATAATTATTTAAGACAACAATTAAAATAAGGAGTAATCGATATAATATATATTTATTTCTTTTTCACAAACATCTCTAAAAATATTCTTTAATAATAAAGAAACAAAATTACAAAAAAAAATACTTAGCTTTTCTTTGTACATTTTTTATAATCAATATTTGATTTACAGGTAGGTACGTAGGGCTTAACAATTTAGAACCACTTTCTAAGCAATAATGAGAATTATCGGAAAATAAGTGACTACGATATCTGAAACATAATCGCCTTACGCTTTCTAAAAATACAAGTATTATACATACATATATTGTATAGGTATATATATCTAGTACATAATACGCATTTCCAAAATTTTCATTGTTTATAAATATATTTCAAATAGCCAAACTTTTTCTTAGATTTGTGGCCAAGGATCCATATATTCATACGAAATAATAACAAATGTAGTCAATAAACATTTAATTCAATATTTTTTATTAAGGCGGAATTTAAGAGCTAAATCCAAAAATAAAATAAGAAGTAATTCTTCGTTTTTCCGAAAACAATATTAAAATAAAATTATCAATGATATCAACTTCTCTTAGATATTCCGCCACAAACAAATACATTTTAGTGAAAGTTGGAGCTCTTCGGTCGCTTTATGTAACTGCTTCTCATAGCTGCAAAGTTAAAATCCCAATATCATTTAGATATAAAATATTTTATGAATTCGATTCGAACTTTATTTGTTTTCCATGCTCCCGATTCAACAGAGAAGTGTTTGGAAGTCTGTTGGTTTAATCTTTAATTTTTGCGAGTCCTACTGCCGCCCTTTGTGTGGGTAACAATACACTTTCTAAGGACTTTATTGATCCGTTTCATGTGAATTATTTACGTTGAAAAGGGACAAACGAGAGTTTCTTTTCTTATGATTTTCATCCAGTGAGTCTTATATTGGACCCTGCAGCGGTAGCGGGTGGTCTATTCAGCCCAAAAGCCACTTTTCTCAATTGCCCAATTCAATCTCGAAACCTCTTCAGATAACATTTCGTATAAATTCTTATACAACACACTTTAAAACCTTGACTACCCGACATAATAGAACTCCGTCTGGATAAGACGGAACGAAACATGTTTTGCCATTTTTGTTTTCTTTTGCTGACAAGAGCATAATTTCTTTATAATTTAGCTAGTTGTACCGGGAAAAGTACCTTCATTACAAAAAGCTCTTGAGTGGAACAGACATGTTACGTTGTATTGGAAAAATTATGCTTATGGATGGTGATGTAACCATATCTGTCCATCTGTGCAAACTATGACGACTCGAATCTTTCGTTCCGTTTCAACAAATCTTTTTATACTATCACGAGGAGTCCACAAAAGAGCTGCTGTTTTAGTTTCATGGTTACGTGACGCTAAACCGTGAGCATGGAGTTTATATGGAGGCCATTTTCCAGTATTGACCAAGCTTTAATTTCAGAAGCCGTTTGACCACAAAATTGTTGGAAAATGTCCTCAACTGAGCTCACTGAGGATTTGTTTTATTCCAGAAAGCTTTGTTAAGGATTTATCTGTGTATTTTGGCGTCTTATAAGTTTAAAGTGGAATAGTGTATTCATTTGTTTGTTATTTTAAATTCATTTTGCTAGAACAAATGAACACTTCCGACAAAAACGAGTATATGTATATTGCTGATGGCAACTAACGTGTACATCACTGTAAAGCGTACCTGTATTTATAAGACGTAGAAACATATTGGTTGAATTTAAGATATTCTAGTAGAAACAAACAATTAAAAAGACAGGAAACCAAATCTGAAATTATTTAAATTTGCAGAATTCATTTGTTCGCAAATAGCGTTATTGTTTTGTTTTCTTTTGTTATGTGTATTAGCTGAGTAATTTCGATTTGAATGTTTTAACAAGTCTTAATTAAGACTAAAGTAAAACAGAAATTAAGAATCTGGCGGGTCTAGCTCGTCTCCAATTTTGGATTATTTAAAACACCTTAGTCGAAATGATCGCTAAGAAAAGCAATTTTTGTATCAAAATCGATTTATAATGATTATTGAGAGGTTCGAACAAAAAAATTATAGTTATTACTACGGCCCCAATCTCACACAGGTCCGCAAATGCTGAAGAATTAAGTTATTTTGACTGACTTCTTTTTATAGTACTTAACTTAAGACTTGTGAATGTTTGCATAATATATAGGTATATATAGAGTTTCAGGCATTAATAAAGGGAAAAATTGAAAATCTTCAAAGGGTTGTTTAAAAACAATACTGGTGTAAGTCTATCAAAAACAAAAAAATTTCAAGTTTGACTAGAGAACAATTTGGTCGCAAAAATACAGTAATATCAAAAATAAAGCCGTCATTCGTTACGTTCTTGATCTTGGCTTTTTATTTTAGATAGAATATACTTTGCATATTATAGTTCAATATTCATGTATGCTAAACTAAGATAGTGTAATTGTACCAAAGATGTAGCGTTGAATTTCACCAGCATAATGATAGAATAATTATTCTCCAAGAAAACTCACGAAAGCAAAGTATGATACCCATCCTGCAATACGAGTGTTTCCCTTTCGTTTAAATTGCTCCTTCAGGCACCTCTAGAACTAGCCAAGATCTCACATGAAGTTTTTACATTTTCTGCAATTTTCCGAGCAGCGAAATCTTAGTTTCATGACTATAAAGCAAGTTCTTGTACTATTTTAAGCTCCAACATTTTGTAATCAGCACGTTGGTTCTAATTAAATCTCTCAGAACAACTTCGTGAACCAAATTTTCGAGAGAATGATTAATTAATTTCCAAGAAATTTATGAAGATTCTACAAATTTCAATAAATTTCCATATTTTTCGGATTTAGAAATAATTGTTGAAAAAATAATGAAAAACTTAACTTCAAAACTTGATACAAAGTTGTTTTATATTTATATTAGTTTACTGAATATTTCCAGAACACATTTAGTTTAAAAATTATTGATTTCGGATTTTAGATATCAAAATATATAATTCATTGTGTAAACTCACATCAGCAGAGTCCTTAAAAAACCAATTATCAAAAAAAGATTTTTTGAAGTCTTCTTTTACAATTTTTGTAAGGAAAAAAGTCCGTAAGTTGTTAACAAGTTAAATAAATACGACGGTATATGTTATGAAATGCTCCTTACTTTCTTTGACTCTTTGCCAATTAAAGCTAAAGAAGGTACAAAATTAACATATGCAATGAGTAGTGGAGTGCATTTTTTTTTTTTAAAGAAAATGAATGAATAAATAAATAATATCGCTACATCAGTAAGTAGTAAGTACAACTTAAAACTATAATCACTATATCGGTCAATTAAGAAAAACTAATTTTGCCCAGCTCATTTGCAAAAGACTAAAGCCTGCATTTTAAGCATATAACTCTTCATTTACTAGAATTTACATTGTGAAGAAAGTTAAATTTTAATAGATTTTCGCAAATAATGAGCTTGAAAAAATTTTTTATTCACGCTTTGGATTAATTAATATTTCCCAAAAAAAAATTAGCATTATTATAATAATTTCTTTAATTTTTGGCTTTTGAGTATACTTTTGATTTTGGGTACTAGACCAGAATTAATTTAAAAATGTTTTACTGACGTAAATTTAAGAGAAAATTACTGACAATTAAAACGTTTTGTTGTCCTGTATGTTAAAATTTAAAATGCTATGTATGTTACTGGTTTTCGTGACCCATTTCACCTCCTACCGGGTTGACCACCAGTACAGCCTGTATAATATAGACTTTTATAATATCCGTATATCAGATAGAAAACATCGGTTTTATCAAAGAACTTCTAAATAACTAATATTTAGAAGTTCTTTGGTTTTATTCTATTGTAGCAAGTTCAGCGGAATTCTAAGTACAACTAATTGATGATAAATGAATAAGTGGTATCTAAATACAATAATTCATTTTAATATTTACATAAGAATATTTGACGTATGTATGTATGTAAAATGGCTAAAAATCCTTTAAACTCCCGCCAGAGCGCATTAGGAGTTTCGCACAAAGGAAACAAATTTAATCAAATTGTCAAAAATTTTCTCCGGTGCTCTCGAGTTCACTTCAGCTCCAGCATGCTCAAAGCCACCCAATTACGATCCTGCGAAAGATTGCTTACAAACGAAGATTTCTCTAAATTACTTTTCCCCGGATATAACTCAACGGCTCATAAGACTTTGATCATACACTTTTCTGCACTCTTTGATTTTACACGCGTAAACTCTGTGTAGAGTGTACACAACGCTCGCATTTTGTGGCGCGTATCTAGTTGGTGACGTACGAGCGCTGTAGGCCCGTGTGTCGCGCATAATGTTCCGTGGTGGCTTGGCGAAAACATAAAGTTCCCCAGCGGAGTTCCATTTCCCAAACATCATTGTTGGGGGCCTTCTGAAATATATCCTGAAGCCAAATTCAAATTTCGCTAGGTGAGCGATGCCTTAAGCCCTACCTCACTCCCGGCTACATTGACAAACTCCCAAACTCCATCGGGCGGGAATATCTTACAAGTCTGCACAGGAATTCGGATTCCTGTACGAGTGACGTGCAAAATACAAAATTTATATCTCCTGCGGAATGCTATAAATTATGAGTTCGCTGCATAGCAGGAGCGGGTTGAGAAGCATAACTTACAGTGTCGTGTGATCGATGAATGATTTATGAACACGTTCAGATTGCGAAGCAGTGCGTTTTGCGATAAACTTATGTGAGTTTTGCGCTCGCATTAAGTCTCAAAGCCTCACACGTGAATGCTTGGGCTGCCACAGCCTCGTTAAGGAGAATTTGGGTGAACCCATTCAGCTCAACCTGGGAAAGTGCGATAAATCAAAGCTAAGCTGAGCTAGAACAAAAAGTAATTTACTTAAGTGGTTTGGGAAGGCAATTTCATAGCTGATTTCTAGCAAATGTGCTTGATACAGGCAACCGAGAAGGCCCACTTACGCCAAATTAAATTCTTTTTCACTTGGGTGCAACATTCAAAATATGCATAGGTGGCACGTCCCGGAAAATATTTCAACTAGAAAATTTTCATATAAGTAATTTTAACGAGGAACTTCAAAACTAGATATCCTGTCGCAAAAACTCCATTATCTAATTCGTTCAATAACGTTATTAACTTATGTGCCTATAAAATTGTAGTCTAGAATATAAAAGAGTGACTGGATATGATGAACAAGATTGAATTAAAGAAAATATACCAAGGCTAGCAAGTTTGCAGATAAATAAGGAAAATTTTTTCAACTGACATATTTTTTATCCGAAACTAAAAATACCCGAGTAAAAATTTGTCGTTGGCACATACGCGCCCAAATGAGGCACGGACTTGGCATAAGCGCGTCCAAATCTAGTCCGCATAGTGAACAAATATTCCCGCAACAGGCATGAAAATGTCCAAAGCAAAACGCGAAAATTTATAATAAAAATACGCCCGTGTTGAAGACATTATACCGCTCATGTGTTCACTGCACGAATGTTGCTATGAAACAAACAAAAGTTGCTAGACAGAGTATTTTTTAACTATTAAATGGATTTGTCGACCCCTTTGGGGTCAGTATATACCTCTTAAGTGTTAATTGTTTTTTTAATGATGGTAATAAACATATTTGTTTAGGACGTAATGCGCACCGTGCCTCATTAGGGTATAGAAAGAGCGTGTCGTGCCTGGTTTGGACTACGTTTGGACCTGTTAAATTTTTACTCGGGTAAATATCAGCCCGTTCTCTATTAATATAGAAATAATTTAAAACTTTTTGGGTCACTTCAAAATTAAGTACAAGGAGGATAAACGCTCAAAATTAATATATATATGTATGTATCTACATATGTATATTCCTGTGTAAGTTTAGTTATTCTAAAGAAATGTAAAAAAAAATTATCATTTTTGTTGTTTTGATTACTTATTTATAATGTCAAGATAAAAAGAACTGCAGCTCCTCACAGAAACATTTTATTCTATACGTTATAACTGCTGCAAATTCAAAGTAAAAATTATATCAAACGACACCTCCTGGTTCGACGCCATTTATACGGGTTGGCCACGTAATAAATATATTATCGATCCCATAATTCTTTTGTTTTACGATATTTTACGGGTTTCCACCTTGTCCCACTCTTCCCTATAAAATCATGAAGCTTTTATTGTTGGGTCAAAGGACAAAATCAACTTATATTCATACATTATTTAGAGTCCCAGACATAATAAAACTCTGTAATGTATTCCGATTCCGAAAAACCAAAAGCCCATTATAATATATAAATATGTACATAGTAGAATACAATACCAGGAAATAATGAACCTAAAGTAATATTTTCTAATATAACTCGAAAATATCGGATAGACAAAAGTCGAATTCTTTGTATATGTCGTAGGCCGTTAGCGAATCCAGGCCGTTCGCGAACGGCCGGCCGAACGATGATGTTGTCATTTTATTCTCTAATGGCCTGAACATTTTAGGCCGTTAGAGAAAAAACGTTTGATTTCGCTAACGGCCTGACTACTGTCAGGCCGTTAGCGAACGGTCTAAGTATTGTTAGGCTCTTAGGTCAGTGACCGTCTTTGTCGATGATAATAATCAATTAGAGATTGAATTTTGGCGGCTTATGGGAGGCCGGAGTCAAGAGTGCAAAATACCACATAAGAAGAATCGTCGGTGCGGCTACTCTAACCTTTGAAGAGTTTACTACATTGCTGACGCAGGTGGAAGCTTGCCTAAATTCGAGGCCATTGTATCCTGCTAGCCCCGACCCAAACGACCTGGAAGCCTTAACGCCAGGCCATTTTTTTGATTGGCTCCTCACTTTTAACTCTCCCAGAACCAAATCTCCTCGCTATACCACAGAATCGACTTTCTAGATGGCAACTTCTGCAGCAAATGTATGAACATTTTTGGCGTCGCTGGTCGAAAAACTACCTAAATAATCTACAAGTTCGCTATAAGTGGAAGACTCCAAGTATGAACATCAAACTGGGCAGTCTAGCCTTGCTCCATGACGACAACGCTCCACCATCACAATGGCTACTAGGACGAGTAGTCGCTGTTCATCCTGGACCAAATGGACTCGTACGCGTGGTAACCCTTCGCTGCAGAAGCAAATTACTAAAGAGACCAGTCTCCAAACTTTGCATTCTGCCAGTAACACCAAGCGAGGAAGATGACAACAGTCCTTCTACGGCGGGCGGTGAACGCACTAACCGGATATTTCGTCGCAAGGACGATAAATAATGTCAATAAATCTATTATTTACTTTCTCTAATTGCTTATTATCATCGGCAAGGACGGTTACTGACCTAAGAGCCTAAAAATACTTAGGCCGTTCGCTAACGGCCTGACAGTAATCAGGCCGTTAGCGAAATCAAACGTTTTTTCTCTAACGGCCTAAAATGTTCAGGCCATTAGAGAATAAAATGACAACATCATCGTTCGGCCGGCCGTTCGCGAACGGCCTGGACCTGGATTCGCTAACGGCCTACGACATATACATATATGTATAACCAAAAATATTTCAAAATGATACGCCTACTACAAAAGTATACAAACTAAAGCAACACGCTTCGTTTTCATCTCGAGTTCTTTTGTAAAGGTTTAAAATTAAGGCCAATTCAGCATACTAATTGCAGAAATTGATTACTCCACAAATTTCACATGTGGCAGCATCATCTTTTATTCAGTGATGGCATGCCTCTTCCCCCGCATTCATGTCAGAACCAGCTCTTTTCATAAGATTTTTCTGTTCTTGACACTGACAAAGAAGCAATGATGGAAAAAACTGGAAAAACATTTGTAATCGGAATAGGAAATTATGGAACTTTGGGCCTCTTAACCATAGCCTTGACAATACCAAGTGATGAGGAGAGCATCTTCATTGTGACTCGACAGATATGAGAATTTTCTTAACCTTGCTGCTTTCCTTCCTTCCTTACTTTAAAACTATGATGTGAGGGTGAATTTTCAAGGGTCGTAGACAGAAATAAACTCATTTCGAAATTGTAACACTCTCACAATCCCAATGGATATATGAAATGAGGGTCGTTTGATGGAGTCAATTTTTAATAAAACTCAATCGAGCCTTTCGAGCAATCGAACCGGCTCATCGGATATCCTAATCTTTTTAAGGATAATTTCACAAGGTTAGAGAAGCGTTGGTTTCCAAGTGGGAAGGATCGGCTAGACGACATCTCGAACAAACTTATTGTCCGAAACGAAAAAGAAGAACTTTGGAGAAAACTCGAAATTCTTTTAATGTTCTGCATGATAATAAATAATCTTATAGACGATTTTTCGCTCTTTCAATCGAAGACAAAATTTTGGCCCTAGACCTTTAAATATAAAATATTATAAATAATTGTTACACCAAGTTTTTAAGGCCTATTCTGACAACCAAATCTTTTAATACAATCTCTTAAGTAATATTTTGTAAACGTTCTCTCCTAAAATGCTTATTTATTTTACTGCCAACATCCAGAATTTATTGATATCAATTTATCAGGATTATCAATTCATTTATCTGCACAAACTTGTCTCCACGAAGGGATGGCTAATAAAAGAGGGAGCATTTTGATTGATTAGTGAAATGTTTGCTTATCCTAGGATTTCATAATGCATAATTAGTTATTTTCAATTATAATTGGTAATTATCGACGATAAAAACAAACTCTATAAACAACGCCATCCATATTGTATCATAAGTACCCTTTTTCAAAATAATATTCATCTTAATCGGCAACACTTAAGCAATTAAATATCTTGAACTATCTATCGCGCCAAATATTTTGCACTATTGTAAATTTTAACAAAAATGTACACATAATTTTTATCATTTTCAATTTTTGTTAATGGTTTCACAATTATTGTTTACCCCAAAATATTTTAATTATTATTTGTTTAATGTAGTGTATGGTAATTCAAAATAGTAGCCACTAAAACAATCATTGTATCAATTATATTAAGATTTATATATTCGTAACAACTTTATTTTCCTTATCCGCTTTTTACAAAAAAAAACATTAGTAACAAACACGAAAACACTTTAATTCAGTGTAATTTTATCGAATGATTCAGTGTTAAATTTGCAAATTTTATCCTACCTATTTAACAAATCCCCATAAATAAGTTTTAAGTCGACTTTTAATAGTTTCCGCTTTTGCATAGATATTTGGGAATAATAATAATATATACATAAACCCAATTTAAAGAAATACTTTAAAAATAATATATATATTACATTTGATGAAAAAGAGAAGAAAACTATTAATAATGGTATATTTAAAAGAAGTTTCAATCGGTTTGAAGAAATTCGCGAATAAAAAATTAAAGGAATTCAAAAATATTCGCCCGATAATGGACTAGTGAAATGAAACATTTTAAGAATTTGAAATCTCTTTCAGAATGTTCGAATTAAAGAATTTATTAAATTTTTGAGTTCAGATATATAACCTACTCCTTCTCGTTTATAACCACTGACAATCAGGCTGATTTTTCGTTACGATGTACGTATTTTAAATAGTCAAAAAAGGATTAATGCATAAATTTGAATTATTATTGTTGCTTTACGGAATTTCGAACAATTTTAAGGAAATTCAATTTAAATGTTTGTTGTCTTAGACTATAGATTCTGTAAACAATATTTCCAATAGCTCTTCCTATTTAAGATTAGTGGTTCACTCATTTAGCTTAGAAAGTTTCCTTAAATGTAAGTGTTTCTAAAGATTAATTTACAAACTGCGTAATTTGTACGCTATACGTGAAATTTGTTTATATCTGTAAAGTGAAATGAAATATAATCACTTAAATGCTCCGACTCGTGACAATAAAAAGTTCATTTCGCTAGATGAGAATCATTAAGGGATTACATAAACTTGTTGTCTAGCCCATAAATGTTTTACAAAGATACATTAGGAATATAAATTCTGCGTTCTACAATGTAACAAATAAATTCATATCAGAATTATTGTCTGGTTTAAATCTTAAGCAAGTGAAAGATAATGTTCTGCGATACATTTCGCTCCAGAATTCGTACTGAGTACATATACATATATAATGTATACGAGCACAATTACATGACTGCGCAGCAATTAAAAGTTCTATCCCCGAATTTGTATGCTAGTAGAGGAATAGATGGTGTTAGCGTAAAGTTTCTTAGCTCCAGGCGGGTAATAGGGTAACACGAGGTTTTCAGTTCTCGCCTTAAATTGTCAGAAAGGGCTTTAAGGTTGTTACACTTAAACTTAAGGAAGCGCTAATTACATCTATTTATGAAGCGCTTTGCGAAATGATTTACTTCTCGTACGCCACCGCTATTAAGGAGAGCTGAACTGTTGACGAACATGAAAAAATGTTCATTTCTTGGTGTCTAAAATGCCGTTTGAGCATGAATAAGACATTTTTCTGAGATGACTTTTAGAAAACAGGCATTTCAGAGAGGTTCGCTAATAAATTATTAGCACATTCATCACTCTTAATTACAGGCAAATTGCGTGGTTTCCTTTTTTCTCATTTCTTCTTTACTTTGACACTTTCAAGAATATGTAGGTAATTGGAATTCTTTTTTAGCTTTAACTTTTCTTAAATCAAGATTTCTCAAGAATATGTATTATTAATCATTTTTGGAAGAAACTCATGTAACGGCTTAGTCTTTACTCAACATGCGAATTTTATAGATGAAATGTAGAATGTAAGAAGGTTAGGAACCATGAAATATCATTATTTTTGAATTGTTCAAAATTTTAAGATACCTACTATTTAAAAAGTGCTTTTAATCCAGAAGTTGTTCTGAAATTGCTGTATGTACATACATGACATTTTTGCATAATCGACCCCGAGATTGTACAAACAAAAGGACGAAAAGGAAATCTAATTTTCAGACACTAAAGCTAAGGTCACACATTGCAGTTTTTACCTTCCTGCAGCACAAAAAACTGCGAAAGTCGTGGGTTGCAATGTGTGATTGCGGCTGCAACCATGGTTGTCACACATTGCAACCCACGACTTTCGCAGTTTTTTGTGCTGCAGGAAGGTAAAAACTGCAATGTGTGACCTTAGCTTTACAATGTTTTCTTCACCCTCTATATATTCTTAACAAACTAATTAAAAGACAGCACAAGAAGACTGACATCCCTGAACCAATTTTAATAAACGGCTAAGAAAATTATGAAGATAAATAATACTGTATTTATTAAAAAAGCATTACTTACATTCGACTCGTTCATAACATGTGGGTATTGAAAAAGTCGAGATTTTATTAAGAAAGTTTCGACTGTTACTATGTAAATAAAAATATCTAATTTATGTTATTTCCACCTGAATTGGTTTAAACTTTTGTTTATTTTTGTCACGGATGGATAAATTGAAATGACAATTTATTAAGTAAGGGCAGGAAAAGGAGGATATGCTAATAATAGACACATGATTCAATAATTTCCAACAGTACTATACATATACATATATGAAAATATAAGTATTGGGTTATTTATTTTACATATAACCAGCATCAAGAGAGAAAAAAAAACCAACTCGGCTTTATTTCCCTCTGTCATTTTATGTCGACTGGAAATATTAAATTGTCATTATTTCCCTTGTGTAAAGTGGAGAAAGCCATTTCGGTTTTACTTCTGTCGGCCTTATTTCAGGGCAACGGTCAGATGATATTGCCAAAATAAGAAATAAATTAAAAATAAAAGTTTAATTCACGTTCATTCAACATTCTATTCATGTGGTTTGTACTTCTGTGCAACTACCTAAACTAACAAACTTAAAATAGGTTTCATGAGTTATTTACTGAATTTTCATCTAACAATTATGTAATTCGGAAAAGACGATCTTGGAACGTTTAAAAATTTCCATCAAAAACTCTGTTCGATTTAAACATAAAATGAAATTCTTGTACTAGCACTTTCTAAAATTGTTGCAATTCTCATTAAAATGCAAACAATTTCACTCATTCCTGCCTGCGTGTTATTTCACTTTCATTGAAAGGAGTTTCTTTGATTGAAATTATCTTGAGAAGATGCCTTCTAAATTGAGTTTTGTTACTGAAGTGGTTTCAGATACCTAAAATATTTCTCCCCAAATTTATGGTATCTTTGACAAAATATTTGCTCTATTGTCGTCTTGTCGTCGTCTTTGATTTTTCGTATATTTGCTGATTCTATGCAATGGATACCTTATATTGATTGGTATCGTTAGGTTGAATAAAAGGAAAATGATTGCTACAATATTTTATTCATATATTCTTAAGATTAAGTAAATTTATGTGATTGATGAGTTGTCTTAAGGTGACAAATATCATCAATATTCAGTTAAGTAACGTATTCGATACTTTTAATAAAAATTCGATATTCCATGAGAACTACATATTTGTGTCATTTTGCATTGCTTTTATATTGTATTGTATCACCGTCGTTCGGCCATTGTTATTGTAAATTTTACTCGGAAAAGCGTAGAACTGTGGCTAAATAAAACGAGTGATTTTTACTATGCTGGCACAGTAAAAGTTACTTGATGGCACAGTAAAAACTTTTTACCAGCACAGCAAAATTTCATAGTTTCGTCGGAGTTATTTCTATAGTCCAACTAATAAAGTCTACGAAGGCAGAAGATTTTTACTGTATACTGACTGGGTAATTTTCACATTCTGTATATCATAAAAATAATTAAATTTATCTTATCTATGTTGGATAAACATGTTATATTTTCGTATAAAATCACTATGATTTTTAATGTCCCTGTTCTAAAAGCTATATAAATTCTATACATACACAGAATATAATCTTAAAGATCTCTAAGGACCAAATTAAAACCCATGTGAGAGTATTGCGAATTAAAGGCGTGATATAGATATAGGAGCAAATTCAAACAGCGTGATAAAACTAATCAAATAAAGTTTGAGCTACTTTAATCAATAAAAATTTTAAAGTATTCTCTATAAAGTATTATTTCCCTTTAAACCCTTTTTTCCCAAATTTTAATAATGAAATTCTAACTACCTAAACAAATTCAAACTTCCCAGGCCTCATTAACTATCAGTAAATATTTCCGTCTAAAAAAGTATCTTACTTTGCTTTGTTTGTCCATATGTATCTCAACAACGAAAACTGAAATTTGTATCAAACATTTTCATCACTAATCGGCTTCATTCTCCTCTATGGTTTCGGAAACACTCCGCAGGGCAATTCGTTATGCGCTATAATTTGACGTGATCCAAATAGCGAGTAAATTATTAGATTTATTTGGTCATATATTATTTCAGGCCGGTCTTCCCGAATAGGAGGGTCGTTCCTTGGAGTTTGTTTAAACAGGGCCTTGACGAGGGTTGGTCACTTCCCCACTTCCCTGCGAGCAAACAACGATTTCTCAGGAGTTCTCTATCCAGATCCACTGGTTATTTATCGCTGCAGTAATGGAAATTAATTTCCTTTAAACACATTTAAGGCACTTGACATGGAGCAAACCACGGGGCCTACACGCAGAAATTTATGGTTCTTTTAAGAATTTTTTGTTTCTTGATAATTTTCTTGACAAAGATTAGAGATGTTATGGGATGGATTAATTCCAACTTTTAAATAAGTTTTATTAAAGACCTGTAGAGCAGCTTTGTTTTAAAGTTGTTTAAATAGTAATACAGAGTTGTTGTAAGAATCGTAGTTATATAAAACAACTGACAACCTAAAGATTTTTTATATTTATCAATCAAATTTTTCAAAGTAAAATGTTTACGAAGACAAACTTTTATATGCAATCTGACCTTATGTTCAAAGAATTGTAAGTGTTTCTACTTTGGCCACCATAAATATTTTGTACCTTGCATACTGGCAAATGGTTGTTTAATTAAAAATCAAACCTTCCTTTTAAGTCATTCTATATGAAAATTTATGAGTTTTAAATTACAAGATGCGATTTCGTAGAATTATGAATAAAAACATTATTGAATCAAGTGTTTAACGATTTTCGACGTTTTTACATTTTCTTTCTACCCTCTTAAGCTTTTAAAATGGATTTAAAATTCACACATTGTATTAAAATTTGCACTACGTAGCTTAATAGTTGGTCAATTTTTCTTAAAAATCAAAACAGAAAAAAGTCTAAAAGTCTCCCCTAATTATTTTTATTCTAATTCCTGATGTAGGTAGGTACGAGCAAAAATGCAGCATATGATAAATTTCAAGTAAATGAAATGTGCTAGTTTCTACGAAAAATAGCTGTGACAGACAATACCGAATTCTAGAAATAGGGGTTCCATTATTTTCCATACGAAACCCTGAAAATTAAGTCTTGAGAATTATTTGAATTTAAACAAAAATTCTTCTCGAGCGATTTGAAATAGAATGCAAAGTAAAATCATTTTGATATTATTTTCTATTATTACTAATTTTAGTTTTATATTATTAGTACTTATACTGTGTAATCTAATACATATCAAACATTAATAGTACTTTAAGGACTTAATCAATTTATCTATTCTTTCTTAGAGCCAAAAATGAAATTTAAATGAATAATGTGACCCGTTTTTGGTGGTAAATAAAACAGGAAGTGTGAAAGTAATTATCTGGCGAATAGTGAAGTGGATGAATATAATGAGCTAATTAAAATGCAATAATTTTGCAAAGTATTAAGAGAACAATGCCTAAAATAAAAGTATTAAATACCAAAATGAAAAATGTTTCTATTAGGACCTTCAACTAAATTTTCAGAATGTTACCCTGCCCCCAGCCTGATGAAAACCTGTAGAAAATCAATTCTTCTCAACCCCAAGAATGGGTAGCAATCTGCTGATTTATTAAGGCCATTGTGGCAGCAAGGAAAACAGGTCTTCGTGAAAATGATGGCCCGATTTACTCTCTTGATTATTCCGCGGAATTAATTACTTGTTTCCTTCCGGTATGGCAATTGGTATGGCTCTACCGGACGTAGCCCAAGTTTGAATTTCAAATAAGCTAAGCAGACCGATTTGTGCTCTTTGGTTCCTTAGCTTGATTTCCGGCGAAGTGATTTTCTCTACTCGAACGACAATCTCTTGAATATCTTGATTGAATTTTTGCATACTTTGATATGATTACCACCCTTTTCAGTTTGCCAGAGGTTTGCGGTTTCGGTAAGATATTTTCCTACATAATATTTGCTTCAGATCACTTATTAAACGTTTAATTAAAATTTTAGAGCTAATCACTTTCAAAAGTAATTTATTTTATTAATTATAAACGTCGATAAAGGTTTTTGTGCTGGCCGTTGTAACAGTGAGCAAATATCTGCAAAATGTCTGAAATTCCTTTAACATTGCCTTTATAAGGCCAAACCATCCCACTTAATGGAAATCCCACATTGAAAATATTCTCAGTGAAATTCTTGTTGTTTACCTCACCTCTTAAATATTTTAACGAATTTGATTAATAGCTGCTGTGACAAGTTCACAAGCTCAACTTTGATGACTTTCCAAAGATTTCCCTGTATAAGAAGTGACTAATTACGTGCTTCGTTAAATACATGAGAATCATAGTAAAAGTATTCCAAGTTAATTTATTTATATCTTTATTTTGTTACTGCTCTTTCTTTCTCGATATATAATAATTAGTGAAACTTTGCATATTAACTTTTAAATTTTTAAGATAGTAATACTATTTATACAAGATGAGGCAGTTTTTGAATCTGAAACGCAGATCATTCTAAATAACAGATCTTTCATATTTTTGAATATGTTTCCATAATTACCTCTACAACTTTCATATTATACATAGATATGAACTCTGAAAGTAATCCCATATGCATACTTTTAATTTAAGATCGGATGATATTTAGGGTATCGTATATTCGTTAAAGGCATGTTCTTTTCGACGAACAACAGTGAAATTCTAAAATTTGGAATTTAGAAGGTATATTGTGATGATTCAGTTAAAAGTAGAAACCCTTTTATTTTGCATTTCGGATAACTTGGATTTTGAATTAGTCACCAAACTTCACTTTTTTAAAATTTCAGTAGTGAACTTAATATGTAACTCGAAATGCAAGATCATCCACTAGACTCTAGTGTAATTGCTGCATAGCTTTAACTTTTACAATCACAATCAGGCATGAAATAAGCTGATTTTATGCAATTTTTGGTCAAATTAGATTCATGTGACCAATCTGGCATTAAACCAATTGCGTGAAGCTCTAACCATGTCATTTTGCTGTGATCTCCTGCCGACAGAGCCACTAAATATGACGGGGTGCCATTTCCGAGGAGATGAAGTCAATTAATGCCTAATGGACTGTGGCATGTCCCTGAATTGCCCTTGCTGATGGCACCCAGTAGCACATTATATGAAAAGTGGGACGCCAAAAATAACAACGGAGACAATTTGGCTCAGTCCCTGCTGATAAGCTGAGAATGAGTGTCCGCAAGTTGTCACCTGGGAGGCTCAAATTGATCGGTCGGCTGCTTTTTTATTATATAATACATATTACCAAATAAGCAGCAAACTTCCGCTGATAGTGCGTAGCCAATTTGGGGGAATCTTAAAATATAGAAAAGATTCCCCAAATTAGATAAGTGGGAAATCTCAGCACGCAAATGACAACTAAAAGCAAAAGGTGCCCGTCACAGAACGGGCGTTAATTTATTTTTAATATATTACATACTTTAGATTGGGAAATTTCTGTAATTTTTTGGCTACGTTATGCTCTAAATAAACCATTTTCACGTTAAATGTTTTTCTTATGAAAACAGATGGAGCGAATTGATTGATATTTTGTTGGTTTCTCTGGGACAAATCTAGAAATAACCACATTTACCAAATGCCGCTATGGTGAATTTTGCCTGGACCCATCCGAAGGGACAGAGATAAATAATAAAAGGGCAATGATAAATGTGTATATAAATATATACACGGTGATAAATGAGCATTGAAGTACATATACTCTCATAATATGTATCTTTGTTTGCGAAAAATCTGCATACCGCTAGAAAATTTTACTTGAATTCAATCTGCTTGCAACATAAAAATCGCTAGAAAATTCTCTTAGTCATAGGTTCTTCTATACATAAAAATTCACCAAAGTAACCGCGAAGCAGTAATGAGCAAAAACAAGACCGGAAAAATCTTGTTGGTCTTTTTATCGTTGTTGCATTTCCGGTCTTGGTTTTAGTCTTGCATTGATGCTCTTGGTCTTTTGTTACAACTTAAGTCTTTAAATGGCAAACTTTCAAAGATCCGAGAAATGCTAGACAGTAAAACACACATAGATCTATGTAATATATGTGCATTAAATATTAATGTTCGGTTTGTAAAGGGGTAATGCTACCTTGTAAACTTTTAATTTTATCGTCGTAAATGCTCCCTTAACTACTCAAGAATGATATCCAAATGATTTTATGTGGGTCAAAATCCTTTATATGGCTCAAAAAGTCGATTTTTCGAGTCCATGGCACTATTTTGCGGGTAATTTAAGGGGACCTGGTTGGTAAATCGAAAATTTAATTGAAAGTTCACTCCTTAAAACTTGAATCGCGTTTTTCTCGAAACTATGTTTTTCGAGATGGCTGTACCTGCAGCGCTTTCACTTCTCAACCGATTGACTTCAAATTTCAACTGTAGCTTCATAATAACATTCTCTAGTGAAAGACGTAGACTTTTTTTGATTGGTTGACTTCAATTGATTTTTTAGCCGGTTTTTAACAGATTTGTTCGAAAAATAAAAACTTTTTACCTAAAATCGACGCCATATTTTTGTCTAATCAATATTTTCAAAACTTCGTACGTTCTTCACTAGATATTGAACAATACTTCAAAATTTTTTTTTGGTTTTTCCTTTAGATGTAAAATTTCAAGCTGTATACAGGAGCACGGCCAAGGAGGTCTTCTAAAACAAATAGATTTTCTTACGAGAGCTGCTGCGCCGCAATTTTGTTTCTAAATAATTATTCAAATTTTTTTTTATGTACCTCAATTCATGTACAAACATGTGTAAACAACTTTATTTCAATAAATTAATTTGTCTTTCGTAAATGAAATGATTAAACACTAGTTCTTAATGCCTAGAATATGCTGTATAAATTTCATTTTTATCCATCGAGTAATTTTAAAAATATAGCGGTCACGGTGATTAGTCACTTTTTTTATGTAAATTATATAATTATTTTTAACTAACGAATTATAGTACTATTATAATTAACTAATTTAAACTGTATTTGCTCAAAAATTTCATAACATTTTTTTTTTTAAAAGAACATAGCCATCATAAAAAACAAAAATGACGGAGTCTGGACTTTCCGATCTCATTTTCAAATATTTAATAAAGCATAATGGTATCTTTGAGGAAATAACAGTGAGTAATATTTTTTACTTACTTATGTATTATATATATATAAAAAATTCGTCACACCTTCCAATAAATTTCTATTTGTCATCCAACTCCTCCCAAAATCAAAATTATTAAAAGTTTATTAAAAGACGAAATTAATACATACATATATGAACGTCACAGTCACACATATCCATATTCAAGTCATAAAATTATCACATTTTTATGTAATTATTACATTCACTTGTGAATAGATTTTATAATCAAAAAATATTTAGGGGAATTGCTGCAATTTATCGTGTTTATTCTTTTTAAATGCGTCAATTTGTACATATGAATCGAGATCTAATTGTCAATATGAATATATATAAAATCCAAGCTTATGACTGTAATATGTAATATATGTTGAACCATGTGATCTAAAGTGTGGTCAAAGTAGTTGGCAGAATGCAAATTTTAAAAATGACTAAAAAAAGTCTCAATACCAAAATTGTTAAGGAATGCAAAGGTGTTGGAAGAGTTCTTATCTAGTTACTGTGTTTCAAAGCTGGAGGGGAATGTAAATTCGTCTCCTTAAAATTTTCAAGGCACGCCTTCGCTGTTGTCAATTAATTTATTTTATCAATTAATAAATTTGACATCGTCTTTGCTGTCACAGGCACAGGGTCGTACCCACAGAGCATTTGCCTAATTGGACCCTCCAGGAAACTGTTTATACATATTTACGAGGGCGAGGCAGAAATTACGGAATGTATCAAAACAATTACTTTGCACAGATGCCACTCAGCCCCGCTTATGTGTTCTGCGGTGGATGGAAAAAAGATTTATTTGCGGAGATAAGTTGCTACGATGCCCTGAATATGCATGAAGAGACCCGCAAGTACGCAGCTTTTCGCCCGCAGCAATTTAATACCCCCCAAGGCCGCATCGAGGAGCCGGCGAGTGGTGGGCGAAGACACCAACGCCAACGCCAACGCCGGCACGCTCCGCCTTCTGAGCACCGAGGCAGGTAGACGAAGAACGGCGACATGTCTCCGCGCCGAAAGCTCAGAGCAAAGATTCCTTTCAAGAAAATCTCCTTCAGCTGGCTTGCGTGCGGGGCAGGTACACTGGCGCGGTGTAATTTTATGATAAGTAGAAAATTGAAATGTGGGACCGGGACGGCTTATGCTGGGTAGCTTTTTATCGGTACAACATGTGAAATAAAAGAGAAATAATTGATTGGCTTTCGTACACAAAAGGGGGAAATTGAATAAGCCGGAGGTAACGACGAACTCGCTTGGGTGAGGAGCTTAAATAGGAGTTAGGTTCAGGTGAATGGTTTGTAATTTTAGACAAGCAGTGGAATTGGGACGGGCAGATTTTGACTTTTGAATATTTTATGTCCTTGCCTAATTTATCTGCCATGGATTCTTTTTCTTTCTGTCTAAGTTAAACTCGCTGAAAAAAAACAAAATAATTCATACGAGTATATTCGCTTATAACGGGGGCTGGTGTGGCACGGGGTCGTAGGGAATTTCAATTGTTCATAAAAACAAAGTTGCTAAAATTCCACACAAAATTGGATTCTTTGACTGAATTATGAACCACAGGCATTTCGTAGGCACCCACACGAACAAAATGTGATTTAATAAAACCAGCAGAAAATGAAGAATGTCGACCTTTTTTAAATTGACCGCACGTGTAAATAATTGTGACCTTTAAAGTGCTCCCGCGGAGAACAACCCTTAAATTCTTTATGTTTAAAAACTCATTATAATTATACTGAGAAATAAAGGTTTTACGAAAAGAATGTTTCAATTTCAAGCGATTCCGAAATTATATGAAGGAATTATGATAGATTCATTACCCATAACTAATTTATAAGCTACAATAAAAGAAAACGGCGCATAAAAGCAGTCACATAATCTTTGCTTTTTATTTTTCGTTTAGTATTTGTAATTAAATAGGCAAGTATGTAGTAACAAATACGACTTAGCAGTAAGTTAACATTACTATGTATGTACATTGTATATACATATATTGAACATCCATTCACTCTCCAGATTATTTTCATAAACTTCCAAGGTCGTGGTGAAATTTAAAAAATTTAACATGAAATTAATATTAAAGATGCAAAATGTTTTACTCTGACAATTTTAAAATATATTCTTTTTAAAAGATGCAACCACTATGACATCGGAAAGTACATACTTTTAGAAGTATGAGCAAAAAATTTTAAGTCCTAATTCATAAAAAGCTCTGTGTATAATATCTGAAGAACTTTATCAATTTTTAACTATCTTATATATTAATACGGAGTTCCCAAAAAGCTGTTTCCACCCATAAACTATGTCAAAACGTCAAAACATACGCAAACCATATACATATTCGGAAAGGGGAAGTCAAACCGAAGTGCACAATATAAAAATTATAAATACAGGGTGGGGCAAAAAGCAGTTTCCACCCATAAACTATGTCAAAACGTCAAAACATACGCAAACCATATACATATTCGGAAAGGGGAAGTCAAACCGAAGTGCACAATATAAAAATTATAAATACAGGGTGGGGCAAAAAGCAGTTTCCACCCATAAACTATGTCAAAACGTCAAAACATACGCAAACCATATACATATTCGGAAAGGGGAAGTCAAGCCGAAGTGCACAATATAAAAATTATAAATACAGGGTGGGGCATTTATCTTGACACTAAAGGAAAATTGCATTGTAATGCTCATACGTAATTTGAACACAGCTGAATGTTTAGTAAATGGCACAAGATTGCGGGTTAAGCGCATGCATCGAAATACTTTGGACTGTGAGGTATTAACGGGAACTGCAATTAAAAAAAGAATTTTGATCCCAAGAATTAATTTGACTTTTTCTGGAACTATGTTACCTTTTCAATTCCAAAGAACACAGTTTCCAATAATACCAGCATTTGCAATGACGATTAACAAATCGCAAGGGCAAACATTCAATAAAATTGGAATTATGTTGAGACGACCGGTGTTTGCACACGGTCAGTTATACGTAGCATGCAGTCGAGTAAGATCGTTTAATGGGTTAAAATTCTACGTTAATGAAAATAATGGCCAGGGAAATCTTTTTAAAGATGAACGATTATTCACTAAAAACATTGTTTATAGAGAAATTTTGGATATTCATTGATTCATTTCAAAATTAGTAAAAAAATCAAAATGAAAAGAAGGAAAAATGTAAAAAAAAGGATATTTCAAGGCCAAATTAACCTCATATTGCAGCAATATTTTTGAGATTAACTAAAAAGGATTTAGAGTAGTTTATAAATTGTATTAGAATCAAATAAGTAACACATTGACTTAATGAATTGAACAGACAAAAACATACCAAATCAACAACCCAAAACACAAAGAAACAAGAAAGAAGAAAGAGATCATTTAAAGAAAAAACTCGATGAATTGGAAAAAAAACAGGTTAGATTTGAAGAGGAGAAAATAAAGTTAATAATTGTATTAAATATTCCAGCTCCGATTATGAAGACAGTTGAAAGTGAAGCTTTTGTATATGGTCGAATTTCGACCGCAGGGCGACCTCTAGTTTTTAATAAAAACGTACACGAAATAAATCCATGGTATGCTTAATAACATCTTTTTTCAAATCCTAAATAAATAATCTAATAGATAAAACAAAATTCGGGAAAAACTACCTGTTTTAAGCCCGTCACAATGGTGTCTTACCTTAAGTTATTACCCTTATTTTATTAGTAAATTGTAACTCAGGTCCTAGTTATTCTCAAGAAACAAAGTTTAAAACTTTATAATCATTCAATCTTGTTGCATGTATACTGTAATTTAACAACAATGTCCATTGTTTCGTATTAAGAAACATATATTAATATTTGTGATATATTCATTTGAAGATTTTCGTTTAATTAAATTGAAGATGTTTTAAAAATATTGGACAACGTAAATTGAATTAGCTATCCTGTGGAGACTGAGTTCAGTAAATCTCGTACATCTAGGCAAACATGAAAAGAAACTAATTAGATAAATCATGCAACCATTATATCCATCATATCGCATAATATCTAAAACTTGTTAAGACATATCCCACCGACCCTGCACAATGAGTGAAGCTAACCTTTTTGTATTTATTTTCTTGCAGGGGCTTTGGGAAACAAGGGTTTCAGTGTCAAGGTAACACCCGCAAACTTTATCCTAAAAAAGTTTGCAACAAATTAAGTAACTTTTGGAACTTTCAGTTTGTTCGTTTGTCGTACACAAGAGGTGCCATGAATACGTCACATTTAAGTGTCCTGGCAAGGATAAGGGAGTTGATTCTGTAAGTATTTCATTTGAAGATGATACATATTATATACAATATACGATATATGTTTTTTAACATGATAATTAAATGAACAATGTTGGAGTTTCCTATATCTTTGGATGTATTTACTAATATTAGGCGAACGTTGAGTTTCCTTATTGGTTTCATTGTGATCGTCTCGCACGCACTTGTGATTTGTTCGAAATTGGCATCCTCATCCGTTTTTCTCACTATTTGAGCGCGCAAATTCTAAAGCTTTTGAATCATTTATGCTGTTTTGCTTAAAACCTTCACAAAACTCGTTAACAAGGCTGCCGAAATTCGCGATCAATAAGAAATTTTTCTTTTTCCTCAAAATTGAATTAAGAAAAACTTAATGAGTAAAAAGATACTACTAGTCAGTCACATGTTATTGCAATAAAGAAAAAAAAACGAAACCTTTAAGTGAGTCTCAACTCAATGGAAAGATTTTATATTAATTGACCTGAAATTATAATTAAACAGGACGCCTTGAAAACCAAGCACGATTTCCAACCTTTCACATATTCCGGTCCAACGTTCTGTGACCACTGCGGTTCGCTACTGTATGGTGTTTACCACCAGGGCTTGAAGTGTTCAGGTAACTTCCAATTTGTGTTAATGAACTTTTCTTAATACTTCCCTACCTGCTTTTCTTCCTGCATGCCAAACAATTTAACGTCAATTCAGCCTTTTCTATAAGACTTTTTGCTTATGCTGTATATTTTAAATTCAAATTTTAAAAACTTCTTAAATTTGTTTTGCATGTTTTTTTAAGCTTTCATACATTATGTATGTTATTACCGATTTAGTGTTCCTTTATGCCGAAAGAAACTTTATATCTTATGGCAACAACTGAGAGAAGTTTGGTTGGGAATACCTAAAACAATCTGAGGTTTTATACTATAACTGCTTATCTGCATAAAATACTTTTTAAAGGATATACAAATTAGGAAAATTGTTGGTTGTAGGTAAGTAAAAGCTTCAACAAATATTTATAAGTACATAAGCAGTTATTCAATAAAACCAAAACAGATGTTTGCACAATTTAATAAAATTTAAGCCCTTGGTTGGCAATGCCAGATACATTTGGGAGCTGCTGAATATCTCTTCAAAAGGTATAAAATGTGTCAACTTTTTGGTCGCAAATAGGAATGTGTGGAAGCCGTACGTATTTAAAAAATAACAAATAAACTCCGATTTCGAAAAGGAACTATTTAATTTATATATTTAATATGTGTATGTAGATTCTAATCTCTTTTTTTTTTGTAAGATAAAGTTGGAATTCAGCAAACTACATATTTTTGAAACCTATATTTTAATATTTTTTACGTTAATAACACATTTTATCCACTTTTCATTTTCATATGCATTACAAAACAAATGAATCTGCACATGAAATCACTAAATTTGGCATAGAAGCATCAACTACAAAAAAAAAATATTTAGAAACATACAAATAAAGTAATACAACACAATACCTACTTTGCTTTACAATTAATGAATATTAAATATATTAGTGTGTATAAAAAGGATTCAAAGGATGGTTTTTAAAGAATATTAGTAGTTCTTGATCCAAAGTAATTTTATTGAATTTTTATAATGGGAAATACTTGGGTCCATCTCTTCTAACCTAGTACCAAACTGTAAACTATATGGTGAAAACGTTTCTTAAAGAATCCATCAAGTTGAGTTGAAATTTTTTAGCATATTGGCTGACCCCACAAAAATGCGGTTTTTGCTGCATTTAGTGTATTCTTAATTTTAAAGATGCAAAATTGCATCTCTCTGCTAGTAGTAGTTGCTTACGTGATCAAAAAATAAAGATTACAGATTATAGATTACCGTATAAACTAACGAATCACGACCTTATCTTCTATAGAATTTTTAAGAAGTGTACATGCGGTTAAAACTGGGACTGTAATGATTATGATCAACACAATATAAATTACAAAATAACGATTCTGAAGTAAATTTTATTTTTCGATCGATCGCCACGATTTTTTGCATATTCCCATAACATTTTCTTGCAAATTATATAAATACCATAAATTAATGACATTTCCATTTTTCATTATAAAAATTCTTGAACAATTTTTGAAATTAACGAATTTTTAAGTAAATATCTTTTTCGATTTATTGGCAGTGACGAGCACGAGCACGAGCAAGGCAAATGTCTTATGAAATGATAAATCGAAGTAATGTAAAATTTTTCTTATTTTCAGCACTCGTGTAGAATTTTTTTACAAAAATTCGGTGGAAACATTTTTAATTTAAGGTTTTTCCATAATTTTCATCAAAAGATTGTGTGAGCTTGGAGAAATTGTGGCGAAAATTTATCACTTTTCGAAATTTTAAAGCTAAATATCTAAGGAAATATAAGCGACCGACAAATTTTTCTTTGCATATTCGTCTTTTTGGCCCTAAATGGACATTACTACAAAGTTTCATCAAAATCCGTGAAGAGGCCTCAAACTCAAGTTATGCCATATTTTTGTTTTAAATTCCAGAAATAATGATTATTTTCTGTCCCTGGGTTAAAAGAAGAGGGAACCGCCAATTTTTGTGTTTTTAACAAAATCTAAACAAATTTGATTTTGAGATGATTACATTTTTCGACTTAGAATTTCAATTTTTATGTCCGCTGACAAGCGACGATAGTTCTGTGTTAACAAATCAAATTAAGAAAATGGTAACGATACCTAAAATTGCTTTTCTTTTCGATAAACAAATTTCAGTTTCTTCACTAAAACTAAAAAAATTAACTATTTGTGGCCTTTCTTCTCCATTTATTTTTCGTTTTGTTTTTCCTTTTAATCCAATTACTTTCCTGTCAATACCTCAGTTTTACGGATCATAAACAACACAGGAGCTCTCGACCTTTCCTTCTTGAAACACTCCACTTAAATTAAATTTTCTTTTGACTTTGTCCCAAATTAAATGAACTCCTTTGGGTCGAACTTTTTCTAGAAATTTCGTCAAGGAACAATTAAGCCTTTCTTCTTACACTTGTCGCAGCTCATTTTTATTTTGATTTTAGAGAAATTTTTAAGAAGGCATATTGAAAAATGTTAAACTAATATAAATGAAGTCTTTAATGCTATTTAATACATACTTCAAACCCATTAATTTTCTGATATATTTTAAATTAACTTAATTCTATAATACTGATGTTGAAGTTGGTTTAGATGCGATTTAAAGTTATTAATTTAGCTTTAATATTCTTGTGTACGGCCACGAAAACTGATTGCATATTTTATGTGAAACACAATGCCCCGGAAAGTCACGCACACCAACAATGATTAATTGAAAATTCTCCTAAATTGATTGATTTATAAATTCCTTCCGCGATTCCGTTGACGAGGTGAAGCATTTCGCCAAAACTCATTTTCAATTCCATCTATAAATCTAAAGGCGAGAGAAGCACCGGATTTATTGAAGGGCCGTAATCAGGTGGAAAGCCCATATGAAAGGATGCGTTGTCGTTGCCTCAGACACACGACGCGGGGCGATATGTTCCACCCCCACATAAAAATATCTGCCTCACCGAAGTATAACAGCCAGAAAGCGTAGCATAATAAAATGCCATCATAAAGCCGGCGCAAAAAGACATTCGCTAGAGTCCCGCGGCTACAGCGCCTTGTGATAAATGCAAAATACTTTCCACCACAGCAATTTCGGAAGTTGAAGAAAAGTCAGGAAAACGTCCTCTAAACTCAGGGAGTCGAATGATTTATTTTACGAGTTTTTAAGGAGCAACGTGTCGCAAAGCGATATCATCCTAAACGCGAACGTCGGCGCTTCCCTGAAGCCATGTGGCTTTCGAACATGCTACAAAACTATGGTATAGGAAATTGTATCCTACCATGACACTCCAGAAACAGCACGTTTTCTCCATACTGAATTCACTTTGGCCCAGTGGGCCTCATGTGTACCTACTTCTCAACTTTACCTTGTGCCTGGTTTACCTATTCCAACTTTTTAATTAAATTGTTCAAATTACCAAGAAAGGAGGATGAGCAAACCTCGTGCCTCACAACAAAGAAGCGGTAAACACAACACAACCTATCTTCAAAAGGTTCTTGGTGGGTTCAGGTCTTTGTCTTTCTACCCGTAGTAAAATTTGAAAGAGTCCCAGCTGATCTCGTGCTCACGTAGTTCACTAAGGATGACGAGACCGAGGATGGGTTTAGACGGAAACCCGATCAGGTAATTGAGGAGTGGGTTTAATTAATGAACTCTTGAATTCAAAATGAAGGCAATTACTATGGAGTCTTAACAAATCTTCATAAATTCTTAATATACTTCCACGTTTCACCGGGAAGAGCACCACTACTTTAAAATGAATCAATCAATAATATCATGTTATAAATTTTCAATATATCCGGAGATCAACACTAATCTTGTTGCCTGTCAAATTAAAGTTCTTTTAGATTACTTTACTTTATGACACTCAATACGAAATGGTATTTATATTCCACGATTGACTCTACGTGTAGTTTTCGTTGAATGTAGCCTTAAAAAAAAATTTAAAAAAACAAAATCACAAAATTGCAGATCTTAATACAAAATTCATTTTGACCTAATTATTATTTCTATTCGGGGTTCTTAAAAGATAATTATTTTGAAAAAAACGACTGTCTTATAATCTTGGACACTGCTGCAAAATTTTAAAATTAAAAATTTGTACCTTTATTTATAATTCCTCCGACGTCTAGAAAATTCTTTAGAAAAAACCCCAATTAGAAATGTTTAAGTGCACGAAGAGTAAACGGCTAACTTCGATATCTATCCGATTTTTGATTTAATTATTGTTCACAGTGTTATTATATTTTCCTTAATTCTTTTACTGTGGTATTAAGCTAGGCTTTAACTCAATAGATTAATGCAATTCCGAATAAAAAAGAGTAGTACAATTTATAAAGTTGTCATTCTTTTTCTCATCATCTTTTGATTATAAATTTTGTAACAAAATTTTCATCTTTATTTATCAAAAATTTTATTATGAGCCAAATATATATAATAATGAAATCTTAATGTTTACTTTTCAAGGTTTAAATTTAACAATAGTCTCAATTTCCAACAAAGTCTTCGTATTATTCTAACTAAATCGTTTAATTTATTTCTATTATATAATATTTCAAATAATTTGCTGGTAAACTCCCAAAGAGGCTTTAGAGTGTTAAACTGCCCCTTTTCAACTCTGTTTGAAAACAATTAAAGTTTAATTACTTTTCATCTCGGCAAAACTTGAATCATTGCACAAGGTGTAGTTACAAACTTTATAACTAGAAGCTGCAAGTCGCATCTCCTCTTAATTCCAGTTTCTGTTCTAATTGTTTTAACTTTGGTCTGAGAAGCCCATCAAATAGGAATTTCATTTGAATTTGTATATTTTACAAATAATAGATCAGAAGAAAATTGACTTCTGCGTTTTCCTACTTTTTTAAATGCTTAAATATAACTTTTAACTATTAGGGGCAATCCAGATTAAAAGAGAGTGATGTAAAATTCATCTGATGTTTTCAAGAAAGGTATTTTGGAGATATGTAGTGTTGGTTTATCTGTTGATCGTTTGGCAAAAATAGGTATTATAAAATTTAAAGATCTTTGTTTTCTATACATAGTATGCGATTTTTAAATACCATTATCTATAAATTAAAACAAAAGCTCTAGAATATAATAAAATATTATTATTAAAAAGAATTTTAAATAATAAATTTTTTTTTCTTGAAGATATTCAAAAAGATTCTTTTAACTAACTGAGATTTTGGCATAAATTGCGTTTGAGGTCTCCTCATGGATAACGATAGTTTTCCGCCGCAATTTCTCCATGCACAATTTTTTGGTGATGAAAATACCTTAACTTAAAAATGTTTTCACTGAAAAATCTACACGAGTGCTGAAAATAAGAACAATTTTACTTTACTTCGATTTATCATTTCATTTTCACAAATGCATGCTTGTCACTGTCAATAAGTTTTAATTCGTTAATTTCAAAAATGTTTGAAGAATTCTTAGAATGAAAGGCCGTTATTTCAAAGTTAAAAATCTCGTGGAGCACCTACAAGTGACCAACAAATTTTTTTTGCATATTTGTCACTTTTGACTCCTAATAAACACTCCTACAAAGTTTTATCCAAATCTGTGAGGAGACCTCAAACTCGAATCTGTTCCAATATTATTGTGGTCAGTGGAAGATAAATTTGAACTAACACAGCAGGAATAACCTTCCCAAATATTATCCAGCCAAGTTAATAATAAAAATAATGTGTGCCCAAATTATTCAGTAAGGTTTAATTAAAGCACAAAAGTTTTCTATATTTACACACGCCCGATGCATGAGTTAGCCAATGTTATATAGAGTTCTTCCTCCATTCTGGGCAATTTCGTTAATTGTTTGGGTTTTTAACTTATGGCATAAAATACTTATCCAGGTATGTCGGCAAAAAACCGTTCATTTTAGTTTTACCTCAGAAAAACATTTCTCGGACAGTCTACCTTTCTTTGCTGTTCGAAATAATTAGTATGTGTGATATGTGTGTGGTTTCTTTTAGTGGATGAAGCCTACAGAAAACCTAGGTATGTTTAATATTCATCCCATTAAGTTAATTCCATGTTTTCCAAAACAGTTTCTATTTGTTGCACATCTGTTGTTGCTTTTTCTCACAATGTTCTGATCTATTTTTAAATACTTTGGGGAGTCCAGCAGATCAATAGTAGCAATTTAAGCCAAGGAAAAGAGGGCTCGGGGAGTAAGGGCATGAAGGGCGCAATAACTCGAAATAAGCTCGAGAGGACCATAGTATCAAGTGGCGCACTTGTGTGTTTTCAAGGACGGCATGCGTGCCTTTTATAACCAGCTTACGTGGTGTTTTGGTCGAATGGCACTCGCATTGCACATACATATGTACACCTCTAGAGTTTCATTAATGAAACTTATTCGAATTTATGTTGGCATTTATGTAACATTCAGTGGGCTTATGTGTTTTCCAAATTATGATCTTTGATTAGTTTCTCATTAGGTTTCGCAGAGTCAGCATAAGTGGCGGCGACACACATATCTGACGCCGACATTTTGCGACCAGTGCGGTACTTTGCTCTATGGACTGGCACTGCAGGGTATTAAATGTAAAGGTATTCAGATATACGACTAGGATTGACACTCACAATCGCACACTATTTGTGTTGAATTATTAAATTACTAATTAAATATTTTATTCAGATATGTACATAAATTTTGCTTTTCACTAAATAATGTTGTTAGGTGCACTTTATGTATATGTTAGAATTAAAGAAACATTTAATTTGCATAAGCATATTGGGAAGATCAATGCTAAATAAGTACATATCTTTCATACTCCGATGTAATTGTAATCCGGTGAAATTAAATTTTAAATATAACTTGGCTACTAACTTGACATTAATCACAACAGCGTAAAAATATTTATTCTCTTTTAAAGCTGTTATTTCGGTGATATACATATAAAAATGTTTGGTCTACAAATTAAATTTTTTTCTGATTTTAACCGAAAAGTAATTGTATTTAATTTTGTGTACAGTACTAAACATGATCTTAAAAATTCCGTTGAAAATAGGGCAAGTCCAAAATATACTAGTTTTGTCTTAATGATATCCAACATACCGACGCATTTTTGTTTCAACGATTTTGAATTATAAAATAACTATGTATATCTATTTATTTAACAATTTTAAGTTAATTTATAATTTGATTTACAAAGTTATCTGGAATGATGAACATTTCATTTGTAATTTTAAATCGCTTGGTTCACAAACGATTAAAGTTTAGCTTTACTTTAATATTGGAAAAATAAAACAAATACGAGGGCTCGTGCAAATTATCTAATAGCTTCAGCTTCCACAGAGGCGTAAAGGATGAAAATCTCTAACAAAATCAATCTTCGTAAATCTGATAATGTGCAGAATTATCTTGAAAATTTATTCCACAGAAAATGGTCACAATCTATATGTATATGCGCTAAAGGTATATTAAACCAATAACTTGGGTTCACCTTTGCGGACAGGTTTCTAGTTCGTTTATATAGAAAGTTAAACGACCGTCACTACCTTCAGCAACAAATTTTTAGTGAAAATCATTTCAGTTATAAGGGTTCGAACTAAAATACTAAAGTCGGAATTTCATCGCCGTTAACTCCTCCTGTACATGTGGAAGGGATTGGTATTATACTCCGGGCAATTTATCACCCAGCTATTTATTTCTTCGCTTAATAGTCCTAGTCCCAACCTGAACAGACATACGAACATACATTTAATGTCCGTCCCAGTGGGAACATTGGGTCGGGCAGAGTAAATAGCTGACATCGAAGTGCTGAAAATTTTTCTAGTAGATTTTGCTTTTATTTAACATTACCCCATTTATGGGCAATCGAATGCGCAACGAAGCTTGTTAAGATAATGTGCCGGTTGTGGTGATTTCCTCCATCTGAGGTTCATAAAGTTCTCCTAGATTAAAATGGGTTTCATTTCAGCAGAATCACTAAAGGAATTAAATTTGAAACGAAACCACTACTTTTATTAATTAGATGTCTAAACACGAAATAAAATTCCATTGTTAGTATGCTATTTACAAGTAAATTTAGTTGGTGTTTAATATGAACCTTAGTCTACAAAATGTCCCATCAACTCCATTAATGTTGGGCACGCAATTCCCACATCGCTCCTATACTCTGTCAGGTAACGCTAAAACAAGTGGAATAAGCTGCATCAACTCACATTAAACAAGTCACGAGGCGTACTTTTAATGTCTACCAGAGCATACGTGGGGGTTAAGCAACTCCAAAATTACATAAGAGGCTTAACTTTGGCTGTCGATCTCCTAGGGTGCATGAAACATGAGCAGGTCGATACCTTCGTACACCCGCTGATTTACGGTAATTATTACATAACCTTCCTGCAATGCTTCAATCTAAACCCACCTTCAGGAACGCTGATGTAAGTTGCTTGTTAAGGAAAAGTTTCCAGCGTGTTTAGTACGCTTGTCCTACCTGCGGAAATAACCTGGAATTTTTTATAATTTCGGATATTACATGATATCTAATTACCAGGAAGAGAAGAGTTCAACTTCCAAACTTCAACATTTGGCAAATTTAATATTTTTCGGAAATTATTCGACTTTAAACACAATTTTGGACAATCACAACTCAAAATTACTCTTTTAGTAGGGTGGGTTTCGAACAGTGAATCACCATTTTTTCTGAGACCTGTATCTTGAAAGAATTGAAGTTTCTTTGTTGCGAAGCTTTCATTATTTTGTAGTACGTAGGTATCTACATATATTTAGTGTAGCTTTATGGGAATTAACCTCAGACCTTGAGGACAAGTCTATTTTCATGCTGATAGACTATAACTCACAGACTGAGACATCCAAACCCGTAGGGTAAAAACAAATCCAAAAATCATTAACTTCTAACTCTATTTGGAATTTTCTTTTTATACATATAAGTTCCGTCATTTCTAAGGTTAAAGCCATAAACCATGGGTTGATTTCTCTAAAACTCTGAAACATATCATATGGGTACTTAATTTCAAACCAATTGTCTAAATACCAAATTACTCGGCTCTAGCTTTTAAAATGGCGGACTTTTATACAAACGTTAATTCCCCATTTTATCCTCTTAAGGGGAGATTTTCGTAAAATTCTTTCTTAGTAGATGCTTACATCACAAAAGAAAGCTACTGTTCAAATTTTATTTAATTAGCTTCAGTGGTGAATCATCCCTCAAAAACTATTTATTATTCTGTTCTCCGTCCTCTACTTTTCATTAGTTTCAGCATGAAAGAGTAACAAACAGTCACACTTTCTGATTTATAATATTAATAAGGATTCCCGAAAAAATTGGATTCATGAATTTATTAAATAAATAAAGAAAATTCAAAAATTGAAAAATGCACTTTTTTGATTTGTGCAGAGGTGTGTTTTACTCATTAGGTATAATATGTGCCTTAGCCTTACTAAACCTCTTCGTCTGAATCATAAACTCTTTGTGGTGTATTTAGTTAGTTAGATATATGTAGATAGGAATAACTCATGAAGGATGAAGATAACAAAAAAAATATGTTTGTACATTTGATTTTTTATTATGAGAGATATTCTTAAATACATAAAATACCTTCTGCTCAATGTGTTTAAATTCTGCTATGGTTCTATACACAACGGTAGATCAAAGCAATAGAGTAGGATCAGTCGTATATTAGAATATTAAAAACTTTCAAAACTAATTTACCTGTCTTCAAGAGTTCCGAAACCCTAAAAAGGACTAAATTAAGTATGTGATCTTAAAAATTTCCGTTGGTACTAACAATTTACAATCTAAAATATTATTCGAGTTTTGATGTTGTCTATGATACGAAACCGATTGATTTTCTCGCATAGCATTTACATACATCTAGTTTTCCTTTTGTTCAATTTCAATCGTAAAATAGATGTTTAGGTTTACAGTCTATCGTCTAAGATTTTTCTCATTTTTCATTGATGACCGAATTCAACATGAGGATAAATATCCTGATGAAAATAAATACATACATATGTGCATACTTTTTGAGTTTTCTTATCTTTAATTTTAATACAATTATTTTCCCTGTTTTGTAATGCTATGACAATTTTTCAAGTTACAGAAAATCATTTTTTTTAATAGTAAAAATTTACATCTGAACCACGTTAATTTATTACTCTCCAGATTGTTTCCCGCAAATTAGATCACGTAACAAGGAACATGGATATTTCCAAATTTAATTAAAAATGTCTAATTCCCATTTTCGTGCATAAAATTTAAACATTGTAGATAGTCCACCTCACAATTAATGATCAAATTAATCAACAGCGCAACAAGTGTTTGCCACAAATTCTTAATTTTCTTTCGGTGTCCGCTTAAAATTTTCGCTAACTTCATTAGAAACAAGAAATTTCTCTTGGGAATGTAAACAAAAATTTGAAGTTCATTTTTCTTAAGTTTCAGCGGCACTCTGGCATAACGTAGTGGTTGAAGAGGGTTTTAAGCTTTGATTTGGAATTCTCAAAAAATCAAGTCTCTTTATGAATAATTCAGGCGGAAAACTTTGTTGTTTACAGAGGAAACCACCTTTTTGTATGAATTTATAACATCTTGAATTACCTGTCACTTAAGGATTCTTCGTACAATTTAGAACGTATTTCATGAAAAAAATTCACTTTGAAAGGTTGATATTTATACACGAAATGTAAAGATAGGAGCAATTTAGAAACAACCTTGAACGTGTAATTTTTTTTTTGTAATGTTGTCGGTGTGGCTTCGCAAACAATCATTTGCTCAACTGAACATTATGAGATTTTTGTAGCAATCACAATTATGATTTCCCCATCAACGCAATGTGTCCAAATTATGAACTTCTCAATCTCCATGCAATTTCAATTACTTAGCTTTTATTCATTATATTTCGGTATGTGTAAAATCTCGTTTTATATATTATATTATATTTATCTCGTTTTATATATTATCATAGATTCAATTATTTTATAACTATCGATTCATAATAAATATAATTAATCTGGTGAGACTTTAAGGAATTTTTCCCAGTACCTACCTATAGCATGCCTTTTGTGCACTGCTTTTAAATGAGACTATTAAAGAAATTCAATGCTTCTTTCCTAAGAAAATTTGTTTCTTTTACTATTTAAGTTTGTACATACATATATAGTTTCTACATATCTCCTTTTGAATGGCTTGCATATAAATATAACACTCTTTGTGGGTTCAAGGTCTCTCACAATTTATACATTATTAAAGAAAACGAAATCGATAATATGTGTGTTATGTATCCTTTTGAATTGCAATTTATTTGGAAATTTTTCACCGATAGGAATGGCGTATCCAATTGCGATATTTTTTCCTTTTTATAAAAAATTCATAAAATAAAGAATAATGGGCCATTGTTCCAAAAATAATTTTCGCGTGACGTGTGACTAAAGAATAAGATTACATGAATCATTCGATCCTTTTTCGCAGATTTTGAAAAAGCAAGTGACACCATATACGAGCAATTTATTTTTATAGCTGTTAGATCTAACTCCATATGAAATTAAATTGACGAACTGATGTAAATCAACAAATAATCACATTTCATTGCTTATACGCTTCATTGCATTAAAGAGACACGGAGGTGGCAAAGCTGTAGAAGACAAATATTATAATACTTATTTGTCATAACATACCATCAGCTTAGGAATACGTATTTATACGTATTTATGTATTTTATTAACCGATATAAACTGCAAAACTTGTGAAAGTTTGTTTTTAAATTTAAATGAAATATTAAAGCAACTTCGTTATTTGATAATTTGCACTTTGTAAATCCAGTTCCCTGTACAAACCATAATAATAAATAATAAAAAAGTACTTCAGCTGATCGCTGTATATATGAAAATCATTACAATGCACTGAATGTATTATATTTTGTTGAAAATCATAAAACAGGTCAGCCAAAGGCACTTCTCTTCTGCACAAGACAAGTAATATAGAATATTTAATTGCATGCGACTGCTGATACCCCCTCTCTCGTCATAAATTCGCAAATAAAAACTGGTGTAAGCGATTTTCATTTTATGCAAGTCACAACTTTATTGCATCTCAGGTTATCATTAAAGTTTTCTACTTAAAATCTGTGAAAATTATTTGCATTCATTTTAAAAGTTTTCGAAAAAGTTAAAATTACGTTATTTCTATTCTGTAGACGTTATATTACTCATAATTTGCTAGTTTTTCGTGCTATTGTCAATACATTTGTAAATATTTCACAAAATAAATATTAATATTAAATAAATAAACAAGATATAGGTTTCTATACTAATAAAATAATGCTATAACTTAATGAGTAGATATTGATTTATTAAAATTAAATTATTATTGGAAGTTGTCAAGCGCAAACAGTTGAAACAATATTGAAGAAAATTTTCAGGTTCAAACAATTGAAAGAAACAATATTGAAGAAATCAGAAGACAAAAAAAAAAGTATATTAAACCTTACTAAATATAGATTATTATAAAAACGACCTCAAACTTTCTAAAGTAGTTTAAATATTTCTCAATATAAGAATGTCATATTATAATAACTAACATTTTCGCACCGTTGACGGACCTAATTTTCAAATGGTCAAGAACGAAGCCATTTGAACCCATCCCGAAACCAAATCCTGAATACCTGCATCCATCCATGTAAAACATTTTTTAGATCAAGCTTTATAGAACCATTGCACCAAAACTATCAAAGTAATTCTTTTGAAATATTCAAATTTAAAACTTAAATATATTTAAACGCCCATTACCAAACCAAATATGGTTCTATTTTTACTAATTTATTTAAATCTTCAAGGTAAGTTCATACTTCATAAATTAAATGTATACATGTTATACATACAACTTTGCGAAAACTACCATCCGAATGGAAAGCAACCAAAATTACTTATACATGAATTTGAAATATCAAACCCCAAAACAACCGAGCAACAAAGTTAATGTTTTATGGTAATACACCAAATGTTGGTGGGATGACACCTGTCGAATTTTCCAGGCTCTGGTCTCAGTCGATTTTCTCTCTGCAGCGGTCTGCAAAATATTCATTTGCACCGCCGAACCCTCACATAGTGACCTCGATGGCTTCATATTCAGCCTCATTTCAATCTCGTTTGCTTTTCCACGGTGAGGAGCAGCACTCCGTTCCACCGCGAGGTGTTTTCATAATTGGCCTATCACAACAGAGCTCTTCTGCTGAATTTCCCTCATGAAAATTAATAAGCAAAAGTTACCCCAAATACTGGTTTGGTGTTAACACACACGGCAAGGGCCCCGAACTTAGACGGGCGCCAAAAGAGCCCCCAAGGCACAATGTTGAGCCAGCACGTTCGACCCACGTATTTTGTAAGTAGAGTTAGCACGCAGCAAACCCACTCTCTTCACGCTTCCTTACACTGCCTGGCGTATGCTCGATCCCGCCCCTCATCCTCCCCCGCTTATTATAAAAAGTGCAATTAATCCAGATTTAATCTTTCCCGCCAGCATGTGATATGAACGTTCATCAGCGATGCGAGGAGAGTGTACCCAATTTGTGCGGATGTGACCACACCGAAAGACGGGGCCGTATCAACGTTGCCCTCTACGTCAAAGGAAGTCTGCTCACCATCGAAGGTAAGTCGATTTTGCTCCCATGTATGTTCAAATTAGTGCAGCGTAACTAAATCTGGAGCTCGTTTATTCTGCCCGAATAGTGCTCCGAACTCAGCTACAAAACCCACTCTTGTACCCAAATTAGGCTCACTGGGAATAAACGATTTTGATTGGGTTTGCCCGAACTGTTTCCTATTCTGCTGCATTTGCAAATATTGCTCAACATTAATTTTGCAGACCTGCCGCCCATTCTGAACTCAATGTTTCCCGAACAAGTTTCGCATACAAATAAACAAACTAAACATATACTATTTTATTCGAAATCCGAAATTTGAATAGTCATATTATTTATGTTAGCATGTCTTTTCCGTCAATTTATAGAAAACGACGATTTTATTAATGCAACCATTTTTATGTGATGTACTGGTAACATTAAAATTATTTTCATCAATGCACTTTAAAACTGCCTTCATAAAGTCGGATGTTCTGAAAACTATGCAGTAATTAACCGACTACGGCAAAATCAAAGGAAAGTTATGATTTTAGTAGTCTATGTATGTGGGTGGTTATGTTTATCTGTTCCCTTAATTATATGAATTATAATTAAGAATAATAATCTAATGGCTTCCTTCCTTCTAAAAATTTCTAAATAAAATAAAAGTTTAAAAACTAAAATCCGATTACTCAAAAGGAGGAAATTCAACCTGATTCAATTACAAAGGTTTTAGATTAAAAATAGTTTTAGTTTTTAAACTTTTACTTTATTTTATCTTTGAAAATATCTGTCGCTACGTACAATATTAAATCCTCAAATTTTATAAATTATGTTTTGAAAATAAAGCAATTATAAAAACTGGATATTAGGTACTAACCAGAGATTTTTTTCAGTAGTAGCGACTGTCAATTTTGATATTTGAATTACAAATTTACTAATTAAAATAAATACGACGAAAGTATTATCAGTATTCTATAGTAAAGTTAGTTTCACTATTCTGGAAATGGGAAAGTTGCAATAATGGTTAGATTTGGTTTTATTAGAAGACGTCTTAGTCTGATGACTTTAATCCAACCATACCTCAGAAGTTGTGAATGCCGATTGTTATATATAATTTTAAAAAACGGTCCATACCTATATTCTTGAACGCCTGCATTTTACATGTGGGCTAAATTTCATGAATAAAGGAGGGTAAAGCCTAAAAATTGTAACTTTATCGCCACCAACCCTCAAAAGAAGATGGGATTTTTGTTTATGAGCCATCTCTGAAATTTTATTCAAATTAGAAATGGTCGAGTCCAACCGGTTGTCGATTTGCGGCGGAATCTTCCTGAATATAAAACGTTTTGGGAGTGCTGCTTGTGGCAGCCGTCAATAAGCAATTACTTACAGTAAACGGAAAAGGAAAAGATGAAATCATCTTTCTAATCATTAATATTATATCATTAACATCAGCGTTTCTCATTCCACTGATGGAAATAATCCCAACTCAGGTGGCGCTCCAACATCAGGTACTTCGCTGTCTAATGTCGGTGGTTTTATATTGGCATTGAGAGAAAATCTCTTTTCTTAAGAAGCTCTATGAATACTCACAGTTAATTAGACTTGGTTCTATAAGATCTCATAACTTTTTATGGTAATCACGAGACTTCGCCTTAACTTTACGCAAATTGTGTTTAGTTAGATAACGCTTTGCTAAATTAACAAGACTGTTTGAGAAAGATTTTTCGATATCATATTTAACAAAAGACTGATCATTTTCAGTTTCAAAAATCTAAACAAATATTATATTTTTGACACAAAAAAGTTTTACATTTTCCTGCTTTAATTTTGTCACATAAACTATGTAAAATGAAGATTGCAGATATGAATATTCTACTTGATGATTTCAAAAGAAATTTAAAAAGTTTCTTAATTTTAATGATTATTGTCTTTGCCACATTAAATTTTTTACAAAAATACATTTAATGATGACTAATAATAACCGATAATTCTTAATATGATTTGTTTATCTGTAAGCCTTTAACAACAACCCAATTCTCTTAAATTTTGTATTACACTATCCTCAATTTTACATAGACAGATTGTTAAATAGCTGGCAACTACATATAGTACATACTAAGTTTCCTGCTAAAATATTTAGTTCTTTTTAGTAACAAAATCAAAATGCATTTCGGTAATGACAAAATCATCAAACACAGAAATAACTTTTCTGTTGTTGATGTCATTGACATTTTTCTGAAATACCCCGGAAGCTTGCTAATGATGAGAAAATCGTCAACTAAGGCGAAGTCATTGAAAGGAATTGTATAGGCCATTTCCCTCCGCACCCCTCGTTCCTATAGGTAAATCGATTTGTTATATCACGAATTCGTATTTGCTCATTTCTTGATTGAACGTCTGTCTTCAGCAGGCATTTATATATTTGGAGTTCGGTGGTTCTGTATTTAACTTCATCTAATCATGCTGAGACGTACGGTGAAGGGTAGTTACCTCTTGAGTGCTCTTTGTTGTGGCACTCGAACAGAACGTAATGAGGCTACTTCAAATTAAATAAGTTCCTATAAGGGTAAACTAAGCAACATGTCTAGGGGAAATATTACCTATATTTGGTTTTTGAAACTATTTCTATATTCCATTTCATGTTAGTTATTCATATAATTCTTAAATGAGTTATCTATTGTCAGTGAGCAGCCCTACATTTTTATTTTTTACTTACTTTTCTGTCAGATTAAATAGATTCCCTCAGACCCAGATATTTGATTGTGTTTATGAGTTCTATTCCGATTTTTGTATGAAACAAAATTACAATTCAAAAACTTATAATTTCCCCAATTTAAAATCTAAAAAAGTCATTGTTTATTAATTTTAACAACGACTTCGAAAACAGAAAATCCCAAAACAGGAAGAATTTATAAGCTCTAGATCTATTTATAAAAAGCATTGAATTATTCAATATTTAAATTTCAATTCAGATTATGCGTGATCTCTTATTAAAGAATGAAACAAACCGGACAATTTTGTTACTTAATATTAATTGTTACCTTTTTCAAAAAATTAAATATTATAATTAAGTAGGTACCAAAAAATCCTGAAAGAAAAATTTCCGAAGATTTTGTTTACTGGATTTCTTTCAGTATTTAAGTATATTAAAATTTGGGATTTCGATTTTCTCTTTTCAAGAATGATCCCATGTCATTTATGCATTATAAGACTATAGTTTGATTTTCCTTTAGATTATCTAATGATATCATATTTTGGATAAAAAGGAGCAGTCCACAGTAGAGTTAAGATTATCCTTAATCTCATCTATGTTTCCCCTAATAAGCCCTTAGTTACTGATATCTACCAAAATTCATTTCATCTAAAAAGAACAAAATTTCTTTGTTATACCTTAATCTACAATCGAACCCTAATCGGCAAACATTTTTCTTTTTTCCATTCTAGTGAAAGAAGGCGCCAACTTGATTCCGATGGATCCGAATGGGTTGAGTGACCCTTACGTGAAGCTGAAGCTAATGCCAGACGAAAACGAAAAGACAAAGAAAAAGACCAAAACTATTAAGTCATCTCTGAACCCTGTTTGGAATGAGACTCTCACATAGTAAGAATTATTCCCAGCTGTTGATCCCAGCCTTTTCTATAGAGAAAATTTCTTGTACGTCTTTAGTGACCTGAGACCAGAGGACAAGGACCGGAGAGTTCTGATTGAGGTCTGGGATTGGGATAGAACATCCCGGAACGATTTTATGGGCTCTTTGTCCTTCGGAGTATCGGAAGTTATTAAGGTAAGAGGCAACCTCTCAAATACCTTATGAATGAACGCACGTCCACTTGGGTATTACTTCTTTAAAAAAACAGAACCCTGTTGACGGGTGGTTTAAGCTGCTCACACAGGAAGAGGGAGAATTCTATAATGTACCTTGTACCGATGAACACACAGATCTGGCTAAACTGAGGAGCCAGATGAGGGTAAGCGAGTTGAAGCCTTTAAAATCCAACCCAAAAATTGACTCCCCAATCATTTTCAGAAATCTTCTGTAACGAGAAGGACTCCGCAGCGCTCAGACAAAGATGTTCCTCACAACATGACCAAGAGGGATATGATAAGAGCCTCCGACTTCAACTTCCTCAAAGTGCTCGGCAAGGGCTCATTTGGCAAGGTTTCATTTTAAATTCCCTGTTCGGCGTACTATCTCAATTTCTATACTGTTCCAGGTCCTGCTCGCTGAGCGGAAGGGAGCGGACGAACTTTACGCTATTAAGATCCTCAAAAAGGACGTTATTATACAAGACGACGACGTTGAATGCACCATGGTGGAAAAACGGGTTCTGGCCCTGTCGGAGAAACCGCCCTTCCTGGTACAACTTCATTCGTGCTTCCAGACTATGGTTCGTGACCAGTGGAGCATTATTACCTTTCCACTTAATTCCGTTTAACGTTTAATTCAATCCCTCAGGATCGCCTCTTCTTCGTCATGGAGTACGTCAACGGCGGCGACTTAATGTTCCAGATCCAGCAATGTGGCAGATTCAAGGAGCCCGTTGCAGTGTATGCCATCAATTATGCGCCACTAAGTACAAATTCAGCGCTAACCGCGAATCTTTTCTCTGCAGGTTCTATGCGGCAGAGATAGCCATCGGGCTGTTTTACTTACATTCCAAGGGGATCATTTACCGCGATTTAAAGCTAGACAATGTTCTGTTGGACTCCGACGGCCACGTTAAAATTGCTGACTTCGGTATGTGCAAGGAGGGGATTTCCGGCGAAAAGACGACCAAAACGTTTTGCGGAACACCCGACTACATAGCACCTGAGGTGAGAACAATTAATGCGGTGGTCTTCGTTCCTTAATTATTCTATGGCTTTTCATTTTCCGGCGAGCAACGTAAAGAATTTCATTAATTGCAAAAAAGCAGCCTTCGTCTACTTATTATTCTAACAAAAATTTAATCAGGAAACTACACAAATTACGGCAGGGAAGAGTGCCACATCGGCTTTTCTAAATTAATTTGAAAAAGAAAGGGAAGCAAATAAATTATGAACTGCAATATCAAAATTATAATTGACATATTTAAGAAATCATAATGAGGGAATTATAAGAGGAAATATTAGATAAATTTAGCAAAATAGACCCTTTTTATATTTGCAGTTTTTCCTTTAGACGGACAAAATGTTGCAAAAGTCTGACCTACTTTCCTTTCTGTACAACTTTTCTTTTACCTATAAATAATATATGGGCTTAAGCATTTATTTATTTTACAAACCAAAGTAATGAAACTTAAATTTAATCTTACTGAATTACTAAATAAAAAATGGCAGACTTCCGGCGGTTTCAAACCCAGCTGTGCGTGTTTTGTAATTGTATAGTATGAAATTTTAAAGTAACTAAAATGCAAAATCTGTGTGGAACCCAAAGTTTCCGAGCGAATGTGATGGTTCCTTACCAGGTCTGCTTATTCAACTACAGTTTAACTTAAATTTTAGAGAGTTTCTGCTTTGATAAAGTTGCTGTTGTATATAACTTAAACACGTTTGAAACTACTCTTTGTTTTGTTTATATCTGCTCAAGCATTAGAGAGAAATGTATTGAAAGTAAATAAAAATTTGTCTTATTGTTAGTTTGATGATTTCATTAATAAAATCAGCAATCCTGTACATTTGAAATGGCTAAAAACTATATTAAATTTAGCAATTATTTTAGGTCTAGCATTTTATAACCAAAACTGAAATTAACTATTAATGAAATCAAATCAAACACCAATTTCGGAAGATTTAATCCAAATCTGCTTTAACGATTTGTGTTATAAGCCTAATAAAATAAAACAAAAATTTTAAAAATTGTTGATTTCCATCCAGGATATCTGAAATAGCGAAGAAGATTAATTTTTATAAAATTCTTGCACTTTGACATAAGTCAACTTTTATGGGTTATCAATTTGGAGGTCAGGTCAGCGCTTCTTTACTCAAGGAACTGAATAACAGCTGCAGAATGTTTGTTAAATTATTCATACATTATACATAAATTCACATGTTGTTTAACTTACAAAACTAGAATCTTCAGGACATAACGAAAACGGCTAACAAATAACGAAAATCACTAAATTGAAATTAGAATTTTAACTATACATATAACTCAGTTTCGCATCGGTATAATTATCACACTGTGACATTATGGTGCGAAATTGTGTAAGAAAAATAGACAAAATTATTGAAATGCATAACTATTATTTCAGCAAATCGATTTTATAAAATGCGAGTGATCTTGTGATCTTGAATCTATGAATACGACAATAAGAGGAAAAGCTATTCCAAATTATTACATTATATATTTTTTGTTAAAGCTTACGCTGCATATTAAAATTCAATTCTTTCTTTCTTACATCATGGCTACGACAACTCATTTAAATACTGTTCTTTAAAAATCAACATCTTAAGACATAATCTTAAAACGAAACTTCTATTGTTTTAGATAATCTTATATCAACCCTATGGCAAATCGGTAGATTGGTGGGCTTATGGCGTCCTTTTATACGAAATGCTGGTTGGTCAACCTCCTTTCGACGGAGAAGATGAAGAAGAACTATTCGCCGCTATTACCGACCATAACGTTTCATACCCAAAAAGTTTGAGCAAAGAAGCCAAAGAAGCCTGCAAAGGAGTAAATATCTGAAATTCTTTTTATCTATGATATTAAAACTACAGCCACTGAATTTTTCAGTTCCTTACAAAACAACCTGCAAAACGATTAGGCAGCGGCTCAACAGGAGAGGAAGATGTCCGAGTTCACGCGTTCTTCAGGAGACTCGATTGGGAAAAGATAGAACTGCGCGAAGTTCAACCTCCGTTTAAACCTAAAATCGTAAATAATTTATAAATTTTCGCTAAAGACAAGTCAATACATTTCCATTTAATTTCAGAAACACCGCAAGGATGTATCGAATTTTGATAAGCAATTTACATCAGAGAAAACTGATCTAACACCGACTGACAAACTGTTCATGATGAACTTAGACCAAAACGAATTCATAGGATTCTCCTACTTGAATCCAGAATTCATCACCCATCTGTAAGGGAACAGAGAACATCAATAAAAGATTCATCTCCTTATAGTAATGAGTAATAGTAAGAATCTTCACTAGCTTAAATTATGACCGAAGTAGCGACAAGGAGCTGACAAAGACAAAAAACCTTTTGAACTTGAAAACGTTACTGACGTTGCGTATCTACTTTCGTACTTTTAAGTTGAGTAGCAATAAGACAAGGTCATTAACAGACAACCTTGGAACAAATTCATTAACGTAATAAAGACAGTTTTTAAACATATCAAATAATCGGGATAACTATAGCGTATATTTCTACTATTACTATTACAATTACGAGAACTAGCTGAAGGTTATTGTTATCTTTCATCAATGATGCTGTGGAAGTTAAATTGTTTCACACTCAAGAGGCTTTTCCAAAAAAAAAAAAATATATCTATGGAAGCTTTTATTCGAATAAAAAATTTCAAAAGTAGCTAACAAAAAGATCTTACCAATTTTAGAGTTGAACGTTATTTCGCCTTTACAGCATTATCTACACATTTTATTAAGACGTTTTGGATACTTAACATATTTGAGATCTAATAATTTTATAACCATTCCAACCTTTCGAACATATACATACAATACACTTGTTACAGGGTACAAACATTATCTACATAGCCTGGTTTATATCTCACGGCACATTGGTTTTCCCTGATTTTGAATAAAACGCGTCGGTTTTTATAACTCATTCATCCATTACAATTAACCGATCAGCCAAATTTCAGCGGAAATTAGTGATTTTTCAAGACTATAATTTGAATCCTTCACAGAATTTTAGTATCGGTTAACCAAAGAAACGGTATTCTGCTTTTAAGCAACTTTTGGTTCATAGCTCAATACAGTTATCTAAGAAGTTCATTTCTGCCCGAACTCATGAAAATTGAATTGTTGCAGACTGGTCTTAAACGTTTACAGGTGCCAAAATAGACGCCAGAACTTTTAACAGTGCAAGTTTAAATTGTTATATTCTTTATAAATAAAGTACTGCAAAAAAGATGTCATCCAGAATAAAGCCAGTTATTATTTCATCAATAAAAATGTTAGCATATTTACTAAAATAGAAGATATATGCAAATCTCATTTTTTAAATTTCATTCAATTTGTAGACTGTCAATGAACGATAAAATAAAACGTATTTAGGAAATTATAAAACCTAACTAAAGCCTACATGATTTTTAAGCAAGTACGCATATGAGATTGTCAACATTTAAAATATTTTGTTCAGATTTTATATTATTTTTTTTGTATTTAATGTTTTTAACAACTTGCATTTTTAAAATTTTTGTATTTGTCAGTTGCTAATGTAGTGGATTCAAAATACCAAAACTATGTTTTATCAATACCGAAATGCAACGAGATAGTCCATCTATTAAGACATTTTTATGTTCCAAAATGGGAAACTTAGAATAAGCAATAAGCATTTTTTGACCCTTCCAAATACGAAGACACCTTAATGGACAACGAACTTACATTTAACTTTACCTATTGAATCCTGACCATAATCCTGTAAAATAAATACTTTTACTTCCGAATTATCCATAGATATTCACCTCACAATTCGATTTCTTCAATTTAAAATAATTTGAATATTACATTTTAATTTTCCGTTTCTAGTCCCAAGAACAAGAAAAAAAGAAGGGAAAGCTTCTTTAGAATATTTCGTTGATCATCGTGTTCCTTTGGAAAAATCCTAAGAACCCATCAAGTATGGCTGTGCCGAGAGATATAAATTCAAGCTTACAACGCACCATTCAAAAGTAACTCAAGTAAGACTGAAGCGCTTACTGATCTTCCTAATCTGACAAAAATTACAGAAGACCACCAATTTTATCAAAACAGGAATTCCTCCTTCAAACAACAAATTAACTGACAACTCCTGAAATTTTTGAATCGAAACATAGAAAATAGCTACGGACTGTCCAACATACTTTAGCTGCAAATAGGACAACAAACTATCTTTGTGATACTTCTATTATTATAAATATTATACATAGAGATACATATTATGAAGACAACATTTACTGAAAATAAATCTTTGCAATTTGACTCGTGCGTATGGTGTAATATTTACCTAGAGGCGTCCTCGTTAACTCGTACTACTTCGAACTGTAGCCGAGGACCTTAAAATTAGTAGATGGTAAAATGTTTATAAACCATTTGAGGAATATTCGCTTATTTATGAATTTATTGTAAACAAATTTTTCAATTACATATATTTTTGTCAAATTTAATGAAATTGTAAGAGATAACAACAATTTAGAGGAATCTCGAAGAGAAACATTTGAATTTAGTGTAAATTACATAGGAAGCATAAGTGATTTTACTAAGTAAGCAAAGTTTGTGTAAAAAATTGAGCACTTTACTCATTCCAAATCGATAACTGCGATTAGCTTGTTTGTTAGCTCAATACTTTGCCTTTTGAGAACATCAAACCTAAGCAAAAAAAATTTGTTCATAGATAATTTCGAATAAAATCAAATTTTTGGATCATGAATGCTTTATTGTACTGAATGAAAGAAGATGAACCAAAGGAAGTCTCAATGATGTAAATATGATTAATAGAAAAATTCAGATTCTTTAGATATGTTAATCTTAAGAATATTTCTAACTGGCTAAGTATATTCAATAATTAATTATGAAACTGATTATGACAATCTTGTAGTGGTTTTATCGTCGACTTCGAAAAAACATTCCAGTAGTTGTGCCCACACGAGGGAAAATTTAAAAAAAATAAAGACATACAAAGTTTCCACCTACAACTGTCGAAATTATGGTTTTCTAGAGTATTTTGGATAACTATTCCGGGGCTGCGTGCATGCCTTAAAATATCACAGGGTGCCAAAAACATAATATTGAAAAGGCAAGTTGATTAGAGCATAATTTATTTCTCGAAACATGATATATAGTCATGCAAATGCAGCATACCCTCGACCAATTAAATAAGTTGCAAATAAACGACTAAGAAGGTCACTTAAACCTTTTCTCAATTAAACTAAGCCTATGATGATATTTTAATGTACCAACTATTTGCCTCAAGTACATTTTCTTGTTGTAAAATTTTCCAATACTTTTCCTAATTTAAATGATTGAGACAATTTTACGCAGAAAATAACTAAATTTTTGGATGTATATTCTTTTTAAGAATATCTAAAAATCGTGTATAAATTCTGAATAATAAAACATTATAAAATTGCCGAAAAATATGGAATTTAGGACTATGTTTAATCTCACAGAGACTTAATTATCCACAAATCTATACAAGAACAGTAGGTTAAATTTAGTCTCCGATCTCTTCGAATATTATATGACTTTGTTGAGATTTGTAGGAAATTATATAATTAATAAAGAGAAAAACTATTAAATCTACTTTCCAATTTTTTGAGTTTTACTATTACAATTCCTTTACTCTTTCAACATCCAACAATAACCCAATTCTAGCAACTAAGTGTTTGAAGAATATTTGGAACAAGAAATTGCAAAGACATCGACGTTCATTACATTGATATTGTTTCCACCAACGTCTCATAATTATGTGAATTTATTACACATCAATAATTTTATGGCATAAAAATGAAAGTGCGGGGATTTTATCTGGAATTTAAATTTTTTAATATTCCAGACTTCCATTATTTTTTTGGTATTTTGTGTTTTTGAGAGTTTGCGTTTCCAAAATTCAAAATACCAAAGTTATGTTTTGTAAATACTGAAATGGAACAAAACAAGCACTCTTCTAAGAATATAAGTAAGCCGTAAATTAATTTATAGTCTTCAGGTTTTATTTATATTTACATATTATATGATTATGTTATTTGTCACAATGTCATTTAATTCTACCCGCCAAAGAAGCCACACATGCCATTTATTGAATTTGATTTTGATGCTTTGTTTTAAAAAATCTATTATAATATGTAATAAAAAATAATAACTATGTAATAATAATTCAAAAATTTTAATATCGTATGTTTCATGCATTTCCAACTCAAAAATACCAATCAAATATTGTTGTGATCCCCTACATTTTATTTATCACTATACATTTGAAAAAGTCTTAAATATTTAACATTTTTATTAAAATATTTTTGGTTCAATTAAATATTCGCGATATTTTATAGAAATAAGAAGGGAAAGCACAATCAAAATTAAAAGTTTTAAGTAGATATAACGTGAAAGTTCTTTTACAAGCAGTTCATTTCCAAAGCTTCCTTATAAAATAACACAAATACATTTTCCTTTAACATAAGCTTTAACACCAAAAAAAATAAATTTTAGTTTCCCACCATCCGCAAGCCGCACTGCTCGGTTTTTGTTGTTTTGATAAATTTTGGCACTCTCGGAATAATACTTATCAAACCGACAACAGATTTTGAGGGATTAAACAATAAGTGTCAATTTTTTAGTTTTAACATTCGGCTTAAGTTAGTTACATTTCAAGAGTTTCAAACAGTTAATTTTAAAAGTAATTTGCATCAAAATGTTTTGCAGTACCAAAAGAAGACGAAAAGTAAGATGTAAGTATTTTTGTTTTCCATTGCAGCACCAACATTTGTTCAACTCAACTCAACTCAACTCAATTCGACGTTAAATTTAATCAGACTTATCAATAAAATAACCAATTTCTAATGTAACAATAAATCTTCCTGAAATTTCTAAATTACTTCAATAAACCTTTCAAGATACATCAAACCTTTTCTTTGAACGTAAAATATTTTGGACTTTTGCCAAAATTCACTCGAGAAAATTATTTAAGAAATAAGAAAATATGTATGTAAATGAAAGCAAATAAATGAATTGTACTAGAATATATAATATTAGGAAATTAATTCAACACAAAAGATACACTTGAAATTATTTTAAAATACCCAATTGATTTTTTCTTCCAAATTTCTCAAATCTATTTATTTTTAGCACAGTCTGACCTAACCAAACGACTCAATTTAGTTTCCATTATCCATCCCAACGAATGCTGCAGTGTTTGTAATAAAACAACTAGAACTACACAAATTTTTCCGGGTTTCCCCAGGCTTTCTTGAGCATACATTTTTCGTTTTTATGTGTAATTTGTCTACCGGCTTGATCATTTACTTACAACTCCTAGCAATCAATTAAAAGAGCTTTGCTCTTGCAAAAATACACAAATCCACCGTCAGCTGACGAACTATTTTTGAACAAGATTTATTTAGAACTTTCGTTCGGAGATCGTCTTAGAAGAAATTTGTGTCAGTAGTAAGCCGGGTGTTGAGTCCACATACAGCTGAAGATATTTTAATTTTCCTTAAAAGAATGTAATTTTATAATATTACTTAGCTCTGCAATACGCTTAGTGAGTGTATTTTTATGTGGTTGTGTTCAGTCTAGTTTGCCATTATGGCAATGCAAAAGGGATGTTGGAAAGTTGATAAAAACGATGAAGGTCGGTTAGAACTTCTTATTAATTTAAGCGCTATGACAATATTTTAAATAAACCTATGCTCAACTTATACAACTTAATTCTTTACAGAAGATCGTGTAAACCGAATTTAAAAATTAATTCAATATATTTTGTTGTTTTATTTTAATTAATTTTCCATGATTTTGTTAAGGGATTAGGGCTAGTCAGAGGCATGGGATAATAGGAATTTGTTTTTAATTTTTTTAGCAGTTATATACAGATTTTTATTTTATATATTATACCAAGTATTTTACTACATTGAAATTGAACGTCATGATAATTTCAAAACAAAAATTGTTATTCTGTACCAAGTCATCTGCCGAATTGCTGAATGCTCTTTTACAAATAGTGATTTGCGGTGACCACCAGTGTTTTATCCAAAGAAAACAAACAAAATTGATTATTCATACAGCCATGGCAAATAGAAAATATGTAAAGAAAAAGCTTAAAATTAAATTCTTAACTTTAAAAATAACATCGTAAAAAATTTATTGGTATAGTCAATTTTACTTACATATTTATGATTTACTAAATTTTCTTGTACTTACACATTTAATGGAATTTTACAGCTTGTTTCATTGATATTGAAAGTGAGGAAGAATCAGAAGATGAAGATCCCAATCGAGTGTACTCTCAGTGGTGTTTTCTTCCTGATTTATTGCTTGAAGAAGTATTTTCCTACTTAACTGTTCGAGAGCGATATTATTGCAGCCTTGTAAGATAAATATAATTTACTTTTAATATGATTTAACTAAATTTCAAAAAACAATTTACTCCATTTAAAAAAAAAGGTATGTCGCAACTGGTACAGGGCATTTCATCTACCTCCTGTTTGGAGAAATTTCATCGTCGACGATCGGACATTAACAAGGGCCAAGTACAATTACTACTCAGGTTGGCAGCACTGCTTGGATCACTTAAGGACCCAAAACTGCCTAACTCGTGTGGGGCGCTATATAAAAGGTTTGGACTTCCGACCTGAGCACAGTTTCAACAACATGTACCAATTCATGACGCTGATGACGTGGTGCATCGAAAAGGTAACATAAGCCTTTACCTACAAAATTGCATCTTGAGACTCACTGAAAAATAATTAAAAGAGCCGCGAGCAGAATTGTCAGAAAGAGCTTTTAGGCGTTGGATCGAAGATAAAAAGCTTTGTTTACGTTTTCCCTTGTAACATGTCTCAAGCAGACGATCCCCAAGGGATTAAATTGTTTGGAACAGGAGGTAAATATTAATTTTATTATTATTTTTTTAAATATTAATAATTGCCATGCAGGTGAACTCTTGGCTGCCTTAAAACGTTTATTAGCTAAATTGACAAGTCTTCAAATACTGAAGCTGACTGATTTGGTGGTAGAAAGATTTGAGGCCAATCATTTGCTGGATGAAGTTCTAGAGTCATGCTGTTTAATGCTGCGGGTTCTTCATCTTGTAAACGTGACAACAGTACACTGTCCAATAATGCACGTTGGACTTTTTCTGAATTTACAAGTAAGGTCAACAAATTCTAATTACTCAAAATATAGTATTTTGATTTAATTTCAAAAGCTGTATGTGAATATACATAGGTTCGTATTTTGTACTAATATTAATAGTAACAAAATCGTTTTAGAATAATAATAAATAAAAATTTTTTAATCGCCATATTTCCGATACAGAAATAAAACGTTATTGAATTTAGCGACAACGGCTTGGTTATAGACCGTACAGGGCAATTATTATAGAGTACGATTCGACTAAAATTAAATCGTAAAGCAAGTGAATGTGCAATTGGTTCAACTATTCTGTTTTCGAAGTAAATTGTAAAATTAATTCCCTAAATATAAAAATTACAGATTTGATTATCAAATTTAGCTAAAAATCTATTTATTATTAGGATATTTTAAAAAAAAAAAACTACATTATACAAACATTTTGCGGTTTTTTTAACAACATTTTTGTTGTATAGTAGTTGATTCAAGATTTTCAAAATTTTACATATTGATTTAAAGAAATCGGTGGCGTGCGGCCAGGAGGAATAAAAAGTTTTTAATTCAATCAAGTTTAATTGAAATGATTTTACGAAGACTATCGTGCTAACCAAATCAAAAAAACCGCCATCTCCTTGACCAATCCCAACCATATTAATTATTAGATGGCTAAAAAACCACTTCTAGGAATACGAGCATAAGATTGATACATTGATAGCAATTAAAAGAGAGAGATATCAGAACTAAAACATGCGTTAAAATCTAATAGTAGGAGAAAAATAAAGCCATGAGCTTGCAAATTTCACACTTTCAAATATCAGAGTAACATATTATGTGAGGAAATTGCTAATTTTTAACGTACCAAGATTTTTTATTTCCTGGAGGCTTTTACCTATTTTAACTTTATCAAAAACTTACATTCATTTCGAAAGATCTGCAAAAATCTTAAATTCTTTAAGGTCCTAGTCATCACACCTCAGAACATCGATGATGACGTCCTCGTGCTGCTGGGGGACTCTAAAATAAGACACCTGCATTTACTTCAAAACCGATACACGCCGTCCAGTTTAGAAATCAGCCCGTGCAGCCACAAGGCTTGGAAAGCCCTGAAGCAGGCGAACCCCGATTTGAGGGTGCACGTCAGGGTGGAGTCAGTGTCCACCAAAGATGCTGAATTCGTTTTTCAACCAGAGGCTCCTGTCAGCAGTATTTTATACAACGCTCCTCGGACAAGAGTAATTTTTACCTTCTTCCCAAGCATATGAACAGATATTGGCAGAAACTTCTCTTTTCAGATAAAGACCGACCTCATTCTTAGGATTGTGGACTTCTACAGGAAAACGTTGACTATTTACGGTCACGAGTTGCTTCCTAGGTTTATCAGCCCTAAGCCGTTTACTAATCGGGTCGACAGTCTTTTGGTCCTCTTAGTGAGAGAATGTCCGAACATAAACGCTCTAGTATGTTAAATAAAATAGCATTGTTTTGATATAACAAATATTTTATGTTTGGTGCAGGTTATAAGAGAAAAGATTTCATCGGCAACTGTTTTGCTACTGGCACGTTCAGCACAAAATTTAAGGTATCTTCATGTTCGACGGTTCGGTGTGATTTTAAAATGTGATTGGCCACGAAGCCCTGAGTGGTCCAACGAATTTTATTACTGGCTGCGAAAATCTTCGCGATCTTATGAAACACTTGAATGTGAAATTAGTCAAATACTTGGCTTTAAATGGTCTTTACTGAGTGATAAGGAATTTAAGAAAATTGATATAAATGTTAGACAAGCGTTATGACACTTGTGCGAATCTTTTAATAAAGTGTTTTGTTTGTTATTTATTTTAAGAAAATACAATTTATTTAGTTCGTAAAAGATTAAACGCATTTAAATGAACAACGAAAAAATAACTAAAATTAAAATCCAGCATACCTATGTAATATACATTCTAATTTTCGAATTCACTTGAATTTAGTAATCTTGATTTCAATTTCCTAGTTACATAATTTTGAATTTCTAAATTTCAAAGACAGATTCGGAATTAATAATAGTAGAAACTTATATATACATACATATGTATTATACATATATAATTAATTTTCATGAAAATGCATATATTGAAACGACTCTATATTTGATCCGCCATAAATTTTTCATTCTCCATGTCTTTTGTAAGAAATAGTACATAAATAAATCACTACATACACTATCAGAATCGATTGAATGTTTGCGAAGTAAAAAAAAAGAAAATAGGGAAGGTTCTTAATTTAAAACAGCAGTTTCAGTTAAATTTAAAGTAATTTAATAAGAAAACAAGTTTATACAATTAAATATTATATTAAAATCTCTAAGAGTTAACACAGAGCCCGTGCGGGTCTTGGTCGGCTGTTAATAACAACGGAAAACAACAACTAGTGTATTTACACGAAAACTGTTGATTCAAGGCATGGGGTGATCATTAGTCTGAGATTATAGCACCAAACTGATTCGTCTCGCGTTAATATTTTAAGTCTGTTACGTGATTAGAGAGTCCTGCATCTTAAGGTTCTAAAAGAGTAGTATCGAAACTTATTTCACCCTACGCCTACTTAGAGTGTCTTTTCGGAGATCACCAGATCTCTTCTCCAAAGTTCTGTGGCCTGTGGACGCGCCTGACTTGGACGCGCTGGTCGTCGACGAGTTTCGCACTGAGGACATGTCATCCTTTGGGGTGAGGTTCTTGCGAGATCGCGAAATTGTGTCAGTTTTCCTCATTTTACTATTGCTACCGTTGTTCGACGACTTTCTTGGCATTGTGGACATCTTATTATTGTACTTAAAATATTAATTTTGGTAATTAAATCAAGGAAAACGTTGTACAACGTTCATCTTACTTTATCGGGAGTTTCTTGGGAGTAGTTTATTTCGTATCCGTCGTGTAAGTGCTTTGGTTTCCAAGGAGCCAGCATCGATACTGACCGGGAAACTGTCCTGGTCATCGGCTGGGTTTTGTTCTTAGACCTCAGTTCTTCTCTCGAGACGGCTCGACGCCGAGAGTTCAACTCATATGGCTGCGGTATGGCACCTACGGTTGTAGCGTGAAGATAAACAACGCTGCGCTGACTGGGAAGGCTCGACTCGCCCTCAGTACCTGAGCTATCGTGCAATCGATCCCTTTCTCTAGAAAGACTGAAACACCCAAGGTTAGTAATCTTAGCTTCCTCTCAACCTCCAAAATGAGATTAAAACAAAAACCACAATCGTAGCGATTTTGGAAACCTAAACCTCAATTTCTTACTATACTTAATTATATTTTCGTTGATGTTGCATTTTTTTAGACATATGTATGTACAATATCTTCAAATTTTGATAAGGTTAAAAACTTGAACCAGGTTAAAATCGGGCTTAAACAAGTTTTCTGCCAAGTTTGAGCCAGGCTTAAGCCAGGTTAAAACGAAGCTTGAATTATTCTCTATATTTCAAACCAGCGTACCGATTTATACGAAAGTCAAAAGAAAGTTATAAAAACAGACAGTCAGACACATGCCACCGTACCGAAGGTTAATTCTTCAAATTTTGAATCGAAACGGGTTGAGCGCTAACTTAATTTTTAATTTTAGTGATAAAATTGCTAAAATGTAAGTTATTTTGTAGTAATTGGAACGTTAACATCGCTAGAGGTCGTAAAGTTATAGCAATCAAACGAAAAATGCATTTGAAGTTGTAGTGAGGTGTTAATTCGTAATATTATATGATATTTATTTGAGTAATATTTGTTATTTAAATTAACTAAAGAAAATCATGAAAATTCCCTATATTCAGGGAAACGAAAGGCGATTAAAGTGTTTTTATTTACATTTATCAGAATGCCGAAAAAGTACAACGAACCATTCTACTCCTCCTGAACATTAATTTGCGTTAATATTTCTATTATGAAAGTTATTCTTTGAAAATTATTAAATGCGTTATAGTTGTTTGATGTTTAAATATTTCTTTAAGCCGGTTAAGCACTACTAAATAGGAAAGTATCATGCAAATCTCATCCTCATTCTCATTCTTATGAATGCTAAAATAATTTACATATATACATAAACATAATTCCACCCAAGTGAAACTCAAGATCATTAAGTTTCTCTTAGGTACTTTTGCTTTGAACAATTTAGAAATTTCCCTTATATTAAAACAACTCAAGGTTAAATGTAATAATAAATAACTCCTAAACCGTCACAGATATTTTTCACCAGTTTCAGAACCTTAACTGGTATTGTCTATTCATTCTTTTCTGCCTACGCGAGTGAAATTTCAAACTTCTTTTATCAGACCCCATTGTCCTCACCTCGAATAGTTGTGGCTCCTTTCTGAACTTCGTGCGGGCTTTGGAGGGCCGGGTGGAGGCTTTCTGAACTCAATCCTCGTTGTGTCAGAAGACTCCCTCTGAGGTGTCCGCGAATCCCGATCATGGCTTCTTCGTACGGAGTGCTCCTCGTACCGATGCCTCGAGTGATTTGCTTCTATGCTGTCTCTAGAAGGAAGTTTCGGAGTGCTCGAGTGCCTCTTCTCCTTCGGGTCCTCAGTATCTGAAGCACTTTCGGAAATGTCGTCTAGTTCTCGGGAACGCGAATGATGCCGCCGTCTAGGCCGATCTAGCTCATCAATCCCGTCTTCTAAATTTTGCAATGAATTACTTCTCGGGGCTGAACGGTTTGCATTTTGCTTTGAAATCCTATCTAAATTATAGGCACTCTGTGAATACTTTTGATTTCGGTTCAATGTGGTAACGGAAGGACGGGTACTGGTGAAAAATGTAGGTTAATATTTTTAGATATTTACATATTTAGGTATGAACAAAACCGTGAGTTAGCGGCAGCCTTTGAAAAACTGGGATTTGACTCCTGGTCAGTATCACCAAAAAATCTCAAACTCTTCTCAGGCAAAGGAGGAGCGATTGGGGTACGATATGACTTTTTTGATCGAAGAGTTGAGAACTCATCCTCTGTTGTGGCAGGGGTTCTTAATGGTGACTCGAGCTGTTAAATAAAAAGAAAAATGTTATTTATAATTCACTTTAAATAAGAAATATTTAAAGGATACCTTTTCGCAGTATTTCTTTTTCGTTTTCCTATCCAAAGATTTAAACCAACCAGATTTTTCAGCCCTACTCTCTTCCTCATTTCTGAGGGAAAGTGGAGAAGGTTTCGAAGTCTTCTCAGACGAAGTACGCTTCAAAAGTGGACTAGCTTTTGGAGTCGACAGTCTTCTCCTTGTTGATATATCCGGGACCTTAAAAGAAATGAGAATTATAAAAGTTGGTTAATAACTCCTATCACCAACAAATTATGTAATATATAATGGTTTAACAATAACCAATAAAAATTGATTCTACTTCTTAAAATTGCGCCAGAAAATTTGATGGGGATAAAATTCTTGGTTTAGATTATAAAATCAGTTTATTATTTCTCTGTGATTTGTTCTTTATCTTAATATAAATTTATGAAATAATAGTTTCAAATATTGTTTCAATTTTCACCTATTGTAGGTTCATAACTAATTGTGTGAAATTTGTGGATCAAATAACTGCCGAAACACCGAACAATGGGAGCCCTGAGTTTAAGTCCAGTATAAATAAGAATGGGCCTAGTACATTCAATCTCGTTATAATTCCTACCCACAACGTTTTCGAATTTCAGGTATTCATTTCATGCTATTTGCATGGAACTAAAGCAGCAGTTCAGTTCCATAAGAACCACTCAAGTGCAAATATATCTTAATGTCATCTTGTGAACCTTGGCATACACGAAAATCTCGAGCTTGAGATTTTAGCGGATTTCCAGGCACAAAAAAGCACTCGCAAACAAGTTTTTCAGATTTATCGAGCAAAATCCGAAAGTAGATCAGTAAGTTTGCATCCGATGCGACCGCGGGCTAACTTGATTATGACGAGAGATCACCTCGGGCCTTGTACTTTTTACGCTTCTCCGCAGCGCTGCAATAATCGCAGTTTTAGGCCCGGCTTCAGTTCGAGTTGCCTTCGGAAACATACCAAGTACAAGAAACCAAAAGGCAAAATGTTCCAGACTGCTTATGGTGTAATTAAAACATTCTTCGGTATGTTTTGATAACTTAAACACATATGTTTCACAAAATTAAATTATACATATCAAATATAATTACAACCCAACTGAAAAAAAATTAGTAAAAGAAAATTAATATGTACACAAAACTCAATTGTCGAAGTACACTTACTTTCTTTGAAATTAAATTTTTAACCACTGTCATCACTTAGAATTTCGGTTCATCAGAATAATCCTATTAAATTAAAACATTATAAATCAAATTCCCTTTTTAGCGATGATGGGCTGGAATACATGAACGGAAAATATTAACAGAGGTTGCTTTATTGCATAGAGCGGATAAAAAAATCTATATGACTAAATAAAATTAATATCTTACAGAAATATATCCCCAAAAATTAGATTTATTTTGTAGCTTTTGTCAAAAATTTAACGCGTATGTACATACATAATACGAAATTTAAACATAATTTGGTATAATGTAAACTTCAAAAATATCACAGCTTCCAACGGATGGCGTAGGCTTCTTACTACTAATAATTAGCACCTTCGGTGTGAAAATCAACAGCAATTAGACTAGATAACAAAGCTCCTTCTTCTGTTGTTTGTTTCCATTTTTGCAATTCCTGACAACAATTGATAAATTTAATGTGACTCCAAGGGCAAAAATTTCAGGTAATATAAAGATTTGAACATACCCAAAATGGAAAGTATTTTGGAACCGCGCCGCATTATGTTGCGACCCACTAATTTGCATGCATTTTTGTGACATACCTACCGTCGATTCCTCTTAACCTTTGTCTTATTGATATTCGATAAAACTTTTCTGCCTACAAGTTACTTCAGTATTGCATTGCGAGAAAAGAAAGGGTACTTAAATTTTTGGTGGACTAAATTAAAATTATCAGAACGAGGCTGCACGAAAACAAACACTGGTTTCGCAAATTACGTATCTGAGAAGTTATTGGCAAACCGGTCGCATATATTGAACTCATTGAATCCATTAAAGTTATTATTATACATTTTGCTCCTCATATACGCATTTCACCATCTGTCAAGGTTAACGACTTTTTAATTTCAAAATTTTACTACTGTGATAAAACCAGAAAACTGCAGAAAACAAATTTTGTTTATTTGTTTGAAACAATTTCAAAAGCGAATGAATCAATACGAACAATTCTTACATTATATTGAATTAGCTGCGCTTTTTTAGGGTTCCGTACCCAAAGGGTAAAAACGGGACCCTATACTAAGACTTCGCTGTCTGTCCGTCCGTCTGTCTGTCACCAGGCTGTATCTCAAGAGCCGCGATAGCTAGACAGTTGAAATTTTCACAAATTATGTATTTCTGTTGCCGCTATAACAACAAATACTAAAAACAAAATAAAATAAATATTTAAGGGGGGCTCCCATACAACAAACGCGATTTTTGTGCCCTTTTTTGCTCGATATCAATAATGGCAACAGGTAGGCACTTGAAATATTCACAAAATACTCAGTTGTATTTTTACTTTTATAATAAATAATAAAATTAAAATAAAATAAATATTTAAGGGGGGCTCCCATACAAAAAACGCCATTTTTTGTCTATGTTTGCTCGATATCAATAAATGGTAACAGGTAGGCACTTGAAATATTACAATATGAAATTTGTGTACCTACTGTTGTTTACCTAGTCAATGGTACGGAACCCTTCGTCCGCGAGTCCGACTCGCACTTGGCCGGTTTTATATTATGCTCATGAAAATCATGAATAACCCGCAGCAAAAATTTGAAATTTTCTAAAAATTACATCAAATTGCAAACATTTATCCTTTTTGAAATCAAAAATTAATCTGAAAAATGTGCAGCTCAAGATTGATAATTTGCATGAATAAAATATATTTATCCATTTATTTTTACACTTTTAGGACACCTTTGTCATAGGTTTATTAAATTCAAGATATGCACTTTACTTTATAGTAAATTACAAATTTTTGTTGATAGTGCAAATTCATTTTTTTATATGTATGTACAGTACCTACAAAGTAGAGTATTTTCGCAATTTTGGCATACGAAATACATATCTTCTCAGACCGCTTTTGTAGTTTTTAATAAGAATTCTTGTTTTCTTCACTTTACGCGGTTTTGTTTTACACTATCACAAAAATTAACAATACCTGAATTTTCCTTTCTAAAATTTAGTGTTACTGTCCTTGAAAAATTTAGAGCAAAAACTTGATCTTAGTAGGTAATATTTAATTAGTGTATCATTAAACCAATAAACAAAATTTAAAAGTTAATTGAATTTAATTGCCATTTTTGAAAATTGGCAACAAAAATAACGAGACGTAAAAAGTGCTCGTAAGATGATACAAATGAAAGGCTGGGCCGTCATATAGAATATTAACTTACTAAAAATATTACAATACAAATTATTCAATATTCAATATTACATATCTTTAGTTAAACCTATTTTCCTCAAAAATGGGAACGAAAAAACTCCTATAGAAATGTTATATTACTTGTTCACGGCAAATTTAATATTGAACACTGTTATTAACAAATATTTAAAATATTCAAATTGGAAATAAATCTATAGAATGCCACTTTTGCATACATATGTATGACGCAGTGTCCTATCACGTACCTAGCCTATTAAACCGAATCGCGTATTTCATATGACTCAACATTTAAATGAGGATGAATCTTTGCATAAACGCTAAAACCGTTAGTCTTTAAATTGTTCCAATTTAGTCATAATAATTAGTTTCTAACCACGTCGAACAAGCTATCTTAAGCAAGGGAGAATTGACCTACCGAATCTGGTTTCAAGACAGCTAAAAATACATACCTACCTAGGTGTAGCAGAACCGCCACCATAAATTCCCGACGTTTAACACCCAATTTAAAACCGCTTCAAGTTCGCCAGCGAGTACTTCGTGTCAATTTGCACGTACTCAAAATTTGCAAACGATACACGTTAACTGCACCTAAAGTGCGAATCGGCCAGTCCGCCCATCACCTCAGAATTTTAATAGCCCGGCCCCTGCCTCCGCCGTCCAGCAGAACCCTTTCGAGAATGAAAATGAAGGAGCTCGCCTTCGATTCGGATGAGGCAAAATTTGCATAGATTGGCGGCGATCGAAAGCACTAAATTATCTTTTCATTAGCCGTAATAAGGGGAGCAATTATCCATTGTTGGCCAACATGTCAGTGCGTGCCGTAATTACCTAAGAAGCACTAGAAGCCGTCGTCGCCGCCGAGACATCCATGATCCAGCGTCCTTGGTCGGATCGTATCTATTTATCTCCGTTTGCATAAATAATTCAATTCTCGATTCATTAGCTGGCAGTATAACGCATTTGTCTTCCCTCGGTATCAATTCGCGACTGTTTACCTGTCAGCCTCAGACACAGCAGCTGCAATTACGCGAGAATGGCGTGCTAACAACCTCAGTGACACAGAAAGAGCGCCTCTGCTGTTCGTCTGTTCACGTCCCATCTGTTACATAATTTTCCCAAATCTTATGCTTTCCTGCAGCACGAGAATATGAACGCGGGGCACCACGTGACCTCAAAGAAAAGAATCTCGTGCACATGCCAATTGTTTGGGGCCGGGCCCTCCGTCATGCTCTACCTGGTCGACTTACGTCACCTGTACCACAATTTACATCGTCAGTCATTAGCGATGGCCTGACGGCCTAATGAACGTGCCAAGAACACCGACAATTGTTGGCGTATACGCCTAAATCTGCGTATTTTTTACTTTGCTCAATAGGCCAGTTCTATTCTTCGGCTATGGGTGTCGAACGAACGTAATTACCAATGTCTGAATGGAGCCTCTAATCATTTCTACTAAACGAGATCAGTGACTTCATAGCGGGCAATAGCTTACGTAATTCTTAGCAATTAGAATAGGCCGACCTGCTAGATAGCGTCGCTTTTAATTAAATCAGAAATACAGACTTCCCCATACTGAGCATCCAAGAAAGAAACTGATTAAACTATAGAAAAAAATCGGTTTAAATTTTAACCATTTTCAACGAGGCACCCAGAGTTATTATTCTGATGATCAACAAATGGTTGAAAACAACAAAAGGTAAATTCTACAAATATAATGTTTCTAAAGTTGCATATCGGTCTCATAAAATATATATGAAATATTACATCATCAAAAGTACAGCAAGCCATTAAGTAAAACATCGTTATTTGAATCATTTCAAAATGAAAAGACCTAAACCAAACCAACAAGAGTTCCTATTTTTGTAATAATAGTCTTGGGAATCGAACTTGGGTTTTCTAAATTCTAAATATAACATGCTTTTTCGTCAATTTAAAAAATTATTTAAAACGGATATTTGAAACGTTACATGAAAACTAAAGTTGACTTCTCTAAAAATATTAAAATTTTGAAGATTACAACACTCTTATAAAATTCGTGAAAATCTTTAACTCGGATTAATATTTCATAGCAACCGAAATATTGGTTCTTTATGGTTCGGCTTTTTTTTGCTTCCAAATATTACAGAATAGTTCTGCTATCAATAGTAATCAAAAATATTTTCGTTGTTCCTACAAATTTTCCAAAATCAAAACAATTATTTGTTTACTATTTGTATTACGCTTGTTTCAAAATTACCCCATTAATTTATATTACGCCTAAAAAGATTTCTTTCAGCTTTTCGGAGATGCAACATGAATTTATTGCTATTACTTAGCACATGAACATAATTAACAATAAATGAAGAAGTTACAAGGTTCAGGCAGAATCATTAATTTTAACCCTTTTTATTCAGGGATTTTTTTAAGGAATCGAAATTGAACAACTAATAATTGAAGAGATACATTACCTAACTTAACTTTCCAAAAACTTTATGTGTACTAAGAATCTATTTATAATGCTTTGTTTCTACCAGTTTTGCTATAAATGGGTCGCATGGTGGGTGCTACCATCTGAAGATTATGTGTGTCTTATTTTCGTCAAACGACATTTTAGGTTTGAAATATTTCGTAGATTTCACTCATTATTTATAATAAGTAAAACCTATAAAAAACAAACAACTCTTCCAGTTTTCCTCATATTTCATTCTTTTGCCCTTCTTATGTACACCAAATGAGGACTGCCCTCGAATTGCAACAAATGCCTCCAAAAATCTGAACAACTTCTCCATTCATTGAAAGTCAAATTAGATCAGCGATTGGCTTCAAACAGACGACCGCTGGAGCGAACATCTTTTGGAGCCTCCGATATCACACCTCCTCAAGTCAGCCTGTCGCAGTGAGAAAAGAAACAAGGCAAACACCAGCACCATTTTTGGGCGGCAAGGTTTTCTTGTTCACCCAGTTATTTCTGAATAAAGAAATCTCGCCTTGTTAATGCTTTTTTATCTCGTTCGTCTTGTCTTTTCTTCATTATTTCTTCTGGGATGTCAACGACAATCGAATTTATTTATTCTGACTGTTTTGCCATATTTGGCACATTGACCCGAGACCATCGTGAAATTACCATGATGTCAGAAGCCTTGGCGGAATCAATTCTGCGATGGCACCTTCCGACGAGCATCGCAAGAGACCCTCCGAACAAATCGCATTTCTTGAGCATGCATACATAAAAGTGTGCCGTGAATTTAAATGACATGATTTTATTATGGGAATAAATTTTCCGCTCGATTTTTTTCTGAAATTCACATAAAAAATTGACAGGCCGCCCTGGTAATCAGAAGCAGTCGTAAAGCTTGCCGGTCTGGCCCAGGATTTACATAAGTCGCCGTGAGAATACTGAACTTGAAAAAAGATAAGATACTATTGGGACTTACATTTGGTTCACGAAGGTTCGCAGCAATGCCTCGGTACTCGTGGTACCTGGACCGCATCTCTTCCTCCTTGACCATGTAGCGATCCTTGCCGGGCTCCGGCTTCCCGTTGACTTGCTTATTTTCCTTCTTCCTTCCACTGCTGAAGAGCTTCTTGACTCTTTCGAAGCCGCCTACCTTCTTCTCTCGCTTTAAGGTTTCTACAGCTACTACTTCTTTGCTAGGACTAGATTGCCGAGTAGGTACAGATTCCTTTTTTCGAAGAGTGCCCTTGGGGTACTTGTCTAACCTGGGGTCAAAGTGAGAACCATCGTCAATACTGCGCTCCCTGTACACAAAGTCGTATCTCTTTCGCTGTGGATGCAACTCTTCTGTGTGCCTCTTTTCCTTCTTAATAAATTGCTCGCAAGCCTTAATATCATCCTGGACAGTACGCTTTCTCCACCTGAAATTTTGAAATAATTTTTTTAGAACAAAAATAAAAATTTGAATTAATACATAATACATATATTGTAATATACCGATAATCTTTTATAAAAATATAATAATTTGTACCCCACACTGTAATTGCTACTTTTGTTGGTAATAATTTCTGCCAGAGCGGTAAGAAATTAGGGGATCATATTTCAACATAATACATTTTTAAAGCGAATATTATTTTATCCAACTATTAATAAAAAATAATGATTCAGTCTGAGTGATTGATTGATCAGATTGAGGATTCATTAATCAAAATAATCAAGACGTTAGCATTAATCGTATCGAATAGAATAATGAAGAGATGTAATGTGGAGAAAACCGGAATTTAGTTAAAAGTACACTAAAATATAAATAACTATGAACAAATTTTCTCTGGATTTGGAATTTGATGTGAATTAAAGGTTGTCTAACACCCTGCGTTAAAAGATATATAATGTATAAAACACCCTATTTTACGGGTTGGTCCACTTTTTTTCTAAGATAAAATTTCTTCGACTTTTCCCAATTTTTCAAGTAATATGTATTTAAGGTTTTTCCTTTATTTTCGGTTAGACGATTAATGCTCAATAATTAAATTATTTTCAACCCAAAACGCATTTGAGAACTTCGAAATAATGAAGATAAGCTTCGTCATATTTTAGCATGGGATAAGAAAATATTTTAAATACGAGTATTATGGATATAAAAATTCCCTGATTTTATTGAAAACTCCTTGATCTTTTCCAGTTTTCCAGAAAGTGCCCACCCTGTACTATGCATATACATACATAGTTCTGACCAGTAGTTTTTATAATTATAAATGTATACATACTTTCCAACTAATGGCATATTTAAGGTCTGAGGACAAAGCTAGTGCATTTATCATAGAATACCCAATATACATATGTACAAGGTAATAAAATAAAACATAAAATAACAAATATACTTACTTGCTCGTAAGATCTCCATTGAAGGATTCTTTGCGAAAATCATTTTCAATGCCGGAATCTCCTTTATCGAAACTTCTCTGTTGTCTTTTATCGCGTTTGAGACCCTCGTGCCAATGCTCTTCATGCTTGCGCGCAGTAACTTCAATTCTTTTCAAATTATCAGGTGAGGATCGATTAGTTTCGCTAAATTGAGAGTCCAAACTTTTGGGCTCGTACTCCTGCCGATATTTGTCTTCAGTTTGGCTATCACGGTAACCCTCCAATTCCTTCGAGCGCTTGGGGGAGTCAAATCGTTCTCTCCGCCGCGATTCCCTAGTATGAGGTTTTCCATGTTCGTCAACGCGCGTTTCACGCTCATAAGTTTCCTTAACACCCCCACTTCCGTCGTCGTACACCTTCGTGTGGACGTACCGCGAAGTCTTCTTGTCTTTATTTGGTGACACCATGTCTAAGTGGGTGCGATCGGGGGAATATCTATTGACGACTTCCTTTGAGTCCAATTTGTGAAATTTGGTGTCTCTGTCAGGCGAAATGTATCTTTCCCTCAAATCGCTTTTCTCCCCAAATTCCATTTTAAATTCCTTACTGCGTTCTGGAGAATATCTGTATTTAATATCTGGTTGTCGTCCATCAAATTGGTCAGAAGACCCGAAGCGACGTGATCTTATTTTGGATTCTAACGCTTCCCGACGGTAGCTCAGGTTGCTAAATTCAGTGAATGGTTCCTTCTTTCTTGAATCCATTCCGTCGGCCTTTCCGCGGTATTTTGTACCCACCTCCACTTCTATAGGTGAGACGCTTCTAATGACTGGAATAATTGGCGGCTCAACTGAAGGAGATTTCCTTTCGTACTCAGCCGATCCATAGTACCTCTTCGTAGGCTGCAGTGTTGGCAGATCTTCTTCAAAATATTTTCGCGGTTCAAAACCTAAACCCTCATCTTCATCGCTTAAATTTCGCGGACTGTGCTTCCAATGCTGAGGTGAGCTAGACGGTCTATTTCTGGTAATCGTGGGTGGTGAATATGACCGATATGGGGGAGACTCAAACTTGTCACTTATATAAACCTCGGTTTTGTTCTGACTAGCAAATTTACTTTTTTCTATAGCACTTCTGTGCTCGAACCCATTCGTTTGGTATTTATAGGGCGAATCCATGTCTCTTGACTCTCGACTAGATCGCAAGTAGTCTTCCTTTGGACGTCCTTCACTATCACACACAACTTGAGCGTAAATGATTTGTTCGTTGGGTCTCGTATAAGAAAATGCGGGACCGGATATAGGCGGAGGCGGGGAAAATCGTTCCATAGAAAGTCGCTTTACCATTCCATCGACAGTGAGACCTTTCGTAAGTGGTGGCTTCTCTGGCGGTAATTGCGAACTATGCATATCCTCGTGGGACTTCAAATTAGTGACTAACGATGCTACTGTCTCCTTCACTGCGTCTGAAACTGGTTTTGAAGGTATCAAGTCCAAATCTTCGTTACTAGTGTATCCTATATTTCCTGCGAGCGGTTTTTCACTGCTTCTACTGGCTGATGGATCTTTTATATTTTCATGCTCCTTTTTCTGTTTTTCTTTAATATCCTTGCCGTCTGTTTGGTCGGTTGCAGAATGTTCCAAAATTCCTTCAAAATAGTCCTCTTTTTGTGTGTTCTCTATGATAGGACTTAGTTGTGTTGATTTTGGACTATTTACAGCATCCTCATTTTCGCCACTATTCTTTTTGGGTGGAAATTTTCTACTCCTAGAAGGAGAAGCATCACTTTTGCTCCGAATAAGACGTCTACCTCCACCTTCCTTGAATCTCCGGTCAGGTTCAATCTGATCGAGTTGTGTATCACTTTTTCTAAATATACTAAAAATTGATGGTTTCTTTGATTTTTTCGATGATGCGTCGCTAACGCTTCGGGTGATGGGCTTTGTGTTTTTCTTGCGTGATGGTAAAGAATGAAATTTATTCGGGATGTTTGGGCGCTGGATTTTTCCCCGGGTTTTTTCGTTTAGCCTACCGCCGACGATGTCACTGCCACCTTCCGCCTTGCATTTGATACGTTCGGCTTGCGCAAGAACGAGGGCCGCCTCCTTGAGGATGCTTTCCTCCGAACGGTCTTTGGGAAGTTCTCTCCTAAGTTGGTAAGTTTGCGGCGGTTGTAGATTTGTCGTTTGGATAGGATAATTCTCAGTTTCGTTTGGTCGCTTCCCTGGAATATAAAGAAAATATTTTTATTTTCAATTTACAGAACAATTCAAAATATAGTATATACAATAGCATATTCATAATAATTTTTGAATATTTTGTTATATTTAAATTAAGTTTAAAATTCGTCGCTCACAACATATATAAAAATAAAAACTCAATCTCGGTTTGAGGCCGTATTTAACGTATATGGAAGGCAGTGGACTGTTGACTGGAAAGCTCGTATTTTAAACTTTCAATTATTTTACTTCCTCATGCAATTTTCTCTATCGCGCGTTTTATAGCGTAATAAATCATGTATGAGTTACTCTTTTTGCGGACTCCTATAATGACGTCAATATATCATGGCCATGTTTAGACAGCTTGGATCGACAAGCCTAGTATGTAGCTATGAGAAGAACAGGATTTCAAACTAAAAGATTAAAGTTCAAAGCCGGGTCGCCAGCCATCTATTTAATCTAATGGTTACAATTTTTGAATTCTATAATAAGCTCTGTAGAATAAGAAAATGTGGAACCTTCTTGCATTATGCTCAGGTTTTACTATAGGTACAGGTAAAGTTATCCTAGTAAAAAAGCACACTTTTAAATAATAGTGTCGGTCAAAACAAAGGGAACTGAATGGAAAAATATTTTAGTTTTAGTTTATTATTGATGTGCGGATTTACGATAATTTATATTAGGAATAATAAAGGGCACTGCGGTAATTTATAATAATATTTTGTTTTTGAAATAAAGACCTGCAATACAGAAATATCAAAAGAAATTGGTTTTATTCAGTTCCCTTTGTTTTGACCGACACAAACAATCATATTGTTATTTCAACGCTATGCTACTAATTTTGGTCTCACGATCTCATATTAATAATAACTAATTTAACATACAAAAACAAATCTCCTTTTTAAAATGTCAAAGTAAGATAAACCTTAAAGGGGCAGTATCTTTAAATTTTAACATTATTTTGCCATTCAAAAATAGTTTTTTCAATACCTTTTTCAAAAATTTTAGTTCAAATAGAAGGTACTATTGTTATCTGAAGGCGGTGGAAGTTTAAACAAGGTCGGCCAAATATTTTTTGAATTAGGTATCGTTGACACCAATTTGAAAAATGTGATTTTAAGAAAAAAGAGTTTAAAGTTTCGAGAAGCGACCGTAGTTAAGAATAGGAATACAGTCACTGGCTAAACCATTAGAGATGTTTAAATTTTTTTTTACTTTTTTACTTTTTTACTTTTACTACATATATTTTGGAGATGTTATATTAGATAACATTTTATAGGAATAATTTTTATTCGAATTTTCCATAACTCTAAAAGTACTTTCCTCTTTCCGCCTTAAGAGACGGTATTCATTCAAGAAAAAATGTTTGCTTGAGGGTCATCTGTTAAATAGATGCTAATCAGCAGAAGCCGAGTTGAGCCCATTTAGAACCAGTTGAAGGAGGTAACGCCTATAAACTTGTTTCTTTTGAGTTCTAAGTAATTTTGGCCACACTGTTAGAAGCTACTGCGCACATTGGCATCGATAATGATTCTTGGTAAATCTAAATAGCGTTTAAATCGCAGTCTCCAATTAGGAGAAAATCATTAATTACGGAAATTACTTGAGGAGCTCATTTGTCCCTCAGTAGTCTATTCAACCTGAGCATGAAGATCTTCAACAATTACACCGCCGCCCACTTACTGGCAGATCACCCGGTATTTTGTTTCGCAATTAATCAACGAGCGGGGTGGACAAAAACTCCCATAGAAGTCAACTTATAGATAACCTATAAGCTGTAATAGCCTTTTTAGTCGACGGAAATGTTCCATTGATGCGCATCGCGGCGTAGGTACCTACCGCCATAGAGCCGACCTTGGGCCGCCTGTTCCCGAGCGGAAAAGGCCTGATGGGTTTTACACCGACATGGCCCATAAAAAACGCATCGGGAATTCAGCGCCGTACTAATTGACTTCTAGAAGAGGCCTAGTGTTACAGCGACTGTAGCGCATCTGTCAAGATCAAGACATTGGGGGAATTTATTGCATAATCGACCAACCGGTGATTCCAGCGATTTTAACAATGCTCAGCCGAGATTTATTTGTCTTGACGTTAATTGAGGATAATGGAGATGTTCCTTCGTTAGCACGACCGAGCACAACCCTCGCCAGGTATAATTCAACAGGTGCTGCTGCTGCCTTTTCATCTTCCAGCAATGCTCTTTTTCTCGGTGCCCAGCGTTTCAATTATGCTGCGACTATTTCGAGCATTTAAGTAGCTCACTGGCCTGTTTAAGCAATTCGCAACAATGTTGTGAGACCTTTTTAAATACAACCATTGCATAGTTTTTCATTTCATTATGATTGAACGCATTGCATGCTTAATAAAATCTATTCTTTTTTGTCCACTCTAGTAAAAATATTACATATTTACTACTCTCGAATTCAGATAAATGCAATGCTAACTACTCAGGATATAAAATAGTATAAGTTTCTATTTTAAATAAGATATTATATATTTTAATTGAGTGGCCATAAGATTTTGAAGGATACTTATAGAAATTTTATGTTAAAATTACAAATAAATTACAAATGTCATCTTTAAACAAATTTATATTATTTCGTAATGTTAATGTAACACATAAACAAAGGCGTGCGCAGAAAATGCAAAATATTTTTTCCCAACGTATGCGTATAAAAAAACCATTTACATGTGGAGGTGGGGTAGACTAAAAAAAAATGTTCAAAGATTTTACTTCATAACTTTGTAGATGTTATAAATATGTACAGCCATGGCAAATTTCAGCTTTATAGCAATAATAGTCTACGAGTGACCTACAAACGGACATGGCGAAACTATAATATAAGGGTTCCTAATTTTCCTACAGAACTCTAAAAATTGGGTCAACATTTTAAAAGGTGTACATAATGGAATCTTTTCAGTGGGTTTAAAAAAACCTCAATATTAAATTATAGCAATAGAGATAATATCCCACATATAATGCGACAAAACATCTTTGTCCCAGAATAGAATCATAACTTCAAAGTACTTTTAAAGTCGTGAGTTGGCACACTTAAGCATACGAAAAGAACGGAAGCACTACCTTTTTTTGGCTTAACAATGTAAATTGGTCTCCATGTTGGCCGGTCACAAATTCACTCTCCAAATTAGTTCTTCAGTACAATAAAAGTTACATAGTTTATATTTTTTACGAAAACCAATTATACGGTCTACTCTCCGCGAAAAGCACCTGGCAAATCACTCAAGGGTCACTGAGTCACTCGCGCAGCGCAAAACGATCACTTTGGTCCAGATAAAAGTGACAGTGGTCCGCAGTACCAAAACAAATTTCGAAAAGGAAAAATCGACCAAATCAAGGTCGTCACTTTTCCCTAAAACTAGAGCTTCGCGCCGGAAGCGAGCTCAAAGCTCATTAAGCCCGCAATCAGACTCACCACCGTGGACTTTGAGTTCGTCACTTGTGGAGCGGCGGCGAGGCGCGAAGTAATCGCGACAATCGCGCAAGCAAAATGGCATCAGAACCTGAATGAGCCAGAATACGAAAATATTTGCCGGAGTCTTGGCAGAGGAAGGTGGGCGGCAAGCTAAGTAAGGAAGTGTATCATTTCCTTGGAATCTGCAGCTATGTGGTGGATAACTGCCTCGTAAAGTTCGTTCGTGCCCAATAGGCAGCTCGTGCCCACATAGCCGCGCTCGCTCAATATAGGCCCGAGCGAATCCACGCAAATATCACTGCGAATATTAAAATGGTCCCACAAAGGTCGAATGCAGGCTCGAAAAAAAAATATAAAAAATAAAATAAAATAAAAGAGCAGAGGAGCGTGGATCCAGCTACATCTTCCCACGCGGGATCCACTGATGTCTTGCGTTAGAAGACATATGAAATCGGTAGATTCTTAGCGCTTCCCGCTTTCCGTTTACAGTGGCACCTCGCTAGGAAAACGTTTTGTTGCTTTATGTCACGTCGTTAACAAAGTGCCTGTCGGCACGAACCGCTAACAGCTCCGGCTTAAGGTGCACGCGGACTTTCCACGCACCTTAAGAAATGCCTAAGGAAAAACCTAGTCCAGGTCGCCTCCAAATCACAGCCAAGCCATGCAATTACTAGCAATTCACGGCGAGCTGACAATATTCGAAAGTTTCTGCAGTCAAATGAACGCGATACCCAGTGGGTGTTCGATTCTGTCCGATTCGAGCGAAAGGTGTAGGAACTGTTGAGACATTCGATGACATCGGCTCCAAGGCGATTTTATAAGGCTGGGATGGCCTTCTGCGCCGAGGAAAGGCTGCCAGTTTTGGATTAGACCTTGCGTTACTTATGCTGCCCGCTCTCATTTGGGGAGAAACTGTTAAATCTGTTTCTACCTATTTCTCCTCGGCAGCACTTACAGAGTAGCAAGTTCTGATTATCCACTAAAAATGGACAACTTTCCGTCACCGTCCATTTGCAACATGACGTCATGTAGGGTTATTGAGCTCCGGGATAGCTGCGTCTCGCCCACGGGCTCTCAACCAGAGAGTTAAAAACTGAAATATCAAGAATTGCGCCTGATTCGAAATTAAATGAGTATAAAATTCAAGCATTTTCCTTCGCTTCGAGTTAAATTACTTCTACGACGATTTCAACTTGTGTATGGCGGTGATGTAATGAAAAATTTCTCGTCCATCTGAAAGCCTCACTTTACAAAGAAGGCGTCAATAAAAGTTAGTTGAATTGCTTTCTGAAAACGACGGCTCTTTCTTACCTCTGCTTTGTTAGGCGGTTTTAAATCTTAAAAGAAAAAAAATCTAGACCCAATTTCAGGTGACGAATCCAAAAACATTCCAATCGAAGCAACTTTACGTAGTACTGAACCAAAATGTCTACAATTAAAAGCTATGAACTAATTTTTAACTAACATACATATGTATGTATGTAGGTGCGTAAGTATGTTTCACAATTTAGCAATTTTGAATTAAGGCTGTGGGCGAAATGCAGCTAAGGCCAGCTAACTAGCAAAATAGCTTAATTTCCATTCGAAAATTTTCTATAACAATATTATCGATATCTAAATAGGAATTTACCCATTTAGTTAGTTAGCCATATTTTGCACACAACACATAAATTTGCGTTTATTCAGATACTGCTTCATTTAGGAAAACTAGTGTTCAATCTAGTAATAGGAACAATTTTGATTGTTCAATTTCATGCACAATAATACAAATCGAGCGCACTTACAATGCTATAGGATATTAAGTAATTATATCTTAATAAGTAAACTTATTTAATTATTTTAAAATATAAGTAATTTATCGTTAGTTCGGCACTAAATTTGTTTATATAAAATATTCTCTAAGAAGCCACATTAACAAAATTATTTACATAGAATCTAAACAAGTGCTCTATAAAATTCAACCTCTGGAAGCTTTAGTTTAAGAGAAAGAGCAATAATTTTTCAATTTGCCGGAGCCGATTCTATTTTAAAGAATATTTCAAAAGTACATCTCAAATTTTTAAACAAAACAACTTTTTGTAGAAGAAAACATATTTTGATGAAAAATAAAAAGTTATTATAGTTATACATTAACCTCAATCAATAGGTACATGTAGCGATATAAAATCAGCAATTTCCTTGTTAATGTTGTTTTTTTTCTATAGCCATAACAACTTAGGTATAATATTGCATTTATGAAGACGAATTATGGCACTTTTTAAGTTATCATCGTCAGGTTATTTATTTAACACAATGTTCAAGTAATGTAAATTTGGAGCTACAGTGAAAAATAATAGTAAATAAGTTTTAGTTAGTTACATTTGCTATCGTATAGTTATAAAATATGTAAAAAAATTAATTTCTGATTTCTAATATTCTGCGTAAAAGCTATTACAATTTTGTAACCTGAACCTATTTATCATAAACTTTTAAATCAATAAATTTAAAAATTTAAAAATTTAAGCAAAAAGAGAAATTGAGTAAAAGAAAAATTGAGTAAAACGCATATGTATATGTATACAAAATTAAAATGGTTTTGTAAAAATGCACTTAGTAAAAAATTAATGGAGTATCTTTCCTCCTTCCTTATAAACTTAAAATGCAAATTAACATAAGAAAAATGCTAATAATGAATAAATAAATTAAATCAACTGACTTATGTCAACATATCTTAAAATTTGCTGAACCATTTTGACTCGGTTGTTTCCAACATTATAGCGCAAATCAGAATATTTTCAAAACTCATCATTTCTGATTTTCAGTCATATCACAGTAAGAGAAAAATTTTTTAATTAATTTTAATCACAAAATAAAATTATACTATTATTTTGTCGATATCTCTTCTCCGAACACAAAAGACTTAAGCGAGAAACTTTTTTTCTTCAAATCGAATAAGTCCATCTCTGGGTACCGATACTAGATTTAGTTTAACTAGCTTGCTCGATAAGTTTTTCTATGATTACACCTCAGCGGTATTTAAATAATACCATTATCGATTTGTAATCAGAGAAAGTTCCCAGAAGACACTAATTGGTATTAATGATTAGATTAAAAGTTTTCTTGAAAATTAAAAACTTCTGATTGTAGCTCGGGCATTCTTAATTTTTGCTAACCAGCTAACTTTCTAGGACAAGCATATTTTGACAGCTATTTCACTGTTATAAAAGCTTAAGTAGTCGGTTATGTTTATAATAAATAACTAGTAGACTTATATTAAATTAAAGTTGTATCAAATATTAACTTGTACGACATTAATTTTTTATTTGCAATAAATATATTCTAAAAATATTACTTTCAGCTTAAAAGTAAGTAAATATTTTTCCGATTACAAAATTCAATAGCACAAGTATGTATTGGAAGTAAAGCAATTTTTAAGCAAGTACAAAGCAAACTTCAACTTATGTGCTCAAGTAGAATACCAAAACGTTGACTTCTTTAGCACTTACGTCATGACTCTTGCGCCGTGGCTCCTATTTGCAATTTACCCTACCTATTTTCTGCGATTATGCGATCGAACTACCTGTTTTCAGTGCAAACAAGACATTTTTAAAACTGCGTACTGAGCTCTTTCCATCGACGCTTGTAAATGTGGTGCGACACACAAGCGCATTATTTAAATAAGCTAATTGACCGCCGTTGCGGTCCAATAAGCAAAGATGCAAGAAGGGGTTCTTAACTGCGAATGTGACAATACCCTCATCATCAGCGTAAGCCAGCATTAATTCAGTCTGGGGATTGTTTTAAATCGGGCTCATTAATTGTTTTAATAAATAGTTGCGTACCTTGATTATGGAAAATAAAAAAAAAGAACTCGACTGATTAATCATGTCGCCTGCTTTAGTTCACTCTGTAGTTGTAGCAGAGAAAGAATTACTGAGAGAGGTTAAACTCTGATCCCCGTGTTTAATCGACTCAAGTATTAAATGAAACCAAATACGGCAATTCTTCTTTAGCTTCAAGTACGTCACCAAGCTTTTAAATTAAACCGGTTTTAGAAAAGTTTTACTGCATCACTCGCACTAGACGCCGCCGTCGGCGATTCTACGAAAATATAGATGAAAAAAAATCTTAAGTATCATTGCAAATCGATTTGATATGGGTCGAGGGGTCATTTCCACCTTTTTATAAGAAATTTACAGTGTTTTGAGAAGTAAACACACATGACTTGAACTTTATCTTCATACATATGCGTAATAGTTTTTGCAGGGCATTTTCAGCTGATATGTTGAATTCTCAAAGTTAAAGCAATTCATCTTCTTTACGTACGCCGTGACGCCTACTAAATTACAAAATGTGAACGCATTTGAATAACCTTGGCAAGGTGAACTACTCTTGAGGACATTTCAGCGGCGAACGTCTGGCCATCGCGATCCTTTCAAGCTCAATCTGCTTCTTCTCTTGTAAATGAAAACGTTCGATTGCTTCATTTTGAAGATTCCGCTGAATCGCGTCACCTCAGAGCAGAAGCACCTCAAAACGACAGCAACTTCTGATAATAATTTTCGACTCTAATCGCGTGTTAAAACTGCCGGAGAGAAACCTGTTGGGAGCTCGGCGACAGCTAATCCCATCTTAAGCTTGTAGGCGGACCGTCAGTTTTTATTTGAGGATCCGCGTGTCATTTCTTTCACTAGAGTTGAATACATTTAGCGGATTCAAGGTTAGAAGGGTCATTAAATAATTTCTGGAGAGAACAAAAAGGTATCAACCTTCAAAATGGTTAATGCGGTAGTCAGACGAAAAATGTCGCTTTCATTACTGAAAATATGTGAAATCAGCTGTGTAAAAAGTTATTTTCAATTTAATTTAGACTTAAAATCTATTTTCAAAATTTGTTTTAAATATTTCATTAAGATTGCACTGGTTTTTCTCTTAAACGAATTATGAAAACTAAAATTGCCCTAAATACGAATTTTGAGTATAGGATTAGCGAGAGGGTGAGACGTGGGGCCGATTGGTAGGTATAATGAATATTGACAGTCTAAATGTGCACGAACTCGAAAAATGTATAGTTTTAAATATAATATCTATATATTAATACGTGAACATCGAAAATTGTCGTACCTTTTTTTCGTATTTATTATAAAAGGAGGGAAACGAAACTTATATCATTCGAAAGGTACTGTGCCATAGATGTGCAAAAATAAAAAAAAAAAGCATATGTGTATGTTGCCGGGAAGGTTGAATATTTACCATATGCGATGCTAGTAATCAATAAAATATAACAATAAGAAGATTTGCTCCATTACGCACAAAAATTCTATGTTGCTTCATGTTACAAATCAGAGTCAGTCGCCGAAATTACCGAAGTAACTCAATTATGTAAATTCCTTTCCAAGAAAAGAAGGAACTGAAATTCAATAGAAAACTTGACACAAAATAGATGACAAAGAAAAGTCTACACTCTACACATAAAGAACTCGTATTGAATTAAGCTAAAAATTAATTCGAAATAAAATTTTGCCTTATGGGAAAACCCTAATCGAATTACATTTTGTAACAAAAATTAAAAAAATGTATTTTATTATAAAGTCAATACAATGTCAAAAGAACTCAAAACGAATTCAAATGAAAGCTTACACCTTCGACTATAATTCTAAAATATTATTAACCTACAACATCAATTTTAGGTTTTATGAGAGGCACTTATGTATGTATTTCAAAAGTGAGCTCCTAAAATAATTTTTATCCACTATTGCATGAACTCGTACTCATAAATTCATTTATGAAAAAATTTAATTTAAAGGTATATACTAATATTGTCGGAACTATTTAGAACTTTGTAGGGGTTTTAAAGCTTTTCGTATTTTTATGCAATACCTAAATGTCCGAACTTGCGAAAACATGACTCTATTTATTTTTTGATACTACTTTTCTTAAAAATCTGATGTGAATCTATGGTCTATTTTCGATTCTAATAATTTGTGATTCTGTGCATCTATTTCATCATATAAAAAGATATTTGTAATTCATTTTTTACAAGTGCATCCACAACTATCTTATCTCAACGAAACTCTTATATGTATGTAATGAAGCCGTTTTATTAATCTACTATTGTACTTCCGTTTTAACCTTATAAGCATTCTTTTAAGTAATATTACTTACCTTTTCAAAATTCATAACTTACACACTTCAAATTAATAGTATATAAGACGTCGTAATCAAATTACAACTAAAATCTTAAATAGAGTTAATAACAAATTTTGTTAGCTCTCAAAATAAAAAGGAACAAACCGATTCTTTTAACGTGCACGTCTCTATTGAACGAAACCCTAGGACCATTTGCTTGTAGTCTTTGCGAATCAGTCCTCTGAACTCCTACTTCCATTATTTTGCAGAGACGTTCGGGCTACACAGTGGGGTCTTTCTTAGGCTCGTAGAATTTTCCTCCAGTCGTTAAAAGTTTTTACAAAATTCCTACTCATGACTGACTATCCTGCTGTCATGACAACATCGTGGACCCAAAAACCAATCTGCAATTAGAAGGCCACGGTCAGAAGACCTCAAATCAAATTTTTCGTTAGCTGTTACTTTTTAGTCACGATTGGTTAGACAACTGGCTGTTGACAAGGGAGTGGTGTTAGATTCAAAGAGTGGATCAGTAACATGCACTTGTTAGAGTTAGAAAAATTCTAAGAAGGTCTTAAGAGTATACGCTAGCTGCAGTTGCAGCATTTAGAAAAATTTAACTTAGTATATAAAGTAGTGATATACTGCCCTGCCCTTAAATTATCGAAAGTGATCGGTAGAGGTGTAGGGCGGGGCACGAACGAGTTCCATAATAAACTATGCTTCCTGGCTCTCGACGGACGACCTTGAGTGCACCGCCGATGCACTTTTACCTTCAATGGGTGCAATTAATCTCGTTTGCCCACTTGCATAAAGTAAACCGTCCACCGCCGCGCCCAATAGAGGTTAATTGTCCAGATTGCGCTAATCGTATTTACTCTATGCCGGCCGATGCCTTTTAACAATTTCTGAGGCACTTCGCGGTACTTCGATTCGCGGCTAAGCAATTTAGCGCAGCGCGCCATTTTGTAAGTTTTGTAAGATTCATCTCGGAATTGTAAACACATATTAAGGCGTAATAACCATAAAATTTGCTTCCCTCATTTCCAGATTGCACTTATCGAGCCGGCTAAGTACACGTTAGTCCCTCAATGGTCCGAACGCGCCGCCTGGACACAAATTAAGTCAATAGGCACAGGGCGGAGGACTAGAAACGCACTTGGAGGGCACTAGAAGGGCCCGCGACGGAGAAGACGAAGGTGTTCCAGCGGCTGATGCAGCCTTATCAAGTACTTGACCAGTAGTTTACCTTGCAGCAAACCCACTGGCTCGGTGCACTGCTCTATTCAGAGAATTCGAGAGAAATGGTCGTATCGACGATTTCAGGCGTTTACAACCGATCGTTTTCCCAATTTTATACGTTTCTATGCCAACTGCTTTTCCCATAACTGCAGTGTAATTTACGTTTGATCGCACTTCATTTAAATTCATTTTTTGTTACCCATATTAAATTAAAAATCATTTTAATATTCAAGGTTCATTTAAAGTTTTATGGATAATATAAATTAGGTATTCATTTCATTGGAATTCCTTTAGAAAATCAATTAAAAAAAATATATTTTACTTGGAATGATTTTGCAGACAAATAATAATAATTTACATGCATTTAACTAAATTAAATAAGGGTTCTCAACTGGACATGTACCTGCATGGTTAAAAATATTGGGTAGTTTTCAAATCAGAACTTGTATTACGAATATTTGAAAATGAGATACAGAGCCCGTCATTGCTATTTTTTCAAATGTTTTTAAAATTATGTAATAATGTATTATCTAAATTTACAAATATAGAGTACCATAAAACTTTCAAAATTTAAAAATATTTTGTAAGTTTACCTTTCATTAAGAAACTATACTTATGTATTATGAAAATAAATTAACACCGTCCTTTTCTCAATTCAAACATTCTTACATCTTAGATATACATATTATTAACTGAGCTAATTTTCCGATTTGGATGAATTTTACAGAATATACATATAAGTGTTTTCGGAGGCAAGAGATCAATCTAGTTATGTCTGATCTTTGAAATAATTCAGAGTTTAAGATACCAGCTGCCAAATTTTGTACCTCAATGAATTTTTGTGATATTTGGTACATGGAAAATTTTCGGAATCAAAAATCCACTGCCAAAAGTTATAAATTGCAGATCAAAAGATATAAATTGCAGGCAATTAAAGTTTAACTAATTATTGAATACATTTTTCTTATCTAATTCAGGTAATAACTTAAAATTATTATACTGACGCAATTAGGTATCTTATTGAGATATATTTTTGCATGAAGGTACATGAATTTCCTAATTTTCCATTAACTCTCATAAATTATCTATAAATCGACTTACTAAGAGGACATAAAATAAAAAGATGTTTTTACCAAAACGTTATATTTAAGATAAATGCACAAACTTTCTTGACAACCAATTGCTCAAAGGAAATTATTTTATTTCTATTATCTACAAAATTGGCTAAAATCTATTTTATTTATCTCGCAATATACAACAACTGTGCCAAGACTATTTCATCAGTTTTTATACGTGTGAGGAATATTTAAGGAATGGATTAGATAAATACATAAAATCGCCATTTAAAATTTCAATCGCTCGGTGGCACGTGTAAACAATTTTCGAATCTTCTTCAATTTAGCATAAATATTTTTTGTATACCTTCATTAATTTCATAAGGTAAGAAGGTTAATGTATTATTTGGTCGGAAAATTTACGTAAGTTTAAAAAATTGGAGTAGACAGGAGAACGGCAAAAAAGCACTCTCATAGGTTTGCTCCATTAAAGTCGCAATGCGAATAATAATAAGCAATTGCATCTTATTAAGTCAATTCTCTCGTAAATCGTGGCTATTACCTTGCGTGTCTCGTGCAAAATAATCGAAGCAAGTGACTTTGAAGTTTTTATTTCCTGAAATAAAAATGTGAAGTACCACTCTGACATGGAGACCTGCAAGTGCCTCTCACCTGGTTGGTTTATGGCTCGAGTTCGCACAAGGCATCGGCATACAGACGGAAATCATTCCGAAATAGCTAAACAACAAGCGGTGGATTGAATTAACCACATTAAGCCGCAATTTGTGATAAATCCCAGCCGTAACCTCCGCGTGGATCGTAATTCATGCGAAATTGCGGCAGTTTCGCGATGCCATGTCGTTCCACAACTCTCGACCGAACTCCGCCGTCGACAGCGTAATGAAGGTGAAAATGGAGTAAAACACTTTGTCACTCGATTAGAGCCTATTGCTTTTTCGATTGTGATCTATCGTGGCCGAGCAGCGCGACGTGAACTCACGTCTACGTTCGGATTGCTTACACCGCGCAGGTAAAGCAGTCATAAGCGCATATCGCGGCGGTATTTAGTGGGTCTGCAATTCGCCGGGCGGTGTCGTGACGGCATTTACATGCAGCATGCGTCGCCCGGTTTTGTTTACCTATTTCGCTACGATACGATTTCGGAATACCTAGCCGACGGACAATTGGTTTTAATGTCGAATTCGTGCAGGCCCAGTTCACAAAATAGAGGGATTGGTCTGCGCTGGACAATAAGCGCGAATGACTCGCAGTTTCCTGCGATTCTGATAAAGATTCAAGGGTTTGGCACTTTAGTTAGTATCTAATAGCTTAAATTCGAGGTTACTTTTAATTACTTTGCATTGCAAAGTTAATAGAAAAAGTTGACCATAATTAGTTTAAAGCTCGCTACCAAAGGGCACAATACAAAATACTGCTAACATAAAAAATTACCCTAGAATTTCAAAACAATGAGAATTTTGCGTCATTAGTAAACATGTTACCAAACTTGAACTCTATAGAGTTTACGACTCTTTCCACATTAAAACAGTTTCTGAAACATTTTGGTTCCACGGTGGTTTTAAAGTTTCCAAAACAATTTTCCCCTTAATAGGTAATGCTTCAAAAGTATGGATTAGTTTTTTGAATATCTCGAAAACGATTCGAGATAATTTCTTTATTATCCTATTCTTTACTTAAGCATTCAAGAAATTGGTGGGCAGTATCTCGCCTGTTGAATTACTAGGAAATTGTTTTTTTCTAATCCCAAATTTAAATGTTAACACTAGAACTACGAAATAAGCCAAAATCACTCATTTTCAATGTAAAATTCCATTTGAAAAAAAAAATTCAGTAAATCTAATGTTAATAATTATTGAAGGACTTTACATACTGACGTGAAATTTTTGTTTGTTTGAAATATCATTAAAGATTGTAGCTTTTTTTTCTGAAAAATCTAATCATTGAAGGACCAAACTTCGGAGGAAGTGAGTTAAAAAATGTTTTTTCGCAAATTTTAACTTTTAACCTGCTTATTTTTCACAGACGAATTTAATCTCAGAGTGTGCACTTTCGATCGAGTTTTATTTTATAATCATGCGGCATCCTTGAAAGGGGTTAGGACGTTTTAAGTACGAAGAAAGTCTCACTGCAAAAAAGCTAATTTAATTTAACTCAAGTGACTTAAAAATTCTGAATTTCTAAGGCCGGCCATACACGTTACGGTATACCAGAGAGGTATACCTGCGCAGCTATACCTCTCCGATATACCTGTACAGCCGAGAGCTCACACACGTTACGGTAAATCGGATGGGTGAAAGATTTCTACAGCAGAGAAATGGCGAGCGAACAAGATGACATGATTGCTTTGGTGGGTTTGTTATTGGTTATGAACAGTAAAAAAAATTCTGTCATAAGCGGCCTCTCTCACATCACAGTCATGGTACTCCTTGCTCTTAATTCGCCACAAACAGGGTTCTGATCTGTAAATTTCAAGGAATTCCTCTAGAATTCGGTTCCCTTTTCGGACAGCCATGATTACGTAAACACTGCAAAACAATAAAATGTCAACAATAGAAGACGAGTGGCGCGCGATTGCAAAGAACGCGAAGCTCTCTAGTCGGAGTATTCGCCACAACTGACTCAAACCTGTCCAGGTATACCGGACGGCCCACACACACGCTCAGGTGAGCAAACCTGCGCGGGTAAAAAGAATTGAAATTCGATTCTTCTACGGTCTCCTGCGCAGGTCGTTTTACCTGTCCAGGTTTGCCTGAAGTGGCTCGCACACACGCTCCGGTATACCTGAACAGGTCAGCTGCGCAGGTATACCTCTCCGGTAAACCGTAACGTGTATGGCCGGCCTAATATGTACAGTTAGTCAATGGTTCTATAATGCGTAATTACATGTACATATATGTATTACCTTATTTATTATTGTACGTCAAAGTGAACTAATTAAAAACTAAAAATAGATATAGGTACATATATTATGGCTTGGGGCGTAGACTCTTTTCTACTTAAATAGCAGGTAAAAGGCTTATGGATTTTTGAATTGTACCTTTATTGCACCCTGTAACTCTTATTAGAAAAAAAATAGAAGAGGTATACTCATTTTTAGGAGTTATGTATATGTTTAAATAGCATACGTTCTTAATTCTTAAAAATCTTTTAAAATAGTAAATGAAGAACAAATTTCATAGTGGCTATGTAAAATAGACGGTGGTCACAATTCTCTACCTTTTTTTATTTTATGATAACATAGGTAATGAATTCTTTTATAGTAGATAGGTATTAATACAAGTACACTACACTAATAATGTAAGTTAGAACTTTTGTACTTAAAGATCACAAAAATGAGGTTCTGCAGATAGAAAGTTAACAATTATATCAATTCAGTTCCCAATAATTTGAACGAATGTAATGTTTCAGATTTTCGAATTTCTCTTAAAATATGTACATAGTTTTCATAAAGAAATTTGTTTTTAGCCCACATAACAATCGATGTTAAGGCTGTTGATATCCTTGTTCTTTAAAGGACCGAAGGAGAAAAGAAGCTTCGCTATTGGATCTATGTTGTACTCACTTGCCTCCATTATTTTATAGTTTTTTAAATGAATCTAATTGTATTTTAAATTAAAAAATTATTGCCACTCTTACGCGGTTGAGTCAAATCCTATGATAATAAAATATGCAAAGAGCACATAAAAGAAACACGTTTGTAATTCTCAAATACGAATGAAAATGAAAATAATAATTCAAGTCCCTTTTAAATTAGCCCAACTACTCGCCATTCAATAAAAGTAGCACTTTAACTACAATGTTGAGACATTAATTTGTATACCTATACAATATTTTTAAATGAACCAATCTACCCAATTATTGCATAGTGGAATGCGTTACCTATATAAAAATTAAACCATAAGTGCAATAAGTGTAAATTGTTGGCAATAAAAATAGATATACGACCGTACATTCGCTCTGGTTTACGGCCTTGATCACGCTCTAAATGCGACTTAATCCTGCAAACATTTTCTTTCGTTCAAAATATTTGCCAATTCGTTAAGTGCAAAGATACCTTTCTCATACATTCAATTACCTGTGCAAAGGCAATAAAATTCATTAAGGACACGGACGTAGTATGCTACTTTCAAAACAGTTTTTCTCACATTAATTAAATTGTTTAAAAGCGACTTATGAGATCGCTTTTTCAATAAGTAGAAAGACTTCTCCCAGCCTTGAGGTGTCAAATAAAAGGCACGAAGTGCAAACCAGTTCTTGACAGACTGAAACTGTTGCAACCATCGCCTCTCGCCAAGTAGTCCAGCAAAAGTATCGTTTATTTTTTGCTGGATTGGATCAAAAAAGGCCAAATTTAGCAAATTAATAAATTGTGCACTTGCCACCTTCACCTGTAAGACAATCTTTAAAAGCTTGCCAAGACGCGATCTCAATAAAAAACATATTTTTTTATTGATAATCGCGAAAAAACACGACAGCGTTGGCGCGCCGAAATGAATCAGCGGCTTTTCTAATGCCGGCAGCAGAACTTAAGACATTCTTTCATCTAGGGCAGAGTCGGATAAAGATTTGAGGTGTGAATTACGTGCGAAAACATTTCGAATTTTACCGTTAAGTTTTGCCGCCCAAATATCTCCTTTGTTTACCGTCATCGGCTTTTAATCGAAAGGCTCTCGCGGATCGCAGAAGCGCCTTTATCAATGAATGAGAAATTAATAGGGCAACTTTGCATACCATCGTCACATTCGGCAAAATGCGTGGTTCGGCGGTGTTCCCGATTTATAGATATTAAATCAAAGCGTAGACGTGGTTGCCTACATTCGCGCGAGTGGTCGGATTGGTTCTTTTTCGATTTGCCATTCGAATAGATTCGCAAAGCAGACCTGAATTCTTCACTGATCGTATGCATTTCATTGGAGTGGCATAGACTCGATTTCAAATCACTTTTCATCAAAATCTGCATAAATAATTAAACAAACAAAGAGATAACTATCATTAAATCTTAATGTAAAAAGTGTTTAGGATAACTACATCAAATTGATCCGAATCAATTCGCTAAGCTAAAAAGATTCTAATTAATCTTGATTTTTTTTTCTATACCTACATTACTTAACGGGAAACTTTTTAGTGAAGCCGAAATACTGGAAATCTTTTTAATCTACATATATACGACCTCCACTTCGTGATTTTGCAAAAACTTTTAACACTTCCGACAAAATTAATTGGAATACGATCGATTTTGATTCTTAACTAATAAGTTTAAAAAAACTTAAAAAGCGATTGAAGCTTAGTATGCTAAGTATGCTCAAACAAAAAGAGCCCCCAAATGTATATGCGACCAAATTTTAACAATACAATACCTATTAAATAAGTCCACGAAGAATATTAACACTATAATCACACAATGTAGAAGGCATTAAATCTCTATTTCTCTTTCTAAAGGAATAAAAAATGTTTTCTATAATATAAATATACTTTTACGCTTAACAATAATTAAATTATAATACTAACGATAAGTAAAGGACCTGAAAATACTTAAATTAGCACATAAATAAGAAAAATGTACAATTTTTTATATTTTGTAATAGGGCCCGAAAAACCTGGTCTGCGTTGATGGCCCAATAAACAACTAATAAAAAAACATATTGTAGGCATTATTCCGAACATCAACGTATACCTGATTCATTTTAAATCTTTCAAAACTACCAGCATTTCCCGCCAATATTATAAAATAAAAATATCCCTTTTTGTGCACTCAGTTAAAAAATTAATATGTAAATTCGAGGGCTAAATATCTCTCTTGTCTTTAATTTTGTTTTTCTTCAACGGTAGTTGATAACAATAAATTCTAAATAACCTTTACAATTCCTTAAGCGCCACTTAATAAAATTAATAGACTAAATTCCATTTTAGATTCATAGATTTCCTGACAACTTTACTTTTAATATAAAGAAGAGTTTTACTATTCATGTCAATATATCTTCTTTTCAAAATACAAGGCTGAACTACTCAATCAATCAATCACTATGTCCAAAGATAGTTGTCTTGCCATTTTAAACAGCGCTTTGGGGAAACAATGATTTAATTGTTTAGAATTTACATATTATTGCTGCATTCTAAGACTCTTCAATTAGTCATTAATTCTGAAAAATTCCTCTACAGAATTCCAATTTTTAATTAATTTAAAAAGGATGGTATTCGCACACCATCTGGTGTAAATGGTTTTACCCATTTCCAGCAAATTGGCTTCTCTTAATGAGCTGACGGTTGCCTTGTAATGAAAACATATTCACCTTGCACTGCAATTGTACGAAAAACTCAGCTTTTCTTGAACGACTAAATTTGCTATAAATAGCCTCCACGTAGAAAGTAGTTTTTGGAGTAGTTGCTGACATTGACTGCAGGCCGTTAGACGGCGATATTCGCCTCCTTAAGTTTTTGTCTGTAATTATGGAAAGCGATTTTTTTACAGAACGCGTCACCACAGGGATTAAGTTCGGTTGGTACGCGAGCGCTAATGCGATAATTTTCTGCTGGACCTTCGGTGTAGAACTTTCGAAGTTTATATATATGTACATACTTGGGTACCGCCATTCACCTATAATTACCCAGGTTCAGGTAGCCACTGACATTAGCCACGGAAAATCTTGCCCGGCACTGCTTAACGCTTACTATCTTCATATGCAGAGCAGGTATCAGTTCCGCCAGTGCCTGCGCAACGACGACGTCGTCGGCTAAGTCAGCAGTCACCATAGAGGCTAATCAAAACGGAGTCTCACCTTGACTTACAATTGACGCTAAGACCTTCCATGGTGCACGGTGTAAGTCTGAAGACGTCATCCAATGCATAAACAATACCTGGGCGTTCAAGTTCAGCTATTCAAAATGTCGATGGCCATTTGAGACTCTCAAAAGTATCTCCGCCAAATCCAATTGTCCATTGTTCGGTTGATCGTCTGAATGGCTCCGTTTCCACAACACTTCGTTTTTCATTCATTTTTATCCGTCTTCTCATCACTTACGAGTATTTCTCACACTTATTCGCCAATTGTCCAGAAGTCACTTGAACCCACTCCAATTATGTCATCCGACGTGCCACCACTTTTCTTGTTCAATTGGCGAATAAATTAACAATTAGCCGAATAAATTCACCTTGAAAATATCGACAAAAATTACTTATCCACTGCTGCAGTTATTATTCAACCATTAATCTACGGATCTGCAGCTGCTTCCCGTCAAACTACTTTCGGTCAAATAAATCGTATAATAAATTTTGGGTTTTTCACTGTATTTCTTTTAAGTGAAAGCTCGAAAATTAATTTCTTGACCTTGTTCAGCAAATTATGGTTTAATTTGTTTGTTTTTATTATTTATTTCTTTTAACTTAAGTTTTTATTTTTTTATTCAATTATTATTTTTGTATAAGTATGTGTACATACATATATGTATAATATTAATATTAAAATATTTAGTTGGAAAGGCCTTAATTATAAAAAACAAATATCATCGCTCACAGTTTTCGTTGTGCGAGTGTAATGAGAAATTAATGTTTGCACTGTTTAAGAGTAGGTAGTAATGAACTATACATCGCAGATAACAAACAAATTGAATTGCTTATACTAACTTTCCTGCATAGATAGACGAAATGACGAATGATATTCTAAGACCTGTTCTATTTTCTTTTCACTCTCTTGGGGAGTACAGTCATAAAAATTTTAGTAATTTTTTTCCCCTGAAAGAATCCAAAAGTCTAATTTACTTAAAGAGTTATTTTTGAATTAAGTTAATTTTATGAATTTTTCTTTTTAAATAACAAGAAAAAAAGATTTAGAGGTAATTAAAAGCAAAAACTAAGGCAATCGCCAAATCAATGCTCAACTGACATGGAATTGAATTGCCAAAGTTGCAATAATGCATGAACTTATATGTAATGCAGTTAAAATTAAACTTTATACCTATTTTAAGTTTAGTCTCATACGAGAAAGAATTTTTTATATATGTATTATATGTATATAATGCATATGTAGATTTTGATCATTGCAATTCATTAGTTCAGAATTTCTCAATCTCTTTTAATGATCTCGGTTGCAATAAAATTGTAGGGATCCTCTTAATAAAAATTTTACACGATGCCAAACGCGTCGTTTCGGTTTGTTATCTTCAAAATCACGTTGATTTTATGACTTCGAATCCAATTAATTCAGATACTTCGATTTTAACTAAGAATATCTTAATTACTTATTCGAAAGGAGCTTAAAGCTTTATTAAACCGAGTTTTAAAGTCGGCACATAAATGTCGTTAAAAGTCACGCTCCGTAAGCCGAACCATTGCAAATGGTACCGGTGAAATGTGTTCAGTTATAATTTCTGCAGATCAAAATAAAGATAACTGAGATAAAATTATACGATCGTAAACTACTTTCGAAATGGAAGCCCTTGGTAGCTGTTGTAAAAACATTTTTGAAAAGAAATGAATTTTAATTTTAGTTTTATTCACATATCTCTAATTGTGAGGGTTTATGTTAGAGCGATAACGCGTAATATAATATAGGAAAAAATATCTATTTAATTATCAACATAAAAAAAGAACGTACACAATTTTCGAAACTTAACTCAAGTAAAAGGTCATTAAAGTCGTTTGCACGGCAATTAATCTTCATTCAAACTTATAAACAAATCGTTTTTCTTTTAAACCTATAGTGCACTGTTTGGAAAAACCACGTCTTTCAGTCTGTATAAAGTAAAATAATAAAATTGCTTAAACCTTTTATTTTCCCACAGAAAAAGTCTTAAATCAAAATTCAAATGTACGATTAAACTTAATTATTACTATTATTACTTTTCAGAAAACAATTCTTATCCTAAAATTAAGTTACCGAACACTTTCTAATGAAAACTTATGTTTATGTAGCTTTTAAGGTAAAACTATTTCTGGTGTTGAATTGAGGTAAACAAAAAATTTATATTTGAATTGAAATAAAAATTGCTAACCTAATAGCGCAATCATGGTGCACATAAAATTATATTTATTTTTAAAGTGAAACGCTAAACCGTTCCTAAATAACTTCATGAAAATCAAGCAGGCGAACAATACAAAAACAATGAAAGTCATTAATTTGCCACCAGCAGTTATAGTGTGGTGGGTGCTTAGACGTCTCCATTAAGACCTCATTTATCGAGATCAAAAAGCGGAAAAAGTCAGCTTTCCCATACTAAAACCGTTCAACTAAATGCTTTCACCTTTTATTTGAGCAGACGCGATTTTCCTTTCGTTTGTGATATTAATGATCCAATTTGCTCAAATCATTAGCCTTTTTTGCGCTGGGTAGGTCCACCTCACGATTCGATTACACCTTCACATAGCTTTTAATTGAAATCTGAAAAAAGGTGCCCCGATCGACTCGTTGAGTCTTCTGACGATAAACTCGAGTCTTTCGAGGTATGCAGTTCATTTGGAGCAGCGTTATTTTCCTGGTTCACGAAGGAGGTAAGAGGTTTATTCTGTCGTAGAAACCTGCTTAAACAAGGCATACTCAGTACCTATTTTTGCCTTACTATAGGCAACGTGCGAATTCACGAATTCAATTTATTTAATATTTCATGAAAGAGATTCGATAGAGCGATAAGCACAAATTGAGGCGAACGGCATCACTTTCTATAAACGAATTTATCCAAATCCCAGTATATGTAGAACTACCAAGTTGTATCAACGAACTAGCCTTCGTAACAACGTATAATTAGGCTAAGTTTTACATTTTTAGTTCAACATTGCAATAAAGAAAATAGTAATTTGTGCAGTTTATGAAAACTTTGCTTCTACGTAGAAGTAAAAAAATCCTTACGACTTGTTTTGAACAGAACACAATATAAAATGTTACCATAAAAACGAAAACATAAATTTTACGCGATATATTATCATAACAAAATTAGCATACAAATGAACTCGAACAAAAGTTAAATGAAAGATAAAGCACATAACATTGAAATTAGTTGGCATAAGCGGAAAACATCGACCGGAATAAAATTGAAAAAGTTATGGGAAAAAATTGTGCAACTTTGCGAAAAGGGCCTATAACCACTATAAAACGGTTAACATTTACAAATTCGACATCAATATTACGAAATGCTGTAAAATGCAAAACAGCGTGAGTTTGATGTTAAACGATAAATTGGGTAACAGAATGTGTTAAAACTTAAGAGTCATCAATTTTAAATTTCGCGCCTGTGGCTTATTTAAGCATCCTTTCGCAATTCTTGCTCAAGGTAAAAAATCGACTTACTTTTAATAATTACAACTGATAGATTTACTTTATTTATTACTACGTTTATATAATTCGAATGGAAAATATATAGCTACAAATAAAAATTGTAATTATTCAGCTACCTCAAATTAATTATTAAGATGTTTTTCTATGAAAAATAAGTTCGGTAAAGTTGTAATTTCTTCCATTTCCAAGATTATTTAAAAATTACATGTTATAAGTAAAATCAATCGATTGACAACACTAAACAAATGATTGTGTCGAGTAATCTCCAAAAGAACCAGAGTTTACTCGCCTCTGAATAGACTGATATTACTTTGGTGTTTTGTAACCAATTTATTCGTTTACTGGAAACGTGATCACACTTTTCAGAATTTTAAAGGAATCCGCTAAAACACTTATTTTAAGCTTTGAAAAAGAGCATTTTTGATTTTAAAAAAAAAACCAATTTCGGTCTCAGTTTTTAATCTATTAAATCTTCAAAATTGCATTGATTTTATTATCAAATTATTGTTTACGTAGGTACAATGGGCAGCAGTTACAATACAAATTATTTAATTTTCAAAAGGTTTGAAGTTTATGTATGACCCACTTTAATATGTTTGAAATGTAACCAGTAACCCATACATATAATAATATAACATACGAGATTAATTTTTCTAAATTTAAAACTAAATATATTTGCCAATTTTGGTTGTTGAGAAAAAAGAAAATTTATATCGCATCGTATTGTTTTTAATAAGCAACTTTGCAGAAGATAAATGGATATATTTAAAAATGGTCCCCGATAAAAATCAAAAACGATTAGGGGCATTAATGAGTAGTAATCATATATTAGTCTTTCTAATTTTTAGAAATCTCCACCTATCAACGTACAGATAACATCTGTTCCTTTTAAGTCGTTGGATTAACTGATGAATGTTCTAATTCTTTGTAATTAGTGGAAATATAACATAGGCAGTATTTCTTCGCTTATACGCTTGCGTGTTCTAGTATTACTGAAATATTGCCCACCTGCTCAAAATATACACATTAAGTTGTCATCGGTCCAGGATTTATGCACAGCTCATACTAGTAATCTTTTTACATTTTGTTTTTTTTTCTATGTATTTTTTTTGGAACGGACGACGCTCGTGGCGCTGTAGGATAATCAAAAAGAAAAACCATGGAGTGTTACCGAAGCTCACAGCCGTTTTTGTTGGTAGCGGGTGCTGTTCGCGGTGCGCTTTTAGCTTTTTAGTACCCACCAAATAGCATAAAATTTGCATTTCTTCGACCAAGAAATGTTGGTGATCGCAAAAATTCACTGGAATAAGTCTGACCGGTATGGCCAACAACAACTCACTCGGGTTCGGATCTTTTTTGCTTTTTGCTTTCCTCCACTCGCATTAAAAATGTAGATTTGCCACAAAATTATTCAAAGTAATGACATCATCAGCAGCCCAGTGGACATCTATGTAGATTAGATGAAGTATAAAGTGGTATAAGTGCTTATCTCGCGACACATGCACAACCTGAAGCTGTTTGAGCTCGCGCAAATGCTGCTCACCTCAACCAGTTAAGAAATGCTCGATATACGGGTTCGTCACCATTTCGCCAAGTTTTCATCTAAAACCACTTTGCGATAGTGCTCTATTCATATTCATAGCGCATTTTCCGAACTATAATTCGATCGCTTGCTCTTGAGGTGCAGATTACGAATACCAGCACGCTGCTGGTCTTTTGCAATCGATCTTCAGAGACTTAATGCAGCCGCCTGGCTGAGTTCGATTGGAATTGCTGGGAAGAGTCAACAGGTGAACCTGCACGAATTATTGAACAACTATCATCCGAAGGTCAGAAGTTCGTAGCAAAATATAATTGCGAAATCATGTCGAGATTCTTTCGCCACGATAGCACCAGCTGAGATTGATTTGATTTGGTGCAAGTGTTGAACCACATGAACGTTTGAACTTTTCAATTGTAATGCTAAGAGGATCTGTTTCTTTTTAAACATTTTTAAGCTAATTCCAAAGATGAGTTCTGGTACTTGCAAAAAAGGCACAGTAACAGTATTTTGATTTGTAAAAATCTTGTTTTTTGTTGCAAAACATGTTATAGCAATTATAGGCCATTGACATTGTCATATTTTTCGTCCATACTTTTATCAGAATTGTAAAATGGTATATACTGCTGTATGTCTGAAATTCATTCAAGGCTGCGAAAATTCAAAGCATATTTAAAAGTTAAAAAATACAGAGAAATGAACTTAAAAATATTAGAAGAGTGTTTGTAAAATTTACATATAATTATAATATCTACCTGTTTGTTTAGGGTTTCGTACCTCGAAAGGAAAAAACGGAACCCTTATAGGATCACTTTGCTGTCCGTCCGTCCGTCCGTCCGTCTGTCTGTCTGTCAAGACACTTTTTTACTTTAATTTCAGTCTGAGCTATTCTAACAAAATAGTATTATAGTATTCGAATATGATTTAAATGCAAAATTTTAAAATTACGCTAAATAATATCCATATTAATATTAAATATACCATAAAGAATATTTAAAAATAATTATTATTAAATAAAAATTTGTAAAGCTGAAATGATCCATGTCACATAAATCATAACCGTATACAAAAATTCTTTTCGATGGAAATAAATGTTCCTAAATTGTCGCTTTTTAACTAAAATGCCTAAATTATATTAAAAAGATAGCATATGTTCTTACACGTATTGGTCTCGTTTTTCTCGAAACATTTTATAGTTTTACGTACCTACATATGATAATAATGAGAGACAATAATAAACAAATACGTTTTTTTATTGTTGTTGTTATAAAAGTTAAGACAATTAATAATATTATATATAATCTCAAAAGTTATCTTTTTTTTCTGCTAGTATACGTTGTACGCCCCCTCAAGTGCCTGCCATAAAGACAATATCAGTAATATTTTAGATTTAATTTTAAATTGTAAGCAAATAATAATCGCAAAATGATATGTACGTAGGGTAAATAAAATTTTGAAATTCTTTTTGTCCAGCATGTGTCATACAGCACTCAGCAGTTTCTACCTAATTGCAAAAAAGAAGTTCCCCTAAGATAATAAAAGCCGTCTCAGAGAAATTTCCACTTTCTTGAAAAAATACCATTTATTTAATTTTAACGAATATGGAGATTAAGTGTGCAAATATCGCGTCAAGGCAAGAAACCGCTGAGTCAGAGTGTGTTTTGTAACAAAAAGCCTGACGAAAAGACAGACACCGAATTTGGAATTCTCTTTATTGGTTGGTTATTTTCACTCAAAAAAAAAAAGAACAAAACTTTGCTAATGCCTTCTGAAAACAAAACATGTTTTACCAAGAAATAGCCATTTTTTCCTCATGTTTTTATCTTTTAGAAGAAATGCAACTATTGAACCCAAAATAATTTAAATTTCTTCTGTACGAGAAGTTGTAGTTTTGGTCGGGTTCAAATACCTATATATACTAGGTATATATATATAGTAATAAGTGATACTGCAACAACAGATAATGTATATTTATTAAGAAGTGGAAACTATGAACCGTTTTGCTTTGCTTAATTAATTGTAAACTATATTTTCCAGTTGAACTAAATTTCACGAATTCATTCAAAAGAATCGTTAAGCAGAAGCAAACGTGTTCTCGTTGGTAAATGAAGAGGAACGAAAAGCACAAAGTGAAATTTTTAATTGCGCAAATATATGTACGCTGCATTATTGATTAATTCCGTCGACGTGAAATCTTCAAGACATTAGATTTTATTCGTTAGATACCCATCCATCCGTAAAGGCAAAGACTGCATTGTTAAAAGTTAACTCACCTTATCAAAATCGTTTGCCTATTGCAAAACCCCTTAAAACTTCATATTCTATGCTGCATAATGCAGAATTGGTATGTGACTATAATGCGAATTTAACAATCGCATAATTGTTTATGAATTTGCAAATTTCTAGAATTTTGCAAAGGTGCAATGAAAGTCACATCGCAGCAATGATAAATTTAATACGCAAAATATTTACTTGGGAAGATGATTTTATTCTGTTTCCATTTTTGAAACTAAATTTTCTTTTTTTGTAATTGAGCTTAAACCAGCAAGGCAGTCTTAAAATAATCGTATTATTTTATTTAATTTATTTAAAGATGGGTTTCTTTAATGGCAGCGTTTATCACTTCGAAATTTTAAGAAATCTGAAGACTCCTCAATAAAACATGGTGCTATTAGTTCCGAAAACATTTCCATTATTAAAATATATTATTTGCAATATATCCAATACTTGCAAGGAAATAAGTGTGCAGTTTTTCTTTAGTTTCTTTTAGGACAGAGAAGAATGTTCTATCTTGTATTGAGATTACAACTCGCACATGAGCGGTTTTTATTTTAATATAGACAAAACGAACATCTGCCTTTTCGAATATCGTTCGTAATTGTAAATGATTGACCCTTTAATTATACAAATTCTTCAAAACATATGTGTACGTACTGCTGCTTCTAATAAATAAATAAAATGAAATTATGCCTACAATATTTCTATTGCTAATATTAATATTATATTATTAAAATAATTAAACAACACATCAATAAGACTTTAGAGATAAACTAAATGTTCGCTAACTTGATAACTAAAACTTTATATTATATTAGTTCACACATTTAAAGATAACCATTCATGATATAGGTAACACAAATTTGAAATTGGTGAAAATTTATATGAGACCTCCTAAAATTCTATATGATAGCTATGCTTTTTGAATTTATGACATTTAACGTTTTCAACAATAGTTTTTCCATTCTTCCAATACTTATGTGTTTCAGACCTAACACTAATTGTTTATTGGTGTGGTATTAATCATTATAGCGGTTTTAAAGTTTGTGAATTGTTGTATTAAGATTTTTTCGTTGTATGCAGCTATACTAATATAATAATAATGGTGACCTTACTTTATAAATACCCTAATAAAAGCATGTAACTGCTCAGAGAAAAACACCTTCCTTATGAACCCTTAGCCTTTAATTAAATTTAAACAGTCAAAAACTTGGTAGCGATTTGCATTTTTATAGTTTAAACATGGCTAATTCTAACATGTAATAATCCATTCCAGGTTAATAAGATGCAAAAAAATTAAACTACCCGCAATTCTTTCGTAATCTCAGAACCAGCAGAAATACATCGAAGGCCACCAATGCTTCCTTAGCCGCGGCTTTTTTCTGATCTTTAATTGTCTTAGACATTGTATTGTTCTTATATGTCAAGATCAACGATGTTCTTATTTCAGAAAAAGTGAAATAATGGAACAAATTAGATTCTGTCGAAACATGCAAACAATTCAATGAGGATCGAGCACAATTAAATCTCGTTTTCGTTTTGTACGGATTGACTCATGTGTGAAATGAATTACTTCACAGTAATTAGATTTGGCAAACAGTGGAGTATCCGGAGTGGATATTGTCTAGTAGACAAAATTAATCTTCTTAAGCAATTGTGACTAAAAGAGGCACTGGCATTATTAAGATGACTATTCCTTTATTTTAAAGTTCGTTATTGTAAAAGAGAATTAAACGTAAAGAATAGTTTTTTAAGACATCTTTAAATTGACCTAAACTTTCCTAAATCATTTATTTCGTTCTTGTTAAAAGTAAATTTGGTGACACTGAAAAAAAGAAAAGGCATTTTGTGGGTATGAAAGAATGATAGACGAAGACATTATCCAGAACTTTCCTACTGCCTTTCGTGACCGGTTCACTGTTAACAGGGATATTAACTTCCATTTATTTTGATAAAACATTTATAACTAGTAAATAGTAGTAAATATTTTATATCAATTAAGGACAGAAAATTACATTTAAGACTAAGAATAAGTAAAAAATATCTTTAAAACGCTTCTGACTTAAGATTAAAGGTCGGTATTTTACATACTAAAGATAAAGTTATTAATTTACTAAACTAATGTCATTATTTTTAAATTGAACATATAAAGGTGTGTATTTTTCATGTTCGCCGAATATTGTTTTAGCAATGTTAAACTAAAATCGAAGTTAGTATTTATGTAGGTAATATAGATTTTATTTCATTAATTTCCAGACTCAATTATATAGTAACATTCCGAAAGAAATTAATTAGTTTTCATTATATACAAAAAAGAGATACTCAATTAAGTCAATTATAGTTCAAAAGCCCATCGGCGATTAGGTGTTTGATAAAATCGTTACAGAACAAATGTCCAGTGGACAAATTATGCCTTAATGCTAGAGGTAAGTTACTATACAACACACATAAAACTGCTTAAGTTGATTACTGGTTGCTAAATGGTTAGAACAGCGTTTAAATGAAGAATAAGCATATAGCGGCCACTTACCAAAGAAATTTGTTTCGGCTACCAGATGACAATGTGAAAACACAGAATAGTTATCCAGTAAAATCACAAAACAATTTTATCCATAAAAGTAGTGACGTAACTCGAAAATCACGATAATGCATCCACGGGTAGATGAACAGATTCAGACACACTCGGACACACAGAGAAGTGCACACTACCGCGGATGGAAAGGTTGAAGTGGCAAGATCGCTTTCAGGGAAACTGCAGCAGCAGCAGCAACACAATGGCAACCGATTGGAACAGAACAAAAACCCAATTCGTAGGTATGGCGAAGCACTTGGCACAGGTATTACTTATCCACACAGGTGATATCGATTAGTGCATAGATCGTCAGATGCAGAAAAAAATTGCGTAATTCGCCCGCGACTGCATAAAATGCGCCCAATAAGTCGAGGACGATCGGTGGTTGGTCACACGTTAACAACACGCATAATCGACTGGTTAAAATTCGTGCCTGATCGAACAAAGTCGTCGTTGGAGGAAAATTCAGAAAAATAGGGCGAAGTTTCGATAAATCGATTAGTAATAGTAGGCTCACTGTCGGGAGATACGCATGGACACCTTGTCGCGACCACGTCTATTTAGAGACTGCGCAGCCCACACATCGGTTTCATATCTTGGAAATTCAACTAAACCAAGTTGCTCCAGGTAACATTAAAAGTTTACCTGTGCGCTGAGCCGATCGAGCTTTCGCGCACCTTCAAAACAGGTGGTTTATTTGTTGGTGGAGGAAACTCTCGGCGACACCGATCATCTCGGAGAAGATTGTCCACCATCCACCGAGCTCTCCCATTCACTCCACTGGATCTGATTATGAGTGGGCATAATCTAGTAAACCGCGGTACCACACTCACTTCCGCGCATAAACAATAAACAAGCGACCAAATATTGATGTCATAATGTTGCCTTTTACACCTGTTTTTACCGCCCAGGAAGCCTTGGCGATACATTTGGCGAGCACTTACTTTTGCGTTTTTGCACTATGAAAGAAAGCATTGATTTTTTACTGTACGACCTCTATGGAATCTTACAACATAAAAACATCAAATTACGTGCTCTTTCAAAGATGCATGATATGCTTTCCGAACAATGAATATTTTCTCATAGGCCAGTGATTTGCTCGATCAGAAATATTCGAATTTTTTCACATTAACAGAAACCTTTTACTGCATATAAATTTTTCATTATAGTATACGTATAGTTAGAAACTTTATCAAATTTTTTAATCGGTTAATTACCATAGTTACTCTTGGTATTTACAATCGTGAACTATCCCGTAAATGGGTACAATCCGGTTTTCGTGGTCGTTCGATTTAAAAATTAATGAAACAAATCTACCTCGATTCGTTTTCGAGATATAAAAAAAAATAGTTGGTTGGGTTTTTTTTTCAAATCGAGCTACTGCTGAAATCGAACTAGTGCCCCGTAGACTCTTTTTATAAATTCATTTTGATAGTATAATATACCTAACAAAGTGAGAGATTTTGGAAATGATAAAGTTTTTATTTAAATGTTATGTGTAAAAAGTTCGGGGTCATGTTATTTTAAGTTGATTTTAATGTGAACTAGGAAAGCACTGTTATTTTATGCATTCTATGTGCCTTTCGAAATTGGCTGTTAAGAAGCTGTGATCTGTATCTAACTAAAACAATTGAGAACAATTCAGATAACATTTTAAGTTCTTTGATCTTGAATAATTTTAAAATAAAAAATTCAAATAGCTTTGCCTAGCAGGTTAGAGCCTTTGGCTTTTGAATTTGTCTGCACAAGCATTAAAATTTATTCTGTTTTAATTATCTCCCGTGTCAACAACCTAATCCTAATTCAACTCACATTTTCAACCCTCTATAGTCTATAGTCTATGTAAACGTAGTAAGTATTTTAAAAGGGTTCATCTATGTAATTGAAATTTTAATTCTCATAGAAAATTAAGATTTTCCGTATGTTTTTGCTTTTCTTGGTTTTGTAACAGAATTTTTGAGCAACTTATAACAATGTTCAATATTTTCCTTCATTGTTTAATGTATTATTAATTTTCTATAAAAATATTGTTTTTGAACTAATATGGATTTGATTTTTAACAATAAAAAAACTTAAGTATCTTTTAAACTAAAAACTCTTCCTTACCACCTTTCTAACAGAGGTATCTAACGAGGCAGTGGTTGGAAGTAGAACAAAAAATTCTTTTCCATATTGCGCAGATAAGTTTGGTTGAGAACTAAATTATAATGAAACTTTCTTTCTACCTACTTATACAAAGCGAAACCCACACATGTTTCTGCGACACCACAAATTTGTGCAAACATTTCCAATAAAAGACAATTTATTAGACTAGTTAATGACACCCGCGTAGCAAGTCTACCGTTGCCTACGGACACGTTACCATTAATCCTTGTTGTTTCCCAATCATAACAATGTGCTTCTAACATTATTTGGTAAATCAAACAACCGATTTCGTACCTATGTATGTGACATTTGCTATTATGCTTGAAGGTGATTAACGTGCGCGAACCTTGGCCGCCCCATCAGCACCGAAAGTTCGTTGCATGGTTTTGGGTAATTATTTTGATAAAATAGCAATAAAAATCTGAAGTAACTTGATTTGGTTTTCGGAATTTCGGGAAGAAGATCGTTGTTTACTCCTTACCACATTTAATGGGTTACTTTCGCGAATTGACTAACAATTTAATTATGAGAACGGCTTTTTGCACTCGTGTACCATTCAGCGCTGCGCATCCATAAAAGTCGTAAATTGTTGCCTTAAACGCTGCTCACTGCGCGCAGATTTGGATGTGGATCTAGTCGTTTTCAAAGTAATCTCCATATCCAATCAGCGAATATTTCTTCGCGATTGAGCTGTTGTCACTTTAAAAGGCATCAGCGACTTTTCAGGTTCAGTACCTCGGCACCTGGACGGGGCAGCCCGCTAGAAGTAAGCCTCCTACATTCATCTGCCGCTGATTTGTTTCGCGTCGACCGCTGCACCACATCTCGCGAAGTCCGATATGTGAAAATGTGATCTAGTGATCCATCTATCGCCGTGTAGCAGCGGATGCCAGCAACTAGTTTGCCCACGCGTAAGCTACCTAAGTCGCTCCAGCCATCTTAAGACGCTGCTCGCTGAGGATGAATGGGGAATTCCTTCGCATTGATACATATGACTAATGACGTCATTACCTGGAATCATGGCTTTTGCTGGATTAGACTCGTTCCGCGGACGTGTGTGCCGCACGCGAATATCGGTCCTCCAATCAGATTAGCAATTTCACCCGATTAATAGGGTAATTTAGATGCGTACGGCAAATCCCTGCGCAACAGAAGAGAAATTTTATTAAAGTCGCGAACTTGATCTTAAAGCGAACATAAGTTTATAATTAGAGCAAATTGACCGTAAATTTGCAGTAAGTACGAATCATCTTTTATTATCAAATATTACATGCTCTCATGTGCTCTGCTACGCGTTGGCTTTGAAATGCTAAAAACTGTTATTAATTTTTGAATTTTTGTTTTCATTTCAATAAGAAATAGGTATCAAACATATCAAGTATATAATTTTAGATGTAATAAGCCTATTTACTGGGAACGTTTGCTTCAAAACAGACTAAATGATATAGCAATCTTAAATATACATTTTACAATTTAAATGACTAATTTTCGATATTTAAAAGTTAAAATTTCAAAAGTAAGGCTTTTTGTATAATTAATCATTTTGCAGTATTTTCATAATGTTAAACATATTCTTATAATTTAAAATCGATATTGTTGCATTCAATTTAATTTTAATATTTTATTATTTCACATAACCCTCAAAAAAGTTTTTAAGCTCCATACTATAAAAATAGTAATGTTACTTAATGTACACATTTGAGGCATTGGATGGGCAGAATGTTGACATGTTTAAGAGCATTTTTACAAAAATCATTGATTTAAATTAAAATTTAGTAGTTTTATGATTTCAACATTGCAATTATTAAAATAATTTGCCCTTTTATTAAGATACTCATAAATTGATTATGAAATTTTGTAATCTCCGTTTGAGTTCAAAAGGAACAAATAATATGCTAACAAAGTGTTAAGATATTTAATTTCAAAATTTCGAAAAGGGGCATATTCCCAATATGAGGTAGATCCGATATATCCTCACAAAAATTTGTCAACCTTGTAGAAAATCCCTACCTAATAAAAGTTTTGTGCCAAGTTTTGTTCAAATGATGGTCGTGCTACTTTGTCCTTTTAAATACGGTAAAAGGAAGTTTTTCAAAATGGTAGCTAATATATTTTTTCAATAGCGCTCCATTCGTTCCTCATGCTCTCTTTTAGTTTTTCTCACACGTGCCGCATAATAGGCCCGGGATTACTGCAGAAACAAAACAGGAACGCAGCCCTTATCTGGTCTTGGCGCACGCTATAGAGAAATCTATCAAAATCGTGTAATAAATTACGACATCACGCGTTTGGATAAGTCGAACGCCTACGAGCAGTAGCCGCCAGTATGCGAGAACAGCAGGCCCTTAGCGCTCGAGTGCAGCACCACCGGGGCCGCGAACACGTGCAGATGGAGATGTAAACGCATAAATGAAAAATGTTCGCGATCTTGAAATAGTGCAGCTCGGAATTGACTTTTCTCCAAGGACCTTGCACGAGGACGTCATTAATTATATCTGAATTACAGCCGCGGTCGTTATACGCGCCTCTCCGGCAGACGAGACCCAAGTGCGCCCTGCGCTCTGATCTCATGGCGCAGGGCCGCGCCGCGGCGTTCAGCGCGTGATGCGCTCTTCCTATTCCAAGGATTAATAATCGTGTTTTGGTCGCCATTCGCGCAGCCGCAGAGAGATCTAGTTTACCCCCTTCTGGCAGATCACTTATTTGTTGCACATGTTCCCTGCCACTTTGCGCAATCGTACAAGTGGCGGCCCTTTAGATCTGGCGGCCCTTCTTGCGACTGCGGGCCGTTCGCCCAAGAGAACTGCTGTGCATTAATTTTTGCGGAATTATCTAGACAACCTGTTTTCACCGCGATAAACATTAGTTTTCTTAATTTTATTTATAATGAGAATATCGCGCGATAACTTCGCCTCTCAAAGGCCTTAAACCCTTTGATTTAGGGAAATGCGCCCAGGAGTGTTGAATTTTATAGTTTCTTTACCTGCTATTAAGTTGAATGGAAAACGGATTTGACATCACTTGATAGGGAAGTTTATAGTTATAGTTATGCTTTTAACTTTGCGCAAGTTATTGTAAAGGCCTGGATGGAAGAGATACATATTTAGCTCACAAATTGGACTAAAACTATCGACAAATCTATGCTAAAATTAAAGTTTTAAATAGCTTTTAAATACGGTACCTCCACAAATCTTCCAGATAACAAATTTCATATAACAATTAATCAATACATTGCCTATTTCTAATTTTTCCGTAATCCCACTATTTTAATAACTTTTTTCTTGTTACGGAAATAAAATGTGATAAATATTAATTATAAGCTCATTTAGGAAGTATATCTATACATATCCAAAAATAGAATAAAGATATTTATGATAAATATCGATGAAGATTCTAAATGAAGCGTTTGTCCACTTAAATGAACTCTTCTGAGCCATTAACCAAAATAATAAAATACGTTCATGACTCGACATCTAACCTAAGTCCAAGTTTGTACGCAAGTAATTAGAGGTCAAACGCGCCATAACAATCGATTTTCTAAACCGAGGCGTCGGAATTATTTCAAACCGTTTTGCACCCAATGGTTCTTCAGTCCGAAGGCTTTCAGTGCCTGAAAATACGTTCCCAGTCACTTCAGCCACAATTAAAGCAGCCGAAAGATCCTTGACTCTGTGGCTCCATGGAAACCGCATAATCCTAAGTCTGAAATGCCTGAAGCTTACCAGTCAGATGACGAAAGATGCTGGGGATGAGACGGGGACCGTTCTGCTCCTCTTAATTTGGCTCGTGTTCCACTGACCTAGTAGACTGAATGCAGACCCGAAGCCTCCTAAGAATTCCAGGTGGGCTATGCGCATGCACGTGAAATTTCCACCGTAGGAAGACTTTTCAGTGCTATGGTAGAAAACCCCTCCACCGAATAAAGCCTGGCTTCGAGCATGTATCTTTCCACTGGAGACAAAATATCTTATATTCAGACCAAATTATTTTAAAATAGAATCTTTTCCTACAGTAAATTTTGAGTCATTGATTACAACGGTGGGTTTAGAAGCTTGAGTTTATAGACTTAGTTTCGTGCTATGGCCAATGCGGTTAATCTTCTAGTGGACGACTCTTGGGGATTTGTGAACATCTATTATAATTATTTAATACCTTAGTTCGTGGAATTTAATAAATTGTGTCTCTTGAATTAGATAATTTGCCTATACATACGAGTATATGTTAAAGTTGCTCTGCAACCTTGAACGAATTCAGTTTGTTGCAGTTCACGTGATATTGTGTTTGGTTATAGGTTATTATATACAATAAGTCCAATTTATCTATCATGTGCGTGAGTTTATAAGTCGACTATCCGGCACAGCTGATGCAAACAGCCGAAGTGATGTCGATAATTAAATGTTGTTTTGAACCTGTGGAGCTTCCTGAGTTTGTTGATACAGCTGTGCAGAAGTGTACGGATCCCAGGTGTAAGTAAACGATACTTTCTCTGCTTTCACTCCTTGAGCTCGTGGGAAAAGAGAAGTTTGTTCCAGAAATTGAATTTAAAGTTAGAGGAACTTCTTTAGAATTCACTTGAAGGTGCTTTATTGGTAAGAGTTGCATGGGAAGAACAATGTGGTGTAGTAAGTGCACTACATACATATATCAACAAAGTGAAAAAAACAATGCTCTATTGACTGAATATACAAGAGGCTTCTTGAGGCTCAAAGTCGACTGTATGCCATAAATTAATTAATCTATATACATATACTTCCACAATTTGACCTACTTGCAATTACTCAGTTCGTCCCACAAGGTTTCAATAGAAGTGGCAACGTTTTAATCTAATTAATTAAAACTCCTGGCTCACCTAATGAAATTTCCATTTGAGGATAAAAAAATACATTAAAATTATAAATGAGGAAATTGCGCATAATGTTTGCCTTAATAAAGTGTACAAAACATTTGTCTGCTCCCGTGGAGTTCAAGGCCGTTTTCGAATTCACATGCAATTGCACTTCTCATTAACTATTAGGACTGCACTTGCTCTTGCCACTGTTCTCGGCGTTTATAGGATGTTCGAATTGAACTGCTGTAAATTTTTTTCGATCACAATATTTACGAAATTGTTAGTGTACTTTAGAGAACACTTCAAGTTTGATAGAGAAAAAAGTGTTAGTGTATAGTAATCGTATTTTCAAACTCTCTACGCACGAAACTTATGCATATAACAATATATTTTTAGAACATCGCTACGTATATATACAATCGGAACAATACTAAAATTAAAACAATAGCTTTTAGAATTTTTGTCTGTTTATCTAAGCACGTATCATAAAAAAATTATAAGACAGTTTTTAATGAAACTTTGCAGTATCATTAGTACAAGCCTAATCTCAGAATGAACCATCTAAAGCTGATTTTTGAAAGAAATGTTCCTTACGAGCTTAGAACTATTCTGTCGAAAGTCCTCACAACTAGAGTTCTGAGTTTTCCTTCTCCACCTCCAAATGTGTTTCTAATCACGGTTTTTTACATTTTCCGCAAAAACGGTTAGAACTGAGAGAAAACGGACTGTAATACTCATAAAATTATCTACAAAACGGTACTAGATGCAACATTACTGGATTTGTAGTTTTTGAAATGTATCTACCCATATTATAAATTGCAATACGCAAGGATATTGCACGTTTGGAAGGTGGTTTAACACGTTCGCCCACAAGAGCATATGGCTCGACGTGTGATGTGCGCGTGATTTTCTATGTTCTGCCACTTACCACTTACTTCTTGAAAAATAAATTTTTCTTTAAACTCAGTCCGGATGTACATATGTAGGTATAAAGCTTCGAATGCAAATAACATAGTCAATTCAGATTTTTTTTTTTTTTTGTTCTCTACAAAACCTGATTTTTGTAGGTTTAACTATGTTTTCCATTTATCTATCCTACTACTCACGACTCTCTCTACTTCCCTTCCCCTTAGTATACCACGCCATTACTTAATATAATAAATCGGGAAACGTGTTTGGAAGTTTGATCCTCAATCATGCCTTAACGCTTGTTTTATTGGAGTATAAAATAGGGTTTTGTATAGTGGTCTCAAACAAATTATTAAGTTTCAGAATTTTGCATGAAAGTTTATATACCAAAAAAGAAAAACATTCAAGATAATCCACTCATACACATTTCGATTTTTGGCTTTTACTACAGATGTATCAACCGAAAAGGCACATTAATTAATTAGTAGTAATTAACACGGTATTTGTTCGAAAAGATATTTAACATAAAGTTGGAAATATCTTACATTTTTGACTTTGTTTACTAGTCCTAACTTTAATTACAATGCCACGCATGGTAAAATTGATTACCCTTCGAGGTACACCAAGTACTTTTTCTGTAGGAAATTTCTCTATTTTGCCTTTATTAGTTAAAATCTCTCCCATATTTATTAATCCGCCAATTTACACTGTGACTGCGCGGCGGGTAGTATTCAGGGTACTGATGGACGAAAAACCCGATTAGATGGGCAAAACTTAGTTTATAGATACACATAATATTAGAACTATTGGTAGTTATAAACATTTGGGCTCAAACTTCAGCTCTCCGCGAACAAAAATTAAATAAATATTTGTGAATAGTGAGAAGCCAAAAGTAATATTATTGAAGCAACTTACTTTGAAATCAAAACAATAGATTAAATACGAATATTTTTCATATTACTACTTAATAAAGAAAATAAGAAATAAGAAACTAGATACAAGCCTGTGTATTTTTGAAATTATCTTCTATCCAATTGCTCGTTAGTGCTGCCAAATTATTAAAACACTTTCGTTAATCATTCATTTTATGACTATTTCGTTAAGTTACTAATTGATTTTAAAATATGAAATATAGCCGGACATCTTTAGAATTTTACTGCGTTGAATTTAACATTTTCGTAATAAAGGTTGCTATAACTTTTTAACTAACTCTTTTTCGTTGCTGGATCTAATTTCGCCAATGCAATGTCCTTTGCGCTCTTCCATATTTTCTCTCTTCTTCTTTATGAAAACAGCAAAGCTAAAGTAATTTTCGAAGAAGTCAATCACACTTAACAGTGTACCAGTGGCTCTTTTAAGTTTTGGTACCCCTGACGTAACAAGTGTCATTGAGCTTGTAAACATCTGTCACTTCATTGATTTATTTTTCGCTTAGCCGTCAAAAGATGTCTGGTGAGGCGGGGACTAATTTTAGCACTAATATTATTGGGATAAATAGAATATTTGATTAAATCGCAATGCTGCCGTATCAGTGTGTACAATTTTTCAGAATTCCTGTAAAAATTCTAGGCTGCTGCGGATGTTGTTCAGCGCTGCGGCCCCGCTACAAGAGGCTCGTCGACAACATCTTCCCCGAGAATCCGGAGGACGGGCTGGTCAAGTCGAACATGGAGAAGTTGACTTTCTACTCGCTGAGCTCCCCCGACAAGCTGGACCGCATCGGGGAGTACCTCTATCAGAAGGCGACGAAGGACATCAACCGCAAACGATACAAGTGAGTCACCCGCCGCGTCAGCTGGCCACAAAGACCAAGAGTACTAAAAGTAGGTCAGAAGTTGCGGCCCAGCACTCAATCAATTTTCATTCCTGCAGGTTCGTCGAAATAGCCATGGAAGCTATGGACCTGCTCCTGATGGCCTGCCATGCCCAGACGCTGAATTTGTTCGTTGAATCATTCCTACGGATGGTGCAGAAACTGCTGGAGGACTCCAACCCAAACCTCCAAATTATGGCAACGAATTCCGTAAACTATTTCGTTTTTACCAAGTATCACTTCCTTAAAGAGCTCTTCTAGTTCGTCAAGTTTGCTAACATCGAAGAGGACACTCCGTCGTATCACAGGCGGTACGACTTCTTCATCTCTAAATTTTCCTCAATGTGCCATGGGAATCACGACAATATCGAAATGCGAGACAGCATCCGATTGGCAGGTATTAAGGGACTTCAGGGAGTCATTCGAAAGACTGTTTCCGACGATCTTGTTGAGAATATATGGGACAAGCACCACATGGAAAAAATTGTCCCTTCTCTGCTCTTTAACATGCAGGTACTTGATCAGAGCAATACGAGCTTTTTAGAAACATAAATAATTTTGTATTTTAGTCGGGGCCGTTGCAATCCACGGAAGAGGCAACCCCCACATCACCACCTGTTTTAGCGGAGTCTGTTTTAAGGGAACTTGTAAGTCGAGCATCCTTTGGCCATATCAGATCGGTGCTGAAGCCACTTCTCACGTAAGTAGTTACATTGGAATTATTTTAAGTAAATCATGTTGACTAATTTAATTCACCATAAAAGTTAAAAGCTCCGAAAAATCACTTTTATTCAAAAGGAGCTACATTTAAAAAAATATTTACAAATAATGATAGATCAGCACATTTGTAGCATTTTTCAAATGCGTCGGTAGAAATATTAAATCTCAGTTATTTCACAAATCAGTTTAAAATCTAAAAGTTCTAAATTTTATTTAGAATTAGATTCAATCGAGAGAGTTACTTCTCTTCTGTTCAGGGATTTGATTTTTGAACTCGTTTTGATCACAAATTTAATTTTCTGTTAAAACAATATATTTGAGACTACTATTCCTGCTAATACTACTACTATTTTAAATTCAATTTTACAGTCACTTGGATCGACACGAGCTATGGGTCCCCAATGATTTTGCTATCCACACCTTCCGTGTTGTGATAATATCAATTCAGCCGCAATATTCTTACACCGTGGTCGAAACACTCATGCAACACTTGGATCACAATTTAAAATCTTCGCCCAAAACTCGTACTTCGCTTGCCGTTGTTCTCTCCAAAATTATCGCAATAGCAGCTGGGGAGAGCGTTGGCCCTTCGGCTTTAGACATAATTAACAATCTGCTGACTCATCTGAGGACAAGTGTAAGCACAACCAATGAAATAACCCCGGAAGAAAGCCAGTATCAGGAAGCCCTCATCAACGCTCTGGGAGAATTTGCCAATCACCACCCCGACTATCAGAAGATTGAAATAATGTTGTTCATTATGAACACAGTACCAGATTTATCGAAGAAAAGCAAGGGAGACCAGATGCTGCAGAACATTCTGCTTAAGAGTCTGCTGAAAGTTGGCACCCAGTACAGGACGCAGTCCTTTGAGAAAGCCTTCCCTGCTTCCTTCCTTCAACCACTCTTGAAGATGGCACGAGCTCCACATGATCCGACACGAATCATCGTGATGCAGATTTTCCAGGTTCTTTTAGACCGCCACCAAAATCAAACTATTCTGAGCAATATCACAATAAAGACGTACCCGACTATTTCCCTTGAAGCTCCCTCGCGATCCGATATAATTTTCACGCACAAATACGGTGCTAATATTATGCAGGCTCTCATCGACGGAATGGCAATCTCCGACAAACTTGATGCCATCACATCTATCTACAACACTGCGGCCCTCATGATTTCTGAAATGGCCTGTAATGATACTGTGCAAGAATTCATTCTTTTTATTCTTGGGTAAGTAGAATTACAAACGAAAATTGTTCAACCCTTGCAGAATCATAATAGCTGCGTTTTTTAAATGAACTATACAGTTCTTAGTACGTCTTCTCCCCGTACAAATCTGAAAACCCAGGTTTTATCTTATTATTATTATTAACCTCTTATTTTAATCTCAAATTCAGAATTCAGCAAGTAGCCTCAACATCACCGGATCTTGGGGTAGTGCACAGGAGCAACATGCATGCATTGTCGCTTGCTTTGCTTTGTCTTTTATCGCGAGTTACTGGCATTAATAATATATTGGAATATGCACAGAAAGTTGTAGATGCGCGCAAAGAGGAAGCTCCTTATATACTCCCACCACTGTTGGACCCAAAGAAGAACAACAAGAACTACAACCTTAATCTTCCTCACTTGCTGCTCGACAAAATGGCTTTGGCTGAATGTCTACAAAATGCCGGAATGGATTTCAACCGTGTTCAGACCGGCATTCCATATTCACTTAATCAGGTGGATAACCCAGGACACAGACATTCTTGGGTTGAAGCAGGTAAATTTTGTAGTTGTTATTTCAGTCTTGTAAGAGTTATACTATAATACTTATCTTAGAGGGAACGGGAAATAAGATAAGATTATCGTATTTATCATTTTTTATGCTTAGAAGTAACTATTCCGAGCAAAACTGGATTCAGGCACTGTAAAAAAATATGAAAAAACTGGTCAAGCGCAAGTAGGACTAGCGCACTGAGGATTCCGTACAATGGAAAACCCTAAAAAGTATATAGTAAGAAGTTTTAATCATGATCAGAAATGATCTCAACTTAGTCGCCGATAATTTAAAATTACAATTCTTTATTTTAAAGTGAAACTTTAGACGCCTGTTCGTAAATTACTTACAACTTTTCGTAAGCTCCTTTCATCACAGAAATGACGATATTCACAGAAGGGCCCTAAAAAAAAATAGTAGTTTCACTAAAAAACATTTATAAAAAATAATTTTTTTTTTATCTCCATGATCCATGGATGAGAATTAAGCACAAATTGAATGAGTTTATAAATGCTAAAAACCTTTTTGCATACACAATTCAGCTTCAGAGATTATTACACTGAATTATACAGATTTGATACTTCTCCTATGGACCTTTTCGTGTTTAATAAAATTCTTTAAAATGCATCTTCTAATATACACTTGTAAACATAGCAACTTTAATATTTTTCAGCGAGTGCTATGACTACAAGGAATAGTTCTGCTGATTTGTCCGCTTATAACAATGATGCAGACAGTGTTACCAGTTCACCAGGTGTATCTAAGGTAAGCCATTTTTAAGAAAGAAAGAATTTTAAAAAAAACGTTCTCAATCGCAGAAAATATTAGCACCTGAGTACAACTTCGATGCCATGAAACGGGCCCTGGCCGAGCCCACAGAGTCAGTAAAGCGTGAGCAGCGGGAGAAACAAATGCAAATAATAAAAACATTCCGCGAAGCGAATTTCGAAGATTTGGTCCGTATAACGGAACCCAAGGTATGTTATTATTACCATTAGTACCTTAAATTTTGTTTTTAATCGTTAATTCCTAAAATAGCACGAGGTGATCCAGAATCGCCTAAATGATCTCTTTAACTCACTCGCCGTCGAACGACAAATTAACCAGAACGAGACGAAGTACTCAACGGTGCAGAAGCCCGTCTACGAAAGCAACTTCCCCGAGCTATTCTTCTATTAACCTTCACAGTGATTCGTTGTGATGTTTTAGCGATACCCACAGGTTTTTAATTGTTTTTTTATGTAATCATTTTAATGGCTGTTATAAATTATTACATTGTTGGAAAAGGAAAATTTTTATCATTTACACCACTATTCCATGCGATCAAATTCAATGCCCTTTAGCACATCCTCCTTCCAAAGTTGTATCTGCCGGGACGCTTTAACAACCTCAGTTACATTAATCTGCTTAGATGAAACAGATCGCGTTAGGGTCGTCAACACCTTATTTAGTGTCTTGTTCTTACTCTTGTATGAATATTTAGCATTCTGGGCATCTGTTTTATACCTGGATTTTTCGTCCTGCGAAAGACGCTTCCAACATGAGGCCGCTTGACTCATAACTTGCCAAGGCAGAAGATTCTTATGATCCTTTCGATATTCGTTTACAAAATTCACATATGCGTTTCGAGTTTTGGCAGTGCCTTCAAAAGGCATTCTTTTGGATGATCGAGCTAATCTTGAATTTTTATATATAACTCCATTTTCCACGAAAGGATTCTCAGTAACTTCCGCAGCATTTGCATCTTCAATACGTGGGCAATGTGCGGCTGAAAATTGGAAGAGCGCAGAATCTGGACAATTTGATGGAGGCGATTTCTTCGCTTCTAGATTGCATTTCGTTTTTGAATTTTCATCTGGCTTACAGCAAGTTACTGTTATCATTGACATACTTAAATATGTAACTGTTTATTATAAAAAAAATAATTTTTAATAATAGGAGTAATGGTCCTCTAAAATTTGTTGACACGTTGGATTTTTCTCGTATAATAAACTAAACAAATTCTAATGTAATCTCAGCAATCACGGAAAAAATATAAAATCCATCATTTTCCAAAGTGAATGCAAATGTTCCCAAAACATAATTTACGTTAAAATAAGTGACTTCTCGTGTTCATAAATTTATTTTTAATATTTCGTTTTCGAAACGATATTAAACATTTAGTAACTCATTTCTCGAGCCACAATAATTGTATCGCGATTAAATCAGTAACAAATAATCGATTATTTTACATTAATAATCCCCACTAAATAATACATGAATAATCCCCAATAAATAAATTAATCGAGTATTAAGAAAAATTATTTAATTGTTATCGTTCCCACCTCAATTAATAAAATAAAAACGACGTTTATTTGGTTGGGTCAGAAAATGCGCAGACTTCGGATTTTATCAAAATTTAAAAAGTCAGAATACTCAAAATCTAAGCGATAGTCAACCGCAAAAGAATAATATAATTCATTCAACCGCAATCGCGACGCTCTAAAAACCAAACAAACCTTCGCTTATCACATCAGCGCTGACTTTTTTCCGTGCGCAAGAGCAGATATCGAAATATGCTCGCTTTTAAAATAAATTTACTATCGGAATTAAAGCGGAAATCAAAATTATGTTACAGGCCGCTTTTCTTTTCTATTATAAAATTATTAAGTTAAATTTGAATCATACGGCTGAATTAGGGCCAATATTTTTAGATAATTTTAACATTGATTGAACCTGAGTCAAATACGGGTTACGGATAGTGTAGGATGGAGCCTCGGAGTTAATGTCTTGGGACTTTTTCAAGCAACCCTGTCAGAGAACAAGGGGTGCAGCCCCTCCTGCGCCTTCAAGCGTTTAATTAGGGGCTGCACTGCACAGGCAGTGAACTTGTTACGCTTCTTCCGCGTTCGCTGCTTAAACTAGCAGGTCTTCAACCCGACCGGGTTCGTTGCTACTTCCTCGAACCGTCCGCTCCCGCTTCGAGGCATTAAAAATTCATGAAGTATTCCGAGCGAGCAGTTAAATTCCTCCCCAAGACTTCCGTCCCGTTGCACGACTCGCAGCTGCTACCCCGCTGCAAGTGTTAATCCCATTAAAAGTTCCCGTGAAGTCCCTTTGTGCCTGTACTATCCCCTGTATGCCCGGCAACACCAAGGGAGCAGGACCCCCGCCCCGGCCGAGCAAGAAAAGATCAATACTCGAGTTGAAAAAGGATTTATTAAATATTGCAAATTCCACCGTTGAAAAAAAGTGACATGGAAATGTTAAAATGCAATAGGTCGACGCCGAAATCCTCGAAAGCGCCGCCAGGGGCCCGACCCGAAGTGAACATCTGATTTATCCTAATTAGTAAACGTAAGAAGTTAATTAACTAGAGAAAATGCAGCAGAAAACTGGTTTTTGGTTGTTTTCCTCGAACAGTCTGTTGAGAAGGCGTCTACTCCACTTTGAGCAGCTCAACGTCGAAGGTCAGAGTGGCGTTGGGCGGAATTATCCCCGGGTGCCCTCGGCTCCCATAGGCATAATCGGGGGAGCAGACCAACTTGGCGCGCTGGCCGACCGACATTTTGGCGACACCTTCGTCCCAGCCGCGGATCACCTCGCCCTGGCCGACTTTGAACTTGAACGGCTTGCCTCGGGTGCGTGACGAATCGAACACCTCGCCGTTGTCCAGAGTGCCGGTGTAGTGCACGACGGCGATTTGTCCATTTTTGGGAAATGTGCTGCCTGTGGGTAGCGAACTTTAGTTAGAGGGCCCCCTCGAACGGTATCTCACGCACTTACCATCGCCAGGCGAAATCGGAACTATATCAACTCCCATTTTCCGGATTTTCAATGAAAAAGGTACGCACGGAACTCGCAATCAAATCAACTCACTGCACCACAAAAACAATATGGCGAGATTTTCGACTAGTTTGATATATCCCATGTGAATGGGAAATCGAACCTAGAAACTGGAAAGTGCTTTCGAATCACAGGCTGCGCTCGTTGACTTCCACTCCGAGGAAGTTTTCATCAACAGACATTTTCCTTCCAAGTTTTATTTACCTTTGTATCGTTTTCATGTAAATTTCTTTATTTGGATTATTTAACTAATTTAACCGCCTATAAGCAACACAATTCTTGTTGGAGACATCAAAGATTTTACGAACTTATAGCTTATTGGAAAGTATACGCCTTGAGCTTTTTTAGGTGTATACTGGAAAAAATCCGTCTACAACAGTGGCTGACATAAAAGAGCTGAATATAACTGTTTAATAACTACTTTTATGCTCCAAGCCACGGATTTCCGATTTGTTGGCATTATTAACAATTCTCACCTAAAATCAAATATATGACAGGACAGAAATTCATAACATTTGGCGACAGATTTGAAATCATCCACATGTATATCATGAAAATCCATTGAAGTAAAAAATATAAAAGACCATTATCTTAAAGTCGCATTTTCGCACAGATAGCTAAATCGATTTATCGTCCCTAAAAACCTTTCTCTGTAAACAATTTCTCATTCATCAAAATTAAAGCAGTTGATAAATCGCATAAATATCGTTAGTTTTTTGATAAACAAAATCTAAGTTTTTTTATGTGCCTCATTAACAAAAATTAAAATTTAAAATCAAAGCTTGGATAGATGGCAAAGAGTGAATGAGGTGGAGAGCAGCGCTGGATGGGATTTTTTCGAGCAAAACTTGATCATAAAATGGATGCATATAAACAAGATTTTAAATTGAACAAAACGAAAATATTTTAGTCGGTTCTATCAAACAAAAAGAAGAAAAGAAAATAGGGACAAACATACGTTAAACAAATCAAATATATAAAAATAAATTATTATAAATATTTTAATAAATTCATCCTTCCAGTGCACGCAATTTCTTGTAAATTTGCACACTACTGAATTTTTTGCTGTGGCGAAAAACGTTGTAAAATTACAACTACTAAGTTTTTGCTGAACTAAGAGAACGTATAGAAATTATTTATATGAATTGTATCTAACTTTTTAGATTTTGTATATTGAAACAATTTTTAACCCCATCACACATCTTTCGACCCTGGCCTTAGTTAGCTCAGCTCAAAATGTAGCACGAACCTTTCGAGAATCTAGCAGCACTTTAAGTCAGCTGAATAAAAAATCCTTTGGCAAACATCGGTTAAAAATTATGAAAGAAAAAGCACGGAAATGGAACTAACTCTATCCGCATATTTTTTGTGCTACCAGTTGTTAGAATCGCGGAAAATTTACTTTCATTCGTCGGCCAAACCCTGTAAAAGAAGAATTTTGTAACTGCCAACAGCTTCCGATAAACTCCCGATTGTAAACCACACCTGTCCTCTATTACCTACCTGTTCGATATTCCCTAGTACACCAACGGTCTTCCAGCCTTCCAGCGTTCTTATTTATGTATCTTGAAGCATGACGTAATGCTTAAATATGGCGTTTCTGTTTCCAGAAGGTGTGTAGTGTTTACGGAAAGTGCAAGTTTTTCACCGAGAAGACGCTCTTTGATGTGATCTATTTGTGGACGAAACCGAACCCAATCGAAAATCGAACTGTTTGCTACAGAATTTAGTGCGACTGACCGTAGTTTTCATAGATATTCCCGGAGGTGCAGTGCCTGCGCCAGCATTCCAAGGTGAGTTTGTTTACGTAGCCAGCCACCCTGGGCGGTTCGTTTCGTTAACGGTGCCGTGGCTCGTGGGCCTGCGGCGCATTAATTAGCCCCGACTGCAGCTAACCAATCGGAAATGCAAATTCGCCGTGGGCAGGCAAATGCCAAATGCAAATGACCGAGTGATGGTGTCAACAAAACAAAAAGACGGAGAATCTCTGGCTGAACTTGTGCATCTTCCCTGGGGTTGCCAGAGCCGTGCGGCTTTAGTACTAATGGGTGTTCCTATCAGACTGGAAGTGGCAATTGATTTACTCAAATATCGGATTTGCGTTTTAGCTTAGGGAGGAAGATTCTAGCCGTGTTTAGCTTTAATTCGTTAAATTAAGTTATGCAGCCCCATTGATGCAATTAACCTCCCACGAGAGAGTTTGGATAGTGCTTTTGAACAGGCAACTTGTTGCGTCTGAGGGGCGTGGGTGGTGCTCCATCCGCAAACGGTCACCGTCTTCATTGCGGAAGAAAAAGAAAATTTCTCGTATAGTCCGTTGTAGCTGAATTGAATGTAGTAGAATTCAGCTAGACGAAGCACAAAATTGTTTTCGTTTTACTTTCTTAGTGGAAAAAAAAAACTAAATTCCACCCTTAACGGTCGAAGGGCCTCCCTTGCGGTGACAGCATACTTATGCCATAGAAAACTTAAAACCCCGATCATAATTTTTTATAAAATTTACAATTCGTCATTTAGCTAAAGAATACCCTCCAGTCATTCCTGAGAAAAAGGGTCTTGCCGGGCATGCAGAGGGACATCAAAGTTATCCTATGTATAAGGATTCCATTTTTTCGAGGTACGGGACCCTAATTACTCGCGAGTCATAAAATATATTAAATAAAGTAAAAATTAAATTCGACAAAAACTAAAAGGTAACAACTTCCAAGCCTATTTTAGAGCCATACCTTATTAAAGGTAACGAAGAAAGGCTGAAAGCTTTATTTTCAACTACTAGAATTTTACCTTTACAAAGGCATCACTGCCGAATAATTTAAATATAAAGCAAAGAAAATGTTGAAAAATATAAAAATTTAATAATCGGGCGTGTTCTTAAATCCAATCGAAATGTATCGAAAAGAGTTTGCAAAAACTCCTTTTCAATTGAAATTCCATAAATAAGGGCACTGATTTCAAATTTGCGTTCTCAATCTAAGTTGTAAGTGTGTCCCGTAAAGTTTAAACTTAAGAAGAATATTGATTGAGTGGTAACCTCACAGGCAAAAAAAAAATGACCTTAATAAAAGTCTCACAATTAGGCCACATCTTTTAAAAGCTAAAATGCAGTAAAGTTTAGAGTTTTGTCAGTTATCGACTATCTGAATAAGCTTCCAGTGGTTCAACCTAAATCTGTACCCCTTTTCTTTTTCTCGCAAAATTCAGAAAATACATATATGTTCTCGATTTATGTTCTGAAAACATTTTCAATTGCCTTTTATTTTGTATTAATATATTGCACTGCTGGAGAAAGCTCGAAAGGGGTAAAACCATAAAATAATTTACAATAAGAGAGATAAAGGTTGCAGTATTTTGGTTGGTTGGTTCGTGGCTGGTCTGGGTGGTTGATCTATAATGATGTTTTTAATACTAAAGTTTGAAAAGATCATACAAAAAGGATTTGGGTACGCTTGGCAAGTCTTATTGCACTTTCTTGCATTCATATTCTCAAACGATTAATTAAATTTAAAAAAAAATGTAACTATATTATTAAGTTAAAAATAACAAAAATAATAACAATAAAAAACATCAAAATGCGTTGCACATCAAATAACTATTGCGATTATTATTATCAACGTTCTTATCCGTGTGAACTTAAGCTTTCGAAAAAAGAGCGAAAACGGTTAAAACAACAATGGGAAGAGTAGAACAATACTGGGAAGCAAGTGACCATTCCTTATTACCGAGATTTCGAGAAGGCCAATAGAATCATTACGGAAGATGACCTTGAGGACCTCATATTAGAAGAATGGCCTGAGCATAGAAGAAAGAACAATAAAAAAACAGAACTGCCGCTACATATGTGCAACGGATTAAGATTCATTAAAATAACAATGGGCTTTCCCCTAGGATGGCGAGATCGAGAGAAGCCTTTAAGCTTAGTTGAGGCGAGAAAGATGAAAGAATTAAAAGCTAAAAAGGCAAAGATAATAGAAAATCCAAAGGAAGGAGATAAAAAAGAAAAAGGAAGTAAGAAAAATAAAGCTAATAAAAAAAAGGAAAAAAAAGGAAAACGAAGTACAAAAAATGAAAATATTGAAAAAGGAGACAAGTAAGAAAACTTAAACTGATAAAGAAGAAAAAGAAAATAGGAAGGAAAAACTTTAGAAGTACATATTCTATTTGATGATTCTATCTAATGCAGTTACGAAAACATCGAAATTCTATGCTTTATAACTCTTATCATTATAACGAAACAAATAAATGAGAATATAATAAAACAGTATTATTGTGAAATAGTTGCAACATTTTATGTTTAAAAAACTAAAATTCAACTGGGAGCAAACCACAATTATAAATAGTAAGATCGAAAAAAAAGAGTAGATTTAATGTGGATTGTCCATACATCTAAATTTCTGATCATCACCCAGGCTGAGAAAGATGTAATCGAAAGTATATCAATATCGACCTAAGAATATTGGCATTTTGATATATCAGAATTTTTTAGATTGTTTGGATGAAGCAATTTTTTTTTAGCAAAATTACGTTTATATCGAAACGAATTTCGACATGCATACATATATGTGGATATAAGTATGTATCGATATTTTCTGGTCAATTTCAGTCGGGATGTTTATGTGGAAGTTCATATGAAAAAGTATTATTTTATAATTTGGAGAGTGTCGTAAGAATCGCGATTTGACTCCCATTTGGAGCTGGTTACACCAACCAGTGAACATTATGATACATGATTTGCTACATTAGTCACCACCACTCCGCCAATCTAGAGCATGAGCTTTTCGTCGGCTGCCGAGCTTCTTTCCAATTCCCGTCGAACTGAGTTCCAGTTGGATACGAGACCTTTTCGCGAGTGGTTTGTCTGTCGTCTATCGAGTGAGTGCTTCTGGTGCTCATCAGAAAAGTGGAGTGGTGTACAAAACAAAGTTTGTGCCATTGTGAGTTTTGAGTGAGGTGACACCTCTGCTGATGGTGGCAATCGAACCTAACGTGTAAATCACTATCGACTAAACAAAGGTGTTTCAAACCGATTTCCCGCTGGTGAGCCAGCCCTTTTTAAAGTGCCAGTCGTTTTCTTGTATTTACCTGGATTAACTGAATCTATACCTGGATAGTGCTGGTGAGCGAAGAGGTACGTCTAGAAAACAGTAGTAGCTAATAGGAGGCGGGTAATTAGGCGGTGCACGCAATACGAGTGTATCGTCATCCCTAATTACTTTAATGGAGACTCCGGCGAGCGGTGGGCTTGTTGAGACTTGCGATTACTCTCGCCCTAGTGACACCATGAATTCCGCAAGTCGCAGCCACAGTGTGTGTTCGATATGTCCGCCGAGAGTGGCGTCATTGCTGAGGAATTTAGGTCAACCGCCAGAATTTTCCTTAAGTAATTTTCTACCGTTTTGAGAATTTTCCACCTCACATAACGACATCTCTTACCGTCGCCGGTTAAACTCTGCAGCGCGATGCGGACCCACCTGCCGAGAGTCACTGATTCGTCTTACACATTTTCCATTTGGCCGAGGTTGCGGGCACTGCTTGCTAGCGATTTGTTCTGCTTTTCGTATTTCCCTTCTATCGCCAAGAACTGTGGTTTTCGCGTTTTATAGTCGACTGATTTCGTTGCGGCTGCGGAAATCCAAGATCTGCCAGGTCTAAATGATGTCACACTTTTTACTATTGGGTTTTGCAATCGTATGCCTATTTTATTTGAGACATTTTCCTTCTTATTGGAGAATCAATTCCAGAAGATAATTTTCAGTCTATTTTTAGTTTGGTTGTTCATGAACAAGTGAGCGTCGCCTGCGCCCGCGCCCGTCGCGATTTCAGAACGGCGACAATTCTTGTGCAACTTTACTGGCTGTGGTAGAGTTTTGATTTTGCTCGCTTCGGGTTCTGGATACGCTTTATTGACATTAATTTATGGATGATTTGGTTTTAGATCGCTTGAGATGCGCAATTGTTGTGCGTGCCGGGTAGACGTGACTTTGTCAATTGAGTGGGTTCAATAGACCCCAGGAATATTGACGTATCTAATCGAAAATCTTTGTTGATGTTTATTTTAGTGGGCTATTAATGGAAAACCCAGGTCAGTTATTTAGAGGTTTAAGCCGCATGGGAATTCTAAATACGAGCCACTTTTAGTTCTCTTATAAACATTCTTTTTTTTAGGGCCCATGAAAGCTTGTTTGAGAATTACTTCCTTCTTCTCGATTACATCGATTTTAAGAATTGGGAGTTCCTTCCCCATTATGCACTTAATGACTCATCGTTGCTGGCAACGTTTTAACTCGAATTGCAAGTAGGTATGTATGTATGTACATTATGTATGTAAGTTTCCTTTGGGTTTTTTTTTTCTTATCCGTATACGGCAAGAAGGAAGGGGTTATGAATTTAACAGATTATGTATATATGAATGTTCGATCGTAACGTCCATCCTATTGAACTGATTTTACTAAATGAGTGGTCAATCGATTCCTGTTGATTGCCCGGTTGTCATAGGCTATATTAATTAAGAAAAATTCACAATAGCAAAAGCAGAATTGCGGAATTTATTAGTTCCCCTAAAATTGTGAGAAGTGAATACATATATTTAGTTAGAGAACACGATCCTTTATTATGTAGGGAAGACTGTGGTAAAACATGAAAAATGAAACGTACATGGAAAACCAAATTTGCTATATTCAAGAATAACATTTTTTTCAATTATTCTTTGGCCTGCATTAAAATTCACTAACTATCGTTATTTAACTGCATGGGTCCCAGAATTTATGCAATATTTCTCAACAAAATCACAATGTCCCTATATTAGGACAAAGTGTTCATATATACCAAGTCATTATCACCCAGACGAAAGTTTTAATATATTAGAATATTCATATAAAATTGTCTTTAAGGGGTAACACCACTCTGGGATTTTGAAATTTTCGAAATATTTTTTTTTCGTTTAAAATATACTTTAGGGTCATAAAAATGATATGCAATTGCATGTATAGTCGAAAAAAAGTGTTAAGTGGTTCAATTTTAAATTTTCCGGAAGCGCGCGTTTAGCGCTTATACATACGTGAGCACTTAACTTTAAACGCGTTTTCTCGAAATCACTTTTTCAAAATCGGGCGGACACGCTGCTCAAAATCCGCTCGATGCATTGCTTTGAAAATTTGACTATAACTTCATAATAGGATTATCTAGTAAAGTACATATCCGTTTTTTGATTGATCAAAAACTTTTTTTACAGACGATTTAGTGTCGATTTTTTGGACGAAAAATCGAATTTTTTTTCAAACTCGTGCCATTTTTGCAAAAATAATTTAAAAAAAAAATCGTATGTACCTACTTTACTAGTTTTTGATATGTACTTTAAGAAAACATTTACTTTTTTGTTTTAGGTGCTATGGTTCCCGAGGTACGTGTCCGCCCGTTTGGGTATGTCAAAAAAAGGCGTTCTGCAAGAATGGGTCTACAGCCGCCATTTTGTATCCAAAATTGAATAAAAAATTTTTTTACATATTTCTATGTACCCTTAGTAGTCCCTGAAAAAATCAAATCGATTTTTTTCCCATCTTCTCAAAATAAATTATCAAAGTAATGCCTTTTTTTATGCCTATACACGGAAAAAAATAATAGCTTCATCTGTCATTTTTTATATATCCGTACGGCTATTCACATCACTCAAATCAGGATTGTGGCCATATGTAGCTACACCAGCTATTGCTTTATAGCACATTTAAATCTTATAGTTATCAGCGTATATGCCATCTAATATATTTCTTAATGCTATCCATATTATACACCGGAAGGTAATCGATATTTTTTTAAATATTTTATATTCCGATACGTCATTAAATATATTATTTCTCGCTAATGAAAAAGCTCAAGCCGCCTGATGAGAAATGCATAATATAAAGTATAACATCTCTTGCATACAATTGTGGCGGATATTGCACATTTAATATCAAATTATGCTGTGTTTTTGACTAACATTGCAATATACTTATTTGGCTATATGAATAGCTCTTGCGGTTATTGTTTTCCTAGGACTGTTAAAATGTTTTAGCCGTTTTGTTATAAAATAACATGGCTTGCTATAATTTATAGCTTTCTGTGACATAAACGCTTTGCTACAGTTTTTATCAAATGAAGATATGTGGAAATTTTTCCGTGTAGAGTGGTGTTACCCCTTAAGCATTTTAAATTTTAAATCACTGAATACTGTTTTTTAATAAATAAAACTATAGCATCAAGGAAAAGGTATTACTTTAAAATGATTGATTGTGCTTCGCATCATCACGTTATATTTTCATACATATAGTTGATTTTCGTCTTCGCATTATTGCTTACCTGAAGAGCTTTCAGAACATTTTCGCACAAGACGTTGATCAATAGATCTGAAGTTCGGGTCACTTGACAGCAATATCTGATGACGTCGGCGGAACATACCCAAGACCTGAGTTTTCGCTACTGAGAGTCTTTGATAAAATTTAATCAAATTCCTTTAAGATACCACCATTTCAAAGCTAATTGCATTTCTTAGCTGGAAACGAAGATGTACTATACGTAGGTATATAAGGGTGTATTGAAAAGAGCTGTGAGACTTTTTATCTTAAAGGAACAATCTGACAATTTACATTTACAGTGCCTATCTGTTAATCAATAGAAAGGGTATTCTTCAGATTTTGATGTCAAATTATGCAGGTTCGAATGGTTGATGAAATTGTATTGAATTCATTTACATATCTGCCTTTGTAAGATTAAATCAGTTTATAGGGATATTTTGCAAAATATGTTATTCCCTTACGCCGAAAACAATATGCCCCTAAGATGGCGGTTTCAGCAGGATAATGATCCCAAAAATTCGTCTAAATTGGTGAGTGAATGGTTTGCGGATCGTAGTGTTAATGTTCTTTCATGAAAAAGTAAATTCCCGGAACTCAAGCGCATTGAGAACTTACGGGATGAGTTGAAGCAAACCTTGGCAAAGGAAAAACTAACAAATAAAGAGCAGTTATGGAGTGTGGTTCAGTCGTATTGGAACGTCGTCGTCAACGTCTTTTACCGTCAAATGCATACTCCTGCCCATCTAATTATTATACATGTTTTTAATTTTAAAGAACTCCCCATGAAGAAATTTATTTCAAAATCTCACAAAAGTCTTTAAAAATGCTGTGATTTTACAAGCACACCTATTTTTTTTTATATTACCAATAAAGCAACTATTTTAGTATGTTCATTTAAATGAGACATGGGTTAAGTGTAGGTAAAGCGAAATAAGCGAAATGAGGAGAGTTTATAAACAAATTGTATTAAAGAAGTTACTTCCAGTGCTCATACCTATTATTTTGACCACCACTGTATAATATGCACATATATATAATTTAAATTCGATCTGATTATTAGGGATTAGGTTTCTTAGGGTTTTGTACTCCGCATCCAAAATTCATATTTTGAGAAAAATGCCTTTAAAGCTTGTAATACGTATGTATATGAAGCGCTCAAATAAAATTAGCTATAAAATCTAAACTAGTTCGAATCAACATGAAATTTTAAATATTTATAAAATATAAATTTATCACAATATACCTACATATATTTTAAAAATCATTTTTTTCCCCATAATTTAACTCTAACCCCTTATAATATAATATACACTAATAACGATGTATGAAACTTTATTTGTAAAATTGTCCGATGAGAATGATGTTTAATTTAAAGTATATGTTGCTCGAATTCTCCCAAGACTTAGTCTAGATCTATTATGGCCTTATCATAGTGAAAGAGTAGTATAGCGACACAGCAGTACATATAATGATGACTAACTAAGACACAAAAGTTTCTGTCATGTCAGCCCTGAAAATGTATCTTTGCTTTCGATTCAATTAAAAAAAGATTTTTGCAAGAAACCTAATTATCTAACCCCCTGTGAGATTTAAGGCTTTATTTTGACCTTTATCTGACGCCAACAGCTTAGATCCGAATTAAGTCATGCTCTGTTCTGTCCTTGAAGCAAAAACAATTAATTTGGAAAAGTGTTTTCTATTTATAAATTTGTTTGTTCCAGCATTACACAAAAACTACTGAACGGACTTCAACAGAGCTAGTTGATCCTTTAGTAGTTTTTAAGTCATACCGACAGGTTGACTATTTATTTTCTGTTTGACAAAATATGTTTCCAAAATAGCGAAAATAAAAAATTTTATTATCAAAGATTTTTTCTTTGAAACTGCAACCGACAATTCATAATTAAGAAGCTACGAAATGGGTATAATATTATCTTATTTATTCTGAAATAAAAATAAAGCGAAAAGTAAAAAATGATAATAACTGAACGTTCATCAAATATGCTGAGAAAAATTTTTTTTTATCAATTAAAATGTTTAGAGCCAACTTCAAAGAACTTAAGATATTATGCCATTACAAAATGAATGAGCTTAGTAGCATTTATCGATTAAATTTAACCTTCAGAGATACAATTCTGATGACATCATGGCAAGTCCAATTTTATTATTGGTCTCAATTAGTGCGATTGTCATTCAAAACCAGCAGCGCCTCGACATTTTGGCAACTGGGAACCATTCCCCTCTGTAAGAGGGGAAACGTTTTAATGCTTTAAAAAATATATTCAAATGATGGAACTACTTAATACCTACAATGTTGACTATATCCCGAAATTTCCATCATCGGATGTAATGCGTAAAATAAACCCGTCCATCTGACATCCTTAATCAAATATCTCGAAAGTCTAAGTAAATCGAAAGAGAAATTGCTAAAAATATGAATCCCTTTAGCATTAAAATGCCTCAGGTTAAATCATACGAAGAGTAAAAGAATTTGTTAACGTTTCACTGCCCTCGCGAGTCATTTTCCGGAAATTTCGCCTTGAAATCGATGGCTTCACTTTTACTTACGATGAGGTAATAAGTATCTCAGATATGGGTGAATACAAATAGATATAATCTCAGCCGGTGAGGCTTGCCGGCCAGAGAGCTTTTTATTAATTTTTCATATCCGAGCAATTTAGGGATCGTCTGGCCTGCAACAACCATCGTTAGTTTCTTGAATGTTTTCACACAAATCTGACTCAAAATAAATTTTGTTTCGCTTTGCAAAATCTTGAATTTTTGCCAAGATTTCAATAATCGACTGGGGCCGTGGAGAAGAGTAAACTACGCGAGGGAAGGTTCCATGCGGTTCCGAATAATCAGGTTGCGAGACGCATATGCTTTCAGAATGTTTTAGATTCCCGCATCTTGCTGGGTGCTAGTTGCGTAATTTCGCATTTTAACTCAAGAAACCATTTGATATTGGATATCAATTATTTTCGGCACGTATACATAGCTCTTACTGGAAAGCAAAATGAGTTGCAACTTAATTATATTCGTAAAACCAATTTCACTTAGATAGTTTTGTTTTTGCACAATTTCCGGCTTTATGTATGTAGTTCAAAAATCAGTATAAAAACCAGGCGGACTGTAGTACAACAATTAATATTTGGCGGACGTTAATCTTTTATTCCTTATCAATAAAGTTCCTATGTGTGCTTTGCTATCTTCAATGTCAGATAGTATGACATATTTGAATAGATGGGGTAGATATCTCCGCTACTTTTAGATACAGTAACACGTCATATTCAGAAATTGAGTCATTTTTGCTTTTCGGAGTGGTTATTCAATTGTTTAGGTTCATAGAAGTAGGGAATTTCTATTTCTGTACATTTCGTAATTACAGATACCTATTATTTCCTTAATTTTAGTCAGGTACTGATAGTTGAATACAATATTCTTTCAAAGTATTTCCTCACCGTAGGTATTAGGGTAAAAATAACGATTACATATTCAAACATACATTTGCCAAAAATTTGTTTTGAACTTTTTTTTTTGTGTATTTTAGGTACTAGTCATTGAAATAATAGAAATTAATTAAAATATTTTATTTTTTCTAACAAACATTTCTCTAACGTGCTTTAGGTAGAATTGAACCAGAATTCAGTTACATAATTACGACGCTGATCTCGGGGTTGATAGTTGAAATGAATCAAGTCAAAATAAAAAAATACATTTATACGAGTACTATGATAAATTGATACCCTTTAAACAAATAAATAAAATAAACCACCATATGAAATTGAACATTTAGCTATGAAAGTATGAAATTTTTCTGTTGCACTAGTACAATAGAAAGAAACCTTCCGATTGTTTTTAAAACTGTTTTGACTATAGTGTGTGTTTACCTTAAACCTGCTTGCTAAGTTCGTGGGACCGCTAAACGTTTTTCAACATAATGTAATTAGAGCATGGAAAATTTGGCAACAATATGTCGATTGGTTTCCTCTACGCTCCATTTTTACTTAAAAAATCATGCTGTCTTGGAATCAGATCTCCACGGCTATTTACTTACCGCTAATAAGTAAAATCCTCTAAAGCAGCCTTTGTATAAAAATAATCTCCACTGAGCCATGAAACCAGAAAACGCGCAAAATCAATTGGCGATGCTAAAAAATAAATTTTTGCACACATAGGGCGGAGAAATCGCCATGACTCACGTAATCAAATGGAATTAAAGAGGAGCATCCACTGGAAGAATAATGGCAGCCTCTGTCATGACCCGAATAAATAACAAATTGATTCAATCACTGAGGCATTTCGCTGGGTAGACCGCTTAGAATAGACTCAATGTTCGTTGAGTGCCTTAAGTCCGAGTTGATGGCGAAATCGCCGCAACTGGAGGGAATTCGAAAGACCAGGTCACCGCCATTCATAGATCATTTTTATTTGCTTAACTTTTTGCTCTCCTAGGCGAAAGTGATATAATCGGTCCAGACGCGGGTCTTAAAGACCGTGAAATCAATTGCAATGAGAAAACACCTTGCTTATCTGGGTTATTCATGACTTCGTTCTTTGTAGGCGGGTGGAACAACTTAAGTGAGATGATTGCTTTTTCTTGGAAGAACACTTTATTCCGTTATTGAGCGCTTTTTTGATATTTTTTTTTTCGTAATGGTATATTCTTTTGTAGATGTAATTTCATTACTGATTTGCAAAGTTGGAATCAGTGTCAAAGAAATGGTTCATTTTGAAACGGGATTAAAAGAAAAAGCTGGTTAAGTATTAAGAAGTAAGAACACAGTTATAAACTATATTTATAAAGTATTAGTTTTACTATTTAGGGCATTTATAATAGACATAAATCAATATTGATTTCAATATCCATATATTAAAATTATTTTTCAAAATAAAAATGATAAATAAATAAAGCACTTTTTTTATTCCTATAATAATGTGTTTGCTGTATTTTACACTAAGCTTTTCTGATTATACTTGTTTTAAGTGTCATATTATCGAAAGGATTATAGGTTATATTCTTCCAGTAAAAGTTATAAAAAAAGCAATGTTTTTCTAATACGAAAAGAATATTTTAATAGAAGTTTTCTCGAACGACAGATCGTTTTTTCAAATCCACGTTCAAATTGCTCAAAAGCTAGGTAAATAATTCATGTATACAAATACAATTCTCTCTGCATTTGACGTAAATTGATATGGAAATGAAGGCAGTCGAATTCATCGTCGGATTGAATTTAACGAATTAAGCATATATGTATGTAGATTCTTTATGTTTTTCGGTGTAGACTTGGTCCAATCTAATCACTTCGATTCTTTAGACGTAAACACAAATATATATTCCTCTGAAACCGATGTTTTTGATCCGAACGAGATATATTTACGTCATCTTTGGTGGATATGGAAACCAAAATTCGCACTCCCCTTTTCGTTTTCAACTTGCATTTTGCGCCAATTCGGCGAATATATGTACTAAATTTACGTGGATTTGCATTCAAATAAAATTCGAATTTATGTTTCCACAATTACAGTAATAATAAAATTGATCACAAATGTTGATTTGTATAACGAGGTTCTTTACGATCCAATTAATTTTTTTTTATTCTGTTTTGGCATGTTTTCATGCCGTTCGTCAATATCTGTGAAGATCTTAAGATAAATTAAAACTGTAAGCATAAGCGTAGCTACTTGCGCTATGCTTTAAAAATACGATCCAGTAAACATTTACTTTAATGGGTAGCACTTTGCTTCCATTCCAAGTTCACACTTTTAAGTGGTCTGCACTCACCAGAGTGCATTGGACTTTAAATGTCGGGTTAAAGATGCACATGAAATATGTGTGCAGTACTGGACGTTATTGCACCTTACCTTACAAATTATGTCGATCCAAGTCGATTTGGGTTATCATTGGCCGCAATTCATGGGAACTGCAAATATTACATGCACGTTGACCTTATACTGAACTAGTGTCCATGTACCGTATTAGATGTTGTTTCCGGCACGCACAGGTTGTAATCATTCCTAGAATTCACACCAGCTGCACGGCCCTCCGGCACTCCCAACTGGTTCCATAACTCGTTCTACCTTTCTGAATTTAATTGATAGAAAAATTATAATGAAAGAATCTCTCGGTCGCTCGGTGAAACATCTTATTCCCGGTCGTCTTGCTTTCCAAAGGAAACCTTCGGGTCTATCGGTTTGCTCTGCCCTGGCCGAGTACTCCATAAATTCCGCTTTACGGCGCGCTTACCGCATATCGATAAAATAGTCACGCAGAGTGGCTATGCGTATTTATGTAGACTTAAACTTAGACTCAGAATCGCGGACAGAGTTGTACGACAGGTAAATTCACCTTGTCCCTGGCCGCGCTCGCTAGGTTTAAAACGGCCGCTTCACAGACGAGCATAACGAAAGTCTTCACGGGAAAAGCTAAAATCGTTCGGTTCGCCTTGTTTCATGCACTGGGTATAGGTATTTAACTCTAACGGTTCACAAGAAGAAAGTTTCCGTCTTGAGGAAAAAATAAGTTTGCTTGATGCATTAGCACCGCTGGGGGTATACAAGCCTGTATCCGATTTCTGCCACGGGCCTCAGATCATCTGAATATTTTCGAAGGGAAATTACATGTTAATGGGGTGACGGGTTTAGGAGGAAAAGTCGATGTACAAATGTTCTGTGTGTAATTTAACGCTTAATACTTTTGTCACGCCTCATGCACTTTCCGAACCAGTAGATAATTTACATTAATTATGTTTATGGCTAATGCAAATCTTTATGCGAGTTATACCAAAACAAATTTTGTAATTTGCAAAATTTACTATTTTTGTGTTCTACTGGACATAAAAGCATAAACGTTTTGTGCACAGATTCATCAAGCCTCTATTGCTTACGGTTGGTTCGTGATATGCGTTTAAGCATATTTCCTTAATCCCTACTTGCAAATTTTAATGAATGCTTTTGGAACAGTGTGACCTTTGTACAGGTAATACCTTTTTTAACACGCTTATATTAGCTTCACTTGTAACTAACTATGTATGTAAGAAAATCTTGGAATCTTAATTTGACCCACTTCCCGGTCTTCGATTAGGATGAAATTTTGCACACGCTCTGAGTTCTGATGACAATACATGACTAGCTAAGAAACGTCATTACAAATCCAATATGGCGGCCTCCCCAAGATGGCGGATTGACTATTTGAAATGCACCCCCATGATATGGGTATTAAATGAAAGGGTTTGCTGAATGGGATACGAAAAAATAATCACTTGACCTAAATCCAACATGGCGGCCGTTCCAAGGTGTAATTTTTAGTGCGTGCTAAAAGCGTGTTTTTTAGTTTTTTAAACTATTTTAACTTATTTATTCTTAGCAATGTAAAAGAGTCATGGGTCAGAAAAGTAGATTAATCATAATTTCACTGCCAAAGTTGGCAAGTGAAATAATGTAACTAAGTAGTTGAAAGTCAAAGGTAGCAAATCAGTTATTTTCTTTATAACTTACAGTATTTTTTTTTATTTCAACACATATATTAATATTTCGTTTAATTTTTACCTCACACGTCTTGAACTTATTCTACAGCTTACACATTTTATACTTTAAAAAAACGAAAAAATTATGTTTCCAAAAGCTAAGCCTCTTTGAGGCTGATGATTTTTAACATATTATAAAAACATTGCGATATTTATAATTAAGAAATCTCTCTTTCAGTCTTACGTGCTTTTTGTAATTGCTCGGATAAATATTGCGTATCAAATGAGATGTGATCTAGAACGCGTTTTCTGAGAATTTCGATGGGGAAAATTCACATTCTTTACCTCAGATTTAAGAAAAACGCTTAAAAATTTAGCAGGCCAAATTTAACGAGAGATTAATGAAATAAATATAATTTCTCTTTGGAAAATAGAAAAACCTCCCTGCGGGGTATGCAATTACGAATTCTTCTATTCTCATATTCAGTTCTCTTTTTCATTGATCACACACAATCTGAAAAAAATTATGTCACCGTCGTTACCATTTACAAAGAAATATTTTATCCCTGAGAATCATCATCATTGTCGATGGCAGCAGCGACAACGATATAATAATTTGAAATAAAGTACTCCTCTCATTTCCGGCCTGTGTGAAATCTTGAATAAAGAAGCCAATTAATGTTAGGCAAAGGCATCTGAGAATTTTTGAAAAGAGGTCACACAAATTTGGTTTAGTAAAATGTCTGACTATTTCTAAAACTAGCATAATAGGACCGTAATTGTCAAAAAAAAAAAAAATATCCTTTAACATTGCCGTATCACCGTTCACTCTTCAGCAATGATCTCATTCAAAGTTTTGCGGCAAATCTGAAATCGCGGTGCAGTGGAGTTAATCAAGTCGCTGAGTAATCCGCCGCAGTGATTTCATCGACAACTATAAACAATCCGACCGGCGAAGTGGTCGAAAGTGCATTTTGTACGTGCCAGTAAGTAGTTTTAATAAAATCAGTGAAGTCAGCAGCCAGCTTCTTTGCGTGTTTGCAAAATAATCAAATAGCTATTTGAAGTCTTGTTTACATAAAACTAGTACAAATTTATTATGGAACTAGCCTTCGCTGTAATATATAATAATAGCATCATATAGTGTAATACTCCGAGTACGTTTACTTTATCACTTTTGTGTATACAATGCTATTTGCTGTTTATTTGCTTAAAGTTCATGTAACAAATTAAGTACATGTAATATATACATATGTATTCAACAATTTCATTTCAAATTTAATGAGTTCAAAATAATCTAGGCCAACTTTATAGTGAAGCGAAAAGAAATCCTTTCAATTTGTCCATCGTGAAATAAATTAAGTAAAGAGTTTTATTAATTGATTACAAAACGTCGTCATCTGACGTGTTGTTGGCAGGCAAGTCTCATTGCAGTTAATTTTAGATATATGTATATATGTAGTTCTAGAAATATTACTTTTAGCACAACAAACGAATGTTTTCGATATTATCGTTATTGTATTTTATATTAAAATGAAAATTTTAATTCTGTTTTCTTTTATTGCAGGTAATTATTCAAAAGGATATTATAAAACAATTGGCAAGTGAGTATGTAAACGAACTAAAAAAATATAAAAATTTGAAGCACTAACTATCTAAAAAAGTGTAATCAAAACTACTCGTAGTATTTTTAAAATTAAAATATTTTTCCTATCAGATCCCGCATACCTGAAGGGAAAAAAAGAATAGAATTGGAAAGGTGTATTTTAATGTTATAGTAATTGTAATATCGTTACCAATAGAAAGTGGCTGTGTTAAATCATTGATCCGTATCCTTAAAGATTTTTTCAATATTTTCAGTAATACTGAAATCGACATTTTATTTTTTTACCATTTCTTAACAATATTTAAACTGCGCAAATTTATCTTGCGAAAACATGTTTACAATTTTATGGGCTTGGATCGTTTTTTATTTGTAGCAGACAAACGGATAGACTTGACGAAATTATAAGGGTTCCTAAATATTGCGTAACTCTTAAAAGTTTCTCATGAAACAATTTATAAATACTTAATGAATTTCTAATGTTTATCGCACAATTTAGTCAAGCACTTGCTGTGTAGGTATTGTAAATATAATAATCTAACACATTTTAACAGTTGTAGATTATAGATTGTTTATGCAAACAACCAGTTTAGATATGTCAATATTATTGCCGGCTCTAATCTTATCAGAGAAGCGCGAAAGCCGGTGTAACTCCTGCACGAAAGCTGTGCAGAAGGTGTTCAAGACAAGTTGACACAGAACGAAAAGGCGGGGATTAAGGTTATCGACAATCATGAAAGTTGAATAGTAAACAGAACAAGTAGAGAGCTTGTGGGTATTTTTTTACGCTACATGTTTATCCCATATAAATAGCATTGAGTCAAAAAACCAACCCCATTGATAAGTTGCTTTTAGTGAAAGATTCGCAATTCCTCAGCGGTGTGGTTATCGCGAAACGGAAATTTCTGCAGAGAAAAATGTTTAGATGTTTCCGTTTCGAAAACGCATGGTTATCTCAAAATAGTTTCGAGGAACTCTGGAGTGGTTCGGTGAGCGAGTCTTCCAGCATTTAAATGGAGTGGCGTTTGCGACATATTATGTCATCGCTGCATATAAAAATTACAACGAAATCAGTCCGCTCACATCTTTTGCTCTTGAGTTTGAAAAAATGAAAGAAAAAATCAATTTATTCATGAGATTTTATATCGCCTTAATGATGCCGAACCGGTCGTCCCAGTAGATGATGTCAACATGAAAATTGAAGACGCTGGTTAAAGTGTTCGTTGCCTAAGGACAACCACAGCGTCAGTTTTAACCAAATTGAATTATCAAATTCACCTAGGCCGGGAATTTTTCAATTAAGCAACTAAAAATAGAAGTGTTGCGGCCTGCCGAACTAATACGGTCTGTCAACGTGCTGCAAATCAAGAGCACCACTGGCTCCACACGGCTCGATACGCCCGTTTCAGATCGTATTTGAATCAAATTGAATTTTAGATGAGCAGAAAATTTAATTCTGGCACGCCGCAGAGTTGATTGAATACTGACAGGGAAGCTCCACAGTTCCGTTTAACTCTGTAGGCAAATGCACCACTTACATTTTGATACCAGATTATATGCAATTGCGTTAACCGTTTCCTGGGGATGATTAATGATTAGATTAGAACATATACTCAGAAAAACGGCTAAATTAGCAAGCGCCATTATCATCTTGAGGCGTTGTTTGATGCGCTGCTCCTCCGCCTGCGGCAATTTTAATGCACAAGACAATTGACGCAAAGTGAACTCAACTTGGATAATTTTTTTGAATGATATTATATAATAAGTTAATTGGCAGCCATTCTTAACAATGCTGTGATCTTTTATTTCATCTGCAATCGTATTGTTTGTAGCGAGTTTTCGCTTTTGTTTCAATCTTTCTTGGCATGTTTCAAGGTTCGTGCTATATTACTAAACCGGTCAGTCGATCTTTTTGGGATGTGAATTTGTCTGCTTTGCTTAGATGTGATCTGAATGTGTCAACGGTGCAGACGGCATTCTGTTCAAGTATTGAATTTTAAATCACCTACAATTCCAGACCTTGAATAAAAAATAAAAAAAAGAACATAAATAAAAAAAAATACACGATTGATACAACAAGTTGCTAACCCGCGCGTTTGAGATATTTTTGTGGTATTTTCACTTTCTTCTTTTGTGTGATTACAAATCGTAATCTTGTAGTCTTTTGAATTGTGATCTGAGGTGTTTTGACCTGGTTAAAGTTTCTTTCAAGAGTTTTTGTCGTTTAAAATATATCTAAGGTATAAAAAGTAATTGCTTAGTACTAAGAAATTACTTGTTATTTTAAAAATTAATTATTATTATTAGCTCGTGAAAGAGAGAAAGTATGTAAATAGAAATTTTTTTTTTTTAGTATTGGTAGTGTAAAAATAGCCATTAATTTATCGTGGGGAATAAATACTTTCGGAAAGTGTGCGGCCCTCTTGGAATTAGTGATTAATATTCTCACTCACAAAATTGCCTGACATGATATCCGGCTAAGACTAGAATTTTGATCGGCCGGCTCTTAAATTCGTCATCTACAACAGCACGCGGATGTGGGAGTGCTAACAATTGTTGCTTCAAAAGTATGTACCTACGTACTATTTTAGCTGACCGATTAATTAGTCGGCCGATAAGAAAGACTGAGAAATTTAATATTTAGTTTCACGTTCTTATACACACGTATTTGAGAATTCTCAAAAAGCAACGGCCCGGCCATAGGCAGGAAGCAAATTTGCGCTCTGATGCTCTGACCGCTGAACTACCGCAACCACTTGCTGATGCCTTCGGTGAATTCTAAGTTCTGACGAGAAGTACGACCGATCTCATACGATTACATGACAAAATTATTAAATTATTATGGTTATAAAATGCTTCGCAATTTTTTGGATATAACTTGATGGATTATTCTTATGTCCAGTTTTAAATAAGCCAACTTTTTGTTTTGAATAAGTATAGCAAAGATGCTGCAATTCGTCGATTGATTCAATAGAACTATTGGTATCTTAGCAACCACCTTGAATTTCGAATTTCTGTGATTTCTAGTCTTTAAGTTGTTCAGACATAATTTTTTGTTCAAACTTTGAGTAAATTTTATTATTACTTAAACTAAATTGTTTTCTGGATTACTAAGCATTATCAAAAGATATGACTTTCGGTACCATTAAAGTGTAAATTGTGATGAAAAGTTTTTTAGGTTTACAGCTAATTCTGTTTTTGCACGATAGATACGTTCCCAAAAAATACGTGTAAAAAAAAAAATCGTGTAAAAAAATATATTGCATCTATGGAAGAATAGAAGATTGGTTCCCGTCCTAAGAAATTAGTAAAAATAATACAATAAACTATGAGTTTTCATGTTAGGATGCATGAATTTTATTTGAATTTTTATTAAATTTTATAAACATCAAAAAGGTACTTTTCACCAAATTCAAAATACAGACAAAGCAGACAAAATTCTACATTGAGGTTATAAAAATTGCAACATTGCAGTTATAAAAATAAAATTAAAACAAGATTTTCTTTTTAGAATTTGGGTCGATCGTGTTAAATAAAAATAAGTCGTGTAAAAAAAGAATTGAATTTATTTTCTAATTCGTGTTAAATCAAAATCGTGTAAAAAAAGTTCGTGTAAAAACAGAATTGGGTGTATATTGTTTTTTAGATATATCGAAAACTCTTTTGATGAATAAGTTTTTTAGGTTTTTGCCCTAGTTTTTTGTTAAATCATTTTTCGAAATTTAGCCGACGATTTTAAGTAAAAGCTGCAAGTTTAGATAAAGAGTTAAGTTTTGTGAAAACAGAATAATGTTAAATATTAAGATTTTGAAAATACGCTGTCAATTTTCAAATTCAGATTTCAGTTAATGAAACTAAAACTAAAATCTGTACAAAATTCATACAACCATTACTTACTATTCATAATTTAGGTTCAGTGAAACTTTTCCTCAGCTTTCTTTACGCAGTGCTGCTGTCTTACTTCAGTGCTCTCAATTTTTTGTTTTATTGAAACACAATTTGCATATCTGGCAGATTTCAATATCACCTTTTTACCAAGTAAGAGATTTTTGGCAACACTTATTTCGCGATGTGTTTTTGAAGCCCTAATTTCTTGGTACTTCAGAAATTTGCTGCAAATAAAACTGATTTTGTAACCTATTGCAAATACGTAAAGTCTTTCTTAAGCCGACGATAAGGCATTTTCCAAAATAGCTGAGCACAGATATAATCAGTTAAAAAGGTTTGTTTCCAAAGGCATAAGTTGAGAAAGTTCCGCTTTATCTGTTCTGCTCTTTTTTCCCTGGAATTTCGGACATAACTGGTCTAAATTGAAAGATAATTGCAACCATTAACATAGTTTGGATTTAATATTGTTAGTTAACTGTAAAATTCCCAAAACATGGAAATAAAAATTGCACGTAATTGTAGTAACCGCACATTTCGGCCGATGGGGACAGGGTTTTCGTTAAATTGTTCCCTAAGAAGATACCCAGCAATTTTGTTCCCATTGAACACTTTTTCAAGCTTTCGGAAATGCGTGTAACTTCAGGTGTTCGTTTTCATTTGCGTGGACTGAGGCGTGAAGCCGGTGCGGCGCGCGGCAGTGAATATATCACGGACGACAATGCAAACATGTTCCCTTAATTATTCTCTTTTCAAATTAGTGCCACTGATTCTCTCGGGAAGAATATAAATTGGTGTAATTTCGCTGTATTTTCATTTATGTTAATACAACCTCAAAAAAGCTTGTTTATCTCACACTAATTGTGGTAATATTCCAAACCCGACCGCTCAACTTTTATAGGTGGCTCAAGGCTCAAGAGCAAATTCGATACGTACTTACCTATTTATTTCACGGAACTCAAAAAGAATACAAAGTATTATTAACTTATCGAAGATGTTTTTATGGTTTTAATTAATATTGTATGAAATAGATAAATCTATTATTATTGGAATAAACAAAACGAATATTCTCTTTTGATGGTTTACATGATAATTTCAGTTTTCAAGACAATTTTTTCTTTTTTAAAAACCGTAAAATGTTTGCATCGGTGTATCAAACTTTTTTCTAGTGTAATGCTGAATTGATATAATCTGTGGCAGTGTGTAAAGAATATTTTAAATTTATCGTAATTAATTATTTATTTCGTTCCGTAATTTTCTCAACTTTGAATTGTCCTGTAAACTGGCATCGAGGAGCTATTTTTACGAACGATATACTTAACTAGCAAAGCAAGAATTCTTTCCTCGAAAATTCGTTAAACCAACTGTCGAAATATGAACAATATACGCCAAACAAAGCAAACAAAAAAGCGAAACAGAAAGTAGAGCAAACCTTATAACCGCCACATAGAATGAAACAAAGGGAGAAAGGTTGAGCTCATAAAATCATTAAGCCATGGAAATGAACTTCTATGTCCGGTCTTTATGCTGGGATAGTATACCGCGACGGTTATACAGGTGTTCGGCTGACGTTGAGTTTTTAGACAGCTTAACTTTAAGTCCATTGTTCTATTTTAGCAATTCTTTCTTCTCCCCATTTTTATGCTATTTGTATAGCCTTGAGTTTCATTAATTTCCGCGGAACACAATAAACACATTTAGGTTAAATGGCAAAGAAACTTTATCCGTTCGAAATTGATCCTATTCAAGTGGATTAAGTACAATCACATAATGTCTGTTGTTACTCCTAGGTTTAAAGGTAGGTGAAGAGGGTTTTAATGTTTTAATTAGATAGTTTTGTTAATTTTGTGATTGATTGAAACGAACCACACATATCTTTTTATTCTCTTGCCATGGTTTTTGACAAAATGTTTGATTATTAAATGCTGTTCAGTTTTATTTGTACATATGTATGTCGTTATTCTGATTGTCGTGTCAGGTTAAGTTACGTAACGTACGTTGCGTGCAGATGAATAACACGACACAATTCCAATAATAAGTTTTTCTTCGTAATTCGGTTTTAAGAAATTATGACACTTTAACTATGTTGACAATCAGAATAAAACGCTATATTGGTCCTTATTACGGAAGTCGAAATTCTCACAACTCAACTAGCGAAGACATTTTTAAAACTGAGGTGATAAGAAAATTAGAGTCTTCGCTAGACGAATCCAGCGAACTCGGTTTTCGTAATAAAGCCCAGTTAATTCATACTGTATGTAAATGTTGTGGAAACACCTAAATTTAATTTTCAACTTCTAATCCTTTGAAAGAATTATTTATAAAATCAAAAATTAATAATAAAACTATAAAAAACATTCAAATGGAATGCTGTATGACGAACGATAATAAAAAAATACATACTATATAACAATTTTTGCAAAAAGATAAAAAAGAAATTGTCAACTATTTTTGAAAATTTAATTTTGCGAGAATAACTTTAATCTTCCGCATATCTAATAAAAACATGAATTCATCAATATAAAAACACTCTATTGTACTTTTTTTTTTTAAACAAAAGTATATAGAGTAGTATGTTTTATAGAATTTTCCGTAAATATGCAATATGTGATACGAGTGTGAAGCGTATTTCCTAAACTTTCCCTTCACATCGCAGCAAATAAGTTGATAATTTATTAAGTGGCTACGTGAAAAAGAGAGTCGCTATAAGGTGACTCAAATACAATGCATATTTCACATACCACATTGCAAGCACTCTCCATGTTTGGGCTGCAATCAATGACGCAGTTGAATTAAATGAAGTAAAAAAAAAATTTCACAACCGAAATGAATAAATGGGAAGAAATGGTAAAACAAGCATTGCAGTCATCGGCCTCCCACTGGAAAAACAGCAAACCGAAATGGAAAGTGTTCAAGGAGAATGAAATGGAATTTATACAGAACAGAATGAATAAACAATTTTTCAATTCCTTCTTACCTTACATATACTTTAGAAAGAATGCAATAGAAAGATTTCAGGATGCCATGTGCAAAACATCCAGTTACTATTATATACCTAAGTAACTACGATAGAGAGATTGATTTTATTTCATTATTTGACGTAGCTTTACAGTTAATTCATTGGAACAGTCTGAGGTCAATGCACCCCAAAGATCAATTATAGTTGCCATGCAAAAATTGCCCAGCCTGCGCCAGCCCTCTATCATTTCACGTCCAGGGCCAACCGTGCCCCTTAGTAGTGGATGTACGAAGTCATACATCCTGGGAGTGATTAAGGTCACGCAAGCATTGGCGTGGTTCCCTCTTTTTTCCTTTATTTTCTTTTCGAAAAATCCGTGTTTTCCTACCCTTGAACACAGTCAGACAGACGCCGCCGGTAATTGCATTTAAGGGAAGCGCTTTCCGTCTGACTGTTGGTTCCCTTTTAAAATTTTTCCAGAAATCCTAGATTAATATTATTAATTACGGAAGACAAGATTTACAAGTGAACCTTGAAATGCAATAAGTATGCCTACAATGCCTACAATGAAATTTAATGTTATGGAAAATCAATGGACATAATAAGACTTAAATAGATTAACAAATATTTCATTGGCCAGATTGCTGACGTCGCCAATTAATAATTTAGAAAATCAATAAAGGGTATTTGTGTATCATTATTCAGTCCCCATAAGCCTCCATACAATGAGAATCAATTTTCTGAGTTAATATTTTTGTTAACTTTAAAACAAACTGTAATCAAAGTTAACATCTGTAATTTGTCTCACTGAAATGTGAAAAGTAAAAACAAAACTTTTAAAGTGAGATTCTAACCCTCTGTTTAGAAAAACGTTGTTAGAATTTGGTTATATGAATGAATAAATTTCATTTAAGTTTGTTTTATTTTAGTTCAATTCAATATAATTACGAAAAAACATAATGTTCTATTGTATTTATGTCAACTTTTTGGATATATGTAATTATACTTTTTACCTATGTATAAGACAAGATAGCTTTAGCGGTTTACTGTAAACGGACATTCACACACCAGACAAAAGTAAGGTTGTATCGTTACATAATTTGGAATAAAACGTTGCAGGGGCGACCTTGAAAAACCTAAATCTGGTTCAAGCCAAGTTAAGTTAAGCTCAGCCCGACATAAAACTCAATTAATTAATTAATTTGTTTATTCAGTTTACAGAATAATCCGAATATAGCGAATTCTTTGATCAGTAGTCGACTTTGTACGTATTTTATTAAACATGGTTGAGGATTTTAGAAGTTGGTGTTCAGAGCTGGCCTATGTCTAGTGCAAGCCTGACTAAAACTGGATTCATTTTAACACTAGTCTTAGCCGACCTAAGTTTGGCTCAACTCTGTCCTTAACCGGATAATATATAATTCATTCCTTGACAATTAGATCCTTCTATAAATATAACTGAAATTGATTAAGAGGTCGTTATAGCGACTAACGGTTCAAGTCGGGTTTAAAGTTATCTACCTCAATCAATGATGTAAAAATGGTACTTCAAACTACGCCTAGGAATAGACCGTTTTAAATTTCCTCAAACAAAGAAACCATCGTGTTGCACTTTCTAATTGATGTCTGCTTTTCTAAGTTCTTTGGAAGTCATACAAAATTTAATGATACATCTTCGCTCATACTGACAACATTCTTGACAACCACAACTTTTCTACTTTCCTTTCAAGTTAATTTAAAACTTCCACCAAAGTAACACAAGTCTGTATGACCATCTGCGACTCAAATCACCGTATGTGGCTTTGATTGCGTCCATATTTTATACTTCATTCACTTAGACTTGAGTACGAAAGATAGATAATGTGATTACCACCGCTAACAACTCCTCTACTTTCAGCAGTCTAACAAAATTACCCAACGACAAAGAATGGCATGCAGGCGGCAATATACCTAGCAATTGTCCCTAATGCGTTGTTATGAGGATTAGCACATCATTTGCAGCCAAAGCGCCACACGAAGCAGCGCTCTTTTGAGCCGGGAATAGCTCGTATGCTCATTCAGCCATTATCACATAGATTAATGTGATTTAATCAAATTTAAATGAAGCTCGTCAAGATGTCTTGAGTCTCTCGATGTATAAATGTTATAAGTTGTGGCCCCGATGAAAGTAGGATGTTCAATTAGCGTCTTTCCCATGTAGTTTTGACGAATCATTGAAGATTTTTATAATGTTCTCCCTTTTTCTGTTGTTGTAGATAAGAGATGCCAGCGGAAACGAAAACTACGCCCTCCGCAGGAACGGAGGTCGAAACGTCAACGAGAAAAAAACCACAACAAACTTCAGGAAAAGCCGCTCTAGCCAGAGTAACCCTGCTTGATGGAAATATCTTGGATGTGACTATCGATGTAAGTAGCTTCATCTGAGTATTGTCTCGTGCTAATGAATCTTGATATTTTCTCCTCTTACAATTGTCTCTTTCTCCATATTTCTATAGCGTAAAGTAAAAGGCCGTGATCTACTCAACACTATTTGCGCTGGTTTGGATATTCTGGAAAGAGATTATTTCGGGCTGTTGTACACTACACCAATAGACCCACATGTGTGGTTAGATTTAGAGAAACCTGTTGCAAAATTTTTAAAAAGTGACCCTTGGGTGCTTCAATTTGCTGTGAAATTTTATCCACCTGAACCAGCTCAACTGCAGGAAGATATCACTAGATACCACCTTTGCCTTCAGGTAATTAATTAATCTTATTAAAGGCAATCCAATCAAAGAAATTCTCATTATTTTTTAAGCTTGTGTGACACATAAAAGGCAACTTAAAACTAAGTCAGCAATTTGTAACGTTTTCGTTATGGTGGCATGGGCTTTGTACGATTTGTTTACCTATTTTGATGAGACAATGATTTCTGTGTACATTTCATTACAATAAATTAGATGTTTTAAACCTTGTAGTATTATAAATTATGTATTTAATTATTTTGCCAATTAATATGAAATTTCACAAATTTTAAGTACTTATAAAATGTTCAATAGAACGTTAGATTAGATAGTGTGTACTACACGCATTTGTATAAATAATCTCAGATATAATAGTTCCTTTCAGTATACGTATATCATGATTTATTTTAAAAGAATATACATTATTTGAAAGATTTAAATTTAAAGTAAACATGGCAAAAGATTTGCTCGCATTACATTTTAAACTTTTTTAAATCTCAGAATTTATTTCTGGCAAAAGTTAAAAACATAAAAACAGAAATTTAAGTACTGAAATATATCATATTCTGAAATATTATTCTTAGTTGACGACTTTCATTTGAAATAAAACGAAAACCACGATGTGAAATATCTAATTTTTCATAAATTAGTACCTACTGTGTGTCTTCCATATGTATTTTAAAATAATTGCGTACATTTTGTTTGGAAGGGAAATGCACAGATTAATTAAATATTATTCTGAAATGTCTCTTCAAACTGCTTGAATAATAATAAGGAAAGTTTTGTCATTACATCCCTTCTTCCCGCATAGACCTTTTTCGAAAGCTAAACCCAAACATTTTCTATTATGTATGTATGTTCAAATCAGGTGAAAGAGTTGGCCGTAGCAAGATCTGAACATTTGCCTTTGAGACAGTTGCACGCTGTATTTGCACGCTGGCGTTATCTTCCTTAAAGATGTAGATTTTTCCTAAAAGTTTCTCAGTTATTTTAATAATCTCTGTTTATACTGCTCCGTAATTTGTTGTCTCGAAATTACTTCAAAATCAACAGTATCACACATTGCAATCCAAATCGTAAGTAATCTGATAGAAGTCTTGCAAATTCCAATTGTGCTAGTCGATAACGCTGTGGTAAATATTGTTTTTTAAAACGTCTTTATGTTAGGTCATGTACCAACTCTCGAAACAGTTTCCTTTGTTTACAAAAGGCCGATTCAGTTCTAATTGAAGCAGGTTTTGACTTTGGTGGAAGGAAAAATACATAGCTGTGGGGGTTTTTAGTTTGCCTTCGTATTTTTGGACATGAAAAGGTACGAATATCTACTTCGAATCAAGATAAACATACATATTTAATTTTAAATTCAGCTTTAAAGACGATATTTAACATTTCAATCTTAATTCATACATACATATTGGTACAGTATATGAACTTTCTTTAAGCATTTTATCTCTAATACTAACGAAGGTAGACTTTTCTCCAGATTTTTTATGCAAATGTGTCCACATACATATTTCATTTTAAAACTTATAATATACATATACATATATTTTATGTTTAGGTGCGAAATGACATCCTTGAGGGACGCTTGCCTTGTTCATTTGTTACCCATGCTCTTCTTGGATCTTATTTGGTACAATCACAACTTGGTGATTACGATCCACAGGAGATGAAGGACAGAATCTATTTGAAAGATTTCAAAATAGCACCAGATCAGACCCCAGAACTGGAAGAGAAAGTGATCGATCTTCACAAAACCCACAAGTATAATTTCATGAATGAAATTGTTCGATTTAATTAACTCCATTTATTTTTGCAGAGGACAATCGCCAGCTGAAGCAGAGTTGCACTACTTGGAAAATGCAAAAAAACTTACAATGTATGGTGTCGATTTACATCCAGCTAAAGACTCAGAAGGTGTCGATATAAAGCTCGGAGCGTGTGCTTCCGGTCTCCTTGTTTATAGAGACAAGTAAAAAAATGCATTGAAAATTTTACTTGAATTGACTAATTTTATTCATCTTATTAAAGGTTACAAATTAATAGATTCGCTTGGCCGAAAATTTTAAAAATTTCTTACAAACGCCATCACTTTTATATAAAAATCCGTCCTGGTGAATTTGAACCATATGAATCCACTATTGGATTTAAATTGGCAAACCATCGTGCGGCCAAAAAACTTTGGAAATCTTGTGTAGAACACCATACATTTTTCCGACTTATGACACCTGAACCGCCACCAAAAACCGGCTTGTTCCCAAGATTTGGATCCAAATTCCGATACTCCGGCCGTACATTATATGAAAGCAGAAAAAATCCAGTTGACCGACCAGCCCCCAAATTTGATAGAAGTTTATCAGGTAGAGGTCTAACAAGTAGGAGCATGGATGGTAATTATTTCACCTGTTTGGCTAACTGGTGGTATTCATCCACTTCCTTTATTTATTAATAGCTTTGGCACTTGAAAAAGAAAAGGAAAAAGAGGCAAACAAACGACACACAATGTCTCACCCACCCGAACACATCCCCGACTTGGACTCTCCAAGGACCAGAAGCCCATTGAAAAAAGACAAGAAGGAGAAGGTAAGTGTGTACGCGTTTTTAATACATTAATGGCTCAATGAAGAGAGAGAATGATGTAATTTACCGTGAACGTGATAATTACTCAACTAAGTGCGTGCTCATATCGTGACTGGAGATTACAATTAAAGCACAAGGGTTTGCAATTATGTCATGCACCCGCTTCATGTGTCGTGGGTGCGAGCAAAGAGACAGGCGAGCTCCTTTTTGCATCTTCATTTTATTTTTTCATGCTAATTTTTATGAATTAATATATAATATATATCTTTGTCTTGGCTGGCGTTAATTTATAGCCATTTAAATTCGAGACTAATATTATATTTTAGTAGAATGGTATTTTATTTTGCATACAAGTATTTAATGTTTGCGTTAATTGTGCTACGAAACATTATATAATATTGTAATTATAATTTATAAAACTAAAATGAAGAACACATCTTCACTTCTAGCCAATAAAGAAGAAATATACATATAACATCGTCTCCACGCCTTACTGGCTATATTATCCCATTGCGTAATGTTTACAAATATGCCTATATTTCTAAATTAACATGGTTTTTCATGTTCTCTTTAAGAGAGCAGCCATCAATTCTCCCATTTTGACCAGTTGTATTATATTCACTACTCTGATTTCATGTTCATTAGTTATGAAAGTTCTTACCATGATACTTTATGAAAATGTTTTCATCTTTCTTCGTGTATTCGCGAATGCATAACCCCTTATTTGCATTTCCTTCTGAGTTATTTCATCAGCAGTTTTATGCAAAAGAACAGTAGGGTTAAACAAATAATAATAACATATACCAAAAGATAAACATAAAATATAATTTTTCATCGATATAAATGAGAAGTCGTTTAGCCATGAGAATTGACTTCTAAATATAATTGTTCTTATTTTTTATATTTATTAATATTTTTATAATACACTCACATCATTCTCTCTCTGGAACTTGTGTATACTTATTTATGTTTTAACTTACGACGCCCTTGAATTAATTCATAACTTTTGAAATAAACAAATGTGTAGCTGAAGCGAGAATCAAGCGCTGGCACAGCTTCAGCATCATCCCAAAGCTCTTTAGAAGGAGAATATGAACCCACTGGAGCTCACGTTCCTGAACAGGAGGTTACTAAAGTAAAGATAACTTTTTTCCGTCAGTTCCTCTATTTATTCTCCTTTCAAAGTACAGTGTGCATTTTGGATTCTCTTATATTTTCCTCCTTTTGGCTTAGCGTAAACAAAAACAATTATTATATTTTTCGATATTTGCGAGATTTTTTCTGCCTATTTTGATATCTTAAAAGTTATCCCTTTAGAAAATAAGAATGTAGTTTAGCAATGTGTATTTTTTTGCTAATATACTTTCTTCTTTGCGGATTGCGTGAAAATTGGCTTTTATCTTTATGTAATTCTTTAAACCTTAGTAAACTCCCTTATTGGTAATATTTTTATTTCATTTTAGATATTTGCTAAATGATAGCTCAATAACTTTTATTTTACATTTAAATAACAAATTTTCCCTCTATAGCCTGAAAATTTTAGCCGAATATTTTTGAATATAATTAATAATCAAAGAACTCCATCTACCGCCAGGGGATGAAAATGATCGACAAAACTTTCGAGAGTTTACCTAAGTATAAATGTATTAACCTAATATGAATTGGCGATCTCTACAACTGTTTTATACATACCGGATACAGGATTCTTTTGCCAGATAATTCTATATTCCAGTGAGAAATTTAATTTACAGAAGAAATTAAAGAGATATCATTCGAAAAAGCTAGAATACAAAGAAATGGTAAATCATGGCAGTGTATATGATTGGAGCGTGTTTCTCTTCGCTAACCCAAATAAAGTCTGACATTTGATCCTATAAATCCTCTTCACTGAAACTACGAACCTAACTAAAAATGATATATTATATTAAGTTTCAGACAAGAACAACACGTTGTAAGGTCGCCAATTTTTGAATTTTTTGTCTATTATTTAAACTTTTAACACTTGTTAAAATTCTAAATGGACGTTCTGTATATTGAAATATTAATATTATTATATTTAAAAAAATGTTTGTTGAATAATCTATTTGCCAAATAATTAATACTAAACAAAAGTAACCGTTTGCAAATATTTTATTATATTTGCATGAAACTGATATTCTACATTTTGTTAAAATTTATAAACAAAATGTGAGTGAAGCTTGATAAGATATCAATGTCTTTCATTTTCATTAATTAATGAAAATAATTCTGAATAAATCAGAATCTGTCTTAGCCTTTATAGGTAAATCTTTGATAATTAATTCATTTGATAGCACTTTTACGTTTTTTATAAAGAACTTATCGTTATTATATTTTTGTTATACATAGTTCTATTTGATTTTTATCGAATTGTACAGAAATGTATTAGTTATTGTATTATTTAATAATATAATAGATACATCCAAAATATGTTATGGATAGTATAAATAATTAAACAAAGCAATTTATATTAAGAACGTAAGAAAATGCATGAGCTACTATTATTGCTTAAGCTACACATATATTTTTGTATACAAAGGCAATCGCCACATGTTTTAAAATAATTAGATTTAAAAGAAATTGTATTCATCTTGAAAGCTTATATGTTTGTCACTGTAAAGTATATTCATCCTTTTGCAAGACTTTATCTTTACTTTCATCAAAATATATATCTATTAACTCTTTTTTTTAATCTTTCAGAAACCTATTTTGGGAGTTGCCGTCCTTCCCGTTGGCAAAGATAAAAAAGAAAAGGAAGACCACGATAGGGATATTGTTAATGGTTAGTATATTTAATTAACAGACTAAAAAATGTTCCTATATTATTTAATTAATGCATATCATTCTTAAACATTAAGGCACTGACAGTCAAGACAAATCTGACGAAAAGAGTCCAGGAAGGAGAATCGTAAGTAGTTTTGCATTTATTTTTCTGTGTCGTTTCTGGGATGTGCATCGTTTGAATATACATAAGTATATAGATAAGAAGAATTGTCTGAATTGAAAATGATGTTTGCAAATTAAGCAATATATTTCTATTTCATTTTGCAAATTTTACCATTAATTGCCACATTATGTATTTCATTTATTCACATGTACGTTTGCTTTTGTTGCTTCGAAATTTCATTTGTTTTCGTCTATTTTTATTTCATTTGTATAAAAGGGTGGCATATTTTCATCTGGCCGCAAATCACCAAAAGAAAAAACTCCGCCTAAGGATAAGTCTCCAAAGAAAGGGTCACCCGTTAAGAGTGACAAGCGTAAAATACCCGTTGCTCTTACTGAATCTCTTGAGATGGAACCATCTGAAGAGAAAAAATCTAAAATTGACGATAAAGGATTCACCCGCCCATATGAGTATTCTGAAACAGATCCACAATTAAGTCCAGGCAAAAAAAGTTATGTCCATGGTGGCTTCCGCTACGATCAAGATCCAAACCAATCGCCAAGGGGTGATCAAGACTCTGACCAGTTAAGTCCGAATTCTCAACAGAGACGTGCTGTAGGTCTAGCCTTTAATTATGCTCCAGGAGAAGAAGATCAGATAATTAAGGATCAAGCTCAGAAGTTGAAATATGGTCAATTGTCACCAAGAACGCGAGAAAAACTAGCCAAAGGTGAACTTTCTCCGAAGACAAGGGAAAGGTTGCTTAAGGATGGCAACTTATCTCCCAGGACGAAGGCTAAGTTGACGTCTCTTGTTATGCATGATACGGAAGCTACTCCCATGAAGGATCCGCAGGGAAGATCTTATTCGCCAAGCAGTGCCAGACCAGGCTATATGTCAGGAGCTGCTGGATTATATAAACCATTGCAGACTGAGGTAACTACTACCTTCTAGCAAGTTGGGTAATGGGAATTTTGTTTTCTCTAACAACCTTGGATATAACTGACAATCCTGTGTGATATCTCTTCATTATCATTTTAAAATATAAAATGAACATGTCTGTGGCATTAAAAAATAAAAACACACCCAGCTTTGCTCATTTCTAACTTTTAAAAGGCCTGTCATCACATGTATTGCTGAAGCTGTCTTAGAAAGGGTTTAAATTCTGCTTTAAATAAAATTGGTCGCTTGGATGTAAAAGAATTGTAAAAAATTGCTTATACATATATGTATATGTAACACCTAAATGCTTTAAATTGGCAAAAGAGTTTGTATATAGCAAAATTATATCTAAAAACCTCCGATTTCTGTCATACTTAAATTAAGCAAAACTAAAATTGTTAACAAACTTTTGCTTTTACATAACATAACTGACTAGTAATAAAATATTCCTCAATATTTGCCTAACAAACGCACATACATTTTTTAAAATATCGTCAGCTAATATTGGTCAGACAATAAAGCCAACATGGTACGCTGCGCAAAATGATAGCTGGGTAGATTTTCAGAACTGATAGACCACTCACTCCAAAACCGACTAATCAAATTGCTTTAAATTACGACTATTCAACCATAAGTTATATATATCTAGCCAAATAGTCATCATTTGCAGCTATGTGTTAATAACGTGTGGATATTTCAAATTCGACGGAAACATTGAATACATGTTATTGTGGACGGTTAAATAGTATAAAAAATTTCAGTTTTATTTTTACTTTATGTATGTATGCATTTGATTATCTAGATTTTCCCTTCGTATGTACTTCACATAGATATACTGTTCCTCAAGTTAAATAACAAATATTACTTTGGTTTTAAGAGTGAGTCATTTTAATCGATAATAATAAGAAAATAAAATATATTTTGTATCGAACATTCGAAGGTATTCCAATATTTTACCATATCGTACTATCATTCTGGATTATCGAATAAAATGTATAAACTCCGTGTTTAATTTTCAATAAGGTTGTTTGAATTTTGTGCGGGCAATTGATGGAACACGTTATACATTGTTATTATTAAAGACACAACATTTGGCTTGTCGTTCCACAAATTTATTAAGACGTAAAATGCACATTTAAATATAATCCCCAACGCGTTCCGTCTGATTAAGAAATTTTCAGTGCTAGTAGTCTACTGAATTTAACGAATTTCGCAATGCTGGTCAATGTATGCATATATACAAAAAAATCATACTTATTAATATCACAAAGCTATCTGTATAGAAATGTATTTATTGTTTAACATGACACTAAAAACACGTAGAGACTCCATAAGATTTCGGTGTACTTTTTGGTTAGATGAAAATATAATTGCACTCCAAGCTAACAAAATGACGAGCAAACTCTGGACACATTTTTACAAATTTCAAAACGGTCCGAATAAGAATTTCAAAAATATATTGTAAATAAATTTATAACGACGCATCTCTTGAAATAATGTTGTTTTGCCTGAAACTACGCATGCTATTATTTAAGATTTTTTAAAAAAACATTTTTAAATATAATATATTTGTGGTTAGCGGCGAAACTATTTTAAGTAATTTTTATGCACGTATATTTTTGAATTATATTTTTAATGAAACAGAGTTTTCCTGATATTTCTGAATCTTTTTAATTTCTTTAGTATTATTTATTTAGAAAAAATAATCTTAGATATTAATTAAAACAAAAACAAAAAATTAACTCCTTAACAAAACTCAGCACTTTTAGTATGTAAATTGTAACAAAAAATAATAACCTTTTGCATGTGAGGTATTGAAGGTGCCTTTTAATATTTACTCGTATTTTCTACTTACTTTTTCAGTTTTTTTTGAATGCGAATATTGGTGTTTAGATTTTTTAACAGGAATCTGGTAGAAATTAATTTAGATCAACTAATTTGAAATATAAATTTTACAGGTTGATGCTGCTGTTTATGGAAAACGTGTGGTAAGTTGATCTTACTTTAATTTTTTTTTTTTTTTGCGTTAAATGGACTTGGCTAGTTTTCTTAAAATAATTTCAAAGTTCGCTATAATTCTTAGTTATTTTAACAAACTTCACTATCTTTCTCTTCCTTCTATTCTTACAAACTTCGCTGCTTCGCTGTCTTTCTTAAAATTTTTTGCAAATGCTTATCGTTATTTTGACCCCAACTATTTAATAAAAAAAATATGAATAGGTCGATCCAATCACTGGTGAGGTTTACATAGCAACCGGAGGTGTTGACAAAAAATCAGGAGAGACGCTGTATTCGACGTCTCAAGTAGATCCAGATACGGGAGACATTTGGAAAAAGATTGCAAAAGTTGACCCTCATACCGGCAAAATTAATCTCGTGAGACTTCTTCTTATTCCTAATGGTGAGGATAAGGCACGCCCCCAAGAAGTTAATCCAAACACCGTCGATATTCATCCTTATACTGGTGTTATTACCCGTAAGGGTGCCAAACCTGCTAAATCGAAACAAGTGGTGAGTTTCGTGGAAACAGTTGATAAATTGATGTAATATGCTTTAAACATTTTTGAAAATTGTTCCTAACTGCCTAACTATTGAAGATATGATATCCATTGACTAATTTATTTTATTTTATTCTTATTACCTTGAAAATGGTGTAGATTGACCCCAGTAGTGGTGAAATATTTATTGCCACTGGAGCAACTGACAAAAAGTCAGGCGAACCTTTATATTCCGCAGCTCAAATTGATCCTGAAACAGGAGATATTTATAAAAAAATTGCAAGAGTTGACCCTAAAACTGGAAAAATTACACTTGCTAAAATTTTACTGTACAAAAATTCTGACGAAACTGGAAAACCAGAAGAAATAGATCCAAGCAGTTGCGAAATTGACCCCTCTACCGGAAAAATTAAACGAATCTTCAACAAATTGCTCGCCGGAATTAAAAGCTTGTTTGATGGCCAAAGCAAAGAAAAGAGAGTGGTGAGTAAAACTATTAACTACGTAATGTTATGCGATAAAATACTTTTCGAATTGGGCTTGTTTTCGATCTAAGAAATTTGATAGTTCATCAAGAACTTAAAGTATAAAGTCGACAAAAGTTGAATGTTACAAAACGACTTCTGCTTATACTAAAATTAATATCCTTGGGAGTTTTACTATGATTTCGTTTATTTTTATATATGAATTTATATTTTTTATTTTAATTAACTTACTTTTTAACTAAAAATGCAATAGGTTGACCCTGTTACTGGTGAAGTTTACATGGCTACCGGCGGAGTAGATAAAACAACGGGTGAACCATTATATTCGACCATACAAGCCGACCCAGACACTGGAGATATTTATAAAAAGATTGCAAGAGTTGATCCCAAGACAGGAAAAATTAATCTTGTAAGAGTTCTCCTTCTAAGCAACGATGACGATCGCGCACGTCTCCAAGAAATTGATTCAAATTCTTGCGATATAGATCCTGCCAGTGGTCGTATGAAACGCAAAGGTGCTAAATCTAAACCCAAAAAGGTGGTAAGTTTCCACAGACACCTTTACAATTTTTCAACAATAGTTTGACAATTGCATTTTAAGAATTTTTATATTATTAATTTTTTTTTTTTTTTTTACAAATTTTTGCTTAATTTTCTATTTATATTTCTTATTTTATTTTTCTACAACCTAAAAAATCAAATAAAAAGGTGGACCCAAGTACCGGCGAAGTTTACGTAGCTACGGGAGAAATCGATAAGAAAACAAAAGAACCTCTTTATTCTACTGCCCAAGTAGATTCTGAAACAGGAGATGTTTATAAAAAAATTGGGCGAGTTGATCCGAAAACTGGCAAAATTGTGCTCACCAAAATTCTTTTAATTCCCAATGGCGATGAAAATGAAAAAATACAAGAAATTGATCCTAACAGTTGTGAAATCGATCCTGCAACAGGCCGTATCAAGCGAGCATTGAATAAAATTTTGGCTGGAATTCGCGGATTGTTTGACCATAAACATAAGGGCAAAAAGGTGGTAAGTGTCAACAATAAATATAACTTTCATAAAATTATAAGGAAACAATTAATGTTTGAGATTGACAATAATTTATTAACATCTCAACTCTGAATCTACGAAAGCTACTTGCAAACAATTTTTATAGGGAACTCCTTTTGTGTCTTAAAGTTTGAAAATAATTGCTGTCGTAAAGCAGATATAACTTTTCCATTTTTGTTTTTTATAAAATAGAATAGGCATATATTTCAAAGATGATAAGTATATAAACATTATATACGAGTACAATAAGAGACTTATGAGTTATATACAATGAGAGACCTAATGAGTTGTTTTCTAAATCACTCAACATTTTTGGAGGAAGTGTTTGATGTCTTTTATAATGAATAAAGTACGGAAATGCAGCTTTGCCGATTTGTTATTTTAGTTTTTTATTAAAATTGAACTATGGTACGGACTTAATAGAGAATCATAGCGAATTTTAATCATAAAAGGTCACAATACTTACAATTAAAATAGCCAGGAATTAAAAAACGCTTAAGTTTAAATTTTGGAAAGACTAGTAAGCTTAATAAATATATACCAAATCGAGATTTAATTTACATATATGTCACGCTTCCAACAACTTTAATACGGAATATATATTAAGTAGTTTGTTTACTTTAAAAGGTGGATCCAAATACTGGAGAAGTATATATTGGCACTGGAGAAGTTATAGCAAAATCAGGAGAGCCTCTGTACTCCACAATTCAAGCAGATCCGGAAACAGGCGATGTGTTTAAGAAGATTGGAACAGTTGATCCAAAAACGGGTAAAATAAGCCTCGTCAGAGTTCTGCTGATGAACAACACAGACGATGGCCACCCGCAAGAAATAAGTCCCAGTGCTTGTGACATTGATCCAGTAAGCGGTCATGTCAAACGCAAAGGAGCTAAGTCAAAGGCAAAGAAAGTGGTAAGTTCTGATAATATCGTACAAAATCTTCGCAATATCTTTCGAAAATTAAGCTAGAGCGCGATTAATAGAATGTTTTGCCACATCACTTAAACATCTAAAACTTGGAAAAAAAATATTTAAAAGGGTGTCTTTGCTGTTTTTGCACTCACTGTTGTGCTAAAATTTGTTATTGATTTATAATTTTTGATCGGTATTTTGTATATTTATTTTGATTTATTATTTTTTCTATTTGATTTAATTGTCATCATTTTATTTTTTCATTCATATTTCAATTAAAAATTGGAAACCCTAACAAATTAAGGTGGATCCTATATCGGGAGAAATTTATGTTGCAACGGGAGATATAGATAAAAAATCAAAGGAGCCTTTGTATTGCACGGTACAAGTGGATCCCGACACCGGTGATATTTATAAAAAGATTGGAAAATTAGATCCCAAAACTGGAAAAATTACCCTCACCAAGATCCTCTTCATCAACAACACAGATGAACAAACCCATCCACAAGAAATTGATCCTGCTAATTGTGAAATCGATCCTGCTACTGGCCGTATTAAGAGGGTTTTCAATAAATTCCTTGCGGGAGTCCGTGGACTATTTGAAGGAAAGGCTAAAGAACATAAGTTGGTAAGTGACAGCTTTAAACTTCAACACTATTGTGTCTATCAACGGTTTATTCAAAATAATGCTTTACGCATTGATATGGGATGAAGTTCTATACTAGTCGTCATTGCCTAATGTATATTTTAATATTGAAATGATTTGTTTCTTGTTAAATGTGAAGTATATATTTTATTATAAAAACTTCCAAAGTAATACGAATTGAGGAAGTTAGTTTGCTCTTAGAAACAAGACTCATAATTTAACTTAACTATAACAACATCTTGGATATAAAACAATTTAATTTACGTATATATTTTTTAATTTGGAGTTATTTTTTATAAACTATCTCCCATATTCATATTTATTTAAACAACGTAAAGGTGGAACCAGTTACTGGGGAGGTCTACTTACCTACGGGTGAAATTGATAAAAAATCCGGAGAGCCATTATATGCCACAGTGCAAGCCGATCCTGATACAGGAGAAGTTTTCAAAAAGATTGGAAAAGTGGATCCTAAAACGGGCAAAATAAATATTGTCAGAATATTGTTAATTGGAAATTCAGAAGACGCACGACCACAAGAAATCAATCCCAGCAATTGTGAAATTGATCCTGCAACTGGCCATGTTAAACGCAAGGGCGCTAAGCCAAAAGGAAAGAAAATAGTAGGTTTCCTTGCTCTTTTAAAAGGCAAATTTTACAAAACAATTTATTTAAATTGCATGAGTTTTTATTTAAAAATTGTTAGTTTTCAAAATTATTATTTATTTGTATATTACTTATTAAGTATTTTGATTTTTTCTTTAAATTGTCATCTTTTTCTTTTATTCAATTTGTGTTTGATTGTTATATTTGAAAAACATAACAATCAAAGGTTGATCCAGTTTCTCAAGAGGTTTATGTCGCAACCGGAGAAGTTGATAAAAAAACTAAAGAGCCCTTATATTGTACAGTACAAGTAGATCCTGAAACGGGAGACATTTATAAGAAAATTGGAAAGGTTGATCCAAAAACTGGCAAAATTACACTGACCAAAATCTTACTCATCAAACATTCTGATGAGAATGGAAAACCAGAGGAAATTGATCCTCATCACTGCGAAATTGATCCTGAAACGGGTAAAATTAAACGAATTTTCAATAAATTCCTTGCTGGAGTACGCGGGTTGTTTGATCATAAACCTAAAGAAAATAACTTGGTAAGTTCGATTGAATCGAAGAAGGGCATAATACTAACTAACTAACCTAAGCATGGCTGGAGCTCTGCAGAGCATAAACTAACCCATTAATGGGAAGAATGATTACTAATAGGTGCGTCGCAGAATGTTGATTATTTATTTTTAACTCTTAAAAGGTAATTGCCAGACTGAACATCTGATATGAGGCAGATTCAATTCCGACATCAGATGTCGTTGTTATTAAATTGGAACGACCACGCGGTTGATGTGAATCTCCATTTAATAACATAAGCAATCAGATCAGTATCAGATTAGACGTTCAACTTGGCATCTACCTAAATGATTTTTGTGGTTTCAATTTGATGTTGAGCATGCTAAAAGCTTGTATAAAATATAAAAACCATTTAAAGCCAAGCTGCTAAAATTATAGGGCACAAATTAAAACCTAAAACAATCCTCGGAGAATTTTTGTTGAGTTACATTTACATAATTTAAAAATGTTTACTTTCTATAGCCGTTCAGATAAGTTCAAAGCTTGTAAAACCCATTTCTAATTTTGAGAATAATAGTCGTAATCCAAATTTAACTGGTTTTCATAGACTGTCTTGAACTTTATTTATTTTAAATTTGACTTGTAAAAGTACTACTTAGTTTCCGAGAAATCTCGATACCAAGAGTAGGAAACTTCTCCAAGTATTAATGATCCCAATAAAAAATAGATACTAAATGGGTTCATGAGTTTTTAAATATTTTATGTGTATTCTATCTTTCATCTCTTTAACTGAGACTTTAAAATTAGGAAGAAAAACTACACTATACCTAATTATTGATAAATATAAAAAACTTTATAAAGCCATTATTTTACATAAGCTTGAGCAATATTCTGATGTTATTAAAATGGTGCTTCTGAAGACGTTATTGCCAGTTACAAATTGAAATTCCCTTTCGTTTGTGACATTTTACTATTTATCACTAACAAATTTTTAAACTTTGCACTGTTATGTTTTGAGTTTATTTTTTCTTTCTTTATTTTCTTTTCGAAACAAAAAGATGGAGCCTAACACTGGTGAAACTTATGTAGCTACTGGAGAGGTCGACAAAAAATCTGGTGAACCTCTTTATTCAACAGTCCATGCCGATCCTGAAACAGGAGATGTCTTTAAAAAGATTGGAAAAGTTGATCCCAAGACTGGGAAAATCAATCTTGTTCGAATATTGCTTATTAGCAACTCTGAAGATGGGCGCCCACAAGAAATTAGTCCTAGCGCTTGTGATATTGATCCTTCTTCTGGTCAAGTAAAACGTAAGGGCGCTAAGCCTAAGGCAAAGAAAGTGGTAAGTGTTAGTGCCGCGATGAGAGGCTTATATGGAAATGTGCTGGGAAAAATTTAAAAATGTTAATTTTGACCCCTGATAAATTCTCTATATATGTTTGATTTTGAATTGGGTTCTTATCATGATATGAACATTTCAATACAATATTTTTGACAGTGAACTTTATGGAGCCCCAACTTTTTTATTTTGTTTTATTTACAATTTTTTCTTTAGTAATTTAAAATGTTTTTTATTTTTCATTTCCTATTTTCACTCAAATTTATTGGGTTTGAAAAAAGGTGGATCCAGAATCTGGGGAAATATATGTCGCTACGGGAGAGACGGATAAAAAGACAAAAGAACCATTATATTGCACAGTTCAAGTGGATCCAGAAACAGGAGATATTTACAAAAAAGTTGGAAGGGTTGATCCAAAGACTGGTAAAATAGTTCTAACCAAGATTCTTTTGATCAAAAATTCTGATGATCATGGGAAACCAGAAGAAATTGATCCATCAAATTGTGAAATTGATCCTGCTACTGGTCGCATTAAGCGAACTTTAAACAAATTCCTTTCGGGCGTTCGTGGCTTATTTGAAGGAAAGCCCAAAGAGCATAAATTGGTGAGTTACAATAAAATGAAACTGTTTTCGACTATCGTATGACAAACCATGTTCTAAACGGTTAGTGATACGTTATGAACATGTTTTCAAATCGGAGAAGTATTACAATTCAAGAATTTTAATTTTGGGGACTAGGGACTTTCCTTAATGCTTTGTGGTATTTAAATTTATCAAAGATAAGTTTGAAGGAAAGTAAACAAAGATATCAGATTTTGTGGTTTTTTAAAACTCATTGTAAAAGTACTATTTAGTTTCCGAGAAATCTCGATACCAAGCGTAAGAAACTTCTACAAGTATTAATGATCCCAATAAAAAATAGGTTCTAAATGGATTCATGAGTTTTTAGTTTTTTTATGTGAATTCTATCTTTCATCTCTTTAACTGAAGCTTTAAGATTAGGAAAAAAAGTACACTATTTCTAACTACTGATAGATATAAAATATTTTATAAAGCCATTATTTTACATAAGCTTAAGCAATATTTTGATGTTTTTAAAATGGTGTTTCTGAAGATGTTTTTGCCAGTTACAAATTGAAATTCCCTTTCGTTTGTGACATTTTACTATTTATCACTAACAAATTTTTAAACTTTGCACTGTTATGTTTTAAGTTTATTTTTTCTTTCTTTATCTTCTTTTCGAAACAAAAAGATGGAGCCTAACACTGGTGAAACTTATGTAGCTACTGGAGAGGTCGACAAAAAATCTGGTGAACCTCTTTATTCAACCGTCCATGCCGATCCTGAAACAGGAGATGTCTTTAAAAAGATTGGAAAAGTTGATCCCAAGACTGGGAAAATCAATCTTGTTCGAATATTGCTTATTAGCAACTCTGAAGATGGGCGCCCACAAGAAATTAGTCCTAGCGCTTGTGATATTGATCCTTCTTCTGGTCAAGTGAAACGTAAGGGCGCTAAGCCTAAGGCAAAAAAAGTGGTAAGTGTTAGTGCCGCGATGAGAGGCTTATGTGGAAATGTGCTGGGGAAAATTTAAAAGTGTTAATTTTGAGGCCTGATGAATTCTCTACATTTGTTTGATTTTGAATTGGGTTCTTATCCTTTTGATATGAACATTTCAACCAATATTTTTGACAGAGAACTTTATGGAGCCCCAACTTTTTTATTTCGTTTTATTTACAATTTTTTATTTATTAATTTAAAATGTTTTTTTATTTTTCATTTCCTATTTTCGCTCAAATTTACTGGGTTTGAAAAAAGGTGGATCCAGAATCTGGGGAAATATATGTCGCTACGGGAGAGACGGATAAAAAGACAAAAGAACCATTATATTGCACAGTTCAAGTGGATCCAGAAACAGGAGATATTTACAAAAAAGTTGGAAGGGTTGATCCAAAGACTGGTAAAATAGTTCTAACCAAGATTCTTTTGATCAAAAATTCTGATGATCATGGGAAACCAGAAGAAATTGATCCATCAAATTGTGAAATTGATCCTGCTACTGGTCGCATTAAGCGAACTTTAAACAAATTCCTTTCGGGCGTCCGAGGCTTATTTGAAGGAAAGCCCAAAGAGCATAAATTGGTGAGTTACAATAAAATGAAACTATTTTCGACTATCGTATGACAAAACATGTTCAAAACGGTTAGTGATACGTTTGGAACATATTTTCAAATCGGAGAAGTATTAAAATTCAAGAATTGAAATTCTGGGGACTAGGGCCTTTCCTTAATGCTTTGTGGTATTTAAATTTATCAAAGATAAATTTGAACGAACGTAAACAAAGATATCAGATTTTGTGGTTTTTTAAAACTCATTTTAAAAATCCACTTTTTCAGATAAATATTATATCTTTATTACTGTGTGCAATTCGTCGCCCTGTTGCTTACCAACAATGATACCCCAGATCAAATACGTATTTTAAAAAAATGTCGACTTCAAAATTTGTCTAGAGGCGTAAGGTCTATTTTTTTGGTTTAATGTTTTTAATTTATGTAAACTAACCATATAATTTTGCACTTATTATAATTTTTACTGTTATATTTTTTAAATTTTATTCCATAACTCACTCGTTGAAACACAAATTATCATGAACTAAAAGGTGGAACCTAGCACCGGAGAAGTTTACGTAACAACCGGAGAAGTTGATAAAAAATCTGGAGAACCACTATATTCTACAGTACAAGCAGATCCCGAAACGGGAGAAGTTTTCAAAAAGATCGGAAAAATTGATCCAAAAACCGGAAAAATTAATCTTGTACGGATTTTGTTAATTGGCAATACAGAGGATGCTCGCCCGCAGGATATTAATCCTAGCACTTGCGATATTGATCCGGCCTCAGGCTTAGTCAAACGTAAGGGTGCTAAGAGCAAAGTCAAGAAAGTGGTAAGTGTTGTCAGTTTCCACCTTCTATCATTCAACAACTGGAAAAAAAACTTTCCGAATGTATAATTATTTTATTGCTTATCTGTTATTCTAACGTTATGCTTGTTATTATTATTTAGTTTTTATCATTTTAATTTATTTTATTTTTAATTTTAAAATCTCAAATCAAAGGTTGATCCAAATTCTGGGGAAGTATTCGTCGCCACGGGAGATATCGATAAGAAGACGAAAGAACCTTTGTATTGCGCAGTGCAAGTTGATCCTGAAACAGGAGATATGTACAAAAAAATTGGAAAAGTAGATCCCAAAACTGGAAAAATTGTTCTAACTAAAATATTATTGATCAAAAACTCAGACGAACATGGCAAACCTGAGGAAATAGATCCTAGTACATGCGAAATTGATCCAGCAACAGGTCGAATAAAGAAAATTTTCAATAAATTCATTGCTGGGGTCCGAGGATTATTTGATGACAAACCGAAAACAAAGAAAGTGGTAAGTTTGAATCTGTCATGAAACTTATAATGTACCAAAATTCGATTCTGACAAAGTGGGAGTAACGAATTAATTAAAATAACGTCAATTTTTACTTTCTGTACGCCTAAATTTAATATGCGTGCTATTTAATTATATTCTCCACGCTCTGTATTTTTATTATGTTTTATAATTTATTTATATTGTTTTAAGTTAAAATTACTGATTACTTTGATTTATCATGATTTTGTTTTTTCTATACTTCATTTCATCGGTTAAAAATGAAAAGGTGGAACCAACTACTGGCGAACTTTACTTGCCTACTGGTGAAGTTGACAAAAATTCGGGTGAACTTTTGTATACTACTATACAAGCAGACCCTGAAACGGGAGATGTTTTCAAAAAGGTCGGCAAAATTGATCCTAAAACTGGAAAAATTACTCTTGTTAGGATTTTGTTACTTGGCAATACTGAAGACGGGCAGCCACAGGAGATTAATCCTAATACTTGCAATATTGACCCTGCTTCTGGTCAAGTAAAACGAAAAGATGCTAAAGTTAAAGCTAAAAAAGTGGTGAGTGTTGTCTCAGGTGATAGTAGAAGTATGTCCCTAATTTCATATTTATGTATCATAAATACTTCCACTGCAAAACATTTGAAAATTATGGATAAAAAATGATTTAATGAACATTATGGATAAAAAATGATTAATGAATACACTGCATAATATGAATTATACTGACGTACATTTTATGCCCTCTTAAGTTATTTTAATTTCATTGATTTTTTTTTAATTTTTATTTATTTTGCATTAACAAAAAGGTTGATCCAATTTCTGGTGAAATATACGTAGCTACAGGAGAGGTAGACAAAAAGACTAAAGATCCATTATATGCTTCAGTTCAAGTTGAACCTGAAACTGGAGATATATATAAAAAAATTGCAAAGGTGGATCCAAAAACAGGCAGACTTCAACTTGTCAAGGTTCTTTTAATAAGCAATGCAGATGAACGAGGACAACCAAAAGAAATTGATCTTAGCAACTGTGAAATCGATCCAGCCACTGGTCGAATCAAACGAATATTTAGTAAATTACTTTCCGGAGTTCGGGGACTTTTCGAAGACAAACCTAAAACACAGAGGGTGGTAAGTTATCCAAAATATCTTCAGAAGTGTAGTTAAAGTAATGTGTATCGAACTGGGCTGTTATTGACTTTGCTGTATGTAAACTCAATACACAGCAATTGGCAATAATTAAAATGTAAGCCAATTTGATTTCCTTATCTGGGATGTATGTTTTTTTTTTCTACATACTACACATTGAAACGCATCGCTTCTAAAACAAAAGTTAAAGTTTGAATACTTTGAAGTTTAAAAAGAAAAAATTTAGCTCGCAGACAGTACTAAATCCGCTGAAAAAATTCTACAGTTGTAGTATGATTTTTATATAAATTTATTTAAAGTTACATTTTTTTAGCTTTTATATGATTTTGTTTAAACTCTTTAATTTTTCTCATGTTTTTATTTTTCCTTTTTATTTTTTTTTTAAAACCTAAGATGGAACCATATAGTGGAGAAGTATTTATTGCCACTGGGGATGTTGATAAAAAGACTGGAGAACCTTTATATTCTGCTACACAAGTGGATCCAGAAACTGGTGATGTTTTCAAGAAAGTTGGCAAGGTTGATCCCAAAACTGGAAAAATTACTCTTGTAAGAGTAATCTTGATTAGCAATGCTGATGATCATGCGCAACCACAAGAAATTGATCCAAGTGCTTGCGATATTGATCCATCTAGCGGAAAAATTAAGAAAATTTCCAAAAAAATTGCCACTAAATTTGATGCCAAACCTAAGGGAAAGAAAGTTGTAAGTATTGTTAATTTCACTATACTTATACTTATACTTATATCGGCAACTCTTTCATAAGATGCTGACAAAATTCATCTCTTAAATATGTGATAGTAACTGTCTTTGTCGAACTCGTGTTATTTAACTCAATATAAAATACTGGCTTTTTAAGTGCTATTAATTGTGAGATTGAAAGTTTAAACTTAAATAACTTTTTAACCTACACATCTTTCGAATGTGTCAACCAGCAAAATCTTATCTTGCCTATTTATCTAGTTGATTCTATTATTTTCGTTATATCTACATTTTTGTTTATTTCATATACATATAATTGATTTATTTGTTTTTATTTTTATTTGACTTTTATACATTTCTTCTGGAAAATGTTTTGAAATAAAAAACAAAAACATTTTACAAATGCAACGAAGGTGGAACCAAGCAGTGGAGAAGTTTACTTCCCTACAGGAGAGATTGATAAGGGTACAAGGGAGCCTCTGTATTCCACAGCCCATGTTGATCCCCAAACGGGAGATATTTACAAAAAGTATGGAAAAGTTGATCCAAAGACGGGAAAAATTACTATTGTCAGGGTGATTATGTTAAGTAATACAGAAGGCGGTGGCCGTCCACAAGAAATTAGTCCAATTGCATGCGAAATTGATCCATCAAGTGGCCGAGTTGAGCGAAAGAAACTGGTAGGTACCGAAAAAATGAAATTTATTAAACAAAGAAATAAAATTTCTTTGATTTTTGGAATTTTTGTCTCTTCCGAGCGATATTTTAACTCACTCACACACAAGCCAAATAATGGCTAAAAAGATTTTTGTTTTTAACTTTTGAGTAGATTTTTTTCTTACATTTTATTATTTTTATTATTGTTAATTTTGTTTATTTTCATTTCCGTTTCTCTTTGGTTCCATTGGGGATTGTTAATTGGTCAAAAATAAAACAAAGGTGGAACCAGTCAGCGGAGAACTTTATATGGCTACAGGAGAGGTTGATGCTAAGAGTGGTGAACCTTTGTATTTCGTAGCTCAGGTAGATCCTGAAACGGGAGATGTTTACAAAAAGGTCGGAAAGGTTGATCCGAAAACAGGCAAAATAGTCCTTATAAAGGTTTTGCTTATAAGCAAGCAAGATCAACAAGCTGCACCACAAGAAATTGATCCTAGCACATGTGACATTGATCCAGTCAGCGGCCGAATTAATAGAATTTTCAATAAAACAGTTTATGTTTACAATATGGTTGATCCAATAACTGGTGAAATTATTAAGGTTGATCCGAACGATCCTCGTGTGGCTGGAGCGCGCACTACAGTGACACAAACGATGACTTTGACTGGAGAAATTGATCCGGTTACTGGACGGATTAAGACAGAATATGGCCACATCGATCCGAACACAGGTGACATTGATCCAGCAACAGCGGTTCGTGATCCTGTAACAGGCACTTTGATCCTTAACTATGCGCAAATAGACCCAAGTCATTTCGGAAAGGAGGTCACTGTTACTAAGGAGACAGTTCCTATAACCCGCGATCAATTCTTCGAAGGCATCAAGCATATCGGAAAGAACGCCCTTCGGCGTGATTCGGAGGCTAGCAGCGATGACGACATGGCTCAGTACGAACATGAAAATATTAAAGAAATGCAATCCGGCACACCGAAATCAACGAAATACTCTAGTGCTCCTACAGTTGTTAAGACGACAACGAAGCAAGTTTTGACGAAGAACGAGGAAGGAGTAACACACAACGTTGAGGAAGAAGTTCGTAATTTGGGAACTGGAGAAGTCACGTTTTCAACGCAGGAACACAAGGTACCTATATAAAAGCTTAGCTTTGGCAAGGAGACTGTCTTTCTTAATCTCCTGTCTATATTTATACATGTGGTAGCTGTAAATTTCGCGTCAACGACTGGCCGTGTAATGTGCTGAATGTGCCTATGGTGATGGTTTCACGCTCATGTATCAAACGCTTTTAATGTTTCTAACTGCTTCCCATACTTCTTTAACAAGAAATGCCTCTATGACTAATGTTCCTCTCGGTTTCTCTTATAATTTTCTATGCTTTCGTGAATTTAAATCTAAATCTTTAAATTGTAATCACAACTTTAACGCCTATTTTTGCACCGGGAGTAGACATTCTGCTTAACTGGAGTGAGTACTATGGGACTTGAATACTTCTGGTAGGTACTTTTGGCTTGTCTTGCTTGCAAATTGCAAAATAGCTTATTGCGCTGCTAATTTCTATTTAGGATGCTTAGCATTGTTCAAATTTTGGTAAAATAGTTCATTGCACAACGTATTAACTGAAAACGCATACTGAATTTTCATAAATTTAAAAAGGAAATCGGAAAATGTCGAAAATATTGACCAAATTTTCGAAAAACGAAAAATATATACTTTTTTAAAATTACTTATTCTGCAATAAAGATTAAAATATAATTAAAGTTTAGGTACATAATTGACGTTTTTAATTTTTAATGAGCTGCTGTTTTAGTAATAACATTTTATTGCAAAAATGGTAATAAACTTAGAAGATAAATGCGAAATAACGACCAATTTTTTAACGTAACTAATGTTAATAATAATAATTTTCAAATAGATCTGTTTTGAACTTACTCTTTTATGCGCAACTGGTTTAGAATAAAATTAATAAGTTATAAGTATATTTTTTCCCAAACTTTTTATTACATTCGATGCACAGAATATAAAATATTTTTTTTTAAGTAATGGTTTTAAAACTAAAATATTTGTAAATTGTTGAACCAAGTTAACCAAAACACAAGCTAGAGAGATGTGGCGGACAAGAAAAGTGAACGGGATGGGACTATTTTGGTTTAGTTCGTGGTTGGTTGGCATCCGCGTTAGAGTAAGGAATTGAGCGCTTGGATTGTTGCCTAATTTCATCATACCAGTTAGGGACAGCAATTAAAACATCAATCATTGAAAGCCTTCAAATGAAAAAAAATGTTGTATCAGATATTTTTACAAAGGGAACTATTTTCCTTATGAAAATACCCTATTAGTAAATTGAGTTTGTAGCCCATCTTTTAGTTAGCGCTATTGAGATAAACCAATTTTAACTCTATTATTTCAAGGACCTTTCAAACTCATATATTTCGAGCTTGAGTGGACATGTCCAAATATATTTTGCTGGATTACAGGTAACCGAGCAGAGCTAGCCAGCTGAAATGAAAAGAAAGTAATTTGGAATTCTTGTCCTTCTCGTCTAGCTTTAAAGCTCACACAATTTTATCTCGGTTGGTACGAAGTAATTAATACCGGACCGCATTACTCTTGGTTTATTATTTTGTTAGAGTGTCTCAGATTTATATTTGAAATTTCTTGTATATTTTTATAGTGCCTTCTAAAGAAAAGAACTTAAATACATATTATTTTTATTCGTTAGTGTGTTTTGTCAATTAAAATGCATGACGTAGTATCTATAATACCGGTAGCAGCTGCAACTGCATTATTAAAAAAACATAGTGACGATATTTCTGATAGTGAACTTAGTTCTGATGAGGATACCTATTGCCCTAAACGAAAATGTTTGGTAAGAATATTAGTATTAGCAAGAATTGAATGGCGATTTACATCTAATGAAAAGCATAGCAATGCAAATTTAATAAGTAAAGAGTCCAAGTAATGATACTAATCGCAAAAATAGGACGCACGCATTTGCTCTTCGCTCGGTTTAAAAAAAGTATATTTGGTTTTTTTTTTATTGTTGTTATTCACTATTCCTGACAATTGTCTATTTCGCGTAACTAACTATTATTGCTCGCATACATTATGAGATAGAAAATGCGATGATATCATGTTTTGTATATAACCATTAATGTAATTCAAAAGTAAAAGTAACATTATTATTTATATCTCCTGTATATATGAGTAACATACAATTGCAACAATACATAAATTGCTTATCGAAGTGTATATTAAAAAAGCTTAGCAATTTTCTTGCAATATATCAATGTTTTTTTCCTTGATTTTTGTTTTTTATTTAAATATGTATATTAAAATTAGCAATTATATTCTTTTCTTTACATATTTTAAAATTGTTTATGATTTGCAATAAGTAAACGCACAAAAAACGAAAAGCGCTTGTTGATTTATTTTTCGTTTTGGGAATTTTATTTTATTTGTTGAATTTATTAAATTACCAACTCAGGCCGATGCACCACGGGACGATTCAAGTGGTGGAGCTTACATGAGAGCAACAGCTGTTACTACTCGAACAGCCACCACCCACGAGGATTTAGGTAAAAAGGCTAAAACAGAGCAACTTGAGGAAAAAACTGTTGCCACAACGAGGACACACGACCCTAGTAAGCAACAACAAAGAGTAGTTACACAAGAAGTAAAAACTACAGCGACTGTTACAAGTGGAGATCAGGTATGTTGCAAAAAGCACATTATTTAAAATTTGAGGGCATGATTTTAGTTTTCACATTATTTAAAAATTATTATTTTTATTTATAAGCAAATTGGTTGCATTTCATTCGATTGGTTTGTTATTTCTGTTTGGCTGCATGTCATGCAAATTGCTTGTTTGTGTTTTTATAGTTCCAAAGAAGAGATAGCATTTCATCCACTAGCTCAGGAGACTCGGGTACGCCCATTGATGGTCCATTTGATAGTTCATTAGCTACAACTGAGCAGGTTTGTATAATATAATAACATAACTATATTAAAAACTGTGGTTTCGTATCTAAGAATAAAAAGAAATAGTGGTCAAAATTATAAAAACATATAGAGGAAAACATTGGCTTGCTTGCGTCTCTTATTATAAGTTCGTCAAATTATTTCAGACACATGCTTCGCCTACCGCCTCCGCAATTCCACAAGTTGAGCAACGCCGTGTTGTTTTGGGTGAAGAATCACCTGGCTATTCGGCTCATGGGGAAATCGTTTCATCTCAAACAGTGAGCAGCAAAACGAGAACAGTAGAAACAATCACGGTAAGCGTGCTTTAATGAAAACGGGATACATAATTTTTTTTATTGAACAATTAAATGATGCCAATAACTTGTATACCCTGTACTGAATTATTTTGAACTATTGTTTCTAAATACTCTACGATTACTCAGTGTTATAATGCTTACAGCTTTTAATGCCATGTTTCATAGTAATTCTGTCCAATCTACAAACAAAATTAAATTTAAAAATGTTTACGAAATATCACATGTGTCAGCGTCAATCATATTTAATTAAATTCTATTTTCAGTACAAAACCGAACGAGACGGAATCGTTGAAACAAGAGTAGAACAGAAAATAACGATCCAATCAGATGGAGATCCGATCGATCATGACAAGGCTCTGGCTGAAGCAATTCAGGTATATTATTATTTTAATATTGCTATTTATGGAGGCTTCTATACACCAAATTTTAAAGATAAATGTCTTGTACATAATAATTAAGGGGACATATATACTTCGCAGGGTAAACAAATCTAAATTTTGTTTTTAACATTTTTTTAAAGTTCATAACAACAATATATACTAAAAATTTCAAGTTGAAATTCCAAAAACTCCATTACCGATACAATCTATGCTCGGAGCTTCTTTGGTACGCTTAGGTAGGAGTAATTTTCAAACTAGTTTTTCTCAAAACATAATTTTTTCAATTGGTACCAGAAATATTTCAGAAACCTTTCAGCCGATTTGTCTAAAATTTATTTTAGTTTTTCCTTCAGTGATTAATTTATCTATCGCGTATCGTACGAAATTACCAGAATTGAATGATAGAGCCAACCGCCTAAAATCAACTAAGCTAGACAAAAGCAGGCCTTAGATTTACATCCATGTATATGGTGTATTAGAATATATTTTCATTTTTATTATTTTAAACCATTTTGAAATTGAGCAAACTTCTTAAATCTCTGTTCAAACTCCAAATTATATTTTATCTAACAACATATTTGTATTTTGTATTTCCAGGAGGCCACAGCGATGAATCCAGACATGACAGTAGAGAAAATTGAAATCCAACAACAAACTCAATAAAAAAAATGCTGAATTAACAAAAACAAAACAATCTTATTGAAACCTGCAGAAGTTTCTTTCAAACTATGTATTGTCTCAGGACCAAAAGACGTCGTTATTATGAGTAGCATTTACATGGTAGAGTAGAAGAAAGTATAGCTTTTAAAATTTTTTTCCCATCAAACTATTCTTATATTTGAATCACAAAGAAAGAAAGATTTTTGTTTACAAAAAAGAAAAATATACAACTGCCACAGCAGCTATTCTAAAGTGCTATAACAAAAAAGCAAAAAATAGTAATGCATTTAAATAATGGGACAATTATCTCAGTAATGTTTTTGAATGTCTTGTAATTTCTGAATGTTTTTCAGTGGTGCAACTGTCATTGGAATTTATACTTTAAAATAAAGTTAGTTCTCTATATCTGTAGAAGCCTAATTTCGTAACCTATATGCAAAGTTAGACAAAATATTAAAATATGACCTTACATATATAACTAAAGCTAAAATGCAAATGAAAAGATATTTTATAAACGTATTTACAAATTTTGATCGTTCTAACAGATGTACAGACATTATACAAGACGTCTATGAATTTATATGTGTTCAAAACTATGCTTAACTATTTTTCTGAAAGTTAATAGTATTATATGAAACTTATAAGAAGAAACATGTTTTGGCACATTTTTGTGTAAAAATAAAATGAGTGTTAAATGTTGCAAACCGGAGTTTCTCATTGTCTGAAGCTCATGTTGCTTAAATTCCTTAAAAAAAAAAAAGAGTATAATATCGGCGTGTTATTTGAACGTGGTTCAACAGTATTTTCAGATAAAAGAAACAATTTTCTTCTCAAGATAATATTTAGAAATAAAAATTAAGAAATGAATTTGCAAAATTTACACTCAGTAAATATTTACATCAATTTACAATTATACTTTCAAAAAAATTAAAAGTACAGGAAGTGCCTTGCACTATAAACACAAACTAAAAAGTATAAAATCCTTTGATATATCTAGAAAAAACATTTAAAAATCATTTTTGCAAAATATAAACACTTAAAAACCCTTTCTGCATTCAGTTAATACAGATTCAAAGACAACGGCGCAAACGTTAAGGCTTTATATTACGATTCAACTTTTGCTGAAATTACAGAATCAAAACAAAAAGACAAATATTTTCGAATCTCCATTTTCTGTGCTTACTCTAAATATAACCGAAAAACAAAAATTTGTGGAGTAATTTTGGTTTAAGTTAAACATGCTTCGGAAGCATATCGTATTGTTTAGTTTTATTTAATCCAGTTTTGTTCAGAACTTGTGTTTTTAACATTCCATTTTTGTTTTAGTCATTTTATTTGCCTTATTATTTATCTGTTTTTTGTTGGATTTCAATCGAACGATATTTACGTTCCCTCTGTTGTGTTTCTACTCGATGAATAAATGAATATTGTCATAAGGTTTGAATTATTTTATAAATAAACCTACTTAAGTGTAAGGACAAATGCTTAATATATTATACAAACAGATGAAAGAAAATATATTGAAGTAAAGCAACATTTATATATGATCGTAACGCAAAGAAAAATATATTTAGCGGAAAAAAAAGAGATTTATTGTAAATGTCATGTCAAAAGGAACAGATCTGCATTTATATATTACTTCAGCTTTTTTATTTTGTTTGTGAGCGAAGCATATTTTATTATTTGATACAAGAGCAGTTTTAGTTCTTAAGCCTTTTTATATTTTTTTTAATGATATAGCACATATTGAAACTATATATTTTTTGTTCTTAATGAATTACTTGTTTCTAAGAATACAATAATGAAATGCATAGTTGCGTAGTTTTACCTTTTGTTTTCCATTCTTTTTGAGTATTGCTAAGTATTCTTTACGATGAATCATTTTGCAGACAAATAATTTAACATGATATATACTTTTATTGACATCACAATGTTTTTTCTAAATTATTAAATTTTTAAGAGAATACATGAGAATTTAGTTTTTAATAAAGATTTTACTTGCTTAAAATTGAACGTTTTTACTTTTCCTGTAATTAACATGTAAGAAATATAGAACCAAAGTTACCATTTTCTACTTTGTAAATTTAAAAGATGTTAATAACTAGATTTCGTTCTGTTAGAATATGTGTTCAAGACAAAACAGTCGATCTCCGAATAAGAACGCTCGTTTGTATTTAAAATTGTTTCTTAAACAGAATTGAAGTTTTCAACGAAATAGAATCACTTAGCCTAATTTGTAAAAAAGCAATTACATATTTTCTGAAATATTTCAAATGGGCTTAACAAAAGCATATGATTATAATTCACAATTTTTTCCTATTAGGAATTCTGAAATTGTTATTTTGGATTTGCAATTTACTAAAACGTGAGAGAGGATATATTTTCAAATGATTAGCTGACCCGTACCCGGCCGCAATTACTCTTCTAAAGAAAGCGAAACCTTAACCAAAGTATAGCTGAAAAGCATGAAAAGCGCAATAAGAAAATAAAAACTCAAATGAAAGGAAAGTCTTTGGTTTCGTGCAGACGGGCAATAATTTCCGCCACAACTTTGCCAATACTTTTATTTGGACGAAAAGAAAACAAAACCCCGCACAGAACAAAAAATTTTACGACTTACGAAGCTGCCATGATCAAGCAGTAACCGCTAACTAAAGCGTAGTGCACACTATAGTCAAGACTGGCTTGAGACAGACTTGTCTTTGACTTAAATTATAAAACAATTTTTGACTAGTATTTTACACACGCTTGAGTCTAGACGTGTCGGATTAGATCGAATTGGCCTCATTAAGTTGTTTTAACTCCTTTTGGATCATATATTGAAAAATTGGTAGTATGCATTGGGGCGCTATTGTGCTAGCCAGTTTTATCGCTGTTATGCGGGCCTCACTAATTTTTCGCTACAACAAGTTCACAGAAATCGTAAAATTCTATATTTTGTCGAAAATTTCTCGGCAGTATCGTCTGCACTCATACGTAGTGCCTCGCATTTACGAAAAGATTTTGCTCAATCGCGCGGGGACGACAATGCCGCTAAGAAGAAAAACCGCAGACTAAATTTAATTTTAATCAGACCAAAGGCTTTTATTCCTAATTTTGGTATATACTGTATAAAGACCTTATACACTGATTAGATTAGAAGGCAAAACATGTACAGCAATTTTTTTATCTTCAGAACTTGCTTTCGAAACCTCTGGATATTGCCTAGCCTCAGTAATGAGCAAATTCGTAAAAAAATAAAATCCAATCTACTTGTATTATAAGACTTTCTTTAAACGACTGCAATCGCTGCACATCAGAACTGTTTTTCACAAAAATCGCTAGTGTGCAGTGCTAGATCCCTTGTAACGTCTAGCCGGTCTAGCCTGATCGCAAAAGAGTGGCGTCTTAGCAAATGCTAAATTTTCTATGATCCCCATAATTTCCTGTGTATTCATTTAAGATAAAGTTTTGACCAGTCGAGCGGGAAAAAGCGTGCGACAGACTGCCACCGAAATGATTCTCGCTCGTGTGCACCGAGCCTTAGGTCCGATGCAGACGAGCGCAAATAATCCCGGCGACATCGTTGAGGTTTTTTCCGGTGCGACGAGGCAAAACTTTGACATAAGTGAAGCACAGCCCACGAGTGGCGGCGGCTGCAGACAAGTTTCCGAGTTTTGTGAAGTCGCCACAAACGAAAATTAAAAAAGTGGGCACTTGCGAACCGCGATTTCTGCACCATTCATTTTCGATTTCGTTTCACATAAGCAAAAATCTTTTTGGCAGCACTATCGTGAGTTTTTCCCGCGCAATTAGATAAAACCTTGTCGTAAGTGAAGCATTACACACGGCTGCAGAGAATTTTACGACTTTTGCGTGTGTAGTGCCCCATTTACGACAACTTTTTACCTAGTCGCGCGGGGAAAACCCACGACGGCGCCGTCGAGAAGATTTTCGCTTGCGAGTGCAGTTGCTTAGAGAAGGCCCGACAGTTCGCATATTGTTAGCATGGAGTGCGATTTGGATATAGAGCTCCTTATTAATGAAGTCAAGAAGTATCCGGAAATTTGGAAAGTGAGCTGCGATGAATATCGGGATAAAATAAAGAAAAAAGCCGCCTGGCTCAAAGTTTGTGAAGCCCTCTTTACTGATTTCAATGAAAAATCCGAAGAAGAAAAAGACGAATTAAGTAAGTAAATGCATTATATTATTTTGTATTTTATAATTCACATATAAAAAGCGATTAAAATATAAATATAACAAAATTAAATAATTTCAAGTTGATATCACACGTGCTACTAGTGTTCATATAAAATCATTTTGCCAGGGTACCTTCCCTGCATCGCTTATGAAATATTCGGCCCACCTGTTTCGGATTTGATTCGCAGCATTGCCTCCGAGGACGGTAGCATCAATATTTTCCGCGTTTTCAAGACCCTCTATGCTAAGCGTATCTTCTAATTGATAGCCATCTCTATCCCTCACATAATTGTGCAGTATGCAACAAGCTTTCACAATATCCATGGCAAAGTCCGCTTTAACCTTAAGAGGTCTGTGAAAAATCTGCCACTTATTCGATAAAATACCAAAAGTGGAATCAATAAATCTGCGTGCGCGATTCAGGCGATAATTAAAAATTCGTTTTTTGTACGTCAATATGCTTCCACTAAAAGGTCGAAGGAGGTGTTGGGACAGTCCAAACGCCTCATCTCCCAAAAATACATGTGGTACTTTAGGTCCAACCGTTCCCGGCAATGGTTTTCTCTCTGGTATAGCTAATTGATCATTTTGTAACTTTTGATAGAAATTTGAATTTTGATAAATATTACTATCCAAAACATTGCCAAATGAGCCAATATCCACAAAAACGAATTTATAATTTGAGTCAGCTATAGCCATTAAAAAAATTGAACAAAATTGCTTATCATTATGGATTGGTTTAACTATTCTAATGTGTTTTCCATCAATTGCCCCAAGGCAATTGGGAAAATTAGCACGTTTCTCAAAATGTTGGGCAACCTCCAACCATTTTTCTGGTGTCATCGTAGGAAAGCATTCTTCTCGCAAAATTTCCCAAAGGGCCTTACAAACTTTTCTGGTTATTTTGCAGATTGTTGAGCGTCCAATTTTATAGGAATAATGTAGTTCAGTTAGATCACATCCACTTCCCAGATACCTGAAAAAAATATTTCTTACTATAATATAAACTTTTTTTAAAAAAAATCGTTTTCAGGTAAAAAGCTTATAAATAAATGGAAAAATATAAAGGATACATTTTTGAAATACGTGCGGAAGAGAACAAAGCCAGGAAAAGCCCCTCAAACAAGACGTTACATTTATGCGAAACATCTTTCGTTTATACTGGAGGCTCAAGATCTAGCAGGTACCCAACCGAGCCCTGATATTGGGGAAGCAAGCGTCGAATCCGAATTAACCGAAGAAATCCCCAATGAAGTTCGTAACTTAGATGCTGCAGAGCGAAAATCTTCGAAAAGTCAACCGGCAGCAAAACGACGCAAAGATTTAGAAACCACTTTGATAAATTTTATGAACAGCCCAATTCCATCAACAATACCATCAACATCTGCAGAATTTGATGAAGATAAATCGTTTTTGGACTCTCTAATTCCGGCTCTTAAAACTTTTAATTTAGATCAAAAATTAGAATTTAGAAGCGAAGTTTTGAACATTATTCAAAAAATAAGATACTCTAACCCTAGTCAGTTACCTTTCCCTCAATTTACACCTCATCAACCACTAGTTTCCCACCAACCTTCCCAATCTCTTTCCTATCAATGCACGCCATTTAACACGGCTAATCATCAGCACCTTCATCCATCTACGCAGACTATGACAATCCCTTATCATGAAGAAAAACCTTTAAAAAATCACATTTCTTCTGCAGAGACCTCTCCGACTTCTGAATAGACTAAGGATTCCATATATTAATTAAATCGTATTATTTAAACATTTTCTTTTTTCAGCATTTATTTTATATTTTGTATTGTTTGCTAGACTAAGGTTTTTGTTTTTTAAATTGTTTTGTAAGACTTAAATTTAACCTTAGTGTCTATCTTTATGTGAAACTAAAATTTGAAACAAAATTTCTTTTTTGTTTTATTATATAGTACAGAAGAGTTTAGGTCTTTATCTCTTTTTTATCTTAAATGAATTGATCGATCAGTGGTGCCAATAATCCTTACTAATATAAATGCAAAAATAAGTTTGTTCTTTAACGCCGAAACCGTTCGACCGATCGGCATGAAATTTGGCAACCACATAGTCTTTACCACGGAAAAGCACATCAGATGCTTTTTATCCTGATAAATACTTGCACTACTTCATATATCTATACTACTAATGTAAAATGGTCTGCTAATTTGCTATTTTCGTTTTGCTGGCAGTAGCTCCAATTTTAAAACCAATATTTTAATTCAATTCAATTGCCATGCGCCAAACTAGTGGGAAATTGTAATCCCAGTAGGCTTGGCAATTATTTGTTTTAATTTAATTGCCATGTGATAAATTGCATTTTGAAGAATAAGTTGGTAGTCCTGCAAACGCATTGTAGTGTGATTGGAAGATAATAAAAAATTCACCATTTTCTTTCCTTGTAAACTTTACAGCGTGAGCAGCAGATTTTTATATTTGTACAAGTGTGTCAAATGGTTGCAATGAAATTTATTGACAAAGTGTGTTAGGGTTTTACGATTTTTATGAAATTATTACGAACAAGCTGTAATCGCAAAACAAACTAATAATTTTTAAACTGCAACGAGTGCACGAAATTCTTAAAATTCTCTATTTTGTATTTGTTTTACAAGGCTTTTTTCAGCCCACGACGGCCAATTTTAATGCATTTTTTTGCAATCGTTTGGTACTACTATAATAATTAAAAATTAAAATGATAAGACGCACTTCGCCTTCGTTTTCAAGAAAAATCGATTTAAAGTTTTAAAAGTACACACACCGGCAAAATTAGAGGAACACAAAAAAAAATGTCTGAATTTTTAATATTTACTGTCTTGTTTATTTGTTATAAGTAAGAAAAAGCAAAATCTAGCGTGGAATATAATTTATTTATAGAAAAACAATAAACAAAAGAGTTTTTCGATTGCGTACGAACAGAGCGAAATCTTTAAAAAGTAGTTTAATAAAAACCAACAAAAATTAATTTCGCGTGTTGTCTCCTAACATTTCCTGGAGCAAATTGACCCACTTTTCAACGAGCGCCAATTTTAACAATGCAATGTTAACTCTCCAAACCAAAATAACAAAGCTAGGGCCACCATTGACTGCATAAACGAGCATTCTTATCAGAAACACTTAGAAGATTGTAAACAAACGCATAAATGGGTATAATTTCAAAAATTCCCATAATGTTATGTCTTAAGATTCAACTTAATAATTCAAATAATGGAATCACTTGTCAAATTACCCACAAGTTTAAAAAAAAATCATTTTTTTTTTGTGTTCCCCTAAATTTGCCAGTATGTGTAATTTAGATAGAAGTAAATATTCACATTGCGAGTAATACATAACAACAAGAGCATAATTGTTTAAATTTGTCTCTAGTTATGCAGGTGTTTTATGTATCAAAAAATTTTTAGTTTACGCCACGTCATACGCTTTTAACTGCAGTTATTCGACCACTTTTAAAACTTTAAATCGATTTTTCTCGAAAACGAAGGCGAAGTGCGTCTTATCATTTTACCCTGTTATTGAGGGAAGGCAACATTATATAAACAACAACATTATATAAAACTTAAAGGATTGAGATATTCCCAAGTTTGATAATTCCCTCGTAAGTTTCAAATAAAAACCTTTAAAAAGCATTCTCCATATGAATTTATCGTAAATGCTAACTGCTTATTACAGGTACACTTTTTAATTTGATGTATCTAAAATAGGCAGTTAGCATCTACGATTAATTTTTATGGAGTAGATTTTTAAAATATTAATTTTATTTTTATTTGTTGTTTTTGAAATATAACTTAGAACAGTATAGAACAGCTGAGCTCATACCTTTTGCGTACTACAATTTCTCTTGTGTTAGAGACTCGTGATTTTGTATTAAAGACTCAGTGCAAGCTGAAATTTTGGGATGATGTAGGGAGGGGCAAAAAAATAATTTAAAATAGATGTCCCTGTATTCCACGAATTTGTACCTTTTAGACGGCACCATTGCCTCAGGATTTGCACCCATACTCCCACTGCTAAAACAAAAACAATTTATCTTGCTCGGTTACGACACTACTAATACTTTGAAAATAAGGGTATACCCGTCTTGCCCCGTACTTCAGGGAGGTGGTCGCTCAGGTACAGGATTTTTACACGCCGTAGCCATTCCTGACTTATTTTATATTGGCAGATATAAGCAGAAAATTATGGTTAGTTAAATTATGTTAGTTAGTGGGAAGTAAATTAGTTGTAATCTTCCTATGAAAAGTATTTACAAAGTCGGTGCGGGAAAACTCGCTCGTGTGTACCGAGTCTTAGTCCGGTTTTGCTCTTACGAGTGCTATGCAGCTATAAATGACATGTTTTTCAGACTTTCGAAAGAATGGAGAACATGACGAGTAGCCCCGAACGAAGCTAAAACTTACCTTAGAGTAACGGCCAACATTTCTACTGGTGGTATGGCCAGTCGCATCACTGTGTCCTGCCCTCGGATGCTGTCGGATAGCTTCGCCGCCAATTCATCGAAAGAGCTGATGCTCATTCGGAAGTAGTTAAAGAATTTCTGTCCATCGCTCCTCAGGTCTATAAATAGAGATGAAAAAGCACCTTTCAGCAGACGACTGCTAATTAGAGGATGGACCCAGTACTTTCTATTCTTTTTTTGAATAAAGTGTTTGTAGACTAAATATGCAAAAACGACTTTTTTCCGCCTGTACGCATCCATTTTCTAAGACGGTTTTCACAGAACTGACTCACGGTGGAATTGTATGCCGCTTTTCTTCTCTCCTATGCCTCGCTCATTCTTTATCATATCATCGTCGAGAATTCTCAGTGAGCTTGCGATAGGTCTGTGGCTACAATTCGCGCTCGTGTGCAGCAGGCCTTATCATACATTTTTCAGTCCCATTTCCTTATATTACATTTAATATTACTAGTCACACATAACAAATGTAATTTACAATAACAGAATGATTAATGATACTTAATAGCTCCTACTTCACAGCTTCTTGCTAGAAATATTTATCTAGGTCTGTTTCTGTACTATTGAATTACAATTTCTCTACATCGTAGCTAGTCTACGTATAGAAAATGAAAATCTTTATCGGATTTCCATTAGATTTGATTACGAAAGATTTTATGGTCGCTGATTTTAAGTCGGTTGACAAAACTATAAAATTCACAATTTCGGAGTACATCAGACTTATTTCACTAGATTTTCCTCTGATATGTTACAAGCTGAATTTATTATAAGTTATCTTAATCTTCCAAAAATTCGATATCTATGATAAAGTAGGCACAGTTCTGTCTGTTCATTTCTCATTAGGCGCGAGAAATTAAAAAATTGTATTTATTTTTAATTGTAATTTGAACGCTTTTGAATCAAAATCCTATAAACGTAGCACCAAAATTATACATATACAGTGAGCGGAATTTCTATAGCTAGCTTTCATAAATTAAATTTCTAGCGAAGCGGAAACCATTTCTGAAAATGCTAAAAAACAGTTTTAAGAGGTCAAAAGTGGTAAAAAGGAATTTTGGATTTTTGCTATAATTCACGTTAATTTTAGTTACAGTAAAAGAACGTAATTACGAATAAATCCGAATTGATTCTCCGCATTACGCAAGCTAGTTTTTTTTTTGGTTTTTGTGTCATTTTAATCTGAAAATTGGAGATTAAAATTCATAATGTAGGAGTAGGATACTAAAGGACCAATTATTTGTTATTTGATTTTATGTATGTATACCCCATTAATCCATATAAAAAATAAGGGTTTGGAGCCAACAAATTTGAAATCGTTCTCATCTCTATTTTTCTAGCTATGACCTTGCTTGATGGGTCATTAAAATTCAAGTGTTTATTAAATGGTTGGCGTGCGAATTCAATATTCAATATAAATATTAGAATAATATTTTAAAACGCTTCAAAAAATATCAATTAATATCCAAATTCGGTGTCAAATCCGAAATCCAAATCTGAAATCCGTTTGTAATGTAGGATAATTTAAAAGCAGATTGAAATATCTAAACGAAGAATTATTTTTAGTTCTACGGTCAGATATTAAACTTTTACGTTTTTACGTCGAGGGTTTTTTAAATTCTTAATGCAAAGTTTTTGATTCAGCGGTAAAACTCAACAAGCTCATACTTGTAAAAATTGTCTTGTCCTGCACAGTTAAGAATGCGTTTCCTGAGTTTTATCACCGATACTTATGAGCGAAATTAAAATTTTCAAAATTAACGAAAAAAATAAAAATTATGGAAGACTATGATACATTTGGATATAATTTCTATTTGAAAAAAAAAACAACCAAAAAGCTTAAGTCTTCTATTTTCGAAATGGGCATAAATAGCAAAAAAAAATACTCGTAAATATCAAATCGAACATACTTTTGAGCAATAATTTTTATTGTTTTAGGATCTCCAGCTATTATCCATTTCTTTTCCCGCTATATTTAACGTATCGATTGTTTTGTTCAACATTTTCAAGATAATCGTTATTTTACAAGCGTAGTCAAATCAAATTGTTCTTGGTTGGTTTATGACTTCCTTAAATTGGGAAGTATGTACATACATAAATACATATTATGTAAAATCTTATTTTGGCTACTATGGCCATAGTGTGGTAGCGGTGGAATCTTATTTCAGCCGTGGTGCGGCTCTGTAAAATTTTAAGTGTCTGACCGCGTGAAACTTTTTAAATTGCTTTACTCGGGAGATTTCAAGTTATTGCATGCTTGGGTACGAAACCGCCCATTGTCGCTTCGGTAGGTTTGGATTTGGATCAGAGTTCGTTGCAGAACGCCTTCTGGTTTCTCACATAATTAGAGCGGGCAATGTGCAAGCATTAGAACTACACCTTTACGGTGTTTCTGAGGCCGGTAGCTACATATGAGCTACGTATCCTTTAACTCTTTAATTTTAGTCCTTTTCAATTATAGCCGGGGCAATTTTTTTAATTATCCCCTCCCCAGCCGGACAGTGTACATCAGGACTGATAATCGTCTTTGAAGGTTTTGACATTCAATTTAGTCGTTCCCTATGCACTGCTGCAGTCCTGCAAAATGCGTGCAAACGCCACTCACCGGCAAGGATAATGTGCCCGTGCATGTCGCAATGTGACCGCCGATGTTGCAATTTTAACGGGGAGGGCGATAGCCGAGCAAAAGCCCGCGGGCACGAATGCCTCTGGTCGCCGGCTCCTCGCCATTACAGGAATTGATTACAACGGACATGCAAACTACCCGATGGTTAAAAGAACGGCTAGTGATTTCTCCCTTTTTCACCAGGATTTTTCGTGGCAGAAATTCGCGGACACGGAGGACTGGGAGTTAATTTGACCTGACCGCCTTCTGCCCACCACGGAATTTTGCATGACAGTGCTTCAGTGCTTTTTTATGTCCTTCAGCTCAAAACATTTCGCATGGGAAAAAGAGTTATTTGCTCAGAATGTTGATGCGATCAACATTATTGGCGTCGTCATGTCTGTCCAAAGTAAAATTGCTACTGGCTAGTTTTGTGTCTACATAGTGCTCACATTTCCATAAGTAAGTATGTACATATGTTGTTGACGTATTGAAAAAGACACTATTATTTGAAAAAAGAATATTTATAAAAATAGTTCATAACTACAATTTAGAATTGGGACTCCAGAAAAGCAGCCATATTTTGCATGATCAAACTAAATCAAAAATGAAATGGGAGACCTACAAAAAGACCTTCTTTATATTTATAGGTGGATTGAACCTTTAACTATGTACTCAGGTAAGTATTATTTAAATCGGCCCTTTAGTTATCTTTTGACAGCCGTTTGAAGTCGAAATTGTGGGGTGGATATTACGCAGTGTGATAATAATCAAATTTGTCGAAAAGCAAGAAATTTCAGGTTTAAGAAACCATTTTTATTTTATTCCATAGGTTGAAAATTAAAAAAGTTATAGCGGTTTTTGTAAAAAAAAGGTCATTTTATATCAATATGTTTTTGTAAAGGAAGGTTTGAAAAGTAACACAGTATTCAATTGTTTATCGTGGCGCGGCGGTGGATTTTACCCGGTATGACTATTGCGTAATTATCAGGAAGTGTCACTAAATAGGGTTAAAGGAAGAAACTACATATTGTAGTAGTCTCTAAAATATTTTCGAACTCCATCAGAAGACACCAAATTATGATTAATTCTACTAAATACTTATGTCGATATGGTTATTAATTTTTTTTTGTAAACATAGAATGGACAATTTCATTTAGCACATTACCTCAAATTATTGTGAAAAAAGTCGTTTTTGCTTTTAATTAATCTGGAAAAATATGAAATGGTCTAAAAAATTTCCGCTCCTATTTTTAGAAATGCCAAATCATTATAATGTCAGCTTTGACGTTTTTTTCTTGTGTATTTACCAAATTATTGTTGGACATAAAATTGTTTACAGCGTTAAAAAATATGTAAGTTATGTTTCTTTATTTCTAAAACAGTTCAAAAAATGTCGAAAAACTAGTAATTTTGACAAAAAGAAATATTTTTTCGTTTTGGATTTATTAACTTATCAAACAGGTTTGTGTACTTTTAACGCATACGTGTATGGTATAGCGCCGACTTTAAACATTTGAGTAAAATCTAACTATGTTGGTATTATACATACATATTTATGAAAATTGATTTCATAAGGGTTTTTGGGTTGCTCATTATATCTATGTTTAGGTTTTTAGAAATTAAAATTGTTCTAATTGGAAGAGAAATTAAAATCATTTAAAGAACTACTCACTGGAGTATACTTATATCAACAGTAAAACCAAGCAATTTGTAGTATGGCAGCATAGATAGAATTATATTCTAATTGAAATTAACTGCTTTAAAAATTTTTCAAATTGTCTCTGATTATCGCAAGATTTCTTTTTAGTTTATTTGGAAAAATATCTTAAATCTTTGAGAAATAAATTAGCCAATACATACATACTTATGTATAATTTCATCAGTTTTATTTTTTTACAAATAGCCCTTTAGTGCCAAATATGTGAACTCAGTTTTGTTACTTACTAACTGAGTAACTATTGGTACAAAAATAAGTAAACAAGTAATCAAATAAAACTTTAAACCACTTTTTCCACCAATAAAAAATTGGTCGCTGAACAGATTAAAACTTACAGAGGGAGAAACGGCTTTCCTTACCTATTTTAAATTAAGCACACCACAATCAAAGGTTTCAACTTCGGATAGATTTTGATTCTTGCTATTGCATAAATGCAGTTAATTATTCTATTGTATGTAAGTGCATTTACTCAGTTTTAGAATTTATTTAACTCCTTCGAAATGAAAAGGGCAGTTGGGCAATTAATTTGAGCGTGCACGGCACATCGCAGCAAGATTCCGAGAAAAGAGCATCTCCCCTGGGCTGGGAAGCATTCGGCTGTTGTTATTATTAGGAAAAAAAAATAGAAGTTATGAGAAATCCAAAGGCGATAAGACCAATTACTCCGACAGCCATCGTCTGCATGCACCTCGCAAGAACCAAGGTGAGGAAAGACCAAAGCCATCGAAGGTAAAGCAATGACTTTTCAAGTAGGTGCCAATGACTCGCGGGTGCCTTTTCATATTTAGCGAATTCACGGGGCTACCCAGCAGCGGTGTTTGCATTTTTGATGAGAACTCCGTTCACTTTTTTGATGGAAGAAGTTCGCGTGCGAAACGTCAACTTCACGTGCAACCTCAAGTAACCTCTTTTTGCCACCTCCCGGTGCCTCGTTAGCGGTTTCTGATAAGAAAGTCGCCAATTTTAATAGCGACCTCCCTGGCTTGGGTAGTTTTTGCAAACCACAAATAAATGCCGCCGTTCGAGAAGAATTTTATGGTTGCCAAAGGAAAGGTGGAAGTGTTCCGCGGCGGAATTACGACGGCCGGAACCAGATAAGACAAAGTCGTTATGCTACAGAAACGGGAAATGCCTGGCTAACTTGAAGTACTCATTTGATTTAAGTGGGAAATGTGAGGTTTCTTTGCTGGATTTTGCATTTTGCTATATACAACTTGAGATCTTTTAAAAATACCACGAATTATAGGTTCTTGTTTTTCAAAGGGAACCCTTAAGCGCACTTGCATTTCAAGAAGACTAAAACACTTCTCAATTTTGATTTGATTTCTTAGCAGAAAATTTAATCATATCTATTTAAGTACATAATATTGATATTTTAAAAGATGTAAATTTTATCAAATTTCTGAAATAGTCCCTTTTTTTGAAACTTATGAATTACGTAGTATGCAATGTTTAGGCTGTTTCCGCTGGATTTATTAGAAATTTCGTTGAAATTGATATTCAATTTCACTCGAATTGGGACATGTTTTGTAATTCTATCGTTTTCAAATAGCCCATTTTGAACAGAACCTTAAACTAAATGTGCTAAAATGTGCAAAATTGATTAAACATGAAAAATCCGAAAGGAAAAAAATATATATATTTATAAAATTGAAATAAATCCTTTTGCACAAATTTTATCCATATGATATTTCTGTAGAGTATTCTAAATAAAATATACATATGAATATAGTTCTGCTTTATGTGGCAAGTTCTAAAATTGTCTCCAATTTTTTACCAATCTTTCGAGTTACTAAAGAAATGATAGAAATGCCGACAGTCTACTACTAAATATATATTTTGCAATATTAAAATTTAGTTTGGAAACTATGCAAAAACACATAAAAAGAAGCAACAGAATAAAATATTAAAAATTATTACAAGCCTCCTCTAGTATTGCTCGAGAAAACTACTTCACGATTATACTAAAACACAAAGCTAGTTGAGAAAATCTTGACCATTAACATGAATGAATTACAAAATTATCAAACATAGCACTTAATCTCCTATACGGCATAGATATTATTTGCTCTGAAAGCTAAGATTTATTTGTCAACTTTAGCCTAAGTTTTATTCCTCCTTGACCTCTTTACGAAATTTTTAAATGCTGTCTCTATAATTTTTTTTTAAATACATCTATATCCTACCATCAATTCTGCTATACAAAAAATAAGAATTAATATTTAAGTGGTAAGAAATGTACCATATATGTATGTTACATGCTTAATAAATTAATTAAATTGAATATGGTTTGTGCAAAATATCTTTTCTCCTATTTTAGTTACTTTTATTGAGCATAACTCCTTTAATAGTATATAGGCTCTTACGTTGGGTTAAGGGTTAAAAATGTAAAAATGTAGGTTATGTAGCTCCTAAATTGCAAAATAGAAGATTAATAAATTCAATTTAAAAAATTGATGTTCCTAGCCAATAGCGCTTGCGTTCAAGTGGACATTATGCTAGCATAGAATTATCCGGTCTGAGCATAAATCAACGATTTGATTATTCAATGTTGGGTCTGAGGGACTGTAACATTCTTGATTTGGTGCTGTACAAAGTTGTGATATCCACCTACCATCTGAGGAGCAAACAGTAGACACCAGACCCGAGTGATAAATGGACCAACAAAAAAACCGTCTTGATTCCCAATTTTCGTTCACCTTAATGCCAAATGCTCCTCTGGAGAATCCAATTCCTGGCGGGCTGCACTACGTCTTCTGCTCAAGATGCCATTTCGTAGGCGGAAGAATGGTTACAATGCAGACGCGCACCGATTCTAGCGGCGATAAATGGCCAGAACAGCGACAAACCTGTTTCAGCGCTTGACTTCACCTTCAAAATAATGTGGATAGATTCAGAAATTGACTGCGTTTTTTATGCCGTCAATTCTTTGGCTAGTGTAGACGAAATTTACAACCTTCTTCCCATTAGGCAATTAGACGGTGAGGCTGGGTACAGTAGGTGCTCATTATGAAGAGTGGGAACCCGAGTAATAAAGGGTTAGTTGCAATCATTGCCTCCCTGGCTTGGTTCTGGCAATTCCCTCCTGCTTCTCAATCTAATGCTTAAATTGACGCCATTCACGTAACGACGCGGCGCAGTTCACCTGTGATACAACTTAATGCATCAGCATCGTCCAACCGGTGTATGCTTGCACCTGAGCATGCCTGGGAAAATCGGCAGATGAATATTTTCGGTTGGTGAAGTCTGATCCAAGCTAATCAGATTAACCCTTTTTTCTGGATTAGATTGCGTACATATATGTATGTCTATGTAGGGACCAAAGGATGGAATATTTTTAGTCCTTTGAGTAGCAGAATTCAAGATTATTTGAAGCCTTCATTACGGTTCACTGAAAATTAAAGAAATTGATAGTGATGTGGCACTAAAAAAGTTATCAACTTATTTGATATCATATATGTACATGTACATACGTATCTACAGGTGTACATATATTACAACAATTCTTATATTTGATAGTTAAGCCCGCATACCTACTGTAAAAAATTAGGAATTACCAACTCACAACACTATAGGAGATAAAAGTCCGAAATATACTGAAATTAATGATTATTTCAAAAATCAAAAAAGAAATCAGAACTTGTTTCACGAGATAAGTAGGTATACTTAATAATATGCTTAGTGGCCTTTTCAAGATATAATATATAAATAGCTGACCTATGTAGCAGCCTATGTCACTCTTGACAACCTCTTCTTCATGTCTGTAAAGTTTCATCGAATTCGGTTCAGCCGTTTCGAAGATTAGCCCGGACAGACAGACACTTCAATTTTATTAATATTTATGTATATATTGTAGATTATACCTAAATATACTATGAACACAACTCAGGCCTTTTTTACACAGAAAAACAAGCTTTCAATCAAATTAGTTAAAGGATTTAAGAAGTATGGGAATAAATGAGGACAAATCCAGTTTAAAAATATCGGAAGAATATTTTTGTACAATCAGGCTTTTAAAAGTCCTATAATGAAGTAATTATATACTTATAACTTTTAGAAATTTTATAAAAAACTAAAACGATGGAATTTTGGATTATTTGTTGCACTAAATAAAAATCTCCCATCTATACATCCCTATACTCCGCAATTATAAGAAATTACCTAGAAATATAAATGTGAAAACGATACGTACATAAGGATATTCGTTAATTACACGGTCAAATAGTTATAAATATGTATATGATGCCCTTTATCGTGCTTGACAATATAGAAGAATCGAACATTCTTATCGTAAAACCACTTACTATTTTTCTTCAGACTTCTTTGAAAATTCATTCTCAAAAATTAGTTTTTTATAAAATGTTTCGTACGCTCGGCCAATTTTTATCCAAAAAACTTGACTTAATATAAATACAAAAAAGAAATGTGTTTTCAATATCTAATTTGGATACTCCATCCATAGGTAGGGCGAATTTCAGCTTTTCAGACTAAGTCTTAGAATCTAAGTTTCGTTTTAAAAACTATACAAACACAGAATATGTTAGTTACTGTTGTTTTATGCGAAGAGCACTGAAGACACATTTTATCTTTGTATAATAACTTCGATGATTATTAGTTAGCTCAGATAAAGCGAAGTTTTTGTGGGCATCATGTTCAACTATTCTGTAATTCTTAAGATTTTTAAGAAACTAATTTAGCAGCCAATGATAGTAAAATCTAAAAATCACACTTAATATTTTGGTGGTCGTGGAGCGAAATTAAGGTGCTTAAAAAATTAAATGGCGGTTTTTTCTTTAGAATCTAAAAGAAAAAAATTCTTACTCTTTCATAGAAATCAAAAATTGTATGGAACATTCAACTTTCGTTATTTTTAATGGTGAACCACATTCGTTAACCACGCAAATGCATGTAACAATGCACATGCATTGGATCCTGATTAATCGTAATCAAAAAGAAGACTGCCGAATTTCTCCCTTAAATTTTTTCCCAACGACTGAGAATGTGCATCTTCGTTGAGTTTTGATAAACGCAGGTAAAAATTTTAAGGGAGATATTTTTTCTTACTTAAAACTATGTAACCCTCGCCTCTTACAGTCAGTGAATTGGACAGAATTGAAGGTACCTTTATCAAGGGATCTTTTCACAACCTGCTGCAAATAAATTTTATAGTCGAATCTTTCATTGTCTGGGTCTACTATATCGCTTGATACCATCACCTGTTGCGCACAATTTGGAATCGTTCCTCATCCTCAGTGTGTTATTACGAGTCCCTTCCGAGGTCCTTTGCCGCAACAAAAAAAGTCAGGGATATGCGCGTAGGCAGACCCTTTTTGGAATTTATTGTGGTGCGAACAAAAGTTAAATTTTGCTTTGTCTGATTTTTTTCCTCATTTTGTTAGTCCTCGTGAATAGCGAAATCGCCAGAGGGAGGAATATCATAAAGGATCCACGACTTGATAACAAATTTATATCGCTTTGTTTGCCGGACTATCGAAAAGATGCGCGGTTATATGCAGGTGATGCGATTTTCTAAGGTGTGGGAATATTTCTAGAAATCAAGTGGCAAAGAGGTACAGTCTGACTTTTCGAATGGATACGCAATGTTATGAGGGATGCTGATGCATACGACTCCAAAGAAATCTAAGAGGGCTAAAAAGGCCCAAAAGGACATCACAAAAACTCTTTGAGTCACTTAATTAAATTATATTTGTCCGTTGAAATTTCAAAATAGATAAACAAGTTTTTGCAACTGTTCGACCTTTTGGGCTCTCACGACATTAGCCACAATTTCGAATAATCGGTTAATGCGTTCTCTACCATTACCAACTACTCTTACAATGGTGAAAAGAATAAAAGGCGCAACAATAGCTTTTACATATTTCGACCAAAATATAGCAGAAATCAAAGGGCGTTCATGAAGGGTTACCTTATTGTAATTAGAGCAAAGGTTTTTTTTTTTACATTCGACTGAAACTGTCTCAAAAGCCATTTGGCATAGGTGGTTAGTACGGCCCTTAAAAGCAATTTCGTTAATTGCGTGTGTGCCCTGACACGCATTAGAAAGGACCTGTGACACGGAAAAATGGCCAAGCGAAGTAAATATGCCCAAATTATTTGTCCAGTTGCTGAAGGCTGATATTGGCCGATAGCTAGTAATGGATCGTATAGAAATTTACGACTCTTCTAATTCCTAATTACTCAAATTGCATATGGGCTCTAATACTGATTGAGGGTAACCCGAAATTCATGTAAATTTCAGGCCAACACTAAAAAACTGGAGACAATTAGTCGTTCGCTCTTTTTTGACAAATGACTTTGGTGTGTATGTATGTTCAAAATATCATCGAATCATAAACATATTTTAAGTTTTGTTTTACTTTTTATCCCAAATTAATTATAGAAGTTGATTCTTTTATTAATTATAGAGTTTCTATCTGCCCTATAACGTCAAAAAAAGAATATAGAATTTCTTCGAGTTTAATTTTTGAATCCAAAGGTTTAAATAATATAATTACTAATATTTAAACCGTAATGGCGATGAAAATTCTCGAGCGCTAAATTTTTTAAGAAATTTTCAAGTATTTAGATAATAAATGAAATAAGGCTCTACCAACGTAATTTTACGGAACGATGTTTTGATTTAAAGGGAAATTTTGATACGTCATGACTCATGACCAAATTTATAATTTCGAAACTGCTAAATCAAAGTGAATTGAATCAAATAAATTCTAAATTCTAAGTTTAATTTATCACTGAAAATATGGTTAGGCATTGAATTTCATATACAAAAACATATATTAAAATTTATGCAGATATTAAATTTTCTTAAAACTTAATTGTTTAAACTTTTCGCGTCAATTTTTAAAGTCTTTCATTCTAACTTATAAATAAGATAATAGTCAATAAATTTAATTCAATTAAAATAAAACTTAATATCATAATAACACCGCATAAAATTTATCTTGCCAAAGCGGTTAGCTGACTAAAAGAGCAAATCTTGAAAGCAGTATGCAGACAAAAAAGGGAGCGTGTTAGGCCCGCATCCATTAATAAATTTCATATAAAATGTGAATTGAGACAATTAAGATTGAACAAATTTCCGCCAATAATTTGACATCAATTATCCAGGAAGCCTGCATGCATAAGGGTCGACTCGCACTAGCATTGTGTCTTCTGCACCAACGCACTTTTTCGTGCAAAGACCAAAGACCAAAACACTAAGATTTCTGGGGTTGTTGGTGGTGATGCGTAATTTGATATTCTGCTGGTATCAGACAAATAAAAATCTATTAAATTAGCAAATGTATTTCTAACCAATTTAAATTCATCACAATGTAAACTAAGGGGAAAATGGGTGTGAAAATACCAAAAAAACTCACGGTTTGATTTTTACCATTCAAACTTCAATGCGAGAATCACATGGCAAAAACGGCAATAATCGCTTTACGCCCACATAAAGGTCGTGTACGAAAGCAAAACTTGAGGTTCTTTCCTTATTGACAGTAAACACCTTCTGTTATTGTTGCCATCGACAAAGGATGCACACTGCGAAGGAGCCTTTTCATGCAATTTGTATCCTTTGAAGGTAATCTGCTCCTTAAGCGTGTTTCAAAACAGACAGGTTTCCGCTTTTGTGCTCACCTTGTGGAAACTTCTTGCACTCTTGCACCCTGTAATCCTTCCCGGGCATTTGGCGTGGATTTAATGACTTGAAAGAAAGATTTTCAGATAATACGTTAAGACGTCGTATTTCGGATGTCTTTGTCAAAATCTTTGAAAAGGCAATTTGTATTCAATTATTAATCTTTAAATTGTAGCCAAATTGTTAACCCTTTACAAAAGTGCCAGTATTTGACACCTTTCCACAATGAATGAAGGATAAACGACATGTGAACCTATATAGTTACAATATCTATACTTCTAGATTTTTTCCTAATTTGGTTTGAGTTACAACGGTTTTGATGAATCAATTTATTAATTCGTAAGAAATAGGTAGACTTCGTTTGTTGTCCTTCACGGTAGTGTTCCTCCTTAATAATTTATGGTTCAGGTTCGAAGAAACGGAAGTTGACAATTTATGTTTCTTCAAATATAATTAGAGGCCTACTTAGAGAATTTTCAGCAAAATAGTTTTAAAATTTTGCATTGAAATCGTCTGCAATTTCTTTAAAATTGATCATAGTCATATAGTAGGATCAAAGTGGAATAGACTTCTCATTACAACTCAAAGTTAGTCGAAAGAATCACTGTAGCTCAGTCGGTAGAGTAGCAGAATCGCAAAGTAGATAGAATTAAAAAAGTTTCTGGGGTCTAATTTACCCCAATTGTAATTTTACTGTATGATTTCATTCAAATGTAAGACAAGTTTATTAAATGTGGAAGTGTTTGAATTTTCATTTTTCAATGCGTCTGATATTGTTGTGAAAAGCTTCGTTTAAAGGGTCATTTTGTTCTTGGTCAACTCTCGCATGGTCTTGCTCTTGGTCTCGGTCTTGCAAGTCGAGTGTATTGGTCTTGTTACCGCAGGTATAGTATTGATCTTGGTCTTCAACTTTCTGCAGGATCGAGACCAAAACCGATTCTGCACATCACTACTTTACCCATTAGAGTGCACCGTCAATTTGATACCCCTTACTTTTTCCTACAAAAAACTATCTAAAGCCAGTTGGAATGTTTCAACTAAAATGTAGGAACAAACCCTTCATCAAATATCCCGGAAAAAAACCGCCGAAAAAATAGCAGTTGTACGAGTCCTGACTCCTTTTGGTCAATTCCTATCACAGCCTAATTACTGTAGGCAATCTGAGTTCATTAAAATCACCTCGGCCAGATGCGAACTGCGTCAAACAGCCCGCATGTGACTGCGTTTCCCACGCAGATGCACCTTGAAACTTGATTTATAAGCGCAGCAAAAACAAAAAGCAAAAAAATTTCAAAAATCCTGAAAGAAAAAAAATTATTTAGCCCTTCGCGTTCACTTTTTTGTTTGTCTAGAAGGGCACGGTGGAGGCTACAAAAATAGAAATCGAAATCGAAAGGGTATGAATTTGATTTTTTGCTGGACGATTCACGGCATAGTTCTGCTTTTAACTCATCCTGCGACATGTGTGAAGGAAGTTGCCGACTTCAATAAGGGACCTTAGGATGAAGATTGTCTGACATTTTGATGCAAAGGATGGTAATCAAAGAAATACATACATAATGAGGGTGGTTTTTTGAATATGAAGGAGTAGGGCATTGTGAAGAGTATGCTGCAATTTGTGTCTTCGTTTGTAGTTTAAAAATCTGAAATAGTTCCATCCTTCTTACGACTAAAATAACAAGTAGAACATAGTATCTGCGATTTTTATACATTATCTGATTTAAATCAGACTAAACTTCAATAAACTTTATGTGAATAGCATGCCACGAAGAATATAAAATGTTACCAAAACCAGATATAATATGCAGAGCCCCTAAAAAGTTAAAATAAATTTAGAAAACAAGCTGCTACAATTTGCTCAAAACAAAGTTCTCAAAATGATCCTCGGCTTACCTTGGCATTTCTCCACCTCAGAGCTACACTTAAGGACCAACATAGATAAAATAAGTTTTAGATTAAATCCTATAGCTAGTAAATTTTTTGAACACTACTCTGTGTCAGAAAGCCTCCTAATCCAACGAATTGTCGATATTAGTAATTATATCAGTTGAAAATAGTAGTTAGTAAGTAATATAGTAATAAGTAGGACAAATGAATAAATCAACTGAAAAGTAAAAATATATTCAGTCATTCACCTTAAAAAAAAAACCTTTCTGCTAACTACTAACTAAAACTTTTCTGTGGTACAATTACAAACACTAATGGTTTGCTATATTTATCGAACAGCTTGATTTATGTATTCTTCTTCGAAGTTGGCATATTTAAAAATCATAACTTAGACTTAAAAAAATTGGGATATGTTAATTTTTACCGTCCTAGAAGCTTTATTCTGATGACAAATATAAATATTATTGGTACGTAATAACTGTGGGTATAAAGTATTGATTATAAACATTATCAATCTTCTTAATTTCTTGCTTATTCGAAAATATTTGTATGTACATACATTACATAGGTAGTTAACTGAAGCGGAACCCGATTTATTAATTCAAAAGTATGAAAATTCTTCTATAAGATTTTCTAAACCTTGTGTTCATCTTATGTGCAGAGACTGCTAAATGCTAATACTTATTTAGAAAACAATGAAATAGAGAGATACTAAAGGTCACCACCATTCAGTTCATTATTGACATATGTAAGTCAACATGACTTAAAACCGATTTTCTACTCTACGCGTAAAAGGAAACAAATGCAAATCCCAACGATATAACCTCGTAAAGACTCGGCCGTTAAAGGACTTCAGCAGATGGTAGAATAATCTCCCAAAATCGAGATGGGTCATTGGAACCCTTTAAATAATAATTTCGCCGATCCGGTTATATTTTTATGGACTCGCACCCCAATTCAGGTGAAATGATTGCGAAATGTATCGTCCATTGATGGGCCATTTATGGTAATCCGCAGCGAATTGAACGATGTGGTCAAAAAATTGGATTTCATCCTTTGCCAGTATTCATATCGGACGACTCGCAATTTTGGAAACAATCGTTTTCGGCTGATTAGAATTTATTGAATTGCCATCGAACCTCTATTACCTTTTATTGCGTCCCGAATTATTTCTGGGATGCAAAAAGTTGATCTGACGTGAATTTGAAAGAGTCAATTTGCGTAGACCATTCGGAGGGCAGTTTGGGGTATTTACAGAATGAATTTCATTTCAGGTGGATGGCTATGCGTTTCGACTAAAACAATTTCGATCATACCAAAGAAAGGCATTTTTGTTGTGTCATTGCAGTGAATCAGAAGGCGAATGAAAAGGCCTAAACTCACGCTCTTTTCACAGCGCTGAAAGCGTCTCAAAGCCGCGAGCCTATTTCACGGTTCACAGGTACATCGGGCTTACCGCAAGTGTAATCTTTCAAATCTAATTGCCTATGGATAGAGTAACGGTACATTCTGTGCAACCTTTAGTTACTGGGATTTTTGCCAGATGAAAGACTTTCACGAATATTCGCCGTGACTTACGACCTCTTTTCACCAGAGTTCTCAAACTGGTTTCCCGCGGTGTGCGGCTGGAGCAGCGCCAGATGAAAGCAGAAAATCCACTCCGAGGTGTGGCAGTGTGCGAAAAATGCAGGAAGCCCATTAGCCAGTGGCCCTTTTTCATTAGATGGCACGTGTAACCCGAAAAGTTATGCGCTTTCAACACGTCTTCTCTTTGCCTGTTTTTCGGGCCCTTCTGAAACGTCCGCCTTTTTGATGTCGGTCTAGCTCTAGCATGTACCTAGATAAAAGATAAACGAATTCGGTTTTAGCGCAAAAGCAACATTTTAAGTTCAAGGCTGTCAATAGAACGTAGAAGGGTAAGGGTGGTAGTGGTTCATTTACCTAAATATTAACAGCTTAAAAAATCCAAAATATTCAAAGAACTAACTTTCTTCCATTCATCGGAATTTTAAAATTTACCAATTATATATTTCAAATTTTGTGTCAAGTTTCCCTAGTACCTAATACCTATAACTTTATTTCAAAAACCTTATTAACCTCTTCAGAGATCAATTTTTAAAGACGGAAAAAATGGTTTCAAATTTTGATTGGTTTACTTGTTTACTTATTTTTTATCGACAGCTATAAGCAATAAGCAATAAGTAAGAAAAACTTGGAAAAATAATTCGTATCCAAAATAAAACTAAGGAAACTAAGTTTCACACAGTTGACTGTAAAAAAATAAGAAAACCTAATTTTCCAAATAATGTTTTAAAATAAATTAAATTTTATACACTTATCAACAATTTACGATATTTTTTCCAATAAACTAAAAAGAAACCTTTCGATAATTAGAGGCAACTTTGAATTCAGTGAGTAGTAGAGTCTAATTTTTGCTAGTTAAAATAATTTTAATTTTTGAAAAATTAAACGCACACACACATACCCTAACATATGAAGGCCATATATAAAATATGTATATATGCAGTCTCTACACACTTTTAAAGTAATATAATAATCTAAAATGTTTAAATGGTTTTAAAAACATTTACAAAATGACACTATTTGTTTTTGTCAACACAAATGAAAGTAGATATTTTTCAATTCATATCTAAAATTAATTTATGGTGTTACTAGGATTCGAAGATAGGTACTTCAGGAAAACAACATTTTTTTCAAATATTTACTGAGAGTACATTGAAAAGTTCCGATATAATTAAAAAATGTCTCTTGAAGCATGCACTCATGTATTTGGCTATCAAATTAATAATTATCTACTATTAATAGTGTTTCAATTTTCCTTTTCTCCCGATTATTGTAATTACTATTTTAACTAAATCTCGGATTTAAAAACCATCTGCCTCTTTAATAAATAAAAATCTCATTGGAGTACGTTTGGACTTTTATGTCATTCTCTCAAAGTTTTGGTATAAATTGAAAAAAACAAATTTAAAAGCCATTTCAAAAAAAGCGTCTCATACATTTTCGCGCACAGATTTCTGAATACTTGCAGTTTGAGAAAATTCAGACAAAAACAAATATGTTTTGAAAGTTTCTGACCTAATTGAAAATAGTAAAGCATACTAAATGCTAATACTATGCACTGGTTTTCCTACTTTCTTCGAGATCATGAGGTTTTGAACGGTTGTATTCGCGGTTACCTTTAAATAGTTAATTTAATGCAATTAAAGGCAAGAAAACCCAAATCAAGTCATTTTTAAGTAATAATTCTTAAATGTCATAATATGGGTCCGTTCAGAAAATGAATGCCAATCGATCACAACTGTTCGGGCAGTGAATAATTTAAAAAACTCCCCCGGGAAAAATAGAAATTATTGTGAAAAATACACGCAATCAGGAAAACTGCCGATAGCTCGCTTGATTTCAGAATGACCTGCAATTATTTGGGCCTGGGAAACGATGCCATCGCTCAAATTTCCCTCTTAAGAAAAAATTGAAATTTTCTACCGATTTTCCGACGTCGATCGCCTTTCCCACATACATCGCCAAAAAGTGTTTTAGAAACACTTTAAAACTATAGAAGCCCACCGAAATCTGTGTCCTAGTTTGGGAAAGTGAAAGGCCAATTTACTGATTAAAGAGCTAGCCGAGGAAGGGTCGCGAGAAGGACACTTATCGCTTGGGACGATATGCGATCTATTGATAGATTTTGTACGCATTTCGTGCTGGTCGCGACGGTACGCAAGGTCCGGCAACACGTCCATCATGAAAGGGGTTTGAAATATTCATGGCGACTGCCTTCACGTAATGACTACCCTGGCACATTGTAATGTAACATCGTTCGGCCAAAAACCTTTTTTTAATTTACCCAGGCATAAAGATAACGAAGAGTCCTTGAATTGCGAGCAAACAACTGGTGGAGAGGGCCCACGAATTTCGTGAACCCAATAGTTCACCCAAAAATTTTTCGTGGCAACTCAATAATTCATGTGTGACACACATGTTGGTCTTTCATGAAATTTTCACTTGCACGCAATTTGTCCAATTTCGGCAATCGATTCCACCATTTCGGTGCCTCACCCCCGTCCGATGCGATTGCCATTGCTGTCTTTGGACGTCCTCCGTTCGCCCGGAGCTGTCCAAATCACTCCTCCTGGCGGCTCGGCTTCCTGGAGCCTATCACTCGCAATCTAGCCCTAGTAATTACACATTTAACGTTATCGGTTTGCGTTATATATCGGCCGTGTATTATAATTAAGAAGCGCTCATTAATTTTTCAGGCCGACTCGTTAATTTCGGTTGCTACTTTCGTGCAAGAATTACAAATTGCCGCGCTACACAAACTTTGTCATATTCGTAAGTAGTTTTGTTGCCTGGCCCACTGCCTGATCCACTCAAAAAGTATCTTCTGGAGTTAATATTTGGGACCTGTCCGCAGCTCTCGGGCTGAGGGGACAGCAATTGGCCATTAAATTGATGAAAGTGGCTAAAGACTGTTGCCACTGATTACTTCTGACCAATGCCTGCACGGCTTAAGCGCGCTTCTCATTCCCGGTCTAATTATTCTTCCAATCCTTGCAATTAGGCGACATGTCCGCTAATGTTCCCCAATGTTCCGCCAGAATGCGTTGGGCTTTTCTAGAGACATACAGGCGCTAGATTCAGCTGCAGACAGCGGCTAATTACAACACTAAAAATGAATGAACCCATTCCCCTAAAACACCTTGTCCCCAATGGACTTATTAGCAAATTGAAGAGTGATATAAAGCAAATCGTGCTAATCGACGTTTTACCTCTCGGGGATTTTTAAAACAATTGCAGCGGGCGACCATTGCTCCTTTGTAAGTACTCAGCATTTAGTTATAAATTTTTGAGACAGCAAGGTATCTGCATCTATTTTTAAATATTTTGACCTCCTGCTTCCTTTAAAAAATATTTTAATAACAAAGCAATCATCACATCACCACTACTCATGTCAGTTGAAGCTAAAACACTACAAACTGAGACAGTTTGCATTATACAAGAGTTATGTTAATATTAATGTTTTATGTTAAACTTTAACGCATGGATGTATGCGATTTGAGAAAATTATGGAATTTGTCTACAAATTTTCAAGGTAACTTTCTTTTATTATATGTGGTTTTCTGGTGTTCGAAATGCTAGAACTTTAGGCATTTACCTACACATTGTAACATTGCTTAAAATGCGCATTATTTAATAGAATGCCTTTAGGCATGAATTCATTAATTAGTATTTTTTCAAATCTTGTTTCATATTATGTTATTTGTATGTTTGTGTGTCACTCAATAAATTGGTATTATACAAAATTTGGTTTGGATTTTCATCGTACTAACCAATGCTCTTATAGCTTCTAGCCTTTTCTAGTTCGTTATAGAAATTCGAGCCTGCTTTGCACTTGTGACTACCGATTTTTAGAAATTTTTTTGTTTGTGTTTATTCATTGGTTATCAAGTTTAAATATACAATATAAATCATCTTTTAAAGACTTTTTAAAGATTGTATACGTATGTTTTTATATATAAATAATTGTTCGAAAAATGATTTCTCAACACGAAAACCAAATTTCCAAAAAAAAATTTAATAAGAATTGCTAAATAGAAAGATTTTTGCGGTTTTCTTCGAACTATGTATATTTTTTAGTGTGAAAATTACAAAATTTATCAAAATATCTGATAGATATGAGAGGTAGTTGTGTTAACATTTCAGACAAATGTTAGCTGAAAAATTATGGTTTTGAGAAAAATGTGTTTAAAATTTCGGTGTCCTTCGCGCACGGCAGAGCACTCCGCTTTTATTTTAAAACTTGTGATAATGAACTATTAAAGATTTTGCAATAAAAATTGAATAGGATATTCTTGAAAGGATATTTTCAAATCCATATGTATGAGGTATGTTTGTTGAAAAGGGTGCTATTTTCATCTTATAGTCAAGTTCAAAGTTTTCTTTCTTCTAATTGCACTACTATAATCTAAGATCCTACATAAAACTCTCTTTACTTTTAGTCAAAAGTGCCTAGTTTCTTAGAAATTATTTTTATTGCCTCAATCAAAAGGAGCTATTTGCTCGCATTGACTCTTGCAGTTGAACTGCGTTTAATAGTTTTCACCATTGGCATGGCTTAATTAGTGAAGTTTGAACAAAGAGAACTCTCAAAATTAAAATTTGAATAATTATTAATATGAATGAGAACGAAGGGGAGGAAGGAGAGGGAGGACATCTATGGGAGATTAACAAAAGTTTATATGGAAGAAGAATATTTGAGTTTTGAACATGTTTGTGTTTATCAACTATTATTAATTTTATCTTTTATTTAGTTATTCTAAGCATAATTGGTCCACTGATCAAAATCCAGAAATATCTGAACAAATCCATTTTTAATTCTTTATTTTTTTGTTTATAAAAATAATGGAAAACGAATAGGCTGTAAAAATAAGTATCTCTGAAATTAGAAAAACAACTGCACATACATACAAATAGTGACCACTGTAAATATTTTTCGGTTTTTGTAAAGGTTGCTTAGGGTGCAAATACATGTATCTTTTTGGCACTCTTCCTATGATATGCCGAATGTTTAGACCAGAATGACTACTTAAAATTGTCTTTGTAAAGCCAAAAGAGTTCTTAAAATGTATTTGTACGTCTTTCTTAAAAGTTTCTTCTTCTTATACAAATCAACTACTGCTACAATCGAAATTAGGAATATTCAATATCGATCGCAAATTTACAGTTATAAAACATTTTAAATTTTTGATGTTAGAGAGGTGCTACGTCATAATTTTGAAGTACCCAACTGATTTGCTTCATTGCTACTAGGGAAAAAGCGCACATCAATCAATCTCAACACCTTGCCCGTGATGTACGTACATAATTTTGATAAAAAAATCTCAATTGAACATTTTGACTTTCTAAACGTCTCTATCCAAGCTGAGCAAAGGGCAGCCAAATCCCCAGGAATCTGCTTTCTCTACTTCGACTGGAGCCGCCCAGCTGCCAATTAAGTTGATTCCCGATAAAATTTACAACAGTGCCGACCCGCCGAGCAACAACTGCGGCGAAATTGTCAATTTCCGCTTTCGAATCCACTCGAGGGCCCTAGAGCGACTGTGCCAAATTTCCCTGCATTGTCTAACTCTACACATCTAGATCCAGCTCTTCTAGCCCTGGCATCCGTCGCTTGATTTGAATTTATCTTCCGGCCCACTGATAAGACGCTGTGTGCTCTGCTCACCGTCTTATATCTGGCGAAAAGTCGTCTTCGTGGGGAATCATCTTGTTGGGCAGAAAGAAGACGTGCGCTGGTCTCAGATTTGTGCGATATTTGGTGCAACCTACGCACCGAAACCCCCACTTCCTCCGGGCGACTGGCGACGACGACGAACTATTGCACAACGCAACTTGGCGCGGTCAACGAACCGTGCGTCGATCGTCTTCTTGGTTCGAGCAAAAGTCCAAAGTGGTCGCATCGCAAAGCAGCAAAACTGGCGGAAAATTAAAATGCAAGGGGGGAAAGATCGAGGCGTCAACGACTGCGTCTTCGCGGCCGCGAGATGGGCACGCACTGCTTTCAGACGCAAATTGAAACTTCGCCGAGCTGAGCGACTTGCGCAGCCGCGTCGCACCGCGCCGGGCGGCGCGCGGAGGCCCCGCACGGCCTTTGGCTGTGATGAAGCGTGGATTTGCTTCGCGTTCGAAGTTTTTCGAAAATTTGCCACGTGCAATTATCGTGCACAAAACATAGGGAAAGTAGGTTACACGCGCCTACTGTGACGAATTTTTTAGATTCTCGCTCGCTGCGCAGGGGCGACAGATCCACCAGAGCCATGAAATTTTTTAGCAAACACACGTTGGCGCGATATTTAGCCCTTACCGTCGGCGACAGTTGGCAATGCGGCCGCGAAACGAGTATTTGACAACGCTTTGATCGAGTGACGAAATTGCTCTTTTTTTGGGTCAATTGTCACGTAGCTGTGACGAAACTTTTGGCGTAAAGGAAAATTTATCTCGACACATTTATCTTAGGTTTTCTTTGTTTTTCGGGGGCATGTTCTCTCGATGGCTTTTCAGAATTTAAAAAATGGCTAGCGTTGAAATAACTCATTTTACGAATGTTTTTTCAAAACTAGCAACTTTACGGGAGCTGCATAGGTTAGGTAGTAATCATCACACCTCATTACCATAACGGATAGTGCCTGTCGACTTTTTCCGTGCGGGGTTTGAGGTAATCATTTACTTATAACAACTTTGGCGCAAAGAGCAGCTATTAAATGGAAATGAGCCTTTTTCTGCTTGTTAGCATCAAGTTCATAATTTTATTCAATAAAGGGGACTATTTTGGCTGGTTTTGCTTTTTGAATCAATTATCTGGAAGATATCCGAATAGCTTTTTATCTTTATTTGTTAGAAATGCATTCAGAACATTAAGTTTTGGAATAGTTTACAATTTTGAATAATGGACCAAAGTGTTGGATCAGGTTTAATTTTTGAATGTATGAATGAATAATGAGTAACTTACCTTTTGCACAATTAAATATAATTCTTTTTAATAATACCGTGGAATTCTCAAGCGTTTTTATCTATATAAATAAATAAATCTTATAAAGCGTTAGCGTTTTCCTTTTCACACAAAAGTAGTTTATGATCAACATAAAACTTTCTTGTTATTCACTATAATGCGTACTTACGTGAACATTTTAAGAGCCACTCATTTCGTATCTTTTATATTAAACTTTGGACGCAAATATGTCTTCTACAATATAAGAATGACTAGACAGATTGATTAAATTTGCCTACTGTCTAGCGTAAAAAATTTAGATTATTCTCGTTCACAATACAACATTTATTATCCTTTTTAAAGAATCCACAGATTTTAAACCATATATTAATAAGAAAGAGAAATGTATTCGAAATATGATCTATATAAATTTATGAATTTATATGTTTATGCAGAACTACAATATTTGTATTTCATTATTTCAATTAATTTTCTAATTCAAATAAGCAGAAAATTTGTTAGTATTTTTGTTACTTAAGACTTTTTAGAAGTAACAATGGTTCATCTGAACGGTCAATTGTACAACATTTGCGATTATAAAGCAGGGTAATAAAAACACAAAATTTGACTCAACTCATTACTCAAGTCAAACATTGAGTCCGCACTATTCCAACAATTTCAAATTTAAATTGGGTAAGCTTCAAATCAATATAAATTTTTTTTTTTTTTAAATGCAGCTAGATCACTATCAAAAATATTTTTTAGATTTTTAAAACAAAATTTGTATTTGTTTCAAGATTTTCGCATTTTTATGTTTTCCCATAAACATTTCTTCAGTGCGATTTCCTTCTTTTGGAAATAACCAGGATCTCTTTCAGGAAGGATCAATATAAAACTATAAGAAAATGATAATATGAAGTATTTTAAAGACTCAAACAGCTGAACATCAGCCTTGAGACTATCGCACCCCACAACAAAGAAGCTTTAAGAAAGTGTTTTGTATCCATTTAGTGCATCAAGTGGTACAGCGTTTCTTTTGTGATTTCAAATTACCGAATTGCTATCTTAGTGTCCAAATCTCTCAGCCCATTTTATTGTTTCGTGCATTTCTCGCTGGGAAAGCATGATGAATCGCACTTAACTCTTGCCACCATTACCAGATGCATTAATTCGGATGAAAACGAAAAAATAGAAATTAATGATGTCTAATTTCGCCGCAGATCTTATCAGAGAAAAATACTCCCGGACCATGCTTCGTTTTTTACCAATTTATACCCATGTGACTGCAGAAGTTTCCCATAGGATGTGATGCGAAAACACATGACCTACACCGCGGCCCGCAGTTTCTCTGATATCCTCATATGAGGGCTGTCGCAACTCCTGCTGTTGCTGTTACGTGATCAATTTTTCCCTTATTTTTTGTAGGATTTTTTAGGAAGTCCCTTGCATTTCAATATTTTTATAGGTTTCATGTGGGTTTCCTGGTTGCAACAGCAATTTGACATGACGCGGCGCATCGCCAACATATGGTTTCAATTATTTCAATTAGCGTAAATTAACTGGCCCTGCGAGTGCAAATTAATAATCGATTGTACAAAAAGCAGAACGATTTGCAAATATAATAGATTAATTAATTAATAAATTAAAAGCTGAAAAAGTTTATAATCGTTCCAAAAAATATTTTCTAAAATTCAATTCTATGTAGCTAAACAAGATTTGTTTTTTAAAATTTAATATAACTCTATTAAAAAAGACGTTAACGTTTCCACAGGGCCAAAGAACGACTACGTGAAACAAAATTGTTTGATCCTCTTGTAGAGTTATAATCAAAAAGGATTTACAAGCAAATCGTTTTTTCGAAATTTGTAAGGGTTAGTTATGTTAACGCCATAGATTTAAATTCAATATGTTAGATCTCAGTATTATTTACTTATTATATAGATTTATAAATTTACTAAAGTGCCACATTGTGCGTCTCATTCTCATTTCAGTTCAGTTCAATTCAGTTCTTTACTATTTTTACCCCTCATACTTCTCTCTGAATTTTTAATTTTTTTGATATTGTCGTTATTCTCAGTTGTATCTTTTTTGATCAAGTTTGACAATTCATTTCTGTTTGCTATTCTATTCCTTGATTTAGCTTAATTATGAGTTACATAACTAATACTGTGATAGTGTATTTATGTATACTTGGACATTTTATGTGATATTGTCTTTTCAAACCACAAAATGTTCATCAAAACGTAAAAAACTTACTACTTTCTATTTCTTTGGATATATTTTGAAGAATATTCATTTTGTGCGTAAAATACATGGCATTTGCTAAATACGATTTTAAATTTCTTTTCCAACACTCGAAAACCACTCGGGGACTGTTCGTCTGCAGTTCATTCACCTCGATCCTTTGTACAAAAATAGCACAACCCTCGTCAATAGTGCCAAAAATTGGAGTATACAAACGCATGTATGTAAACCGAAAAACGAAGAAAAAATGCCCCACATCTGCAACGGCTGCAACTCCAGGGAACTACGCATAAATTTTACAATCGCATGCGTGGGAACAGAAACAAAACGACTATCAGGACGGGCCTTTGAGACACAGGGCTAGACAAAAGCGTCCCTTAAAAGGATTTTCGAAACCTTACCCAAGCCCTTAAACTTTTCATCGCCGTCGTAAATCGGCATTCGATGCCGCGACGACGCTCCAAAGAGATCTTCACTGCGTCGGCGGCGACGTTGAGTCGCCGTTCCGCCGCGCCGTCGCGAGGAAGCAGCGATTAATTTTTAGGCCCTCCAGAAATTCTGTCGATGATAAGACCGCAAGTCATTGCACCGCAGCAAATTTTCAAGGAGTTTAGACGTTTTCGTCGATGTTCGATTTCGATATCACATCCACTCGGGCCTAAGCAAATATGCAGCAGAATGTGCAGGGGACCGAAATAGCCCGCGTGGAGGGGTGGGACGTGGCTGCACAACAGATAGCTGCAAGTAAACAGAATTCTTTCAGTAAACATTTCGATGTGAAATTGATATACAAATCGAATTCGGTTCAATGACTTCAGCACTTTGTTTGCTTACGGTGAAGAAATGTCGAGATGCGCGTGTTAATACAGGTGAGTGTCTAGCCAAAAAATTATGAATTTTGCTCTTAGACATATTCGTTAGAGGCGAATAACTTATAAATTGGGCCCGATCATTGAATCCACTGGAATCGAATCGAAAGGAGCTTAGAGAAGCTCCTTTTGCAAAAAAATACCTTTATAATGTTCCCAAAATATTCATAAAATCATATCAGTAACCTTTGTATTCAATTAATTTTTTCGTTCAAAGTGTTAAAATAATTCGAAAAAAGTGTTAAAGTAATTAGAAAAGTTTAATCGAATTATTTTGACGTTATATGCAGAAAAACTTACTGAAATCAAAGGTAACTAAAATGCATTAGTAAGAATTTTAGGAAGTAAGAAATTTTTATCCAAAAAGGGTTTTTCTAAGCTCCTTTCGATTTGATTCATTCTAGTGGATTCAATGATCGGGCCCATACATGGGTTTAAATATTTATAATACATAAATTTGTCATTAAATTTGTTTACAAAATTCGGGTAGTTTCCTAGTTATGTATTACGCGATCCTTAAAGCAACTTTTGTGAAATATTTCGATTCAGATAATTAGTCATGACAATTTGACATTAATTTTAGAATATCCGTACACGAATATTTGTACTTATTCAACAAATTACGATTATTTTCGTGATTTTTGCAATTCGTATTTTTACCACAAAATTGTTAAATAGGATGTAAGTTTAATGAAATAATAATAAAGATTAAAACTGGCCCAAAAAAATACCTTTTTTTTTAAGAAATAACGTTCATATTAATAACACAGGACACATTGAGAAAAAATCACTGGTAAAACACAACAAAAATTAAGTTTACATTTACCAAATACTTAGCAAATAATTTAAAATCTTTTTAGATAATGTCCTCATACTATCAGCAATAAATGCAAAAAACCAGAGCTAGCTAACTAATTTCTATCAATTCTGATAGTACCCGAAAATAGGCATTCTTCTATCGCAACGGATAGTGCAGATTTCAGCGGAGGAGCGGTTTAGATTTAAAATCTTTTTAGAATGTTGTAATCAACTTAGAAAATCAGTTACAATTAACTAATTAATTTTGGTTAGATATTGTGAACAATCCGTTTTTAGGGCTCTTTTGAAGTGATTTAACGTTTTGGTTGCTCTAACCTAATTTTAATATGATAAAACTACCTTTTTGGTAGAAAAGTGAAACAAGCCAGTTTTGTCGTATTTACCAGTACCTTTTTTCTCAGCCATGGATGGGTAAAATTGTCTGAAATTGAATCCCCATTTCTTACAGATTTCGAGCCTGTGATGAACGAAAAAATAATTAAAAATGCCATCACATAAAGTTTCTTCTATATCCTAATAAATATTACTTAATCACCGATTAATTAAGCAACGAATTCTCATTATCACTAATCACTATATTTGCGGATAGTTTATTCGCAGAATCTGATAGAAGGTTAATCATTGTTATTAGAAATATGTAGGTATTGTTCAACATTTCAACGTAATAAAATCGCTACTATTTTTTTTTTCTATGAGAAATTAATTTGCCTTTTGAAATCGGAAAATGATTTTAGGTTCAAAATGTTGTAACAATTCACAATTCACCCGATAATTTTTGTTATATTTGTAAATTAGTTTTACCGTGAAGAAACAACGAAAGAAAATAACAAGTTTTGTTGAAAATGTTTACCATACTTATTTTGGGACTTGTATTGTAAGTCAGGACACTACTTTCCTATTATATATATCAAAAACCTTACGTGATAAATTGGATACCATATCCGAATACAGCACCCCAAAATTACTTTTCATGTCGACAATTTTGAAAAAGGTAAGTTTTGAAGATTTGTGAAGTGAAATTATATTTTAAATATTACGTAAGTTTTCATAAATAAATATATCCATTATGCTCATTATTTTATACACTAATTAAAATTCGGATGAATTTAGGTAGGTAGGTACATATGACATACATATGTAGGTATATTCTTTATTTTTATGTCGAAGTTTAGTTTTTCCTAATCGATTTGAATAAAACCAAAATTATATTACATATATCATAATTTAGTTTAGTAAAACGGAAACAAACAATTGCAGTTCTCTTCAGCATTTCACGTACCTCGATATGTGTACGTATACATACATATATTCAATTCATATAACACAAAAATCAAATATGTAACTAAGTAGCATATTAACTCTGCTTACTAACAACAAAATTCAATCCAACTCGCTGTTTGTCGTCAAAAACGTCGACTTGCATAACGCTCTTTAGAAAATCATCTCCTATTGGGAGTTGAAAAAATCTAACACCGCTTAAATGCATTTTGGCGTAATTTATGCGCTTTACGATTGTAATCGATCTAAAATTAATTCAGCCCACTCAACGCGACGCGATTTCACCTATGAATTTGTAAAAACTTGCAGTTATATGGCTAGCGAACTCATTGTATAATGGCGCGATGCATTTTTGTGTCGCCAGCAGCCGCAATAAAATTCAGACTTTCTCCCGCGATTAATGCAAATTCGGATGAAACAGGCCGTCAAAATTCAAAATATTTTTTTAATCATTCTCCGATTGGAAAAAAAATTCAATATGAAAAAAAGCATTGAATTTTTGGTACTTACACAGGGGTTGTACCAAGGACGGCCATTCATAGTTCGTTTAGAGGGGTTCACCCCCAGGCGTTGTCCGGATTCGATGCTTTCCTTTGCAAAAATGGCATCCCTAAAAACCATCCCTTTTGCATCGCAGTTTTGGAACGGGGATTAATGTTGCAAAAGATTGCGGCACACGTCTCTGTACCGCCGCGTTTGAAGTTCATTGGATATTTCATCCCTCAGGGACTTAGCAGAGGTGTGACACCAGTGAGGGGACGCTAAAATGGAAGCTGATTAGATTTTGTACGGGCAAGTGAAGCCCTGAACATTACAGTCAGATCAAATTTAAATACAAATTAAGGTCTGCAGATGAAAATTATATAATTTTTCAATTTTTCAGTTTTTTTTTATACCATTCGCCTACCACTTCGAAGGCTTCGTAACGTTATAAATGAAGCCTTTATTTAAGTTTAAAGAAAATGGTTGTAAGCCTTACCTGTACTTAAAAATATTTTATCTTTGAGTAACATAAACTTACCATCGAAAAATAAAATATAAGTTTTCCTACATAAGACACAAACCAGAAATTTCCTAATTTTGCTATACATATATAGTCTCATCTTTCTTCCTTCTTCAATCTTCAGTTTCCAAAATAATAATCAGATCGATCAGATACAAGAAAGAGATTCCATCAGCAAAGTTATTAAATATTTGCTTAACCTATTTTAACATTACTATTTGCAAGACCTCGGAAAGGTTTGAGATTATTATTTTTGTCTTCTTCATTAGCACATTAAATTTATTTCCCTTGTATTTAAATTTTATTCTGCAGCAATCGCCGTATTTTAATTATTCTTATTATTATTTCCTAATTATGATAATTGTGCATAGGTATTGCATATTTCAACTCGTTGTTGCCTATTTTATTCTCTCTATTACCGCATAAAAGCTAAAACATCCCCAAATAAAATATTTTGTAGGTATATTATATTCCTGAATTGAATGTTAGTGGTGTCATTATGAACAAATTCTCATAGTAACGCAACTAAAACATCAAACTTCACTTAATTTACTCCAATTAATTTACTTCATCCTGAATTTTACACCTATATTTATAAATCTTGAGAGACGACGATAAGAAATTTCTAACGTAGACATAAATCTAACCGCAATTTCAAAATGTCCTTAAATAATTTACATAAAAACTGAATGCTTGACGATCCTACAGCTGTGCGATTCTACCAGCTGGGTTTCATCGCTTCGAAGCTATAAATCGATCGTTCTAAGATATGCAAATAAAATTGATCAGAAAGTTCCGCTGCAAAAGGTACGTACTTGCACAAATGTCTCAAGAAAAAAATCAAGCAGTTCCCACGATGCAAAGTACCTGGCAAATAAGAGCAGATAAGTAATTTGCATACGAGGAAGAAGGGCGCCCAGGCCAGTCGGGTTGCATTTGCGCACAAAAGGTAATTTGCATACCGAAAAGGAAAGTTGCTCCCAGCAGTGCGATCTTCTTTTCCTGCGTGACGTGCTCACTTTAGAATTAGGAAATGTGTTCTGTTGCTGCACCCATGCAGTGAAAGGGTTTAAAAGGAATTGCTTAAATTTGCATATCCACATGTAAGAGGAGTTTGCCTTTCGGCATAGGTCTGCAAAACCTTTTGCGCTTAATTATGCAAGGATGACACCCGAAGACATTTTTTCTCACAGTGACTACGAATTGGGACCTCTTACCGGGACGATGCGCAATAATGCTGATGCAATTTCTTCCCCTTGATATCAAGTTGTGGGAATACGTTCAAAGAAATTGCAGTTCTGATTGCAGTTTTCCATGGAGCATCTCTTCTTGACAAAAAATCCAATTAATTTAATTAATTTATTAATTAATTAATTTTTGAAACAGTTTTATATTTTACGTTTTAAAATGGCGAATTTATGCATGCCTGCATAGTTCTACTATTGATATAAGCTTTTAAACTTCCAATTTGCTATTTATTAAGATTTTTCTTAATCAGTTGATAGACGATTAGATAATTTTCTAGATTTTTGGATAATTTAAAACTAAAAGAGCTAATTAGGGGCAATGGCAATTTTGAAGCTCTTTAAATGTGCCACAATATACTATAGCCTTTTGATTAATTTCGATCATATGAAGAATTAGTCGTAGTTTACGGGTGCGCTAATATTTAGGCTTTGTCTTTCTTGGGAAAACCCTTCTTTAGGGTTATAGGATTAACTGCCTTTTTCCGTTTTAATTAACTGATTTACATTTCGGATGTTCGTTTATATGTCACAGAACAAGGGATAGATAATTTTAATATGATTTTTTTTCCATTAATTACGAATTCAAAAATTAAAATTCTCCAGAACGCCAGGTTTTTGAGAAAAAAAAGATTTTAGCCACTTTTGCAATTATTTCGAAAATTTTAAAACGTTATTAAAGAAGCTCAAATAAAGCTTTGACTCTTTAAATATTTCCATAATTCCATAAAAACCGAATTGACTTAAAAATTCACGAGTATGCCATAACATTTCTTTATTATAATATATAACAAATACAAAACATCTTGAATGGATTTCTGATTCTGAATTAATATGTGCTATGAAAAATTTTCTTCAAGATAATTATGAATTAAGTTTTATTGATTATTTTAACGTGCTATTGCTTCCATTTTTAAAGGAATTTCAAAAATGTACCAAAAACAGATTTTTTTCTCATTTTGATTAATTTTTTTTTCAAAAACTGTACGTGTTGGAGCATTTCCGTTTCTAAATTCGCAATCTACGCAGCAAAGTGCTATCAAAATAGACTTTCATATGAATTCTGGCAAAATTCTTGTTGACCAGTGATAGACAACACAAACGTTCGAAGATGTTTGTCTAATTTTATTCAGGAAAGGTTAAAACAATTATGTTTAAAATCTTTTTTATCTAACAAGGGCATTGCTTGAACTGTGAGTGGATTGAATCCGAAGCTCACCGTTAAAGCTGTTCTTGCAATGGTTTTCAGCGAAAAAAAAAATATCTAGTTTCTTCAGTCCGAAGGTGAAATCAGTTGCCCAACACCGGCGAGGTCGGCAGCCCTTCGATTCGCAATCGCCGAAAGTGTGTACATTTCAATTTAAGACGCCGCAGGCCGGCACCGCAGTGCAAGACCTCGAAAATTAAAATTTTACCAAAAGTAGGCCGGCCTCAAATTTTAACGATTTCGCCTGCTTTGCTGGTGGCGGCCAGGCCACACGTACGCGCGATGATTGTGCACTCAATTTCCACAATTCCACCGAAGGGCCCCAACGCAACGGTCGACTGGCGAACTGCGGCGTCGAGAAACAGAGCCAGCGACGCGTTATTTTACCAGCGCAAATATGTTGCGCAACGCTCCTCTTGGTTTGGCCAGGGTACGCATATTTATGCGCCGGCGATGAAATACATGAATAATTTTCCGTGCTGTTTCGGCGTTTCCTCTGCTTTTTGTCGGCCACAAAGTAAAAAATTTACACCGCCGAAAAAAACACACATGCTGCGGCCTGCAGGCCCATTTAAATGAAGGCGAAACTGAGGGACTGTGGATCGTCGTAAAATTGGTTGATGCGTTGGCAAAATTTGAAATTTGAGACTTTTCGGGATGTCTGGCCCTTCACTGTTTTCATGAAACGGATCCCATTTTGTGGAATCTCTTGAATGCACCAACAGCAACAGTTGGTGCTCTGTGATATCGTTATTTGATTATTAGTTTTTTATTTTAAAGCGAAAATTTAGGGTATATACGTTTGTGTCTAATATCGATTTTAGAATTTGAGCTAATTTACTGGAAATAAAGCGATGCAATTGATAGTTAGCACTTTAAAATGATTAGTTTTAAATTAAACACTGCAAACATATAAAAATATCAATGTACAAATGACCGTTGATTCAGTTTATTGGACAAGTTAAAGTGGAACTAACTTCTAAAGCTAATTTATGTATTGTTGATAAGTTGATTGTAATTGTTTATAGAGAATTTATTTTATTATCTTTTTGTAGAATATATCAATCTCAAAATGCTTTTAAATATAGTTTTAAAATATAATATTCTATAAATACTCTTTTCGTCTATTGTATGTGACTAAATTGGATTGTGAAAAAACAAAATGAAATACGTAGGTAACATTTTATTGCTTGACTTCATTTTAATTCCTCGAGTAAAAGATCTAAATTTCAAGAAAATAAGACTCAGTATTTGATGCCCGATTATTGATTAAAAATCATAAAAGATAACGCAATATAACATGGGTTTAAGTTTAAAATTAAAATAGTATTAGTATATCAACTTGCAGATTGGATCGTTAAATACATTTTATATAAAAGCTAAATACATACATATGTATATTGTATATGATATATATTATTATAATTTGTAGTTTTATGAGATTTTAGATTATGGCCAGTAGTCTGTGCGCCTAAAGGGATTCAACGAATTCACGAATGAAAATAAGTTGTGATCGGAGCATATGAAAGAATAGGAAAAATACAAAATTAGGTACTGAAAATATACAAGACAAAAGTAATAGGAGAGTAATTTGAGGAATGAAGTTATTAGATATGAAAAATTAACCAAAGAAAAAATAAATGGGAAAGTTATACATATAAAGTTATATAAAAACAATAATGATACAAATTAGTGTAAATCCAAGTAATATTTACTTACGAAACAACTCACTGCAAATAAATAAAATACATACGCTAAAAGTTATTTTTCAACAGTAACTGAAAGAGGTAAGTTATTTTTATTGGAATGGGCAGTAGCTCTAGCAGATTATTTGAAATTGTTTAGCAGAAGTTATGTTGGAATCAATCTGACGAGCATTGGGGAGTACTTCACTATTTCGGCTCGTTAATTGCATGTCCAAAAAAGAACGACCTGCCGAACCCAATCGAATGGAACCCATTGGAACCCCTGTTCATCCCTCTCGGCCCCGGCGGGCTATCAAATGCCTCGTCTACGGCCCTCTTTTTCACTCGTCCACCAGACTTGCAGCGATTCACTTTCGCTTGTTTGGCAGAACCGAAGGGCTTGAAGGGCTTCCCAAACGAAAGAAGATATCTAGGCCCTAGCCTAGGGTCTCCCCTCCTTGCTAAAAAACGCCTCGTTAAATGCATGCGTGCACTCGCTCCGGGCACAAACACACGCTCAATTGGACGCGATAAAAAAATGAGCCGCGCTCCAGACCCAATCCCAGATCCAGCCCAACCCAGACGAGGAAATTAATGAAATGTGAAAAGTGCACAGGGAACTCGAACGATGCTCTGTACGAATTTATCCGAATATTTTGGTTTCCTCCGGCGCTGTGGCTGTGCATCTCTATCCAGTTTGACTTCTATATGACCCTGAAATTCGTGGGGCAACGACCCACGCACTCACATAGCCCTGCTAAAAAAGAATACAGTCGCGATAGAGACGCATTCTCCGCCCGGAGGAACCTTTGAGATGGATGCCGCGAAGACGGCCGCAAGAAAAAAAAATCGTTCTTAAGAAATTTCGAGTTAACTTTTTAGCATTTTGGGACTCGGCGACCAGCCAGCCAGCCCTAGCCCTGGTTTGGATGCTCAGGATTTCGGTTCGTCTCTTCCGATGGTTTTCTTTTTTTTTTCGTTTTTGGGACGCGTTGCATTTATTTTTTAGGGTAGTGTTGATAAAACAGGTTGGCACTTGCGTCTGGATGCGAGACTTAATTCGGCGCAAAGCGCGGGATCGATTCTAGTTTTTGACTGCATCCGAGGTTCTTGATACACTTCAAGGTACATATAGGGTTTTGTAAATTTGTTAGAAAAAGGATTTTTATAGGCTTAGGATTTAAAAAAAACAAAAACTATATGCTTTAAAATTGTAATTGCATTTATTTATGATCAAATTAAGATTACAAATTGCTTTTTACAACAATGGTTTCAATTAAATAAATTATGCTTACTTAACAAGTCAATATATCCCCCAGTACATGCACAAAGAGCATATTTAATTGTTCATTGAATGACTACTTAAATTATAGAATATTATATAATATTAAGAATGATTAACCTTACATCTATTAAACATAGTTTAAATATAGAATCAATTGTCTTTCAACTTATTGTTCCTAGACATAATTACATTTCAGTTCCTCCAAATATTTCGCCCATAGTTTTTCTATTTGGAATAATTTATTTATAGAAAGTAAGTATAAAGATCGTTTGGATCCTCTGATGAATTTAAAAGATCGTAACTACTATTTTTCATCGCGGTACCTAATATAATTTGTACATACTCGTGTTATACCATCACCACATCATCAGTTTCCTGTTTATAAATTTAGTTAGTTTTTCCATAATTTATTCAAATCTCTAGTTCTTTGCTTTGACTTTAACTTCACAACTTCTGTTTTCTTTGGAATTTGTGCAGTAAAATGAACTTTGTTCTTAATCAATTGTGTTATCCTTAAAAATAAAAGATACAAAAACTAACAACAGAAGCAAAATCGGCACAGCGGTTTTTCAAGTAGGGTATTGTATATATGAAAGCTCTAGTTTAAATTTTTTTAACTTTGAAAAATTGCAACAGGATACGTCCGGAAAGTATTTTGAAATTACTAATAAAATAATTATGAAAAGTATCTCCAACAACGCCAATTCAATGAGAATTTAGCCTTAATGTAAACTATTACTTTGCTAGAATGTGGTTTATTGTGCAGCCGTGGTATATCTGCCATACGATGTACAACATTCTTACTTTGTCTAAAATTTTATATTCTGGTGCCACCGTGGTGCGGCCATTTCAAATTTATACTCGGCCTCGTTTTTTATTCATCACCTTGTATTCGAGTTTGTGATAAAACTTTGCGTGAAACAGCACATTCTTGAAATAAAAATTTAAATTTCAGAAGAAAATGATTTTACGTTTCTTAACTTAAAACAAGAATGTCCCAAAGTCCCTTATTTTACGTATGATAGAGGTGGTCACTGGTCATTATTAACCACCTATTGCGAATAGTTCTTTTAATATTCAAAGTTGTTAAGTTATTATTAGATCTCTACTCAAAATTGCTAATTTTTATATTTTTTAGTTATTATTATTACTATGATGATGATTATTCCATACAATTAGAATAGACGCATCGCTCCTGATATGATTAGTTTGTTCCCCTTGATGTTTTATATGGGTTATAGATTAGTACTATCATTAGTTATATTTCTATGATTAAGGTTGGGTCAGCTTTTAATTTGGTCATGTTTTATGACAATCCATTGTTTTTTATTGATTGGATAAAATCATTACCTGATGAAACATTTTCATTGCCGTTCGTTGCTGGTCTCTTAATACTTGGAAAAAGTCTCTATTTAGTTTCTACTACCGGAAATAAAATTTAAATTTGTAACATAGTGTTATGATATTTTGTAATTTTCGCCATAAAATAATAGCAAATACAAGAAAATGTTATCTGTGAATGCCGAATAACGATTTCGATACTTAGGGTTCAGAACTTCCACCAACTTCAAAACACTAAAGTTTGTGATGATGTTTTGATAATTAGTTTAATTTGGTTTAAACCGTGGTATTCGCTCGTTTGGGTGCAATTCAGATACCGTGTTACTCGAGGGATGCTGGTAATATCGATGTATTTTTATATAAAAGGAAATGTTAGCGTTTATGTTTTACGATATTACCCTACATTACTTTGCGTACACTTTTTGTCATAAACTAATAGCATCAACTCGGCGCATAATTTGTGTGCGGCATATCTTCTCCCATTAAAATTATGCAGCTATGAACATCAAAACAAAACGCCATAAGATCATTGCCGGCTTCCTGTCGACAGTAAACAAACGCGTCGCATCGAAGCACGCTCGCTTCGTAAAAATAAAAACACCTCCGAGCGCAACGCAGTCGTGCTAAAGATCGGTTTCTTGAATACCAATGGCGTAGAATCGCATGGGGCGCACCATGAATATTCACAAATGGCGGCCCTGCGCGTCTCGCCATCTCCGATCTCCCGGTCGATCGAAGCGAGCGCGCAGTCACCAAGTTATCAGATCAATTAAAATTCAGTCCCGAAACTTCTTGTCGCGTCATATATATGTATGTATTTTTTTTTTATTTCAATTTTTTATGACTACAAATCTTGTTCCAGCCATCCGCGCTTCTTTTATATACTTTTTTAATTTTGTATTCCTTTTTTCTGCACGATCGCGCAGCGGCCTCCAGTGATTTCTTAAGTCCCTTTCCCTTCGTCTTTGGCGTGTTATGTCGCCTACGCCCTGCATGCCACCACAATCCCCTTTCGAAAATACAAATTTATGCTGCACTGCACGTCGTCCAACTTATTGCACACTGCATGCGATGCACTACCTACACCAACTCATTTTCTGGTTTCCAGTTTTAGAATCGGTGGAGACTGCATACCGCGACTCGAGAAGAAATGCTAACAAAAATAAGAAAAGGGCCCCGTAAAAGAAATAGCAGCCGCGAGGGGGGAGGGGAGTGCGGCCGAAATGGTTGAATGCACTTGACAAAAACGCTAAGACGGCCGGCGGGCTCGATTTTGCCTCAGCGGCTAGATGCATTTAGACGATTAGCGCTACCAATCGGCTTCTTCCTCTTCTGGCTACAGAAAGAGTTTCTCGATGGAAATTGAATTTAGCGTTTTGGTAGCGTTCCCACTAAGACCGTGAGGAATTTTCTAGGACGGGAATTCGTTTCAGATACACTAAACCCACAAAAAATTTGAAAAATCTGCATCCCGGTCGCATAAATTCTAATAGGTTCCACCCTACCATCATCGTCGTTGTCAAAAACTTGAAAATTCGAATTTTTAGAATTTTATGAGCTGATACATAAAATTTAAAAAAATTTACTCCGTTCACGGCGATATGTGATATACTCGTATGTATTTTTTATTTTTTTTTTTTTTTAGGTTTTGCTTCACTGCCCACCTAAAATGAATCGTTCAGGCTGGAAGCATGTAATTAGTTTTTAATGAAGTGTTGAAAAACGTTTTTAAATTTTAGACAGCCCAGTAAGAAGCTGACGAGCTATTTGGGCCTTACTATCTACAGAAAATTAAGTAGCGGATATCTGTGCAACAAAAATTCTTATTTGTTTTGTTATTTCAAATGCAAGGAAATTTATTTTCGAAAATTTCGTCTTTATTTCCTTATTTTTGGTCGTTACTGAACTAACATGTAAATAGAATTCAATAAATTCTGAAATTATTTAAATTTTAATATTTTTAATCGACAAATCAAAACAATATCAATGGGATTAATTTTACAAACAAAATTTCCGCACAATGTCAGGTATTTTTCTATATATCTTTATCTTCTTTTTTGGATTACCCTTTCATTTTATTTACCGGGCTACGAACTCTTTCTACCGTCTGTTTGTCCATTTAGGTATAACACTTTACATTTGTTTAATGCTTAGCAAACTTGAGTGCTACGGATTTTATATAACCGTCACTTATTATTTGAAGGGATTTTCCTTTTAAAGATAGTCAATAAAATAACAAAATTAAATTGCATATCTTCCTTCTAAACTAAGTTTTCATGTCAACCTGAAAGTTACTTTTATTTTTCTCTAAGTTCGACTTTTATGCTATGTTGAGGGAAATAATTTCAGATTCAAGGTTTTATTTTAGTCGTAATAACATTTCATCCTTTTTCTTACTTTTCAAGACTTCATTTATACTACATCTTACCAAAAACGCAATTTATCTCTTCAAATCAGATCCTTAACATTTTCAACTTTAGTAAAAGCTTATGATCAAAATACTGATGTTGAATACTAAAACTCTTTTTGAATTTTCTGTATTCAAGAACTATAGGTTAAAAAACCTTTTTAGGAATAGATAAAATTTGGGAATCAAAGTGTTTGAAAAGATGAACATTTTAAAGCAGGTTGAAACGTTTATAAAATTCAGTAGAACCCAAGCTAGTTGCAACCTGCTTTAAAATCTCGTACTATCGAAAAAAATTTGAAATTCATCAGTGACCCAAAAAATTCCTAGGTATCTATTTTCGAGAATACGAGATACGAATAATTTCAAATTTGTCTTCCAAATTCATAAATTAGAAAACAATCAATGAAAATTTAAAAAAAAGTGTAGTAAATATGCTTACCACCGTGTAACAAAGGCTTAAACACCTTTGTCACCATCTTAAAAAAAAATTATTTTTTATACATAAGCTCAATGTATACCTAATAGAATACATAAAAATGCGTCTAATTTTTTCTTCATGACGCATTTCAAAATATTTAAAAGAGAATTATTCCAAGTTAAATCAAATTATGTAATTTGTCGTCTCCTTCTACAAGTGCATTTCTCTCCATCATTGGATACTAATTTCTCGAAAAGAGAGAACAGCTCCCTTTATAAAATCCTCCTTCACCCCGTGTTTCCCCTCAAGGCCTGTCTGCATATTCAGAGAATATTTTTGCCTCTTTAATTCGACATTCAGCCGGTCTTGAATGTCCGAACTTTTGTTGTGGTAATACCTTTTTTGTGCACTCAAAAAATGTAAAATGCTCCTGCAGCCGACTACACCCAAAAAGGAATTTTTTTAACACAAAAAGCCAAAAGGCACAAACCTGTCTCAATTTGAAGTCAAAAAAATGGATAAATGCGGAGAGAAAAAACCAAGAAGTAAAGGGCGAAACTCTGACGCTGTGTGCGCTGGCTAGTGGCCGTGCGTCTGCGCAACGCGATCAGGAAGATTGCGCAAGAGATTCAGGGGCTTGGCTCGATCACAGGCTTTGCTTCTTTTTTTCTTTTTGGGCGTTAGAAGGTAAAGGAAAAACTCTTGAAGACTGTCTCGAACAAATTTCGTTTTTGAAGAATGTTTTTTTTTTTATTCAGAGTCCTTACAGGTGACATAGAAAAAGGTTCGCAAGTGAGAAATGTTGAGGGTCCGTGAGGAATTTTCAGATATCCATTTCGCTTTTGTTGTTTTTTAATCAAATCCGAAGTATTTTGTATCAAAAGGCGATTTGTGGTGGTACTAGAGAGTCTTTGCTCATATATTTTATTTATGAAAATATATATACCACCAGTTTTTAAACTGAACATTTTAATCACTGTGCCTTAAACAGAAAACTAATTTAAATTTATTCTTAACTTATAAATACAGCGAAAGTCTAAAAAACTAAAACAGAACATAGCCAGGTATAACGCAATATTTACGTATGTATTTATTATAACAACTAAATTAAGTTAAAAAGCCATATTTAACTAATTGGAAGAAACTCAAGAGTATTTTTGTCATCTTTATTGTAAATTGAAAAAATTAAATTGCATGTTTCTTTCTGTACACAGATAAATCTGCTTTGAAAGAATTACAAAACGTAAGAAATTTATAAGCGTATTCAACTTTTAAGCTCCCGAAATATGCAATAAAGAAAAAATTTATTTTTAAAAGCTTATTTAATATTAAGAAATCGTTCATACAATATTAAAAATTTAAAAAACTTATGTCCGTTGGTTTTTCCATCCTAATTGAAAAATTCTTCGCACTACAACTTTGAAGTTGGCATTTTGCATTTTAAAAAATATTTTGAACCTTAAAATACTTAATTTGAGCAGGAATATAATTTTGTGCTAAAATATTTAATAATATTATAATATATTTATGTAAATTTCAACGCTACTAGTGTTATAAATTTAGTTAAAAACTCTTGATTTTAAGTGCAACCTATTCTTCTTCAAAATTGCGATATTTAAAGTTAAATTGTATTTAATAGAAATGGTTTTTAATGGAAACGAACAGAAAGAAAATTTAAGTTAATTGCCTTAATCAAGTTTTTTGTTTTGGGAAAACTTAGTACTGTTTATTACTGGAAAGCTACCTCTAAATTTACTTTCTTTTATTACATTTCCTCATATATGTAAATATCCAAATTATAACAAATCGCGGGACATACAGAACTGAAGTAAATAAATGAAATCAATTTAATTTTTTCATTCTAGCACACTTCTCACTGACCACTGTCGCACCGATATCCAGAGAAATTGTGAAAAAAGGAAGAAAAAAGGAACAGAACCCTCGGATAAAAAATTCAAAGCTCAGACAACAATGGAAAACGTGTGGAAGTCGAAAAAGTCACACGACTGCGCAGCGCAGCGCAGCACCTTCACCTTAAGAAACCCGAGAAATAAATCACGTTGCGCAGGCGTATTGCATTCGAGGACAATGAACGCATGTTTTCTTTTTATATCCAGTTTTTTTCTTTGACTGGCTCTGATCCTCCCTCTTATATCACTTGCAGCTCCCACAATTCCGATCTCGATTTATTTACTTTTTGCCCATTCAGGATCAGGATGTCGAAGGATCTTAAGCAGCAGATATTCCTGGAACAGCATTTTCCCATGACTCTTAGAGGTATCCTTTTGTTGAGGTTTCGGCAATTATCCTTACTTTCACAGATCAAACATTGATTCTTTTTTCTAGCACTATTTATTGACTTAGCACTAATGTAATCATTTCGATGTACTACATTTTCACTTATGAATATTTTACACATATTAAAATACATTTCTACAAATAAAATTAAAAATAAATTCGTTACAAAATCTAAATTTAATATTCAAGCTGTAGTTAGGCCTACCGACGCGAGGACCTCCGATACCAACGAACCGACGATTTGATCGCGAATGCTGAATCTGAATGGTTCGCGGTTGCGAAAGCTTCAGAAGGTGTATAACACTTCCTTCAACCCCAACTGGCATACGGTACTCTTTGCGAAACTTTTGCGGGTTTTAACTCTTCCACTTTTTAACAGTCGCCAAGCTTGAAAGGGAGCAAACATCCGCGTCTTCAGGTTCTGCGAAGAGAATTCGCGACGCGATCTTGTTGGACTTGGACCTCGAAAGCTTTGAGACGTGAGACTCGATCTCGACGCTGCGATGGCATTGATCAAGTCAGTTTTGCGATATTCATAGGACTGGATGGCTGATGGGAATGGCCTGATATTTTAAAATTTTGCAATAGAGTCACTAAATTTATCAAACTAACCGACTTTCGATGAGATTTGAAACTTTTTTTAATCACTTTATTTCACAAAATGGTCATGTAATGTAGATATTAATTTAAGAGACGAATATGATTTATTGTGTCGATCTTTTTTTCATCGATAGTAGTACGAACTATCAGAAAATTTATTAGTAAAGTTGCAGAAGAAAAATTGAAGTATTGTTAAAGTTACAGTTGAGAGAAGAAACGTGTCGTATTTATATTGAAATGATTTAAAACCATCAAAATGGCTTTAACATTAATACACGAGTACTTTTCGAAATGAAAGAGAAGAAAACAAAATAATTTCCCTAATAGTAATAGACGACTAAATACACAAGAAATATCCCAGTCAGCTACTAACATTTGAAAAATATATTTCTACAGTCATCCACAAATGGAACATCCTGATAAAAAAACCTCTTTACAACATCGATTTGATAGATTCAAAGAAAACATTATATACCTAAGCTCAAAATTTACCTACCTCAAAAAAAAATTTGACTATGTCTATTTAATTGTTTTATTTTATGTTTTGTCTCTAGTACTTTGCTAATTTAAGATAGTTTTAATTTAGGTACGGTAGGTTAAGTTATAAAATCCTGTCGTTTTTTTCAATTGTGGAATTTGTTCTTAGGGTCTGTATATTTTTCAAAAATAGATGAAGAGTCAAAGAGTCCTGAAGTCCGGGACAATAATAATACTAAAATAAAAATAGAGAAACTTTAAATATGATTTCCTCGGAATCGCATAGGAATCGCAAAATGGAAAAATTATGCCCTAATAACTGATAATTCTTGACCAGAGTGAGTCATTCGTTTGAAAAATGAAGTCTTTCAAAAATACTATTTAAGATGTCATGTTAAGCTTCCCATATGCTGGAAATTAATGTTTTATCGTAAAAACCTGAATGGCAAACACCTAAAGAATAGTAGGTATGTATAACTTTCAGCAGGACGACACATTCTGCTGAAGACTCGAACTACATCCCATCAGAGTTGAGCAAATATTATTCGAATGACGATTACGAATAAAAAATTATTCAAAATTATGCGAATGAAGAATAATTTAAGTTAATTCGTAACATTTATTCGAACGAACAAATAAATTTAATCGTCTTCGTAATTTTATTCGTGTAACGAATAAAGCTGATTAAACTTCAACGGATTGCCATGAAAATCAACGACGGGGTGTTTTTGGGGACGCTGATTTCTAATCTGTTATGAAAATTTGCAAATTCAATATGGGGGCCCCATGGCGGAAATATAAAGAAGATTATCGGGCTATAGATTTGAAATCTAGCGAAAGTAAATGATTACCGACATTTATAAATTTCAGGTGATTGCCAAGAAATTGTGTACTGGAGGATTTCCAGGTTGCTGATTTCGAATATAGTAAGAGCATTTTCAAATTAAAATGGCGGATCCAACATGACAGCTAAAAACTAGTGTTCAAATTATATTTTAGACAATAGCGTGTCGATAAAAGGCAGTTAAAAGTGAAAGCTAAGACCGCTTGTCTTTACATCTACCTACCATTTTATGAAAATCCTGTGTGATTTATAATGACTTGACGACTTTTATTTTTTTATTTTTTATTTTGTAATTCAATAAGGAAAACCTAGTACTAAATCTAAAAACTAATAGGGTAACACTTTCGCATTTTCGAAATCATTTGTAGTACGTGCTCATTTCTGTAAATAAATGTAATAACTAATTAAAATAATTTCTAGGGTTCCTGGCGACCCCGATGAGAGTAGTTAAGGGTTGTTAAATTTCATCTTTACGTTCAACTTATCGTTCAGCACCAGGACCAACATCCACTCCGCCACTACGAGCGACGGAAACTGAATTGCTGAATGCGATGGGGATTTGGAATTTTCGCTTATCCGGTGACTTCCAAAGTTCGCACATGGAAAGCTCGGCTTCGTTCTCTTAAAATACGCGCGAAAACTTCGGCCTGCCAAGAGAACTGCGAATTTTCGACGAATGGGCAAATTCGCAAGAGCCGAAGCTTTTGGCATTCGCAACAATCCAATTGGCGATCCGCGTGCGAAATTCCTGAATTTGATTGGCCGCTGTTATGTGAATTGTGTCGCGCTTTATGTAACAATTCTGCGTCCTGGCCGCTTAAATTCTTGGGGTAGGTTCCACCTGGTGGAAAAAACCCGCCGAATCGCGACTACCTGCACGTTTCCCACTCGCGGCGAGCCCGAACACAACGCGAATTTTGGGCTACGCGACGCGAGTACACACATAGGTCAGTTTTTGCTTTTGTTTCTGTTTACAATATTTCGAGTACGCTACGCACCGCGTTGCCGCCGCGGGGCGACTCAACGCACAGTCAATGAACGTGGCAATGATTTTGGCGGCAGATTAGTTTGCAGACCTTTTTCAAGGCCTTTGCAAATTGTGATTGCGTGCTATTTTCAGATGAACGCGAAAGTCATTTCGAAGAAGCGTGAGCAAAACAGGAAATTCTTGGCTATTGACTTCAGCGCGCCGAGGAATTACACCGCCGAGTACTTCGCGCTTGGCGAATTAGAGCGCTTGGGTGGAACTGGTTAGAAAGTGGCTTGTCGACAATTAAAAGTCGTCTTTCGACACAAGACCTTGCAATGCCTTCGTAATTTGCCGGGAATCCGTCTATGAGATATTTACGCATTTTAAATCATAATGTCGTACTCTGGAATAAACTTTTTGGTTGGCTGGTTTTTGACTAAAATGTCTTTATCTTCGAAAACTAAGAATCTGTATTTCGAATTGATTTGAATTGATGAACAAGAATTGCAAAACCTCCACCCTTCGATCAGTTCAAATTTTTGAACACTTGCCATGATCTCAGAATGTATGTTAAATGGCTTTTGGGGGGCGATTAGTGCGTGGTTGTTTGTGTTGTTTATGTTGTGTCTATGTGACTTTGAATGAAGTGGAAACGAAAAAAAAATCTTGATCTTCCTGAAAAGCAAATTTGGATTGCTTTTTACGCAGTATATCTCATGAAGCAGTTAGGAAGATCTTAAAGCTTTTGCCTATTCTGCATTCTGCGAGTGAACAAAATCTTCGAAGCACATCCCCTTGACGATTTTTCAGCAGGACAACGACCAGAAACATACCACTCGGGTAATTCAAAGGATTCGAAACAAATAATTTTTCGATGTCACCGAACTGCCTGCACGGTCACCATAGAAAATTTATGGAGGGAGTTGAAAATCAGGTGTTGTTAAAAAATACGTTTATGAGAAAAAAAATTAAGAAAGTTTGGTTTTCTATTCCTGTTTCAACGTGCCAGAAACTTGTAGATTCAATGTCTAAGATTTTTTTCTGTTAACTACACAATTTGAGAAATTTTAGAAATATTTGAAGTTCCTCTTATTTTTTACGAGCTGAAAACTACTGACGGACACAATATTCGACTGCGGTTTTATGAATTGATTTTTTGCATTGCTTCTCTTATGTTTTTTTTTTAAAGAATATGCTACTTATTAAGAATAGCGATTAAAAATTCTAGACAAATTTTATGAATGAATAAAGAAAACTAATCCATACACTCTTATTATTTTGCCCACCGCTGCTGCGCTGATTCTGAATCTAAAAAATCAGCAAAACTAATACATCAAACCCAGACATGAAAATATTTGTTGCAACTTTTTAATTTTGCAACAGTGTCTCTCCCGAAATGTTTTTCTGCCTGCAATTTCAAAACATGACTTTCGCGAGTAATTAATATCAATAGTCCCTCAATTGTAAATCTTTTTACACACTATTTATATACTTTATATGTTTAGCATTTTCTTGGTGAGATGTAATAAAGAAAATAAGTATTTAAGGGAGATTTGCAAAATTCCAGTCTTAACAATTTTAAACTTTGTTTTCGAGTTAACTGAATTTATCGGAAGTTATTTTTAACAATCAATACAAAATATAAAAACTCACCCCATGCGGTTGAGCGGCTCATATTAAAACAATTGCAACATTCAGTAAAAAGGAAACTCCCTTAATTCGAAAGGATATCCCTAAACAAGTACCTGCGCTAAACAATCACACCTCAAGAAGCACTTTCGACACAGGAATTACGCATTGTCCAAATGACTTTTAGATGAGGTCATAATTCCCTTTGTTGCCAGGACTCCGCTGAATGGGAGCGAGCACCAGGAGTTAATCCCTCTGCCTCGAGTTGTTCCTGTTCGCAGGTTAAGCCATTGTGCCTTGTGTCTGATGCCAGGCGCAAGAATGAAAAAGTACTCAAAATAAAAATTTCGCAATGAATGACCCCTTGGTGAGTTTATAGCTTTAACTTCTGCTTTTTGATTTCGGTCACTTTGAAAATGGTGGCCTTTCTGTTTATATTGCAGTTTTCATAAATTGTGTGGTTTTACATTATCCCTCTTTTTAGATTATCGAACGCACATGGGGTTCAATCAACCTCACGCTACTTTTTAACTACTATATCTCAGGACTTATGCGATTTGCTAAAATTTATCATGAGGCAGGTTAATTTTGCAAGAAGTATACTTTTATTATTGATCTTTGCAAAAGGAAGATTTTCTTCTAAGAAATAATACCATTTAACTATATATAACTATAATTAATATTTATTCGCAATTATCTAAAACCAACTCGCAAACTACTATCTATTCCTGTGCTTGACGACTAAAGCATTTTCGGGGTGAGCATTTTTGATTTTACCAAAGATTTTAGTTTAAAGACATCACGATTGGTTTCGCAATTAAAATAGTCCATTTTTACTGTAACCAAGTCTACAGTAGAAGTTTTAAACTAATGCATTCAAGAAATAAATTGTTTTACTAAAATAGGCTGCTCTAATTTTCTGCTAATAACTTGATTACCAGAAAATTAGAGCAATTGCAATGTTTGTAAAGTTTTGAAATTTATAATTAGGGTAATGGCTGATCGTGTTATCTGCAGCGATCGATTTCACTATTAATTTGAAATTACATACCTAGTTAACGTAATAATAATTAATTAATATAAGGTTGAAAGATAACTATTTATATTTTATTCAAACTATACCAATATTTTATTTGATACGTAAGCATTTCTTTCAGTATCACTATCACTATTCACTATCCTGCATTACGTAGGTACTACGAAAATAATGAACAATCGAAGGGGCTTTTGATGCTAGAATTGGCTAAAATGAAAACAGTGAAACAGATCGTTTTTTTTTATAGGCAAGGTATCATGGCATATCCCAGATGCCAATGTTCAAGTTTTTAGGATTCCAGGAAGTGGAATCAGAATATTAGAGGATTTTTGATGTCGTTTAATACGTCAAATGGAATCACTGTGAAAATTTTCAACTATGTACTTAATATTCCGGATATGTAGATATGTATGACCACGGAATATTTAAGGTAGTAGTACACTTTTGGTGTGCAAAAAAAGGCATAATTTCAATAATTTTTTTCTCGACTCCTTTATTATATTACAAAATGAAACTTTTTGCAAACATTTATTTAAATCTTAATCTTAAACTATACCAAAACAAAATTTTTTTTTTCTGAACATTTGTTCTATTTTATAGAGGGCGCTAAAGTCAAGACCAAAAAAAAATCGTCGTCCATGGCCGACAGTTAATCTCCGGATCGGCAAGCCTGAAACAAAAAATTCAAACGGCATTTTAAAAAGGAAGGTTTGGCACGCGTGAATTTACGTCCATTTATTAAAAAACATAAAAAAGAAAAAAATGGCGGACTTTTAAAAAAAATGTTGAAAATTCACCCTTTTTTTTCATCATTTTTCTTACCCCAAAATTTTATTCTTTTATTTTTTGGCCTAATTGAGGTAAATTCACGCGTAAGATATGTTAACAAGTAAAACGCGCCAAGATTTGTTCAAATCGGCCCAGCCAATCCGAAGATTTAACTGTCGGCCATGCGAAAAAAAGTGATTTCGAGAAAAACGCGTTTAAAGTTTTTGCTCGTATTATTTATGGCTCGAATAGCTGCAAAGTACCGAAAACGCGCGTGCGCTCAATACTGTCTTTGACTAACTTAAAATTCGAATTTCTTTATAATATTTGAGGAGGTATTTTAGAAGGTATAAGGAGTTGAAAAATGCAAAAAAAAAAATCGATTTTTTGAAAATCCAAAAGTGTACTAGTACCTTAAATACCTCTTCAATATTTTTGATTGGGGATTAGAAGTTCCCATAGTAATTTCGATTTTATTTCACATTTGTAGATTGAATTTGCGTTAAACGCTTTTACAATGCAAATTTTTCTACTGGTTTCAGTAGTACTTTCATTAAAAAGTTAAATTTTCATGAGATAGAGATAGACCTAGACCGATCCTCCAAAAAGCGCACTATGTCCGGTTCAGGCTATTATCACATTGCACTGAAAACTAGAAATTAATGGCAAACACATCTCCAGCAGACCAGAACAAAGGCAGCTGATGAGTAAGCATTAGCATCAAACTTGCCAAGATAACGCCGCAGCGCTCTCGGTTAATTTGCGATGGAAAAAAATTCACTGCGTCAGGTCATTGCATCTGCTGGGCCATCGCAGAGCGGCTAGATAAGGTCCCAAGTGAAACCGAAATTTTTGGAAATTCACTCATCTGCACGCCTCGCTACATCTGCCGCACGCGATCCCCGGCCCCGCTCCATCGCCAAGGGCCAATCCCCTAATTTAAGATTCATACTATTGCCATCGCTATCACCATAATTCGGGCGTAGTGCGTTACGCACCCGCCATCGGTCGCCTTCGCCGGCCAAAAATTGTGCGCTCTTAAATGGCATCGGTCATTGCACCGAGCCGCAGGCAAAAGAACGCATTTTTGGTGGCTAAATCCAAAGTCAAGTCGCCTAGCGATAAAAATAGACCAAGCACGGCCATATGCGTTTTGGCCTATACGAAATTTTGGGACGCCGAATGCGCGCATTTCTTCTTTTAATTTTTGGCTAGATATGAACTGCACTCGATAGTGGCGGCGCAGCACTAGGGGAATTCGAGGAAATTCGGATGAGAAGTCTTGTGGAAGGGCGTTAAGTGACTCTGAATGCAGTCTAATAACTTAGGAGGGTATCTGCTGGAAAATTTCAAGATCCGAATATCGTCTTAAATGCCTTTTCCGTTCGTCTAAAGTACATTGCTTTGAAAGCAGCGTATGTATTAATTTAATTGCCTAGCGTGTGTAAAAAATATTAGGAATTACTTATATCTTTTCTTAAAAATTATTTTTCTTTCTGAACTATCTGCACATACCTCCCAATTATCTTTTCAGGTTTACATTCGAAACTCTTATTAATAGTGAATTTGTGTTACAAATTCTTCTAGATCATAAACTATTAGTAATTGTTAATAAGCCGCTGAACTGTCCGACAAACATTAAACATATGTACATATGTAGGTATAATCAGAACAGAATACTTAATTAAGCCGTTTCTATGAATTCACTATTTGACGTCATTCTCTTTCAGTGTGTTTCGGTATTATCCACCAAATTTCAAAATCGAAAATTCCTTAACGCCAATCAATATTCTTCCATGGCCCGGTAATTCTTCGGATATAAACCCCATAAAAACTATTGGGCGTAGGTACCTGAAATTGAAAGTGTGCTCGTAGGTATACTACAGTGCAAATTTTAAAATAAAATATTGAAGAAATCTGACAAACTGACGATGACCTAAATAAAGCATCATTAACCCTAGAACTACAAACTTATTTTTTTTACCTGCAAACTACAAACTGGGGTACATATTTACCCCAAGGGTTTTTTAATCATAAAAACCGTTCTAATAGCAATAATCAGACTTTTAAGTACATGATTTTTTTCGTTTTTTCATGCCAAAGAGAGTAGTGAAGAGCAAATTCAATTTTACTAAAGTTTAATCGGTGGAAAATCGATTTAAATAAATTAAAGTACTGAAAAACTAACTCAGAAACTCAGTTGAACAGTTTACCTGGGGTAGATATCTACCCCAGTTTGTAGTTCTAGGGTTAAAAACTCTGTAAGCAGATGCCAAAAAGTGTGGATGCACATTAAAAGTAAATAAAGAAAATCAATTGTCAATAATCGATATATGTAGATAATAAACAAGGAATTTCTATAACAAACTACTTTCAGGAAGACAAAAATGCTTTTACTTAATTTTAATTTTTGTAAATATGATCTAAAGAAGAATATGCATTGAAAATGTGCGGTGTTCCTAATTTTATGGCAGTGTACTGTATATGTATGTAAGTAACCTAACAACTCTATAGGCTTAATAAATTATTCGTGCCTAAATTTTAAAGGATGATTTGCGTAGGCAGTTAAAATATTAAGTAACATGCTACGCTCATATCCAACCAAGCCTAATAAAAATGTTTACGCTACCTTTGCAGGTGCTTACGAGGTTGCATTTTATAAAGAATATTGTATCATAAAAATATACATAAAAATACATAAATTGCAAAGCGTTTTCGGTCCTTTATGATACAAGCCTTCAGTTTATAGTTCCAAACTCATTTCTGCTCATTTATTATCATTACCTGTAACTATAACCCTTTCCGGAAAAATTTCGCAAAAATCATAACAAAAAATGTCCTTAAGACTTATTACGCAACTCCTTTTCGCCCATTTTTCACATTACGATGCAATCCCTTTTACAGCCTTTTCAGAGCGAAATCGCTTGCTGAATGCGAAATTCAAGGCCGACCATCGTACCTTTGTCTTTTCCAGGAAGCAACAATCCTTTCGTATTATTGCGGCGAATTCTTTCTCACTTTATTGCACAATATTACCCAAATCTTTGCTGGCGGAGCAAACCCTTTATTTGTGGTGCCAACCCTTTCTTAGGTAGCTGTCTGCCTCCGTATTGTTCACAAAAATTTTACAGCCCAGAATTAAAGTGCGAGCAATTCGCACTTCAACGTTTGCCGATTCGTCTTTGAGTGAACTTAACCGCCTTGCCCAGGTAGTTTCCTACCTTCTTTCAAGGGAAGCGAATATTCTGCCCAATACGATTTAACTACATATTTTTTTTTCTGGTCTAAAAATTCTTTCAGTGATTATCAAATCGTTTTTCTAGCTCAAAACATTATATGAAGCTGATAAACATTTTTAGCTCGATAGCACGAAAATAGTGAATTTGAGGATTAAGGCACGGTCCCTTCCTTAGTTCTGCTGAACTCAAGTGCTTTTTAATCTGCTGTTCGTTTGATAAGTCGAGCGATTTACTCTACCACGGGTAGAAAGTTAGTGGAAAATTGTGAAATATTTTCGATGTTAGTGAAAGTCAATAACCTGAAAATCACCTACTGCAGCAGCAAACTATCTTTAGATTTTCGACAGTTTGTTCACCTTTGCGAGAAATCATCGACCAAATTTTTTAGGCCTTAGCGGTTCCTTCTTATCACCAAAAACAAAAATTGTCTTAAGGTGGATGACTCCGAACTGCAGTTGTGCACAAGCACGCCTTATCAGTAACTTGTAACCTGGGCCCTGGGGACATGAAGAATATTTTTCTTGTCACGATTTTAGTTCTTTAAAGAAAATATTGAAATAATAAGTGAAAAAGAAAATATGTATGAATGAGATGCGTTTCAGACACGCTTGCTTTGTACTGATCTTCACATCTAAATCCTACACCAAAGTAAATAAATAATATGCTAGTTTATTTTTCCTTAAAGACATACAACATATAAAATGTATATTTTTCAATATCATCAAACTACTTGGCCGAAAGAGTAAAAAACTATAATAAAAATAAATTATTAGATGGTTTGTTATGACTGTTCAAACAATTTTCTTCAAATATAAGTCCCACATAACCGAAAATTAAAAAATAAATCTTTGCGAAAATAAAAACCATAATTGTTTTGAATACCAGAAAACTCTAAAATGACTGAATTGAAATTTATTACAATTTTTGTAACCTAAGATTTTCTAATCCCTCAAATCGACTCGGTTTGAGTGGCTCTTTTTGAAAATTCCATATAGAAATCTTCACAAACGGCCATAATACTTATATTTCGAGGGAAACGGAAACCTAGTAATCTGCAATTACGCAAATGAGGGTGTGAGTGTTGGCATCGTCTTAAGCTTAGAAAGGATAATCCGATTTTGATGCTATCTTATGGAAAAGATAATTTTCTTGAGCTTATCAAATTTCGATGTTGATTTCTCTATGTTTAGTTATCAATTATTTATATAATTGTATTTTTCGTTTCTAGGCCTCAACATTTCTTAACGTATTTGTCTAATTAAATGCAAAATTTTTGAACTTGTCAGGGTCAAAATATAAAAACTAAAGAATTAGTTATTTATTCGTCAACACACTTTCATAATTTTGAAGACACGACAGCTGATTTTAACGACATTTTGTTAGTATTTATGTATATGTTTTATAAATTTCACAATAGTAAGCACATCTTTGTTAATCATATTTCAGGATTGGTATGTATGTATTTGTGCAATACAAAATAATAGACACTTTAGAGATTTAAACCAACAACTTTATTATTACTTTTAAAGTTGGGATGAATGTGGTTTCCATTTCACGCTTATGTACATATAAACGTTTCGAGTGCATATTAAGAGTGATAACAGCATTACTTTAACATAACAAGAGCAATAAAAACATAACCATAGATAGCTCTATTTTCGTAGCCTTTTCTAAAATTTGAAATCCAGGAATTTATAATAAATGTAGGTGGAGCAGTGGAAACACTTCAGCAAAATTTTTGATCCAAGAAATGCGAAATATTCGTAGAAATTAAGAATTTATTTTTACTACAGAGAATAAGAACTGGTCAAATGCGAGTGGTTTGCTTTGAAGTGTAAAGCTTTACATTTTCTTCTTCAAAACTATACTTGCAATGCCCGAACACATCCTATGCTACCACATGGTTGATCAATGAAATTTTAGTATAATTTCGATCTCTAAGAGCAAATTATAACTTTTAAATGTTATTTGTAGTGGCAGTATAGTTCAAATTTAACACTTAATGGATTATGTAATATGTAATATTATATTACAAATGAATGCAAATGAATGCAGACTGTACAATAATAAAGTTTGTAGCGCGTGATATTTTTGACGGTTACAAAAATTCGGTGGGTATGTACATCTTTTTGGAAAAAGGGCTACATAGTGCCTATTTAATGAAATTGAACCCTTTTACATTAACCTACCTGAACTGTGCTTGTCCTTCGTAAAGAAGTTGCCGAATGAGCTCAGAGCATGGGAGCTGCGTCTAGTCGCCAAAGTTACACAATCTTGTATTGGACTTGGACCACGAGTTGCGTTGCATTGCGTGCCCCGCCTGGGTATCGCCGTCTTCGTTCACAGTACGAATTCCCCTCCGTTCGCAAGAAAAAGCCCTTCAAAACGGGCCCTCCGAAGAGAAACAGCCCTTGCGTTCCCATGCGATGGCATCCGTTCTTTCTCTTTCAGCGTCGATTATCAAGCAACGCACAATTCACTGAGCAGAGAAGCAAGGGCCGTTTGACGTGCGGCGGGCAATTTCCCCTCCAGTTGTTCCGCGTCCCTTCCAAGCTAAACCGGCACGTAGGGGAAGAATGCGATGGACTCCCTTTGGCTCTGTGCGTAAGTGCGTGTGTTGCGCTGTGACGTTTTTTTGGCCAATCCCCGAATTTTGGGTTTGTGTCGTAATTTCGCCCTTCTTCCCCTCCCTGAATTTTATTTTGTCGCTGCGTTTTGTGGATGCGTGCGGGCCCGCAGAACTGGTGTTTGCCCGAAAGGGCTGCCCTATAAATGCGTGCAGTTTTGCGGATGTATTTGTGCTCGAAGTGCGTTTTGTGCGTGCAATTGCGTGCATTGCAATCGGCTCGGTGTGTGCGTCGCTAGCCGCCGGTGGGTGCAGCTCTCCCTCTCTTTTGCACTGCCACAGCGCGACACGCGGGTCCGGTGCAACGCAGCGCTCCTTCGCCCTTTGCAGCAACTGATTACGCACGCAACTGGCCGAAGGGCCCTACGCATTTTTGGGCCGCGATTTCCACTCTTCTTCGTTGTCGTTTCCCCGCTCGAACGACTTTGGCTCGGTGCTTTCTGCCTTTCTGGCGAAGACGTGAGGAGCAGTCGCGGGCTTAAGGGCTCGCAGTGTTTTGATTATTGCGTCGCCGGAGAAATTCCTTTTCCGTGCCTTTTTTCAGCTTATGCTTTTCCGATATTTTCATTTTCTTCTACATATATATATATTTTTTTTTTGTGACTTCGACGGTTCGCGAGGAGAAGTGATTGGATGATTTCTTCGGTCATTCAAGTTGAACAGTTCACAATGAAATTTTGTTGAGTGAGGACGTGTCGGTTAGAACTACCCGTGGAATTTAGCAGTGAGCGATTGACTAGTTGATTTCTTAGAGACTCCTTTCCTTCTTCAAACTGAGATTCCGCCGTCGAGTGCGTGCAAAAGAAACTTTTGGGGGACGAGCCGACCGCCAAATTTTCGTGGGTGGTGACAGTGCTTTTTTTCGCGAGAACAACAAGTGACTGAGCATGTGAAGATTCAAATTACTTAGTGCGTGCTTGAGAAGCTGTGTGCAACACAAACAAAATAAATAATAAGTAAATAAACAGGAAGAAAGTTTACCCGCTTTCGCGGTTTTGTGAGTGAAGAAGCAAGTGGACGAGTAGTTTTATAGTCATCTTCACCGAAATCCGCCACTAGTCGCGGCGGACGCACCACACAGCTCCTTGGCTTTTATCTGGAATTGTTTTGGCTTCCTTTGGATTTTATATTTTTTTGGACTAGCTGTGTGTGTGCGGTGAAAATTCAAAATTCAAAATTCATTTTTCAAAATCAAAAACTAGTGTTTATATGAAGCAACCAACGCCTGCAGCCGACTGAACTGCGATGATAGTGTGAAGAAGAAAAATCTAGCGAAAAGGTGAGTTCGAAAAACACCCTTCAAATATTCGCAGGGGCCCTGAGACCTTTCTAAAAATACTTAGACTAGGTGAGGCGCTAAATTGCACACAAGTTGTAAACAAACTATTCTTGAACAGCGGCGAGATCACGTCTCCTCTCCACTCGCTTGCGAAATCAAGTTTTCGGCGGTTGTCTTAATTTCTGGGTAATTAGCCGGTGACTCATGCTGGAGCGATTGCCAGGCCAGTGGAAAAATTCGCGTCCTAGGGCAATTATCATTTTTATTTAATTTTTCTTATTTGCATGCACAAAACGCTATGCAGTTAGTCTAATTGTAAGAAAGAAAAACGAAACATTCCTCGAACTTTTGTTCTTTTTATAGATTCAAATTAGTCGTTAAGCATTCCTAAAACTGGACAGACTTTCTTAGACTTACAAGAAAACGTAATATAAAAGTAAGAACAAGGATACCTATTTAAATAATATCCACAGTCACGGCACAGAAATTGATTAAAAGTCCATATCCTAATATTAAGATAATCTGATATTAAAAATAAATCAAAAATTTCCGATAAAATAAATAGCAAACAAAATTAAATAGTAATAGAAACAACGAAAAATACATAAATAAATAAAATTGTTTGAAGTAAACGTTAATACTGGAAAAATTTTTATGAAATGGCGCCAAATCAAAAAAACTATAATTTAACATCTGAAACGTCTGTTTTGAAGACCTCAACTATCAAGCGTAAATAATCGAAAATACAAAACTATGATTTGAGGGGATAAATGAAATACTGAAAATCTACTTTTTTAACACGTATGATCGATTGAATTTGCCCAGCAAATATAACATAATTGAATACAAATTTCTATTTTAAAATCAAATTTATTGATCAGAAAACGAACAGAGCGGAATGAAAAATTTGTTTCGATATCGGATGTCTAAATTTCGAGTCTACACACTTTGTTAGAAAAAAAAAATAGTTATGGAGAAATAAAATCTTACATGTTTCTATTCACAAGAGAATCGCGAGTTGAACTTAAAAATTAAAAAAAAATTAAAAATTATCGAATATGGATATTATATTTACTTCTAAATTATTTCTTTCCTTCTTTTTACACTTTCGAGAATTTTTCGTAAAAGCATATAACTTCGTACAAAATTTAGCTAGCACATGTTTGCTGGGTAATAATTTAAATTTTAACACTTATTTTACAGACATGGGTCCCAAAAACCCATTGTAAAGTTACAAAACCGCCATTTGTAGAATAATGGCCTATAGCGACATCTAGCTTAGCTGCTAAAAACTGTAGGGTCCTATATTAAAAGAGGGTAAGGCAGTAGCGTCAGTAGGTAAATAAAAGAATATTTTGCTAAGTAACTATAGGTATGCGATATTAAAACTAAATTGAAAGTAACAATATGACAAATATGTATAACTTATATAATGTATTACAAATAATGTTTTTATTTAACAAAGTTCGCACTATTTATTGTGACTAGAAAAATAAAATTCGCTTGAATTTTCTGTCCCTTAATTGCATTTTGCTACTTTTTGCGACATTTCTGATATTTTGACAAGTTTCGAAAAGGTAGATTCAATGCGACCGAAATTGGTTAAGGAATTTTTGGATCGCTTCTATCATTTGATCATGATGATAAATGTGGTTTTCTTTATTTATAAAGTGAACATTTTTGGACAAGACCACTTCTCACAACGTTTAAAATAAAGCTTAAAAGAATTGAAATACCCATATAAATATAACTTTTTTGGAAAAATAAAATACATATTAGTATGATGGGGTCTGCATTTGTGACTCGTTCTATCTGAGAACCTACATAGAAATCACTAGATTTCAAAAGATATTATAAAATGCGTTAAAGACTTTGAATTGAATTCAGCATTAAAGAAAATTAGTAACTATAAAAAAATTAACATTTGGAAAGGAATGAAATTCAAAAAGCTGTTATCAGAGCTCAAAAAATTTGTTGGAACAAATATCCTTAATCGTTTCCGACTCATAAAACTAGTGAGAAAATTGTAATAGTTATATAGTTCTGTGTATAATTTATGATATATGCGACATATAAGTCTCACATAATATCTATAAATAGAAGTAACTAAATATATTTGAAAGGATCCAGCAGTGGGTGAATAAACTATAAACTCAAAAACCAGTATTTTTTTAAAATTAATAACTTTAAATCCATCTCAAATCTTAGAGCTCTAAAGATTTATCATATTTCTTCGGATACAAAGCAAGTTTTAAAAATATTTCGCGGGAATTTAGTCAGCTTTATAGAGATGTTTCTTTTTTTTCCCTTAATTTTTTATTAAACATAATAGAAAATTGTAAAAAAGATGTCAAGCAAATGAAAAAAATTATTTTAACCTTAACCTTGTAGTTGGGCGTATTATCATATCCCAGCAACAAACAGCTGCCTTTCTAGGTCCTCACCTTGGTTTGTCGAATAATCAGAAAAAAGCAAAGATAGCTGCTGAATTCGATACGAATAGTTGAAATACCTTTAAAAAAAATCGCCAAAGTCACATTTCATAATAAGCGAACAGATACCAGAAGTTATTGAGTAAACTTTTTCAGACAAATAGCTCCACAAAAAAACCCAAATGTTTTCTTGTTTGCAAAAGTTCTAGCCCTTCACATTTTGTTTGAATGTATTGAGTCCGCCGTGTATCATTTTTGCGATTGTGACTATCAAAGTTCGAAATTTTATTCTTATCAACATTTTTTTTTGTGAAGAGTACTTCTGTGTAATAACTGAAATCAATTTAAGACGATTGACATCAAGGTTTTTCCAAAGATGTTACGAAAATCTTGGTAGGTAAAATTGGCTTCATTAACCATGAACATTTGTACTTTGTTTCGTTTTATTGTTTATTAAATATATAACTATTATTCTATAATATTATTATAACTATTTCACCCCTTAATGTTTAATTTTTAACACCAAGCAGTAGTCATATAGTTTTATGGAAAAAGAGGATTGGTTACGAATTCTTAATTCGTTTTGGATTATAAATTGATATTATAACCTTCAAAGATCTTTTTGTTCATAAGAATCGCTTTGTTTTAAGAAAAGAATAAAAACAAGCAGATTTTTCAGTATTTAGGACTATCACACAATATCGAAAAAGTTTATAGAAGTGGTTGAAAACCTCTATAAGTTAAATTTTATTCTATCTCTTGGATGGGGGCGCCACAGTAGCAGATTAAAATAAAATGGAAGATTTTTGATTTACTGATTTCAAATTCGGCGTTAGTTTCTGAGAATTCAAAACGGCGGCCTGTTTCTTAATACTAAATTTCATTGAAATCTTATAAAAAAAGTATATGAAAGCTTCAAATTTCGAATTCAGTGCCCAATATTGAAAATTCGAAAACTTGACCTAAATGCGACAGCGCCGATTTTAAATATGTATTTAGTAAAATCTTATTATTTATAGTCTAGTATTTGGATCTAATAGAGTTAAGTAGTTCCTTTTATATTGTTGTTAATGAAAATCAATGTTGACGCAAATTTGATTATTATGTCTTATTATTTTTAGCTATCGTATATCGTAAGAAGAAAAAGTTGCTAATATTTTTCGATATTCTTTTTATTGTATTGTATTGCATCATATAAAAGAAACTTTCCATATTTTTGAATCATCCCAGTTTAAAACTATGCAGACGATATTCTTGTAGCCTAGGACCACGCTAATCGGATAATCTGGTAGGCCCTAAGGACTTCAACTAGTGGAGTTTTGAACAAATAATTTCGAGTAAAAATTGAATCGTTGACTACTTTGAGTCTTTATAATTTCATAAATACTAAGAGTGTGGGTTTAAAAATTTAACAAAATATGTTTGAAAGTATATTCTATATTTTTTCACACGACAAGGTAGAAATCTCCCTCAAGACACCAAATTAAGGAATTAATTGGATCAGGAAATTATGTTAAAAGTCAAGGAACTCCTGCAAAACCAACAAGCTATGGCAACCCAGGTTATGCAATTTCAACCTGTTCTCGATTATCTTTTCGCCTGAGACGCACATGGAGGCGACCAGCTCCGAAAATGCCAAAAGTGATTTTGAAAAGGGCACAAAAAAGGGAAAAGGACCTGAGTTTGCCATTTTTTGTGGTCGCTGCGATCATTTTTCACTTTTATCAACCTGCGAGCGAGATAGCGTCGGACCTCGGCCCCGAGAGGATCCTTTTAGGACCTGGATGTTTTCATATCGAATGACCTTTCGAATTTCTGGACGTTTTGATAAATTTTTTTTTTTCTGTGCAGTTTCCTTGTCCCAGCCATCGTAGTCCCATTTATCAAATCGCAAATGTTCGCAACATCCATTTTGTAAGACTGCCCTAAAATTGGTTCGTGTGCGTTCGCCAGGATGTCGGCCCTTGAAGGGGACCCGGACGCGGCAGTGCATTCAGTCACGAACGAAAGGGAAAGGGACCGAGGAAACGCAACGAAAAATGCGTGAGGCTTGCATACGCACTCCCAGAAATAAGCGCGCAGGAGGGCAGACGCAGGCGAAGAAAAGCCGGTAAAAAACAAACGGCAAAACTGCACCCCCACAATTTAATTTTTTTTTTATTCTTATTTTTCTGCCCGAATATTTTCGGCAGGAAGTTTGCCCATGCAGTCGATGAAATGAGTCCCTTTGCTCTAATAATATCACTTTTTTGCTGCTATTTCTGCCATCGCCCGCCGCGGATGGCGTCCTCCTAGTCATCGCTGCCGCCGAATCGCGGAGCGCGGACCCCAGCTCGTGAATTAATTTCACCATAAATTTGGTTCATGGCGGAAAAATGCGACGATGCGTGGCAGAAAAGTAAATAATGCAATTATGTAATTTGGCGGCTGCCCTTTAAGAAGGCGCGCTGCTGCCAGCCGAAGCGCGGAAAGGTGAGCCAGCCCGACCTGGGCCTCGCCGCCTTTCTGTTTTTCATTATCTGGAATTATTTGAATAGTCCCCGGGAAATTTTTATCAGATGTTTTGCATTAGCCGGAGATCTGCTGTATTTCACCCGCCGAACAGGGGGTAAGGCGATTTTTTTTACATAAGCGCGCACGACACTTCCTATGTACACATAAGCAGCTAAATTCGGGAGAAACTCTTCCGCCTTTAAGACGTCCCACAGGACAGGAATAGGAAAATTTTATCCTCTTTTCCACGTCGATTTTCCCACATTATTAAGAGGTTCTAATAAACTTATTTACTTACACATATATCGCTAGCATAAATTTATGCGTGCTCACAACTTTTCGGCAATTAATTTGCATTCCGTGAATTTAGAGGTCAGATAAAGTGGTAAAAGGGGTAACATCTTCGTTTGTGCCGATTCAAAAGGTGCCCTGCTGCTGGCGCTGACTGTGGGCCTTATTTAATGCAAATTTGCATACGGAAGTCGATAAAACTGCACCTCAGGAGATAAGCAGAAGATGCATTCAAATCTGTGGGAATTTGCTTTAGATGCAAGGGGACGCATTTCGTGGGAATTTATTTTGCATTGAACTCATGTGGGATTATTGAATATATTAATTTTGCTATTTCACTAATATCAGGCAGGTAGTGGCACATATAATTTTTGTATTGAAAAGAGTATGGGCATATTGAAAACAATTGAGGAAGTATGTAGTCTACATAGGATAGAATAGAATATTTTTAATTTGTTGTGGGATATTTTCTAGATAAATTTGCTTGAACCTAATCAGGACCACGGCGGGCAGACGAACCCAAAAATTTGTGGGTGATTCATGTTCTCATTAATGCGGATGGTGGCCCTACCACAGATACATCACCGCATGGATCGAAAGCCAATCCTCATATCTACTGGATTGGAATATCAAGTGTGAATTATAAATGAAGGCAAATTTGTAACAGTACAATCTGGATATAGGTACTATTTTGGTCCTTACAGAGTGCTAATCAGGAAAAACCTAATACTTCTACTTCTTTTAACAATCAGAATATACTACTTTGATCTTAACGTGGTTCTAATCAGGAAAGCCTGATGCCAATTTTATTTTTAATGGTCCGGATATCCTATTTTGGCCCATACTTGGAGTTAAGTAGAAAAACCTCATGGTGCTAAGATTATGTTATACTCAGGTCCGGACTTGTGTCTGAGTATAAATAAATAAAATAAATAAATTATTCTATAGTCGTGGTAGTATGTACTTAGGTAGTGTATATAAATTATTTTATTAAAACAGGTAAGGACAGCAAGCGAAAATTCATAATGATGTCACCAATAAAGTGCATTGAGGCTAGAAAAACTTATTTAAAAAATTTCAATGCACATTCACAAGAATAAATGTTTATTTAAAAATTATTTTTAGCCAATCATTTTATCTGGGTCATATAAAGCATTATTCAGAATATCGAGTCGAATATTTAAATTGAAATATGAAAAGTTTAAAAAGATTCTTCATGCGTTTTTTTCAAACTTAGCTCGAATCATTATTTATTTTTCTTTTTTTTTAAATTGTTTGCTCTCTCAACTATATTCATGCTTAGGTTGTATGGTATGACAATTTAAAAAGTAGTGGGTATAAAATACATATAATATACATATAGCCCAAAAATGGTTCCTTGTGACCTTTACTTTTAGATACTGAGCAAAAGCTGCAGCGTTCCTTGCTCCTTAGCTAGCAGATTTGATTCGAGTCGAGTGCAGCGTGAACTAAGCTAAGCATAACGTGACTCGGGGAGAGTTGAACATTTCACGAAGAAGTTCACTAGCCGATTCGGATCGATTTCATGTACAGTCTCATGGTACAATTGCATGCTCGAAATTAGTGTCCTTCTCAAAGTCTGAGCGGGCGTCTTATGAATTTAACATTTGCCGTGAGTTGAAAGATCTGATTTGGTGTCAAGGCGGGACGTACACTACTTTGTTAACATGCTAATCCATATCTTTGAGGGGTCTCCGGCAAATAGTGTAAACGCTCTTGCATGAGGCAGTTTGCCATTTTTGTGTACAGGGAAACTTTCTACCTAGGGTCCTGTAAATTATTTATTAAATTAGAGGAAGAGGATTCCGGTGCCAGTTAAGGTTTCTGTTCAACTTGTGCTGAACTTAAGCGATTTGATTATTAAATGTACAATTTTCCATGCATTATGGGTTTTTTGTTTTGAAATTCGAATTAAAAGTGTCCACTTTCGTCAAGATTTCCGTTTGTATGTAACCATATCATATTATCAGATATGAAGTTTTGGTAATTTTGATTGATATGACAGTATTAATGAGACTGGGGTTAGTCAAAAGAAGCAAATTTGTTGTCGATAACGAAATTTAAGTGCCAATATGCAATACAGTAAAAAATTCGGATTGTTTAAAAGATAATTTAAACAAATACTATTATACCATGGTTAAAAGAAATTTGCTGCATATTATTCTTATTATTTTTTGTACCAAATTATGTAAATCAAACTATAGTTATTATATTTTTTTTAGCGTGTAGTTGTTAATAAACTTGCATAGATATTTGCAAATATTAAATATAAATTTTTCAAAAAAATTGTGGTGCTTCAGCCGTTTTCCCAGAATACCTTTCCTTTTTAACGAGCTCTGCGGTGACCAACAGTACTGACGATTAAATAATCGGAAATCAAAATTTCCAATAAAATTAATTTATGTAAGAATCAATCCTCTTCGTGAACGAAGAATTTTAGGAAACATTAATTTTGTTTCTTCTTCATCCCTGAAGGAGATATTTATATGAACCGCTAAACAATTTTTTAAAAAGAAGTTATTTAGCGATAAACGCATTTGATGTTTTAGGTTTGATATGATAACTACACTTTTTTAAAGCGTCATAACTCAGTAATTTTTGAACAGATTTTTAAACAATTTCCGCTTTATTTTATGTCCAGCTCCTTTAATGTTTTTGTTTTTTGCTATCGAAGTAGCGAATCTTTTTAATTCTAATTTTATTATTCGTTTTATCTTGATTTTTGGCTTCATTACTCATTTATATGTATGTTTATTACTTTCTGAAATCTATATTTGTACTTAAAGAAATGTTTTTCGATTTTGATGGAACGATCTTGATGAAAAATGAAAGTTAATAGGTAATTATTTATTTATTTTGTCATATAATATATTAAATTAATGATCATTACAGTATCTGATTTAAAACAATTATTATTAATTAATCCCTCGAACTCACACGAACATAACTAAATTTTTTCCACTGGCAACACGCAGCTCGCACTATGGCAAATTTGCAAAAATAGTTTGTTTGCTTATTGCAGAGTTAAACAGTTAAGTTTCCACTTATTTTGAGCAAAACTCTCAGTCAGGCTCAACAAACTCGCAACTGCTATTCGTAAAAGTATAGAAATCAGTAGCCATCGGTAGTTCATTCAATACAATTAAGTAATACTTTCGCATGTGAAAATGTATCAAAGTGCATTTTGAAAAGTTTTGTATTTTTGATAAAATTGAGAAAAAAAAAGTTTTACATCTTCTCTGCTTTATGTGTGAAGCGTACACTGACAATGAGTGTTTTAAAATAGGGAACGAAAAACACCACAAGGCTATCAGAGCAAAACTTCCAGTAAACCTAGTGTCCAAAATAAAAATGATAAAATTCGCCAAAAACCAACAGTCCTGCACGCGTTATCTTCGGCAGCCGAGATAACGCCGTGTGCATTTTAAACTCCTCGCCCTGTTTACGTTTCCGAAACCACGGCTCCGGCTGATAGTGGGATTTGGCAACCAACGTCCAATGGGCCTCACATGGACACTTATTTGCATTTACAACTTGTAATTGTGGTTTACAGCACCTTAATAAACCGTCTCTCGTTTCAGGAAAATCGATCGCATCGAGTGCAAGCAATTAAACAGCAGACAAAATGGGCAGCAGCGAAGGACAAACGTACTGCTTGCGATGGAACAACCACAAGTCGAATTTGGTCGAGATTTTGGACGCTCTGATCAAAATGGAAAGTTACGTAGATTGCACCATCGTAGTGGACGACCAGGTGCAGTTCAAGGCCCACAGGGTGGTCCTGGCGGCGAACTCGCCCTACTTTCAATCGATCCTTCAAGACGTCCCCATGGACCACTGCAGCATCCTGTTCCCCGGAGTGCAGGCATTCGAGATGCGCGCCTTGTTGGAGTACATGTACACGGGCGAGGTGAACGTGACTCAAAGTCAAATCCCCAAAATAATGAAAATCGCCGAGCAGCTGGAAGTCAAGGGACTGTTCGACATGACTGATCTTAAAGAGAAATTCAACAAATTCGAAGAACCACCGACGCACTACCCGCCTCCAACCACTCCGACAGCGCCCTCTTTCGCAGCCAGCAAAGACGGGGAGCAGCAGCAGTCTTCGCCGGTGATCACGACGTCGACGAACGTGACCTCGGCGCAAAGCAGTAGCGCCTCCCCGCCTTACTCCTACAAGTCCCCGTACACCAGTCTTTACTCGAAGAGTCCTGGGCCCTCGACGTCGGAACGCCACTCGCAGTGGCCCCCCATTTCGCCCCATTTGCCCACGACGCTGCCCAGCGCGGCCGCCGCTGCCATGCTGAGCTCCGTCTACGAAAGCGCCAGTGACATGAACCCGCTCAAGAGGAAGAAGCTCTCCTCCATCTCGAGCATGCTGCAGTACCCGACTCCGAAGGACACGCCGATTTTAAGGAATGTGCTGGCACAGTCTCACGCGGCCGACTCATCCCAACCGATGCCTCTGATTTGCCAACCCGTCAAACCGGAAAGGGCCGAGAAACCTGGCGTTAACAACGGCTGCAATGGATCGGAGTATTCTTCGGACAAGGTAAGTATTTAACTAGCCAAAAGATACTCTAATTTTACTATGTTATGAGCCTGGTTCTGAATATCACATCAATTTCAGTACTATGACCACTTACACTTAGCTGAATTGCGAAACTGTTTATAGAACTTAATTCAGCTATAAACTTTAAAGATGACGTGATACCAGAATCAGGATCTATGCCTGAAAAACTTTGTTTGATTAGTACGTTTGGCTTAAGGTTTCTCACAAACGCCATTTGCACTACAATTGCAGCATTCAGCAATTTAAAGAATGTAGCTGAATATTACAATTCAGGTGAAATTTTCAACAAAAACTTTTAAATTATACAATTGTTAAGAAATTATTACGATTGTCAAAGAATTACAAAAATTAATTTAACTCTCGTGCCCTTAAGGGTTGATAGCCAAAATCCTAGGCTCCTGTCTCAATTTTAACTTTTGTCCCAAATCCTTTAAAATGCCCATAAAAGATGGTAGTTTATGAAATTTGTTCAGATTTGAAACAACATAATTTTCGGAACCTTGGCTAGACGAATAAAACTGCATTTCTTTATAAGTTTGAGGAACATCCTATTATAAGGAGTAAAAGTTTTTGAATTTTGATCACCATATTTTGAATTTACAAAGTTTGATAGCAAATACTAAAGAGTATCTCATAAAATCTCCCTGTAAGTACTCGTACCATTTAAAGTACTATAGCCAATTAAATCCTTTGAAATTGAAATATTTTAGCAGCCATACTTAAAATTTAAAATTTTAATTATACACATTTTAAATCAGTAAATATAAAAATCCCTATACTGTATTCATTTTCATTACAATCTCCAAAGTTTAACAATCTTAATCTTGAATTTCCATATGATAGTTATTTCAAATCAGTGATATCAATACATCTAGCTGCCGTTTTACGTCTTCCAAATTTTCGTACAGAACTTGTCCATGAGGACAATATTAAAAATTTACATAAAAAGGTTAGAAACCAATAAAAGTTTCATCTTTATAATATGTATTTTTAGATATACAAATATTAAAATATAGTTAAAAAAATAAAACAAAATAAAACAACACGTTTTTATGATTAGCTAAAAAATTAAAAAATTACCATAACATTATATTGCCACCAGAATTGCATAAGTTTACAAAGTTTCATATCGATACGACAAGAATATAGAAAATTAGAAGAAGATCAAAAGTGAGTGTATCAATAAAAATTCAATCGTGAATCACTACGAATAAATATTTTTGCTAATTGCTTTTATTTCTATTAGTGTTCGAACCCAAGTTTGACTAGTACATTTTATTTACTATATTTTAAATATTTATTTTTTTTACAGAAATCAAAATATGAAGAGCCTCACTCTCCCTACACCGATAAATCATTTGAGGACGATGGCCTGGACTGCCCCCCTGCGTATCTGGGAGACTCCCGTCTGCCCCAATATTCGTCGCAGCAGCAGCAAAAGCCGGAGTGGAAGCGGTACAAGCAATACACCAGGAGCGATATTTTGTCCGCTATCGAATGCGTGAGGAACGGAATGAGCGCCCTACAGGCGTCCAGAAAATACGGGGTTCCATCCCGAACCCTCTACGACAAGGTAAAAAAGTTGGGTATAACAACAGGCAGGCCTATGAACAGGACCATAAAGAGGAGCCCGAGTAGCGGGGGGGGCTCCGCTGGGTTCCAGTTCGGGATGTCCGGCAGTGGTCATCCCTACGGTCCAGGGGAGACGATGATCTCGCAGATGCACGAGCCCATGGACAGGGAGAAGGACCGGGAGCACCACATCCCCCCAACGATACCCCATCCAGCGGCTGCCCTTCTCGATCCAAACTTCCTCCAGCAAGCTTTCGAAGCTCGAGGTGGTGATATTGCTGGTAGGGAAGCTCTACACGCGATGGCGCTGGCCGCAGCTGCCCACGCTGCTGTGAACGGTATGTCGACAAGTCCTGGTACTAACGGAACTGCGCGATCGCCAAGCCCTGGTCTTGGCAAATACCAAAAACCGCAAAGCCCACATCCGAGCCTAGATAGAGAGAGAGATCGTGAACGTGAAAGAGAAAGAGAACAAGAGCGAGAACGAGAGCGGGATCGAGAACGGCAACGTGAGAGAGAAAGGGACAGAGACAGTGACAGGGAACGAGAACGAGACCACCATATGGAGGAGGACGAAGACAAGGTCGAGGACTTATCGATGTCGCGGAAGGATGTCAGTCCTTCGCCCTTGCCGTCACACCATTCCTACCTGCAGAGGGCGCCACATCCGCTTCCTCAGCACACTCCACCCCCGCAGCACCAGCAAACAGGGGGCGTTATTGTGCCGCCGATGACAAAAATCCCAACGAACACAGTCGAGGACTTCTCACCTGTCGAATGTAAGCGGGAGCTAATTACGGACGACTCGAGGGACTAGAAAATTTCCTAAAAGTAAGACTAAGGTTAATCTTTTCGTCTAAGTGCAATAATCAGATCTCTTGGCGCGCACTGCCGCTGAAACGAGGAGAAAGAAAATAGACATCCTAGACACAAAATTTCCACGAAGAGGCTCATCTCAGGGTTTGTATTAAGTTTAGCCGTAAGCTTAACAGATGTAAAATGGACAAGTTTTAAGCGTTCATCGACGTTAAACGTGTTTAAGCTCATAATATTTTATTTTCTATTATGTTTTGTTACAATTTCATATGCTTTTCGTTTTTATCTATAATGTTGTTTGAGCGATTTCAGTATCCTAAAGGAAGAAGTCGATTTCAAAACGAAATTGTTTACTTAAACATTTTTAAAATTTTTTATAACAATTATTTCATTTGATTCAAATCTAAAACTACTAGCGTAGTTCAGAATGAAATACAAATACAAATAAAAAAGTACTGATTTATTAAAAATTTGCTCGATTTTAAAAGTTTGGAATTTTCCAATTAATTTTTTCAGATAAAAATTTTCATATTCGCGAACATTAATAGCTGTTTGGTGATTTTCGAATCTTAGAAGTTTCTCTAATTTTCATTTCTGAAAGTTGCATTAAAAGAATCTCTACATTAAATAGTGTTTTGCAATATTTAAGTAAAACAATCACGTTTAAAAGTATCACATAATCTTTTTCCCCAAAATGAATAGGACTAGAGTCTTTATTGAGACGAACAAACAAAAAATAAATTATTTATTTTACCAAATAATGGTCTTACATAGAAATTTATTTTCTTATTCAACTAGAAGAGTATTTTTTCAAAATGCAATATTTTCGAAGTTTTTTATTTGATTTGTAAAGTGAAAAAAAAAAAACATTTGCAATTTCAAATAAAATATTTGTTAAAGAAAAGCTTAAGGTGTTATATTTAGTCATGCAGCTTTTTTTTTTTTATTCAATTGTTAACATTTTGAGTTTTATTTCAATATTTTGATTGTAAACAAAATATTAACGATATTTTATTCAATGGTCACTATCCTGATCCTATCCAGGAGTAACCACCAACCACCACTATTTTGAAGAATCTACTTTTAAGAACGACGCATTTGAAATTTCTCGTAGTACATATCAAGCACTCATTACTTCGTCAATTTTTCTCACATTAACAATTAATTGTAAATACACATTTTCGAGGCATTAGTCTATGAAAATGAAAATTATAATAATGCGATTTTTCGACCTTTATGACTAGGTGTATAAACCTGTTAAGCTTTCTCGTGTTTTGCTACAAAACTCGTTAAATTCTTCAATAAGCCTTATTTTTTTATAAAGTATAATTGAAGAAAATAAATAAATTGTAAAGTTGCTCAATATTTTTTATAACTTAAAAGATGATGATGAAAAAAAATGAAATGCTCAATATACAAGGAAGTAAAACGAAAAGCTAACAAAGAAGCAAGTGCCTTATTAGGCTTGGCAACGATGTCAAATGCTTATTAAATAGTATACCTATTTAAAATTGAGTACAAAGCTCACTAAACATTATCAAAGCAATAATGGATTAAATTAAAAGACACATACAACCAGAAAACCTAATTGGCAGAAAATAAAGTAAAAAATTTAGTAAATATCACTGTAGAAATAGGTTATGTGAAGTAATTTAGAAAATGCACCAATATTGTTGAATAGGTTGTAATTGAATATTTGTTGTCAGAATCACCGAGTGCCTAAATTAATCAGTTACAAATAGTAAATGAGAAGTGAACATACGTACGTGAAACTTTGTAAAGTAGAAAATTTTGATAAATGTATAAATTATATTAGGTAAAATGTAAAAATAAAAGAAAAATATTACTTTCTTAACATTATTGTTAGTATGGTTTCACCGTTTTCATATTATGTTCCTCTGCCATATAATCGAATTAGTTTTAATTGAAATATACAAAAAGAGTTTATATATATACATTTATTTTTTATTTTTAATTTTCGCCATGAAATACAAAAACGTGTTTACCATCCTTCTATTATTTTACTTTATACACTTACGGAAAAAAATATTATTTACATACGTCAGTTGTATAACGTCCTATTTTAAGACTTGTAAGTGTATATTGCCTTGTTTAGGAATACATTCATAGAAAATACTTGCAAATGGTAGTAGTAGTAAAGTGAAAATAAGAAGATTTCATAAGACTGATTTTGATTTTTTAAAATTAAGTTTTCTTTCGCATTTATGGATCACTTAATAACATAAAGAGGGCAAGATAACGAAGTGCAACACATTTTTAAAGTTAGGATATACAATAAAAAGCAAGTTTTAGTGCTCAGTTATGCACAGTTTTGTTTCTATTTTATACAATACATTCTGATATAATAAGTTGTTTTTTTTTATTAATTTATTCTTCTCTTTAACCAAATACTGCTTGTGTTGGAGTATAACTTAGGTCGAAGTTTAAATACTTGTGTTTAACACTTTTACTTGTTGATTAGAAAATTAAAATTATGTGAGATTATAATAAATAAATAAGATGTTTCTTACATCCATAAATTGGCTATCAAACTTTTACAAAACAGAATAACACAAATACAAAAAGAAAAACTAAATTTTTGATTGATTTTTATATATACCACATATTTGAAATAGTGTAAAATAATAAACATATATTCAAAATTCGTCTCATCATCAAAAAATTCAATGTTGCGACATAAGTGAGCTTCATTTGGATCCTGAAATTACTATTTTTTACAATTAAACAACAATAAAAGACTTAGAGACAACCAGATTTAGATCTATTATTTTTAAATTTTACGCTGATGTATTTCACTTTATATTCAACCTTACATAAAATAGCTAGCTTAAATATTTCTCACATGAATGATAAGTACGAACCTGTAAGGGTTCGTGATAGTAAATTATTTAACTTTTATAATTTTGATACGATCGAAGTTAGCCAATCACAGCAGTTTCCCCATCGCACTGTTGTAACTAATTTTTGTGTTCAATTTCATAAGACTGATTACTAAAAGTTTATTTAACTTGTAACATGCATTTCTTTTATGCATATTTTTTTGTTTGTTCACCTTTTACAAACTTGTTTCTAGTGTATTCACATAATTTTTGTTTACAAAACTTTGTTATTTCAGGTTAATTTTAAGTGAAAATCAAAATCAATGCACTAAACAATGCAAAGTGAAATGAAAATATTAGAAGAGTACATTAAATGATAAGTAGTGTATTAACGTGAGATTTCTCACAATGTAATATAAAATAATTGTAATTAAATATAATTAAAATTTTTGTACAGTTTTGAATTGAATTTAAGCGATAGATGTATTTTTAAATGTTTCACATCTTATTTTTCTAATCTAAATTTATAGTGAAATTAAATAGAACTTAAAATAAAAAGAGAGTAATAAGGTAAAGAAAAGTAAAAGATAATTTGAAAATAAAAGTAGACTGGGAGGTTGTATTATATGCGCTGGGGCGATGCAATATGTCTGCTGAGCCTTTTTCAGTAAATTCTGTCGTTATACGAAATTTGAAAGCGACTTTAGGCAGCACATAGAAAAATATCATGGGGAGAATGTTCCTCTTTTTTTATTTTGCCTTGAATGTCCTTTTAATTGGGTGTCTCCACACGTTTGCCTCTTATTTTTAGAAATAGATTATTTTAAGGAGATTCGATCAGTCGATTATCGCATAAATTTGGTTACCTATAGCGCAAACATTGTGTTTAATTCAAATGATTATTGTGAAGAAATATTGTATTAAAGCAAATTTACCTTTACGTACTACTGTATCGTTTAACTGAGTGCAGAACGAATGTTTTATTGACTGAATATAAAAATCATTTTTAATGTTATGACTATTGTTTTCTTTGCAAACTATAGGAAACTGTTCGATTCTGTCTCATGAGTTTTTTATCGAAATCTACGACAATGTGAAACTCGAAGACTACTTTATTAAAATAATTATGAATTTTAGCAGGTTATTTCGCCCTTTATATACGTTTATCCGCCAAAAATTCAATACAATCAATACATATAAATATTTATAAATTTTACGCACATAAATTTTTAAATTTTCATTTTTCTGTCTCCAGTGGAATGGAGAATGTCATCAATTCGATTGTAACTTACATTATTTAGAATTCAAAAAGGAATTCATTCATCAGCTAAACTACTAAACTTACTTTATGATTCATATTTCATATGTTTTCAGTTTCATATCCTGATTTAAATTATTTTGAGCACTTTAAATGGTTCACTTTTAGTTTTTCTTAGAAATACTACTCAATTTGTATTATTTGAAATATAGCACAACAATTTTAGTGATAACTGTTATATGTTTTTTAAGGTTTTCAGGAGCAATTCCAACGATTGAAAATACATTCCAAGGCATTACAAAGAAGGCTTCCGGCAGTCCTTCCTTTAATTCGGACACTCGGTATAGCAAATAAAACCACCAATAAATTTCCAAAAGGACGCAATTAAATCGGGTTTGTGCTACGACTAAAGTCCTAATGTGACCTAAAGGGCTTTATTCGTTTTAGCACGTGCACAAACCACAAAACGCTTTTAATCAAAAATTGCTCAGACTCAGTTTTGCTTAGAAAAAGGAAAGATTAACGGCAAGCCGTTTTAATTTTTATGAAAATGATTTACAGAAATGTAAAGAGCCATTAAGATATGTAGCTTAAAATTGTTATTTATTTCGTGCACTTTTTAAAAACACCTGCAAATGAGGAGGAAAATCTTTTAACCCAGAAAAACAAAAAGGAAGAAAAGTTTTACGTAAACGAATAGGAGTAACCAATCCAAAAAGAAAAAAAACTGGACAAGTCCGAGTTGAACTCGCGTGAAGAGGGTTCCGTACGATGTTATCTATCATGTTTTTTGGAATCTGACCCAAATTTGTTTGTGGCAACTAAAAATATGTTCTCCCACACATTTCAACTGCAAATGTAAGTTGGTACGCACAATATTGAGTGGTTTACCATGTTATTTTAATACCATGGACTTCTTATAGGTTTTCCCATACTCTATAAGTAGAAAACTAATTTCTGTATTTTTTTCAAAATTTTGGGTTCAGTAGTTTCGGTAATAAGGGGGGGGAATGGTCAATTTTCGTCTATTTTCTTGAATAACTTGGAAACTTTTTATTTTAAAATTACAAAAAAAATATATTTGAGATCCTCACAACAAGCCCTTTCATTTGATATGTTACACGATGCAGTTTGCAAAACTTCTTGTTTTAATTTTCCATCTTACCCCCCAAAAGTGACCCCCATATTCAGATTTCGTCTATTCACGGCACACCTCTGCGTTTGGGTCACAGAAATTGATATGTGTACCAAATTTCAACTTAATCGGTCTGGTAGATTCGGAGAAAATTGACTGTGACAGACGGACAGACGGACACACGAGTGATCCTATAAGGGTTCCTTTTTTCCTTTTGAGGTACGGAACCCTAAAAAGGTGAAATATGTACATATTTTGTTATTATGCATTTATTGAATACTATTATTTAATCATCTAGCCTTTTAAACTATTACCCGAGTAAAAATATTTAAGTTTTAAAGTATGGCTGTACAAAGACTACGTGGTTGTCTTGCAGCTTACAATACTAATTGCTAATAAATAAATAAATTTATATTTAAATTACTATGGAATGATCCCGCATTATCGCTCGAATTTGGTTCTTGTATGCCTGAGTGTGAATTTTACAGACCGTCTACAGCCCTTGCACGCCCTTAGAAAAGCCAAACGGCCCTTGCTCCGACCGCTGATAATTTTTAATCGGGACACCAAAAATTATGTTCGATTCTTTTTATAAATTTTTTTTTATAAAGCAATTGTTATACAATATCTGTGCGCAGTTTCTAGAAATCAATACTTTCGGTTTAAGAATAAAAGCAATTATTTAGAATTAAATATTTTCCAACATTTAGTTTCAAATTCAAATATAACTGATATTAACTATAAAATACATATGTAAAACCAAAAAAAATTGCTTGCCAAATTTTATATCCGTTGGTATATGGATTTAAATTAAAATTATTGTAACTGAACAAAAATAATTTTTCAACAATAAAAATAATCTAGCACGGCATAAATTTTAATGTTGTGAATAAAATAGGTACCATTTAAATTATGTCGAGCAATAGTTGGCAATATTTTTGTTTGTTTATTTCTTCCAAAATGTTGGTCTTTTAAGCTGACGACGCCAAATTTTAAAAGCATATTATTCTCGAAGGCTCATATTTTTCGAAGAATAATAAATATTCCTCGAGCGTTACCAAATAATAAAAGTGATTTAATTCTAAAGTACATTTTTAATACAAATTGTAAAATAAATAAACATTTACATAGAATCACATATATGTATATACAATTAAATAAGAATAAAAATTAATAAAATTAACGCTAGCACTTATCCTAGTATCACGTGGGCTAAATAAGTTAGTAAAACTTAAATTGATATTGCAATAAATCCAATCTTTGATTGGTGTTCATTATGCTTAAGAGCATGATAAACATTTTTGAAAATCTTCTACTTGAGGCTCAAGAAGTGCTCTCTGCTGGCCTTCAACTTGGTTTCTTCGCGTTCCCGCCGAAGCCGGTGGTTGGCCGCAAGAAACATGAGCTCCTTGATGGACGCGTACTCAGGGTCTGATTTCGCGATCAGTGGCTCCTCGTCGTACTCATAGCTGTCTTCATAAAGATAGTCGATGTCGGAAGCACTTCGCTTATCGTCGTAGTAGTCGTCGTCGTCGTCTTCCTCGTCCGTCGAATCTCTGCCGCGTTTACCCCCGAAGATCTTCAAAATTCCGTCCACCTGTGTTGCAAAAAGATCGTTGCCTTTCAGGTGAATCTCGACATTTCGCTTGTTGCGGACGATGCTGTTGATGGGGATGTTGGACAGTCGTAGATTAAGAACGGCTTTCTGGGGAAGGTTTGTAATTGGGTACTCCTGTTTTTCAGTAACTTCAGCCGGATATTTATTCGTTTTCTCTAGTTGAACGCGGTAATTACGCCGATACTCTTCATTATTCGAAATTTGGTGGATTAAAATTCCAGCCGTATTAAGAATCCTCTGAGCTGGGTTCTGATTTTCGTTCATTTCCAGATGCAATTTGCTTGCTGGATTTGTGTGCATTTTTTTTATTTTGCGATGTTCATTTGGATTATCCAAGCCTTTTAGCAGATAATAGGAATCGAACAGCGATTTTAGAACAGGATCCATTGGTTCATTTGAATGTCTATTCGATTCATTAACAATAAGTGTCCATAAATCGCCGTAGAGCCTAGACAAAAGCGTTTCCTCTTCCCACTCAATGTTTCCGGCTTTGTAGTGTTTTATGATCGACGGGATAACAAGCAATGCCTCGATCTCGTTAAATCGATCTGGAAACGAACAAAGAAATAAATAAATACTCTTCTATTTGGTTCATATTTGTTTAAGTATTTTGCTTAATTGGCACACTAACGACAATAATAGAAAAAATAATTGATACACACCTCTTCTTTGTACAAAAGTCTCGGTGCCTGGCTCCAGGCCAAACTTGTTCTTGTAGCTAAGCCAAGGTTCTATAACATCTGCAAATCTATCCTCTTTTTGTTTGAACTGATCACTTTTAATATAAAACCCACCGACTGCCGATGTAAAAGACGCCAACACGAAAATTAAAACTTTCTCCATATTCTCGAGCCACTGCTTCACTACCTCAGGTTCACGTTCCGATCTTCGATCTTCACTTCTGGACGAACGTCTTGTTCTGGTGCCTTGAATCAGGCTGCAACTTCTTAAATACTTCAGCGGGCCTCTTGACTTCAGACGGTCCGGGGCTGGGTATGTCTGCCGCCTGCTCAAGTCGCCAATTTCAAGTACCTTTGTCGCTCATTTATTAGTGTGGCGCTTATCCTTTCAGGTCCGTATCACTATCAAGTAGCAGACAGGTAGCTTCTTTTACCTCTTTTAATTGGTTTTAGAGGATTTTTTATGGTTTTGTTTTACAACCAATTTTGAGCGAATTTAAAAATTTCAGGTCAAATCGATCCGTGGTGCTCGGCCAGACCCGTCCGCCGGCGGATGGTTTCGACTTCGATACCTCCTCCGGTCATAGGTGTGCTGGACGAGCGACGGGACAACTTGTCGCCTGCCAGAGTACTCTTGGGCGCCTTTAAATTTGTTACGTAAACCTTGATTAGGTACCCAATTAATAATTACTTGATGCAGGTGGCCGTTCTTCGTCTCGTCCAAGTCGCTCTTTTCGGATTCGCTTCCATCTGGAACTGTGGCGCGACGGAAACGGTCTGGTCGTGTGGCGCACATCAATTTTGGCATACGATGATTTAGTAAGAGAAAATTTTAGGGTCTGTGACCCAGTCGACAGGGCGGGCAATTGTTTTGAGTTTTCTTAAAGAAGGCCAGCAATGTTTTGGTGATTTGCAGATTAGACCCTGCTTTTTTTCGGATCTACTTAAGTCGTCTTAATTTTTATATCTTGCTGCGTCTGGGTATTGTTTTTTGTCCGGTTTTCTGGTACTGGAGTCTTGTCCTGCTGAGGCTGACTAGACAGATCTATCACACACAAATGTGATCTGAATACAACAAATTCTCAGACTTAGAGCAATTCAATTTATTATTTAATAATTATTCAGCAGTAATTTCAAATGAAAAAGCCTTACGAAATTGCAGTTTTTAAATCTGCAATCAAGATTATCTAATTTATAATTTAAAGAAAATGTTATAACTAAGAAAACAAGTTACAATTCAATTGTTTATTTATTTATTTAAGATTGTTCTTGATTATTTTTTGTTTTTGTACATGCATCTATTGTATTTATTCCCATAATTCAATGTCTTAGATTAAATTTTTAATTTGTAGGGTTCCGTACCAGAAACGAACCCTATTTTTGTTCTAACGATGTTTGTATGTCTGTTACAGGGTCACACATAATATGTTTTACCACAGCCAAAAGATGGAGAAAGTAACAAAAGATTAAAAAAATTAATTAAGGTGGGCGCCCACACAAAATTTGATTTTTGTACATATTGCCGTGGGATATCGTATAAAAAGGCTTTTTAAATAAATTATGAATGTGTTTTTATTTTTAATATTTGTGCTATTAAATTGCTGCTTTTAGACACATTTTATTACCAGTCTACAACGAAAATGAATGTACGTAATAAGCTGTTTTTATGTGTCAAAACAACAATTACTAACAATTACGAACGCTTTTAAAATTTCCCGAGATTATGTTTGATCGTGATTAAAACTTCTTACTATATATTTTTTTAAGCTTTTTCATAATAAACGAGTCCAATTCGCACTTGATCAATTTTTATACTGTCAGTACCGGACATATTGCATCACTCTCTCGATAACGTAAATGACATCAAACTTGGAACTAGAAAATTTATATTCACAGAAATAAACATAAACGTAATTTAGCAAAGATTGAAGTACCTTTTTTTTTTTTACTTCAATATTCCATAATATTATTATTTTTTTTTGTCTGTCTTCAATCCACCTTTTAGTCTCGTTGTAAAAAATACTATCCTACAACACCCTGCAACTTTTTTAATATACCAGAGCTATCTGACTTCTACTCAACAAAAATAAAAAGGGCAAGTATGCAACAAATTGAAACTGTTCGTTTATTTATATAAATAAGTAAATAAGAATACTTTCCTACTAATACTAGTGTTTACGCTGAAAATAAATTATGCAATATGTATATAAAATTGATTACTGATAGGTAAGTCTTAAATCTATTATATTTCGATAACTAAACTGCGACAAAATTGGCTCTATTTCTTGAAGAAGTTTTTGTGGGTTGGGATAAAACTGTGTTTTGGTGCTTCATAACTACCATGGTATTCATCCGGGCGACTAGGCTTGAAATAGGTTGACCCAGAATAAATACCATGTTCGAAAGAAAATGGAAATGGTTTGAAAATCGGCAAGTGTTGCCCTTGTGCTGGTGGCCCGTACGCGTATCCGATGTACGCATCTGCTACCAATTCAGGAGGTTGATAATAAGAGTAGGGCGGTGGTGGTGGTCGATGGTACACTGGTTGGCAAACACAAGTTGATTGGTGGGGGTAGTAAGAGTTTACCGCAGATTGCTGAGGGTAGTATGAGCTTACTTCCGGTTTCCAAGGATTTCCAGTAGGAGGCGGAAGATAACTACTATTTCCACTCGACGTCATTGTTTCAAATGATGAAGCACTATCTGAATTTGAAGAAGTGTTCAACTTTGGGGCTTGAAGCATTTCAGTTTCTAGAAAAGGCTCATCGTCTTTATTATTGCTCTTATTCAAATCGTTATCATTTTGTCTGGCATTTCTGTTTATATTCCCTTGTAGTTCTAAACTTCTTCTAATTCTATTATTAAGCTCTTCAAAGTGCCATCGTTTTCTTTTTTCATCTCTTAATGTGTCCAAGTAGGGGTGAATTTGATTTCCAACTAATAAGATAAATATAATTTTGCATTAAAAAATAAATGTGCTTAAAAACTTACTTGCATTATGTCGGTTATATGATAAAAGTTGAATTGTTTGCATTGTTCCAAGGCCATCTACAAATTGAAAACAAACATTAAAAACAACGAAGTACGAATAATTAACAAAATTATTACAAAGTAAAACGCGAAAACAACAGTCACTAATTTTGTTAAACTTTGATATTTATATTGAAGCCAAGAGATTATTGAAAATAATACAAGAGAAAACATTTCTCACCTAAAGTTCCCTTCTTAGGCAATTTATTCACTTCCACAAACTCTACATAACTTTCAATAAACCGAAACTTAACAAATATTAATAGTAAAATACTTGTTGCTAACTTCTTCCACATTTTGCTTGCAGAACAATTTTCTGAACTACCTCGATGCTGAGTATCCGTGAGACTGACTTCAGACGAAAGTTTCACCTGGATTAAGTTAAAGTTTTTATCAGGATGCGGGTAAACCATTTAAACTGTTTATGTGAAGCAGCGAAAGTTTATCAGAATTAAATTTGAAATAATTGCATTGTTGTTTCTATTGTTATGTTACACCTGTCCGAAGAGATGCAAAGTTGGGAAAGTGCATTGTTTTGATACTAAATTTATTTTTTAGGGTATAAAAAGGGGGAAATGCGGTCGTCATCCGTGCCTCCGTATTTAGATAATAGTATTACTATAAGTAATTTATTTCAAAGTCCAATAGACCCAACAAACGACATACAACTAAGTAGTTCTGAGTATAACCGCCATTTAAATCAGAAATATTATAATTTTGTGGAACACATTTGTGTTAATTTCTGAATAAAACAACTTTAAATTTTATATTCTTTCTTACGGAGGATGCGCGTTTCGCTTTATCATGCATTATTTTGAGGGTAATTTTTAGTTACAGATTGAAGGGCTAAACATAGAAAGGTACTTTCTTCCACACTTATTATACAATATATAAAAAACTGCAGATCGTTTCATATGTTTTCAAAGACACAGAATTCAGCTTTTGGATTGATTTTTACCTAAGGGCTGAAGGGATAAAAATATGAGGGAATAAGTTTTTCTAAATTATAGGAAATAGCAAAATTAATTCCGTTTCTTACGTTTTACGGAACACTCAGGATCCTTTTTTCGGAATATATTTTATCTGAAGGTTGAAAAGGTTAAAATTGAAGGGATACTTTTACCTTAGTAGGTAATAGCAAATAACAAGATTCATACTATTCATATAAATACTTTGGAGAACACAGAAATCTTTTTTTGGTACATTTTTTCTGGTGAAAGGGGTAAAACTTTAAAAATTTTCTATGTATGATAATTTTTGGTAATTTAAGAAAAATTACTCTATTTTAGCTCTTTCAATCGCTATGTAAAAACTAACCAAAAAAAACCATTTATTTTATTCTGACGGTTGAAAGGTTTATTGATGAATTTTAAAATTAAAGAAAGAAATTACTTTGAAAGTATTTTATTTTATTTTTCTACAAATCACTAATCAGCTTCCCGAACCCGTATAATGAATGGAATGTATGTAGATGAGAGGTTAACTCCCCAAAACTCTATGCTGGCCGCTGGAGAAAACCAAATTGAATTTTCATCAGAAGTCGCTATGTTATGCTAATATATATAGATAAGCAAACAGACAAAAATACATTTAAAAAATATATTTTTGGTTTCTACAACTTATAAGTCGTTTCTGTGTAGGTATATGTAGGTATGCATACAAAACTTAATTCAAAGAATAAATAGATGTATAATACAGACGCAGACATACTAGTAAAATAACGAGTATGGAAATAAAGAAGGAAATTAGACTCTTGTTTGTTCTCATTTATTTTGTAGAGGCAAAAAATATATTCAAAAATGATTTGCGCATTTTCTAAAGTGTAGCAAACGATACATCTTCATATTTCCTTTCTTCCAGAAGCACTTAGTGCCTACAATCGCCTGGATTTTAGAATGCTAAGAAGAAAACAAACATTTCGATAAATTCGCGCCGACTTTAAACATTTAGCCAAATATACCTTCCTTTTCGCACTTGTTGTTAGAGGTATTTAAATACATCTTGATAAAAGTGAAACTGATTTTACAAAGGCTCTTGAGCGGAATTGTCCTTTTCGCTGAAGGACCCGCGTCGTAAAAATATTAAGCGAGGCAACTTTTACTTAGCCCGGCTAAGTGCCTCATAACGAGATGAATTGAGTTCGAATCCCCGACGACCGCAAGTGCCTCCGGGGTGGAAGGCAATTCGACGAGCCCCTGAGATTACGAGATTTGCATCAACTAACTCCTCCTTCATCGGGTTGAGGCGAGGAAGTGGTCTGCCGGCAGCTCAAAATAATTAAAAAATTGTAAACATCGTCGGCGGTGTAATTTATAAAGGAATTACGCCGCGCAGGGGTAAGCTTGTCATAAAATAATTGTTGGGAGTATTAAGAAAATGAAGCTTCCTTAATTTTCGTGTTTGTCCTGCAGTTAATGCAATCGACGCCGACTAACCGAAGCCACTTTAAAGAGGAAGTCGCTCCTGGCGAGACTTGCAAAGTGGTTTAGAGTTTTAGCCAATCAAATTTTGTAAACAGTGATGGCGCCTCTTTCATTAGCCGAAAAGCGCGCGGCGGTATCGAAAATGAGATGAAAATGAAAGGAAAAGGTATGCAACTTTCTGGTAATAGATTTAACGACTCTGCTCTTGATTTGATAAAGGGTTGAGTCATATAAAAATCGGTGATTTGTTCAGCTCGCCATTTAGGGTTTATGAGTTTATTTTATATATAAAGTTCATTGCCGTAAAAATGAACTAATTTTTTTTTTTTTTTTTGTTAATTTAGAACCCTACGCGTTCGCTATATAGGCTTGGCTCTTAAGTAGCAAAAGTTTCAAAAATAAACCTACAAAGATTTTAAAACAAAAACGTGAAACCCAAAGTTCCGTCATTGTACGCTTGTTTTACAAGTTAAATAAATATCTTAAAAATTACTTTATTGTCCATTATGCATACCATTGCAATTGTTTGAAAATTGAACAGTATTTAGTTCGAGAAAAGCGTCTGTCATATCCCATTTCACAATACAAGGACAGATGCGTGCTTGTCGCCATTATTTCAAGTACGATATTTATGATATTTAAATAATTTTCAACGAAACTTTGTGGAAATATGCTGAAAATTATTGAGAGAGAGGCGCTTTTTGAAATATTAAAACTCTCCTTCTATATCTTTCACCCCTATAAAATTTTAGAGCATGTGTGGGGTAGCGATGAGAACTTTTAGGATAATTCCTATGTTTCTATGCAGTTTACCCGAATTGAAAAATAAATAAGTTCTGATTTCGACCCAATTTTATTCTGATGACTTCCAGTTATGCTAGATTTCATGTGGGTTTCATTCCGCTCTCATCGTTTTTTTAAAAATGTAATAGGATAGGATGAAATCAGAATAGATGTTGACTGCAATAAAAGCCCAAGTATGAAACCTCATATGCTCATAACTATAACAATTCTCGATCTGATTCAATATTCTACGGTTGCGTATTCAGGACTAAAACCGAGTTCAATAAATTCTATTTTCACGCTACTTTATTCAGAATCAAATCAGAACTTATTTCTCAACTCGGATGATTTATTGAAAGATGATGTGTATATAAATCATTCTAAATAACGAAAGTAATTGAAAGAACTTTTATAAGTTATGCATATTTATATTGTATACAAAATAAATTCTTATATGAATCCAATACAACATTCATTAATTTCGTTTTGTTTCGAATTAAATCAAGTTACTTGATACCACCCAGATGGCGTGAAAAACACTAAATTTTTAGCAGCTCGGTTTGATCACTAAACCGGAAGAGGTGTTGGAGTCACTTAATGAGAGCAGCCAAAGCGATTTTATTGTATAATTTAAAACATCAAACACATCCTTTTGATTGGCAAACTTCGGCAGCCGTTTTAATTTTTGAGCCCTAAAATTATTATGTTTACTTACTTTATTTTAAAACCAAATGTATTTAGCAATATGTAGTAATAGTAAATTGTTTTTATCACATTAAGTATTCTCATTAAGATAGTGATATTTTTCTTTCAAATTATTTTTATAAACAAATTATAATAAGGAAAAAAGTAAGATCAACTTCTTTTCACTTACACGGAGTAAACTACAATAAACTTTTCACATATTAGGCCGTAATCTGATTTTATAATTTTATCTTATATGGTTGGGCTTTTATCTACGCTTACACGCTGAAATAATTAATTTGGAGAAATAAAACAATAAAAATGAAATTTTATAAAAATTTGCAAAAAATAATTTGTGGAAAATTCTAAAACTTTATAGAAAGACTCATTTTGATTAAAAAGATCTATGTGAAAGCAGTATTCGAAGTCTATCCCTACAATCAGAGTTTTGGTTCTAAAAATATTCAGTAATACATTTATTATTAAGTTTCTTTTAATTTTTCCTTTTTTTTTTCAGTTTTTTTATAAATTAAAGCTTCTTTTTGAAAATATCTCTAGAACTAACACTCTAAGACCGACTACCCCTGTGGTCGCAGACAGGACGGGACTTGTGAGTAATTGTATAAAAATTTTGGCATTTTCTTTTCGCGCTACGAGATCCTAAAAAGTAAGTAAAGGGAGACATGTTAACTAACTTGGTGTATTATTACAAACTGGTACAAATTATTCAACTTACAAAACCTAATTATAAATACATATAACATCTATAGAACAAAAATTAATATGAGATTTATATAAAATTTCTAGCTAATGCATACTATGTACAGTTCACAGGAGTTTTTAATCGGAAAAATGTTTTAAACTGCCATTTTTCACAGAATTCTTAACTATTAATATGCACATCTTCAAAATGTAAATAATTTGATCTGCTTTATTATGAAATCCTAAATACACAAGGCTAACATCTAACGCAACTATTACTCAAACCAAGCTTGAAACAGGCAGACCTTTCTTTCTATGGTACTATTGCAACTATTTATTTCTGATTTTCTGCTTTTAAAATTAGATTAAGATTTATATCATTCGTTTTATCTTAAAGCATACATATGTACAAGCAAACTTCTCTGTACACGATTTAACATGAATAGTGAGACCAGTTTAATTAGCTTATCTAATTTCCAAGAAAAATAAACGACACCCAAATCTTATGACTCCTGGAACAGTCTTGGCACTTGAATAAGAATAAGATTGGTTATAAAGACAGTAAATCACTACAAGGATCATTTTGCAAGTTTTGGCCCTTTGATTTTGCTACTTAAGATCTAGAAGTCAGGCATTGTTTTTGGTCTTTTGCAGCATCCCGAATGAGACCGCTTTGAGTTAAGTACTTGGAATTTCCCGTCTACCTGCCAACGTTAATTTGTAGTTGAAAGATGCAAAGAATCGCCTTCGTTTTGTTTTAAGAAAGCCAGGTACTTAGGTGGCTAATAAAATCGCATCTTCATCCTTGGATGCTGGACTATTTAAAGAATCCCTGCAGACGCTTCGGCTACAGTTTCTAGTTTTCTTTTGGAGAGGCACTAGCCTAAATTTAGTATTGAAAATGAATATAGTCAATATAGTGTTTGGGATAGTCGTTTTGAGTGTTTCATCCGATGCACTTGTGATCAGTTCCAGCCAAGAGAAAAGTCTTATCCGGAGTTTTGGGAATAAAGATGATATTCGAGAAACAATTACAAATTCTGAATTGCGTGAGGGATTAATAAGAAAAATACGCCGAGGAAGGAGGCATAGAAATTCGCATCTACAGAAAATGAAAAATGATTTTCTGGACATCAACGCTTCGGCAGGTATAAACATGAAGGGCTTGATCAGATGCAGACGTAAAAAGAGGACACCAAAACATGGAAAAATGCTAAAGCGGTGCAAGTTAGAAAACTACAACAAGAAAAGTCACACCAACAGAAGCAGTCTAAAACTACCATCAAAGTCAAAGAGAATTGTTTACGCTCCAAGTTCTGCAAAAAAAACTACAAAGCGAATAAAGAAATACCAAAATTATGAAAGTAAGAATCATCAGGATGCGAATAATCGAGATTTATCAGAAATGACAATCTGGCGCCAACTCATTGAATCTGTAAGACGAATAGAAAATTCTGATACCAATAACACTATGGGCAGAAGTATTTCTCAAATCGGAATGACTTTTGAGATGCACAATGGAACAGTGTACGCTATCAAAACTAGCGATGGTTCATTTGATATTGATATTCGCTAGATTTAACAGGACGACTAAAAAGGATTTGGGACGATTAAATCGGAAATGTAAAAATAAATGTTAAGATTAAAGACAATATTGTTTGTCATTTAGTTTTTAGGCTTAGTACATATTTATGTATTTAAAAAAATAAGTGAAAATAAAAAAATTCAAATAAATACATACTTTTATCTCTTTTAATTAAACTTCAATTACCTCAATTTTTTTCGTTAATGTTTGTGGATCTTAATCAATTTTTATTTATCTTTTAAATTTTTTTTTAATTTGCCTTTTAAAAATATTGTCAAACTGATTCTCCTCAATAAAATAAATTCAGCTTAGTTTCCTTTTCCGTTTTGTTTCCTCTTCTGTCGTTGATCGTTGTTCGAAATCTGAATTTATGTAAGGCTATAAAATATCTCAGGGCAAAAGTGAACAGTTTTTTTCCTATGAAGAAATGGCATGTTGTTAAATAATAAAACAAAACCGATGAAGTGCTTAGTATGAAAACTATGTTAGGAACATAAGAACATATGTATTTAGAAATTCAAGTAAGTTCGAGATAATTAAGTTTACGTAAATAAAATAGAATCGATTTAAAATTTTACCATACTTTATATTATATTTTCGAGATGTTGCACGCCAAATTCAAATAGTCATAACCATATTTAAATACATAGTGCAATATTTTATTTATTTGAAAAGTCTTTAGAATAGGTCGATAATTGATTAGCACAGGTCTCGTTCTTCAAAACAGTCAGATCTATCAACCTCACATTTGGAACAACGATCGAGAGAAATAAAATAGAAAAATTATGGTTCCAACACTGCAATCATCGCATATCATTTTTCTCATATGAGGCTATCAGCGCAGAAGTGGTGTAACCCCAGACTACTTCTTAGGAGATATTGAGGAATTAAAATGTGGTTAAATTGTTTTTGAATTGCATTTATTTTGTGAACATTATTTTAATTTTTTTGCCATCTATTGATAATTCTAAAAGGTGGTTTACGCCACTATTGTATTGAAAGATTATAATTTAACGAATTTATTTTACACAAAAACCCTACCCAACAAAAATTGTGGGTTACACCACTTCTGCGCTGATAGCCTCATATAGACAAATTTATAGAGATATTCAAAATAAATTAAAATTCAAGCCAGTTGTACACAGCAAGTGATTAAGAATTTTTACCGCATTGAAGTGTAAAACTTGAGATCCTAATATTTTGAAATAAAAACTCATTGAACAATTGTAAGTAAAACAATCTTAGTCTTAGGTATTAATAAGGATTGATAAAACATTGCAGTTCATTATTAAGACAATAAATGTCTAATTTTTAAATATGTTTATTTACAGTCTCCTTTTACATATACATACGTAACAATTTACATTTTTGGACCTTTATACATACATATATGTGAATTTTCTAGATTTTATTAAATAAAAAGTGAGAAAACACCAAAATGTTTAATCATGCATAAATTAAATTAGGGCTTCTTTCCGTGAATAGTACTCGCCGCTTTTTCTTTGAAGATTTAGGAGTCTCATCCCCGGTGGTGTGTCTTGGCTCGTTGTTATTTAGATCGTCAGTACCTGGCCTATACCTCATTACGAGTTCTAATTCATCAGCAATTTCGCTTGAACTACAATCAAGATTTTCGACGAATTTCACAAGCAGGCTTCGATTTGGTCCTTTAAATTGTTTTCGTACCTTCGGGGAGTCACAAGTAGCATCCTTGATATTTGCAGATTCTGAAGGTTTTTGCTTTAGGACGTGAAAAGGGTTTTTTTCTGTCCTTTGATTTCTGCATTTCCTGCTAATCGCGGATTGTAATGTTTGTATATTTTCCCTTTTGACTAGGCGAAGAATTGGTGATTCCCCACACTCAAATAAATGTGAACTATTTGAGGAATGGTTCATGGTTTCCTTCACAACATCTCTTTTATATTGAGTCGTTTTCTTAGGTGAATTAAATATTATTTTACTTATGGTGCTGTTCGGATCATCTGTTTTCGTTTTAATTGGCGTCGTTGTTGGTGAAATGTCTGCCTGGTATTTCTCTTTGAATGTTTTGTTAACATGCTTAGGAGTTCCAATTGTAAGATATTCAAATTTTCTCAGTAGTTCGTCAGATAAAACGACATCGTTTTTATGCAACGGTTTTGTTGATTCGTCTTCAGAATTGCTGTCTTCAGAATTGCTGTCTTCAGAATTGCTGTCTTCAGAATTGCTGTCTTCAGAATTGCTATCTTCAGAATTGCTGTCTTCAGAATTGCTGTCTTCAGAATTGCTGTCTTCAGAATTGCTGTCTTCTTCTATTTGGAGAATTTTACGAATATAAGGAGTATTAATTTTTGTTGGTCTTAAGTGTGGCGTTTTTGGCGACGTTGTTGATGCTGAAATATTCATTTTCGCTGGCGTTTTATCTACATCACTTTGGATTATTGTTTTGTCTGCCGAAGGTTTTGGCGAGTAGTCCATTGGAGATAGCAGAAGTTTAGATTCAAGATTTAGAACCAGATTGTCAATATCTTCTTCAGTATCGGTGTCTTCTTCTGTTGAATAGGGACTTAAATCTGAGGCAGGGCTAAGTTGATTATTGTCATAACTAGTATGATTCACAGCGAGGGATGTTAATGCCACAGATTTTATTCTTCCGTCATTTATTACAAACGATTTGTTTAATAGTTCTTCCGTCTTGCTTGGTGTTTCCAATTTAATTCGTTTCCCACGGTCGCATACGTCCTCATCACTATCATCGTCAACAGCACGTTTAAAACTGTCTTTTTTGTTTCTAGTAAACAAATTGTGAAATTTGCTATTATTGAATCTACAATTTGTTCCCTTAAGATCAATTATACGCATGATGATATAATTAACTTTCACGTTTCACGGTAAGTTTTAATCTTAAGATAAAAAGACTTGACTGAAGATAAAACTAAGTATCGCAGAGCAAACAAGTTTCTTGAAAGACAACTAAACTTGAACTGTATCATCCCTTGAACAAATCACAAACGTTACTTGCCTTTATCTACCTGCACTTCAAAGTGGGATAGATATAATAAATATTTTTTAAAGTGCTCGTTTCAAACATTTGCATATGTGTGATATCTAATCAATGGGGTAGATGACCATTTTTCTTGTCCTTTCGATTTAATTGCATTTCTAAGAAAATATACATCTTAAGGGTCATCTGACTGCGACATTGGAATTTATAAATTACCTGACTAAAGGTTTTTCTAGAAAACGACAATTATTAAAAACTGTCGTGCACAGACAACCATAAAAATTTGATTTTATTGAAAATAATTTTGTAATGACTTATGTATGTTAAAGTTTTTTCGTTTTTATGTAGCAAAATTTTGTATGAGAACTCTTATGGAAATTCTAACAGTTTAAACAATCTCGGTACGAGTTGAATAAACAATTATTTATAAAAAAAAAAAAAGTAAATTTATCCCTATCTATTTCTTCATATTTATAGTAAATTTGAATACGCAATTATCCATTTACTAGATAAAAATCAAAAACTAAGGTTAGACAGTCAGAGTTTTTCAAATTAACAAATAAAGGCCTATACATAAATTGATTATCGCACAGAAGCGCTTGTTTCGGTCCAAGCAGAGTCAGTCACATTCAATTCAAGAGTTTAGATTTCATACCACGAGAAATTGATCAAGTTAATGAAATAATTTGTCTATTAAGGGGGGACAACCATTTAGAATCTTCAAAAAACCGAATTTTTTTTTTTTGCTTCAAAAGTTACTTTAATATGTCTAAAAGCCGAAAAACTTCATAACTTAGGCCATTCAAACCCAAAAGCCGAGCGCAGGTATACTCTTTCGTCTTTCGTGGTGCACGCATATATCAAAACTTTGAACGCGTTTTTCTCGAAACTTTTTTTTTCACTTTGTTTTTTTCGCTGCCAACGATTGCTCAGAGACTATTTAACCGATCGGGCCGAAATTTTGCACACGTGTTCCTAACATATCAGACCAATTGCAAGACCTAAAAATAATAGAAATTTCTCAAAATTAACGATTTTTTTTGATCAGCAAAACGAAGTTTTTGTCTTGAAAATATCGAATTTTTGATTTTATATCTGCCATTTCTACAATTCTTAACTTATTTAAAAAAAAATAGATCTTGCAATTGACTCAAGGCATATACTAACCGCATCCTTTTGCATTTCTGTTTCAGATCATTTTTCACGGCGCCACACTTGGCACCGCAAAAAGAATGCCTCCGCGACCATGTGGGTTCATCATCCTAGATCTCCGTGAATTTTCAATATTTTTTTATTTATAAAAATGGAAAAGACTCGTTAAAATAAGTATAATCAACTGTAAAAATTTCAAAAAGAACCGTTCATTTCTTCCCCTTCAAAAAAATTCCGAAAAAACTGCTAAATTTCGAGGTTCTAAATGGTTGTCCCCCCTTAAGACCCTTTCATGCAAAATTTTCAAAAAATCGAATTTTTTTTTTTACATAAAACTGTTCCTTAGCACCATATAAATACTCTCTCAAAATTTTATTACGAAATTCCTAATAGAAAAGAAATTATAGGTATATATGTAACGGCACCTCAGCGTGAATATATGTATATGTAGTGAATAAAAACTTTAAACGCGTTTATCTCGGAATCATGTTTTTCTAACTGGTGGGACATTTTTCTCAAAATCTACTCGACCGATTTGTACAAACCAACATTTTCTAGATTCTATAGAAAAAATACTAGACACTGAACCTCTGAAAAGTCATAAAATACCCCCCTCCTCCTTTTCTAAATTCGGGTTAACTACCCCAAAAAAGAGTTTTTTTCTTACTTTTTTGAAAAAACGTTTATAAAATAAGGAAAATATAAAAAAAAATTAAGATTTTAAAAGTTCCGTGTCTAGTTCTGAGTCTCAGGAATAGAACCTCGTTTGAATTTTTACTCTATGTGTTACAGGAAGCCCAGAAATTGTCGCACCAGTTAAAATGAGCCTTTTGCAAGATGCCCTCTACAGTGGTGGTGGTGAACTAAAATGGCCAATACAATTTTTTTTTATGTATTTCAAACTATTCCCTACAATATACAAAAAGAATTATGTATCTACATAAAGTAGTTTTTCCACAAAGAAAAATTTAAAAAGAGCAATTTTTTTCAATTTAGCACGAGAGGGTCCCCTTAAGTATTAACTCTGAATCTGATTTAGATTCATCAAAAGATATATTTTTCAAAAAAATAAATAATTCGTTTAGTGTATAGACGAATAAAAAAAACAATTTAACTTACTTAACTTACATATTTTATATTATAATAATTCTATTCTAAATAATTTTATCACATTTTGTTAGGACTGTACATAAATTATTGACGAAGAAGAATGCCCAAAACTTTTTATCCCCAGGTTCTTGTCACTGCTAAAGGAAAAATTTATTAGGTATTTATAAACTGGATCGAAGCCTTACTATTAAAATTCATTGCAGACAATAAAATTAAAACGTCGAGAAATTTAAACTTTATTTTGGTTTTGGTTAGAAATATGGAGAACTCCTCTCTCAAATTCCAATATTACTACTAAAATTTATAAGTACATATATATTTTCAAAATTTTTTAATTGAATTGTGGCTATCGAAGAAAAGACGAAATATATCGTTTCGATTTTTTAAATATGATTTGACTGAATTATAATTGTACAAACATTTCACAATAAACAGCAATTAGACGATGGGCAAACGAGCGCGCTCTGGAAACCAAACTGTTCATCGGGAAAAAAGGGTTGTTTTTTTCAATAACATCAACTAATGGGGCGGTAAATAGTAAAATTGTTATATATGTATAATATTTAGTATAACCTAACCGGCTTGACAAATTTAATAGTGAATTTAGTAGTGCTCATAAATTCACTCTGACTACAATGGAATGTAAATGATTTACATGATTTTGTTAATTTTATGATATTTCAAAACGAGCACATCTATTAACAACTCTATCTACGGCATCCAAACGTGTGAGAATGCCTACAAATACCAGCCGTGGAGTAGAAATTGCTTATAATGTTCTACTAATTGTAACTAGAGATGATTAATAAATTTTTAGAGTATAAATCATTATAGCAACAATACCAAAATATTAGAGGTTATTCCACAATGTTTCATTAAAATTCTTGAAAGAAATTTTATACTTAATCATTCCTAGTTCTAATTGAGCAGCTTAAAATGTCCTTTTATGTAGTTATGGTTATGTATTAATCTCGCATTGATATGTATGTAAATTCTTCATATTATGATACACATTGCATCAATTAATTGTAACATACATACTTTACTCATCACATTGATTAGTTCCGTAAATCAAGCGTTTATTGTTCGTTACGAATAAATATAAATAATTTTTTTAATATTGATCGGCAAAAAATTAAAGCCATCTCTATGTTTTAAGAATTTTATAGACAAATCCTACAGCTTAAGTTTTTATACACGTAGCATAACATTTTAGAGTTGATAGAATGAAATGACATCAGTACATCAGATCTAAGATTTTCTTTTATTGTATTTTTATATACTTATATTTATACATATTTCGATTGAATTTATTGTTTGTTTTGTGCTATTTTATGAGATATTTCAAACCTTGACCTCATATCTCCAAATCGACGTGCCATCATTAAAGAAAAATATTGGTGGATGAAAATCGTTGACTTCAAAAGATTTTTTCACAAATCTCATCCTGAATCCGATTACAGATTTCCTCCATTTTCTAGAAATTCGCACGTGATAAACCCGTCATCGCTGGGAGTTAATACTGGCACAACCCGGCGGAGCCGCAGCCGCAGCTAGCCGCTAGCGGAGCGAAGTCGATTTTGGCCTTCAGGCGTTTTATTATTATCAAAACTTCAGTTCGGAGCTCCCAGCCGGTGTAGTGGGAGTCCACCTCCACATCCCCGCGGACTATGCATGTGGTGTGGGTGACGAGCGCGGTCGAGATTTGGACGATGACTAAACGCAGCGGCTTCATTGGATAATTATAAACAAATCGTTAGCTCGATTCGGAATCCACTTTATGGCCGCAGTAACACAATTAGCTTATCCAATTGGATAACTGAAGAAATTAAAGCAGCTAATTTAGTGGATGGTTCTTTGAAATAGACCTAAAATTTTATGAATATACATATGTAGCCTACAAAAGAGTCTAAAAATCGAGGAAATAATAAAAGCTTCTTAATTTTTACGATTAATACCTTCTTATCTAACGGAGTTAAGCCTCCTAGCCGCTAAATTTGAGAACGCTAAAGTTATAAAGAATTACTCTGAATTGACTAAGGCATACCCTTTTAAAAAGCTCCCTACTCAAAAGATATCAAATCTTTTTTATTTCAATAGCGATCAACACTTTATTTTTAAATTCGTTTGTAGGATAATCATCATGATTAAAAATTGCGATATTAAAACAATAAATAATTACTTATTTTGTAACTGCGCGCTTTGCAAACAATATTATTTTATTTTATCTCATACATTTTTAAAATTATATAAACAATTTGTTTAGTTTTCTTGTTCTCTTAGAAATTTATAATTAAATAGAAGATTCGTTTTACTCGTAGGTATATGGAAAATTTTAAAATATTTTTAAAACAAATTGCGAATTTTCATTTATTTATATTTTATAACTTCAACTTCACATAGTAAAAAAACAACTGAAAAATTATATTATTGCAATATTAGTTTTTAAGATACATATCATGATTAATTTTACGTGGTATTTTTTGTATCGTGAGAACTATTCTACGTCTTGCTGCAAATAGCTTTTATGTTTCTGTTTTGTAAATATAAAATTTTACAAAAACGTTTACAATAAAGCTAGAAAATAAAAAAAAAATTGTATTTTTAAATTTCCATAGTGCAAAAACTCATGATTCTGGACGCACTTCCACCTGTTTCTTGGAGAGTTTACTTTAATCACAAAAACTAGTGAAGTGAATCAATCCAACGTGTTTTTATTTACAACTAGTATGAAAACGTTGATTTTAGTTGTGACCTTCTTTTTATCAGTGTTGAAAAACTACATAAGTGCAACGTCACAGGTCTAAAAGTGTAATCTCAAGATCTTTATGATTTCTCAAAACATTATCGGTCTCCCACTTTTCGAGTAATGAGAGCAGTTTTTCGATAATGCGAAACAAGTCTACAAGAGCCACTACGGCCGCATATCTTACAAAACAACAGAAGCGCAATTCTAAATACTTCGGCCGATCTGTCTGCAGTTTTCAGCGACTTCTTGCTTAACTTTTTTGGGTCTAGTTCTAAATTTAGCCCAAAAAGAAGACATTCTTCGCGAACTTTTTGTACGTCATTCGGGCCACCGCTCACTGTAGGCTCAGCCCAGCTCTGGTTCTGTTCCACCGTCAAAACGATGAGGAAACTTCGACGACGGGCTGCATTTTTTTCAGAAAGTACCTACTACTTTTGTTGTTACTGTTTTCTGTTATTATCTCCACTCGACTGAGACTGTACCAAGGAAGATGCAGCACATCTCATTTTATTTGAACTGCGAAAGTCTCTTTCAGCCCGAACCGAATGCGACGGCTGGGCGACACACAAAAAGTTTCTCAAAATCTCATCATACTAAAAAACAAACCAGCGAAAAACACTTTCGTTTATATTTAGAGCAGGGCAGGAGAGATTCTTCTTTTTGTGGGGCTCGTTAAAGTAGCGACGGCCAAGAGTGATGACGGCCGAACTATCTCTTCTAGACTTGCGTTATTTACTTGCCTGCATTACTTAAACCGAAATTGTGATTTGATTTACCAGAGGCCACTTGCGCTTTTTAGTTTTTAGCATATTTAACCTTAATAATGACCCTCAAATCCACAAATTTAGACCCAAGTAATTTTTGGAAAACAATTTTATGAAGCAGGACCCTCCTCCTCCATTACAGTTTTGAAAGATATTTTAAGAAAAGCTATGACACCCAGGTAATTTGGGAACACTAGATTTTTTATATCTCAAGGACATGCACTAAAAAGTTTTAATGGAGCTTTTAAAATAATTTTATTTTCGGATCATTAACAGATTAAATAAAAGAGCAAACTGGCATTCAAGCAAAGGCAGAAAAATATAGACAACATGTCTAATTAATGAATATTAACAGGGTTAAGCAAAAAGTTTCAATATATTTTTTAAAAGCGATTTTTGAATTTCTTTCGAACAATACTTTTAACCTGTGTTTTCGAGCTATAGAAATGAAAGAGAACTTTCGACACATGCATTTCTATAAATATTGTATTATAACAAAGAATTTTTTTTATGTAGTCTGTTCTTCCGAAACGCATATTTTCATTTTTTGTGACAATAACAATTGAAGGAAATGCAAAATTAGTGTAAAATGAATCTCTATTCGATTTTTCAAGTTATTGCTTGCGTTGACAATATTTGAAACACTATACAAACAAATGTAGTGAGTTTGAAATTGTCATCAATTCTTACAGGGAAGAATATGGTAACCGAACATTTTATGATTCAAGAAATGCCACTGTGTCTTGTTATAACAGATTGTGGTATGTATCAGCAAACAATTTAAGCTAGTATACAAAAAAATTAGGAAAAAGTAGGATTAGAAGGCGGTAGACGGCTGATTGGAGAAGTCGCTTCTAAAATACACTCCCGGAATGCTTACAAACATGTATGAGAAATACTTTCACTTTTTGGTTGAACTGCCAAAAGAAGATACAGACTGGGATTCGAACATGGCATTAAGAATTTAAAAATCTTTTAACTTCCATTAAATGCATGCACCAAAGAAAATATGCTGAACAAATGTTTTTATAGAATTAAAAATCAGAATATGCAATAACAAAAGCGGGGTTCGAATGAAAAAGGACATTGGCAGGTCTTCATAGTGAGTTTGGCCCAGAAGCGAAACACCAGAAAAGCTATAAAGCTCCGAAATCATTCAAGATTATAAAAAGACTAATTTTTATTTTTTAAACACAACAATTAGAGATAGTGTGGCCGGTTTAATATGTCAATAATCTGGCAATGTAAGCTTTACAGCGGCATAAACAAGTTGAAAAAAGTCTAGAGGTCACTATTTGAGTTGTTATATTATAATAAATGGAAAAGTTTCTATTTAAATCCTATTAAATTTATATGAAACCTCCAATTTTGTTTGTTTCGCTGCAGAAACTTTGAGTATATTTATATTACATACTATGTAGGTACTAATAGATTTCACAATAACAAATAATTAAACTGATTTATGCAGTTCCGTGAAAAGTAGATTGGGCTATTGATTTAAGTAAAGTATGATAAAATCTGAGTGCCGCCATCGTAAATATTATTGTACTGCGCACTTGGCGTAAACTTATTTCCTGCCAATCAATTTTGCAAAAATTGTTGAAATGACAATAATGCAGCAATTACATATACCTGATATTTATCGGAAATTGAGTCTCAAACATGCAAGCCCAGTTCCTGATTTCATTTACGGCAAAATCCCCGACGGTTCGACACTGGGATCATTTGCATCTGATTACATAAAACCCCTAGCCCGGCGCGATCACCGCAGTGGTCCTAATGCACATCGGCAAATGGGTTAAATTTGGCCACCTCTCATCGAGCGCAAGCGCGACGGCAACCGCGGCCGTTATCTGCTCTTATCTGGCCGCACTGGCGTTGCACTGAATTACGCGATCGCGCATGTGACACGCAGCGACTCCTAGGCCTAGCAAAAAATAAATCTCACGCTGTGGTGACTTGATCGTCGCCGACCGGGGGGTTCGCTCACGCTGTGCTGTTTCCGATCAGGTTTTTTCCTTTTTCCAGAGCGCGCGATCACCCCGAGTGCGGCCCTGACTCCCATATGTTCGAATGATCTTCGTGCCGACGACGCACGATCGGCGGCGTGGTGAAAATGCACAAGGACACGTTCGCACAGCTGCTCCCAACAAAGGGAAAAGTGCCACCACGGGAGCGCGCTGCACTCACACGCAGGCAGGCGATCGATTTTCCGTCCGAGAGTCGAGTCGAGTCGAGTCGAGTCGACCCGATCGCCCAGCTCCAGCGGAGGCACTCAGATCATCCGGCAGGCATAAGTGGAGTGGAGGCTCCGCTGCCATTGAGCATTATGCACGCCACGGTGACTCGTCGCTTTCAGGACCCGGCGACCGATTTCTAACTGAAAATCGCTGGCAATTAGCGGCCCGCGATCACTGATGCGTTTGATTGACCAGCGCTCGGCGCAAGGTCTCTATCGACTTTTGCCTTGGGGTGAGCAAATTCAGCGAAATTAGGAACCGCGAATCTGTTTGCGGATTTTTCCACGCAGAAATGGAAAAGCATCTTTGATGGGGCGCACCCGGGGCTGGACGCTACGTCACCTTCTCACATGATGCGCGTTTTCGCGCCTGGAAATGTCACCGTCGCATCGCCTATCTGTGCGCCTCTTTTGAATTCCGCCCGACACGCTTCGTTTGGCACCGAACGATACTCGTTCGCTGTCAACATTTTTTGTCGGTTTTCCAGTAAAGTTCGCTTTTCATTGTTGTCGCAGAGCTCGCAGTTCGGCTCACCGTTGTTTATTTATTCCGGGCGACATCAGTTGTGTTGGGATTTTATGTGCCATTGGCTCCGCACCGCCGACTCCGCCAGCCGATTCACGTCGACGGAGCACACATTGCCACTGATAACGAGCTACACCTGGATGAGTGATTTCCGAACTGCACACCTAGCCGCTTGCTCTGCCTTGTGCTAGCCGCGCGATCGGGCGCATTGAAAAAATGTCTATTTTTTGCTTTTCGCTTTGATATCTGCACAACTCACAAAGGTCAGTGAGTACGGGCCGAACGCTTCCTCGGGGGGTTCTGACAATAAGGCTAGCTGGTTCGCTGCGTTTTGCAGATTTTCTGAGTTATTGAAATAAAAATATGTATATGCACTGTATGCAATTATGGATCTTCTAATAGGTTGTCCTCCCTCAATTTAACTGCATAAAATGTTGATCTTTCAATAGGCTAGCGATGCCTTGTTGGTTCAGCTCTGCTTTTCAGCACCACGTTGTTAATCTCAAGAATTTAAAACAAAAAAGATGAGTTGAGGAGCTTCTTTTCAAAACTTGACTATTCCACATTTGATGAGACTGATTTTTTATTTATTTTTTGTTGGGTAACATTCAAATTTGCACTCCGCGAAAATAAAATTGGGCTAAAACTTGATAATTACACCAGAAAAAAAAGATTAAAAGGCATGATTTCGTCAAAAATAGATTCTTCCACGTCAAAATGATATTACCCATTTCTACTACAAAATGACATTACCCATACCCATTATTATTTATTTTTTTTTATTTATTTAGAGAAGAATATGAACCTCAGGTTATTTGAATTCAAAAATGAGATTTCTGATACCTAATTAGTTTCAGCAAAACAAGATTAATCCACAGTGGTTTGAATCAATTCCTCTAGAGCACATAACAAAACTTGATTATTCCAATCAGCCGCGTCAAAACTAGATTATTCCAATTCAAATTTTGGATTTATTCAAAATATATTATTGCTACATTTTTGAATCCTGTACAAAGCAATGACTATTGTTGTCGTCTACAATAATGCATCAAAATTTCGGGTTAAAAACATAGCTGCATACCTACAAAACTATTTTCTCAGATTGTGAAAAAACACAAAAAGTGGAATAGTCAAGTTTTGAAAAGAACCTCCTCAGTTATAGAAATCCTTCACGATAATTCAAATTTGTTTTTTGACAACACTGTAAAAATTTTAGTTTTTAACACCCAGAATTAAAAAAAGGGTTGTCATAATCCAGAATGACTAAACTGATTTCAATAATTCTTTTTATTTAAAAGTTTAGCGATACGGTTAATGGAAATCGGTTCAGACATTTATGGGATTTTCAGCTCTTATCCTGGCTTGAGGTGGTATCTCCTCAAATAAGAAGTATTCGAGCATTCAATTTTGAGTATATTCAACTGATATACTTGAATATTTAAGTCCTATGGCATGCATCGTTTATTTCTAAATTCTGGTCCTTTTGGAGGATTTATAAATCCAGAAGAATGTCTCAAGGACTTTCTAAAAATTTCACACTAAGCGTTTAAAAAATGTGAGATGCACGAAATCTACCTTATTCTTCTAGTTTATTCCGCAGTTTTCGTTTACTTATTGAAACCTACAATTAATTAACTTACATTTTTACTTCTTAATGCATTAATTCTACAGGACTCAAATACTTGAACACTTCCAGAGTGAGTACTCAAATACTGCCTTACTCGTGTTGAAGTTCCCGGATAACTTTTTTCTCAAGTACTCGAGTACTCAAAACTCCTTTACTCAAACCCAGAAGTACTCCAGTGGTAGTAGCTGTATAACTACTTAGCTCAGAAGTTCATGCTTACAGTGTGGCTCTTGCTGCAACAAGGAGAATATTTAAAAAAGAATTAAATAAATATTAAAATTAAAAGTTTAAAAACGCGGTCTACGGTTCGAAAGATAATTAAAGTATTAGAAAGAGAAAGGACTGGACAATATCCTATAAATTCATCTTTAGATTTTCCTACATTTAAAAAAAACTTGTGAACCAGCAACTTGCAATTAATCGAATTTTGTGTTAACACTTGTAAGCGTTCGTTAAACAAATTAGGATATGGTTTTTATGAGGTATGAGTTGAGTATGATATATACCAGTAGTAAATCAGGGTATTATGAGTAAACTCCAACAATCAAAGACTTAACTGACCCGTCGCTCTAAATTATGAACTTACAAAATTATCTGCAACCCACATAAAAAAGTCGCGAAAAGCTTCAATCTGAAATAAATAAATTAATATATAATAATAATATTTATTCAACCAGTACAATTCAAGAGTTGTTTCTTATTTACATGATGTTTTTTGCAATGCACATGTAACCCATGACAATGACATTGAGAAGGTTATATATTGGTGAATTCTTGTGAAATTTTTTTCCATTTCAGTTTTGGTTTGGTTTAATGTTAAAATAACAAAGGTGAATAGCAATTTTCTAACCGAATACCAATAATACATATGTAATGTTTTAGAGTTTTTTTCGGAGATTACTAATATGAAACCGAAAATACCCCACTTTCAGGTAATACTATTTTTCTTTAATATGTGGAAAAAATAAGGGTCAAATATCCAGAACCCAGATTCAAAATTCGTGTTGACCTGTGCAATTTTTTACAATAGATAGTACATAAAGTTCACAAGTAAAAAAGTGGTATTTTCTATATATGTATATGTGTACTAGGGTGGAGTGAAATTACTTTTTTTATATATTTAATATGGCATACCGACTAAAAGCTGCGTAATAGGCTCAATAAGCAAAAGCGAAAATATTTTTTGTCTAGGTTTATATTTAGAGGTGCCCCCGTTGGGACAAAGTTTTGAAAAAAAATCAGAAACTTGTCAATGTTCAATAGTGCAAAACCAAATGCTAAACTTCATAAAATGATGGTTTTATCAGAGCCAGACTGTCATCACGTCAGATGATGCCTTTTTATAATACTAAACGTGAATTTTCTACTTAATTGGCTATTTTGTAACATTTTTCTCATAAATGTTTCATAAATATGAATCGCAGTTTTATTGCAAAATTCTTGATATATTTTTGTTTTAAGAGGTTTTGGGGCACCATAAATTCCAAACTTTTATATATATTTTTATTATTATATAAAAATATAGGTTTTAAACAACATGAGCAATACTATTTCGATACATTATTAAGGTTTATATACATCTAAATGAGGCTATCAAAAATGAATGAAATTATACTTTTTTTCAAAATTCTTTCGTTTTGGGGCACCTCAAAACATTATAATACATAAATGATATTTAACATACTTCATTTGCTCATCCATAGGCAGCTTTTTACCACTATGCTATTACGAAATAACAAAAAAAATAATTCTCCATACATTTTCACTCCACCCTAATGTGTACCCTTTACAAATACTTTTTTTTTCACATGTCATTTTTCATTTCAAAGGAATGATTTTCTATTTCAATGGTATTACATTTCATTATACATCCGTATCAGAATTTTAATATTGATACGAGAATGTAATGAATTTTTACACCGTCTCTTGAAGAATGTATCTTACCTGCCAGAACATTTTCTACTTTTCAACTAAATTTTTTCTGAAAAACATGACGACGAAACATTTTCATTTTAGAATTCGTAATATTTAGACCAAATCCTATAGAACTGGATCTAGGTTAAAAATTGCATTTTCTTTATACATAAAACTGATCAAAAAGCCCTTTAGGGTTGTCTGACTTTGACTGTGAGTGACTGTATTTTATTAAACCATTTTGTTACCTCAAACGACGGAGAACTTCCAGTCCTTGATATCGGGAACTGCATCCGGTGGATCCCACCTCCAGAAACAGCCAGAAGAAGCCCCAGCCCTTGATTTTACGCCCGCTGTCGTTGACGGAGCCTCAAATGTGCCCTTTCAGATTCCCCGTTGCCAAGCGATAACTCGTGGAGCGCACAAAGGAGCGGAAGGCATGATAGCCGCCCCCGCCGCAAATTGCAAGAATTTTTGCCTAAACCTGCACTTTTGGTTCTGCATGACCGTCAGATGCCAATTAAGCATCCTTCGATAGGCGGTGTTCGCCTCAAGCAGGGAAGCGCGCCTTTTTGTTTCTGTTACACCTCATCGATCATTGAACCAATATCCACCGGAAAGTGTGCCCTCGATGCAGTTCTCGAGTGCTGTGAAAAGGGCCCCCCGCCGCCGCAGCCCCATGTAAAAGTAATTCGTAAGTGCTCGCCGCGGTATTGGGGCTCCTCTCCTCCAGTGTCCCGTTTCAGGCGTTTTCCTCGCAGCGACAGCGAGCGTGACGTCGTCGTGGGGTGGAACTGGTGCACTCGAGCGGCCCTGGCAAAACGACACCGTTCCGCGCCGCACCGCCCCAGTGTCTGTGGGTCGGACTCGGGTCGGGTCTCAGCCTGGTCCCGCTATCAAACGGCGCTACTTTCGCAAAAAAAAAAAAGTCTCCGGCCGCGTGCTCTGCGTAATGAAAAATCGTTGCCCAGCGCCCGATCTGCCCAACGACGTAAAAAATAATCGCGGACAGCAGCGCGAAGTCGCCCTTCCCCCTGTTGTTCCTGTGATTCACCCTCTTCCCCGCTGCACCCCGCCGGCAACATAGCTCTGGTCCACGACGTGCAGCAACGCAAGCACAGGGGAGGATCTCCACCAATCATCTCCCATCTGGGGTTACTAAGCCTCATGAGTCATCCGCCGACTGGGGATTAAACTCAAATCCCCTTCGCCGGGTGGCGTGGTGAAATTCACTTTGTGGTGGGCTTCCCACTTCCCAGGAGCTGCTGAGGAAAAGAGCCAGCCTCATTGAGAGAGCGCGGCGCGTTTGCACACACACCTTTGCATTCGCCATTTGATAGAGGAAGGCGGCGCAAGAGCGAGACGCGGTCGAGCGATCCGAACTGAGAGTGATTAATGCTCTCATCGAGGGCAGATGTAATTGCGTTATCGCAAGTTTCCAATTCAAAATTAACTTTACCTTGCATTGCAACGGTATTGTTACCAGATGGATGGACTGCGAAACTTTTTCCGCAAAAGTATATTTTTGCGTTTTTAAATTATACAATAATCAGCAAAGATGTGTTATATCACATACTCCTTGCTACAAACTTCAATGATGTATCTTTATTTCCTAATGATTTTTCAGAAATTGCCAAAATATGGTCTTCTGAATTTTTTAACTTTATTTTTCTCGAAAACGGGTGCTGGAAGAGCATTTTTATTTACGAATTCTTAAGGTATGAAAAAAATCATATAAAAATAATCTGGCACTTGTTTGAAAAAAAAATTAGTGTAATATATTAAAACGAAAAGAAAGTCAATTCGGAATCGCCCAATCAGGGTTCCGTACCAGAACTTTATCAATAAACAATCGTTTGACCGAATTTAAGTATATAAGTATTAAGTATAATTATAAAATAAGATTTATAATAAAAAACAATGGAATCTAAAAAACGTTACGTTATTATTGTGTGTTTAAGTGCTATTTCATAACACAGGTCAACACCAAATTTGCGGCCGAAAAAATAGCAGGGCATTTCTATAAGATTTTTTCCGTAGATCACGAATTAGAAAATAAAAATTCTTAATTGGATTTCGTTTTCAGAAAAAGTAGGGTTGAAAAGCACAAACGGTCCCATTTTTACCATTTATGAAAAATCATTAAAAAATAACGGATTGTTGTAGGAACTAATTACATGTCTAAATATAAGCTTGAATATTATGCTATCATATAAAAATACAAAAAACTTTATGACTTGTGAAAATATTTCGTGAAATTGACTTTTTACATAAACCAATAATTTCATACAGGCAAAAGGTGAATGAAAATCATAACAAGCGGACGACCATGAAAAAATTGTTCGGCAAAATGTTTGAAAAGATCTACATATAAATATTAGTGGTACATATTTCATATTTCTAGATTAAGATTCTGGCTTTCAATTGAGCCATATTACAAGCTTAGGTATATGATAAAGATTTCTTTTATAATTATTTTCAAAAAAGTCTTTACGGTATTTTGTATATCAGTTTAAATTTATATTTCTTGAAAACGAGAACGAATTCAAAACTTTGGTTTGAGGTTTTATAATCTATGAATAAAATGCTATAGAAATGACTTAACACGTGTCTTGCCGCAAAAAAAAAATAATAATAATTTGTTCCCCTGTGTAATCTCTGATGAAATATGTGCGTATGACGCACAAAAACCTGACATTTATGCTAAACTTCAAACTCCTACATCACGTTGTTTCCGAAAAATGTCCGTAAAATTATTATTAGAATGCGTTTAAAATTAATAAATAAATGAGTTTTACGGTCTCGAATTCGCAAAAGGTTCAAAAGTCTAGTGTACAATTTCATAATGACAAAATTTGGAAATGTAAAATTTCCTAGAATGAGCATGGCATCAACTTTGTTTGAAGTTTTAACGTTTTTGTTGCAAATGAAAGATCTAGAAATCGTAAGGACCGTTGGGCATGCCAGAGACCTAAGATATTGAACATTTTAGTTGTTTTGAGTGGACTATAATGATTGAAAAGCTCTAAAACACAATTATAAACTGCTATAAGAGTTTGCATACTCATACACACAAAATAAAAAAATAAAATAAAAATCGGTTTATTTTTTATTATCGTCCTCATTTCTAAACAAATCTGTAAGAGGTTTAAAAGTTTCTTTGCATTCTTGGGCAAAACCAAAACATTATGTTATAATCCGTATTAGTTTAAGATAAGATAAAATTGAGCAAATAACAATTTTTGCACAAATTTACTACAGGGAAAAGTCTTGCATTTCGATGAAATGTTGATCTTATTGTAATTTCTTACATTCGTAATGCATTAAATTTAATGGATGCAGTCTTATATTGCAGCTAACAGTGCAAGTTGAAAATAAAGCTAAAAATTAAATGACATGCACGAGAGACAGGTAAATGCTTTTGCTTTTTTAAAATGGTAAATTTTCATTATTATACGGCGATTCGGAAGATTTTATACTGATTTTAATTTTGCTTCTCACCCAAGTATTCAACGCTCAAATCTGGCAGCACCTCGTTCCACTTTAAATGACAACATTTACGTTAATTACACCTTCCACGTGCCTGCTCCGCTCATAGTTCACATTTCCGTTTCCTGCTCGCACGGGAGAGCCGCCGCCGCCCGGGAGCACCTTTGGCGCTGCCCGCGCATCTACCTCACGCACACACCCACAAGCGGCCGCAAGCTGTTGGACGTGAGAAAGGCGCACATGCAGCCGAGAGCCCGCGATTTTCGGCTCCCCTTCCGCCCCACCGACGGTCGGTCGAGCGAGCGCCTGCTGCGAGGGGGTTGTTTGCGCCGTGAGACCGCTTCTTCGATTCCATCCGAAGGAAATTTCGAAGCGCGGGCTTTGTTCTCCCGGTCCCGGTTCCTCTTCCCGTCTCCCTCCCAGAAACTGCTCCCTGCGGTGGTGTGCGTCCAGAAAAATTTGAAATTTCTGTTCCCGCCGCTCTCCCTTCACGTAAACACAGCTAACCACGCCAGCAGCAAGGCAACTGCCGGAGAGAATTTTCTTCTTTCGTCTTCCGGACGAAACTCACCACACTTTTTTGGGATCTGTTTTCTGTTCCCTCGAGAGCTTCAGCTTCTCCCGAAGGTTCGTTTCGTGCAGTTTATTTTCTGTCGCCTCGTGGTCCTGTTCGTTGAGTTCGTTCGGTGCGATTTCTAGCGTTTCTGTTGCAGCAGCTGAGTTTGGATTTTCCCAATTAAGTTTTTTGGTGCGAGTAACTTGCTTTTCCGTGGGGTTTGTGCACCGCACCGTCCGGGCTAAGAAAATCGGGGGCAGTTGGTCTGCTGTGTTTTTGTTTCCCAAAAAAAAGAAAATAAGTCCGTCGTAGTCGTTGGACCGATTTCAAAAATAGCTCAAGTGAGAGCTCAGCAACTCCACTTTGGTGTTACCCATTTTAAAAAATAAAATAAAAATTATTGTCGCCTAGGCAAACTCCAGCGAATTTGTGCTCAATTAAATTATTAAGTGCCGCTCTAACTCGAAGTACCACCAGTGCGTGAAAAGTTTGTCCAAAAGAATTTTGCGAGGGAACCCGTGCCCAGTTCTACTTGGATTACCACAGCCGAGCGAGCGTTTTGGATTTACCACGCCGGGGAGCATAACAGTCGCAAAAAGGTAATTTTAGCGGTAAAGTCCGTTGACAGTTAAGGTCGTATGGTCAATTACATAAGCTCTGGGGTTTACTCGTTCGGGCTGCGAAAGACAAGGGGCCCTAATGGGCTCCTGGTTCCCACAAAAAAGACGGTTTGTTAGGTGAATGGAGCGCATATGTGGAGTAAGAGGGCCTCTGCTTCGGCCCGGTTTTTCTGGGAGCCGCCAATTTTGCAAGACTGTTGCTTTTTCGGCTCGACTTACTTCACCCAGCTCCGACCTCCGGAGAAAATTCGCAGGAAATCAACTGTAAAATTGGCCCCGCCGCACCATAGACCGACCACTCGGATGCAATGCGAAAGGGAAATGTGACGAAATGGGGCTTTTTGCGCGCTCAATTTCGTCTCCTTCAGCTGCAACCAATCGAACTCATTCGGGGACGCTTTCGATGTTTAATTTATTTCCACTGAATATCTATCTACACCTCAATCCCTCTCGGGCCAACGAAAACAGTGACCCGTGACAGTGATACAACGTAGGATTTTTATTTTAAGTTAAACTATAAAAATGGTAAGGTAGCGAACGGAGTCAGACACAATAATATTACTAAAGTATTGAATTCTAAAAATCAATTGATATCACATTTCTAAAAACAAAGCAGAAAAGTGAGTTGTATACTTTTTCAACAATTTCCCTGTGGGAATTGCCAAATTTAGCAAAAGGAAGACATTCTGGACACTTAAAGGTTGTCAAAGACAATGACTCCTCCATCGTGTCGTGGCAACCTTTAGCTTATAACTATTAAATTTCTTCTCTGTAAGGAAATTCACGTCGCTCTATGAAAATATCTTGAGTTACTTTTCATATCATATATACAAGGATATTTTCAGAAAAAACCTCTTGGAGAGAATAAATCTGAAATAATCTGAAAAGGGTCATAAATGAGGAGGTTCTGTTCAAAACTTGACTATTCCACTTTTTGTGTTTTTTCGCAATCTGAGAAAATAGTTTTGTAGGTATGCAGCTATGTTTTTAACCCGAAATTTTGATGCATTATTGTAGACGACAACAATAGTCATTGCTTTGTACAGGATTCAAAAATGTAGCAATAATATATTTTGAATAAATCCAAAATTTGAAATGGAATAATCTAGTTTTGACGCGGCTGATTGGAATAATCAAGTTTTGTTATGTGCTCTAGAGGAATTGATTCAAACCACTGTGGATTAATCTTGTTTTGCTGAAACTAATTAGGTATGAGAAATCTCATTTTTGAATTGAAATAACCTGAGGTTCATCTTCTTCTCTAAATAAATAAAAAAAAAAATAATAATCACAGAAGCTCCTCAAATAACCCCTTGGTAAACGTAGAAATATAAATAAAATAAAAAATCTCGCGAAAGAATCAACAAATGATGAATTTTTCTGTAAAAGTTTGAATTATTCTGAGTCTTTCTGCGTTGGAAAATCGAACCAGTATTCAGTGTCTAGAGGACGTGATTTTAAGACCAATGTTCACAATTTATAAATTTGTAGGCAGTAAAATAATAGTAGTAAAAAACCTATTAGTAATAACGAAATAATATAAGACAGTTAATATTTTTTTATATTATAGAAATGTAAAAATTTACATTGAAAGCACTTTGTTATTTAATGTAGGGTTCCGTAGTTACCTCGAAAAGAAAAAAAACCGAAACCTTAAAGGATCACTTTGTTCTCTATCTGTCTGTTTGCCCGTCAAGACCCTTTTTCTCAGAAACTGCTAGAGGTATCGAATTGAAATTAACACTAGAACTACCAAAACTAGTCAAATTGACTGGTACTCAATTTCTTCCTTGAATTAATTATATTTTTTAAAATGACTTCTTAAAATTTTGTCAAAACTTATTAAGGTTTAAAATTACCACATATTCAAACAGGTTTTTCCATTTATAATTACAATTTTAAATTTGAAAGAATATTACATTAATGGTACAGACAATTGCTAAAATTACAAGCTAACTAAAATCTACAGCTTCATGGTCTTGTAAATTCAAAATGTAACTCAATGCAATCATATCAAAACCTATTTGTATGGTATTTCCAGTAGACCTAGCATCTTGAAACTTAGCACCAAGGAAGTTCTCTTATCTCAAATAAAGGAAAAGATCCAAAAATCATTTAGGGCAGTAAAATTAACTAAAATGAGATTTCTTACTGTTGCAAAAAGTAACGAGTAGTTAGTTAGTCCCCATGTCCAACTTTAACAACGTACAGTTCATAAAGATTTTGAATACGAAAAGGAGGCTGTTGTCACTTGAATGACTAAATATATATTTGATCCGTTCGAATCCTGAAAACCGAGAACCGAATTATGTATACATGTGAAATTTAATATTATGGGGAGACATAAACGGGGAGCAAAAATTAGGATTGACAAGACAGACGTCCTGTTTGATACCTTCTAATTCTGCCTTTAGTGCAAAAAATTTATTCAAACCGTTCTGGTAGAAGAAAACATTATTAACATTGTGTTATGTATATTGCAGTATTGCCTCGCTAATGTGAACTAATTAAAAAATACTCCAAGGGCGTATTATTTAAGAGGAAAAGTTGTCTCGTAAGAATCAATTCTATTTACTAAACGTAGAAACTAGGCACTTTTCATTTGATAACAAAGAATATATCAATTCAAGAAGAAATTAAGCAATTTGTCGACTAAACGCTTGAAAATAATTATGCAATAGACTAGATTATAAGAGTAAATTTAGTTAGGGAAAAATATTGTAGGTTAATTTCTAGTTTTTTCATTTTTCGTATTCAAATGTAATTAAGAATCAAAATATAGTTATAGTAGATGCAAAATTACAAAGAGAGAAAAAGGCAAAAATGTACAGAAAAAGTTGTTATTACTCGAGTTAAATCAGTTATTACTAATCTGGTACCAAAAACTAATAGCCACTTTAACCTGTTTTTTATCATTTACGGCTTTTCATACGGTAACAATTGAGTTCTACATTTTGACTCCAAAATCTCTCAGACCAAAAACCAGTGAAAAACCTTTTATTTTAGGTCAGTTTTTAGGTCCACGATTCATAAATCAATTTTTTATGTTGTGGAGATTTTGAGACAAGAGAATAGTTGCTTTAGAGTTGTGCGAAACTTTTCAAGCATACATTCTAATCCAGGCAGTTCAATTCCTAAGCTAACTAAAATCAGCTTCATTGGGATTAGCTAACTTTATTCTATTAGTCCATTGCGTTCTAGATTCTAACTCCTATGCCATGGTTCATGCAGATTCATTAGGTTGACTTTTTTAGTTTGCCTTTCCTACTATTGATGCAGTTTATCTGTTATTAGAAATAATATGCTTAAATTGATGTACCGCCTTTTTAAGCAAACGTATTCTTAAATGAAAACTTATGCATAAGTTGGAACCGAAAATAATCGTAATTTTTGAATTGTTAAAAAAAAGTGTGTTTGTCGGCGGGATTTCCCGATCACAAATTTTGTCCTAACAAAATGTTCTCTATTTTTGGGCCCTGTGCGAATTTTTACTTCAGACTAATGACTAATTCAATTCAAATCTGCTTCTCGACCTTCCAATGACTAAATTGAATGCGAATTATTTTTCCGAACTCAATTTTACAATTTTATCTTGTCATTTGAAAAAAATAATTTTTTATAAAAGATTCTTACATGGAATTCAACATCACAACAGCTCTTTCCATTTTTATTTTATTGTTTTGCGAAAAAACTGTCAACTGCATCTCAAGACACCTTGGCGGATTGGAGCTGGCCTGCTTTGCAGAAATTTTCCAATAATTTAGTCTAGAGCAGCTTAATTTCAAATTTTAGTCACAGTTGCTCTAAAAATTCATAGAAACAGCTTCATTGGTTATGATTTTAAAAATCTATGTATTTACTATGCATGTGCGAACTACTGGATCGATTTAGGCAAATGAGGTGTTTGATATTCATCTTGGGTGTAACAGTGTCATAGGCTATTCAACTTTACTACAAATCCAATACGATGGAAATTAAATGCAAATTTCTGTTGACAATAATTTATAACACAATATGTGAAATCCTTTAATTAACCCTCATGATCTCAATTCCTTAACTGAATTGAAAATATTGCTCAATTTGAATACGTATTCACTATTCCACATAGCCACTAAATTATTTTAATTAAAATAACAAACAGCATTTTATATAATAATGTGTAATGCCTTAAAACTGAATGCACGCCTACGATTTTAAAATTTCCCTTTTTGAAAAACTGTTCCTATAAAATATTGGAAAATCCTCGAATATTTAATATTATCAGCCAACTCGTTGGAAGGAAGATCGTCTGAAAAAATTTAATATCTACCTTTTGAACTTACCTATCGAAATATCATCGAAGTAAACTGGAGATTTACATAGCAATAACCATCCTAATCCTTTTAAAAAGTACCATTAGTTTCCTGAAAACAAGGACTCTACTAAAAAAAGAAAAGTCAATATATTCCATTTAAAAGCCTAGAGTTTTTCAGACTTTTGCTAACTATCGATGTAGAATATTCATTGCACATAAAAAAATACTGTTGCAGACGGCGAAATTTTCCTAAAAAATAAAAAATTCGAAATTAATTATAATCTTAAGTTCTAGATAGATAGATAAGTGAAAGAGAAAGCAATAACTTATATTCATTTAATAATTTAAACGTTATTAATAATGATAATTATGTGCAAATAATAAAATACTTAAGTTTCAATGGAAAATACATATCTAGGGTAGCTCGGTAACTAGGCGCATGGGCCTAAAATAAATTGTTTTTAAAATTCATTTTTATTTTATTTATCAGAAGTTCATTAAAGACTAAATGCAATCTTGGATCAGTGATATCTCTTGAAGTCGTAGATACTACTGTTTTGTTAATATCAGTATCATAGTTTTTGGCTCCATAGAGACAAAATAAATAGGGTCGAATAGAAACCTTTTAGTTGAGAATTGGACTCACTCTGTTTTTTGTTTTCCGTTTCATGATGAATTTCATTTGCGCTTTTGTCATTTAATAAATCTGAAAATTGTCTGGCATACGCCAGGATTCAGACTATGAATCAAAGCCGCTGAGTGTTTTTTCTCAGATCTCAGCATCCAATCTAGTTAATGGAACGCATTTTTGGTGCGTGTGCAGCAGCTGATAAAAGTTAGCCACCTCCTTTGCGCTAGAATTTGAAGCTGTCGGCTGAGAGGAAAAGTCGATAAGTGTTTCACGGGCTTCAAGAGGAAGGAGCCCTCGAAGCCCTGCAGGTTGCCTCCTTTCGACAGAGCCGGGCCGGGCCCCCTCTGAAGAAAACTAAAAACTGGCTGCGGTGTCAATGAACTCGCCCTGCCACCGAGGAGATATCTTCGAAAATCCTCGCCCAACGATAGTTGAAATTCGGTTTGTTTTTTATTTTTTGCCGCCTGAATTTCCTATACGCGGGGCAGGAGAGGTCGCAGTTAGAAAACATTAGAAAATAAATGCACATATGGCTGCCGGCGGTTCGGTGTTTCGGCGGCTCTCTTCAATTTTCGTCATATTGTGAGCACGTTAGGCGATCCCTCCGGCGACGGAGGCGGCTGGCGTCGCCAAGTGTGCGTAGGGCTCCTTCGGGTGATTCGGTGAAAATGTCGAAGTAATTCTGCCCGTTTCGGGAACATCTATCCGTCGCGGCGCACAAACACAAAATCAGACGGCAAGAGCGTGGCCGGCGAATATTTAGGGTCTTGTACTTTCGGCTTCAATTTCACGTCGGTCGGAGGGAATTCACCCCTTGGCCCGGCCGGGAATCGTGTGCTCGATGCTCCGGTGTCCTTGCTCTGAGCTTCCCCCAAAACGAACGCAGCCCGACTCCCGAGTCGGTTGCGGGGTTGCATTTTTTTTTTTTTTTTTTTGCCAATGGCAAATTTTCCGTTTTTCTACATCCCGTCAATTCGAATTAGGTGGCTGCAGGGTTTTTGCCCTTCGCATATTACAAACAATCACGGCACACCGGCGCGGAACTGTACCCAGGCGAGTTCGGGATTTGGCCAGGGATGAGGCTGGAGGCGACGCCGATGGGATGGGCTTGGGTCCTGGCCTGGCCAGGGATGAGTTTTCCGAACATGCTCGTCAACAAAGCAGCAACAACGCCGCAACAAGAACAACAGCAGCAACCCTGCAAAAATGGTTCAAGTTGAACTCACAGACGACGGTGAGGGGGTGCGCCCCACGTTTCAGTAGGGTTCAAGTTTATTTGCCACGGAAACGTTTGATCTGATTACGACTTTTGGTCGCTCAGTGGGAAGATGTTCGTTCGCTTCAGATGCAGATAAACGCGGCGAACGTTCCACTTTCCACTTTCCACTTTCCCAAAGCCGGCGTTCAGCCGATTCTGTTGCTGCTGCCCCGATCCGGCGGGGGTGGAATTATGAAAAACCCTAAAAAGGAAAAATACAATGAGCAGCGATTACGAGAAAGAGGAGAGCGTTAGCTTGGATGCTTCAGTTTAATTTTGCTCGGGTGGGTATGCCTTAATGGAAAAAGGTTCATTACGACTCGTGGAGTCCTGCAGACGTACGACGGAAACGCGGCAAATTAAGGGCCTGGCGCTGAGGTTAATACCAGCTGATGCATGCTTGGCTGGCTGCAGACACAATTTCGCTAAAATGCAACAGATTCCACTTGTCGAATGCTCCTCGAGGAGGAATTCCACTAAAACCAACGTAGGCGTACCTGCCGCCGTGGTGCCACCTCAGTTCTCCTTCTCAAATAAGCATTTACCGAAAGGAGGGAGCATTTCATTAGAACTGCAAAGCTTACCGTCGTAGAAGCCTTTAATTTATAGTTTTTTTTGGACCTTATACGACTTTCAATTTTTGAATCATGTCGTCAAGTTGGTGTCACACTCTTTCTTCGGTTTGGTGAACATTCAGTTGGTACGATTAAGGAATCGGTTCCATTTTGGGCGACTGAACTCTACCCTATTAACTCTCAAATAAACAAAAAAAGAAATAGTTCGAGTTAGCCCGACTTGACTAGCGATGACGCTAATTTTCTTAGCGCAGCAGCTTTAAAAATGTGTTTGCGCTAGTCGAGTGGAGCGTTTTAATAACATTGGTCAACAAAATGTTGCCACAGAACAAGTGATATATCATTTCTATAAAACTTTCCGTAGATTACGAATTCATGAACGAAAATGTCCTAACACGTCAAGTTTTGGAGAAAAATAGGTTTCAATAGTATAAAATATCGTATTTTCGACATTTTTAAAAATTCCTTACAAAATGATGGATTCTTATATTATAGGAGATTGAAATGTGGGTCAAATTAAAGTTTGAACCTTTAGCTATTATATAAAAATACTGAAGTCTTTGAGACTTTCCGAAATACTCTATGAATTTCAATTTTTTCTGTTAACCGATTACTTCTTATAATTGGTATACTGCATGATAATCACAACTAGCGAACGCTCACGAAAGATTAGTTTCCCAATATGCTTAGCAAGAGCTATAGAAAGGGATATTTCATACATCGAGATAAAGATTTAGGCATTCATTTAAACCACGTTGCGAACTCTTTTCACGTCCCATTATTGTTTTTTTAACCTTCAATAGAACTTAAAATACGAACTGTTTCAGGTTTTAACCCTATTTTTCTCAAACACGTCGCATGATAGAAAATTTTAATTTTCGGTTTTGTAATCTACAGAAGAAATTCTATTGAAGTTGCCCTATTACTTGTTCTGCGACATAAATAAACATAAAAACTGTTGTTCAGTGTAATTAATATAGTAAAATCAAAATAGGATATCTAAATCATTAAAAATACTAACTAGCATCATCCTTACCTGATTAGCATCATATTAGGATCAAAGTAGTACATTTAGACCGTTAAAATACTGCCACAAACTTACCTTTGCTTATAATTCACACTTGGTATAGCAGCCAAGCAGATATAAGGATTGGCGCTCGATCCGTTGCATTCGGATGTTTGTGCTGTGACAAGGACCCCAAGAAGTACTCACACTGATGAGGCCGTCCTGGGTCGAAACGCCCACCAAATTTTGAGCTCGTCTGCCTCGGTGGACAAAAAATTTCTGATCAGGAAAACCTTATCAACTCCGCTTAAAGTATTCATGATCAGATGAATGATGAACTGTGATCAGAAACTGAGTTAGGTCGATTTTACATGAGCGACAATTCCCGCGACGACTTTTGCCATTGCTTTTCATAGGACAAATGAAAAAAATCGGTGTTCGGAACAGATAATTTTACGACTTCTACGGTCAGAACAAAGGGTTTAAGAAGCTGTCACGATCAAGAAATAGCCGCAAACAGTTCGCAAAAGTCGTAAAACTCTTAGCTCTGTGTTTGTTTTAGAGTTGGTTTTTTCTTTTCGTCCAGCAAAAGCATTAGCAAACCTGTGGCGGGAGTTCTCCCTCATTTAAAAAGGTTCTAATGTTCTGCCTTACATGCCTCACATTATCCTCATCAAGCATGCCCGAACTGAAAAAAAAATGTTGTAAACCGACAAATAAAATTTTGATATAATACTTATTATACATATATAGAATGAAAATGATGAATTTAAATTTATAGTTAGGGAGCTGGTGGCAATTTCGGTATATGATTTCTTCGTCGTTGAGATTAATATGAAATGTTGTTTTCATCTATGTGAGTACGGAAAAGCTAGCCACAACAACATATCGCGCTGATTTTTATTTATCGAATTTCGAAATTGCAAAAAATAGAGCTACCTTATATCATACCATTGCGTCTGTCCTTGTAATATCGCGTTAAGATTACCCTTATTCCAGGAGGCAGACGTGCCACATTCCGCATTATTTATAAATATTTAGAACAATTTTTACGCTTAAAGGCAGAGCATCTACCTTTTTTACAAGTCTACACTATTCAAAAAAAAAAAAAAAAAACAATGGCAAAAACGATAGTATTCAACATCTCTGACAACCTGTTATTTCAAAATGCAGCAAAAAACTATTGGCAGAAATTGCTTATATTGTTTAATTTACTTAAATCTTTACATTTATCATGTTCTGCCGAACGATGAAATCATATAAATTTTTCTGCCACCTAGCCCCCTAGATATTATAAGTTGTCTTCTCGACAAAACATCTGTTAATACGAATAAAGTTTTATAAAATTAGTATATTGTATTTAATCATCATCATTCCGACTTGGTAACATTAGTTTGGTATACTTACATTCAAAAGGAAATAACTTTTGCCCCAAAAACTCAGTCCTTGACTCGTTACTGTTGGGAAATGCCACATGGTCGTCTGAGAGCCCGTGTAGGCCTAACTCAATAGTGTATTCGGCGATTAATTGGGGTTTCTGATTTCCCGACTTTTTTCTTGTAGGATTTATTGTCTACTTTGTTTTAGTACGTGTGGTTTATTCAGCTTAATTTGTTTTTCATTAATGATTCCCAGCTATTGTGTAAAATATAGAAACAAATCATAAGTGTCAAATATATGAGACGCTTTGGGTAGTATAGGCATTCAGTAGGGAACAGTTTATTTAACGGGGATCCTTAAAAGCAATTGTTGGACATTTTAAACAGCTAAAATTTTGTACACAGAAATCCATTAAAGAAGTTTTGGTCGCCGTTTTACATTCGTCCTTTAGAATTCTCAACGGAAAATGCTAAAGTATTCCCAAAAATGTATGAGAAATATTCGTAAAATAACTATGTATGTAAATATTTTATATTAAATATATTTACACAAAAAACGTTACATACATATTAATTTTTAAGAAAATGCCATTGAATCCACCATCTTAAATTACAAAATATTGATAGTAGATTGAAAAAAATAATAGAAACCAAAATACATACACTCAAAACAAAATAGTTGAATTTTTTATTTTTGAACTATTTTTCAAATTTCAAAAACGTCTCAATTCAGAAAAATAGCGAAATTTGATAGTTGGCTGAGCTACGATTTTGTAGATTTTAACTAAAATCTCAGTAAATTCACATGCCATTTATTAATAGTAAGATTTTTTTAAACTAATGTTACACTTTGCTATATGTAAGATTTAAAAAAAAACAACAAGTATTATTTTATCCTTTTATAAATTAAGGTAGAATTAATTCTAATCCTAAGCCCAAATGACACATTCTGTGTGTTTTTTTTAAACGATTTTTCATGTGGGAATCGAACCCATAACCCTGGAATGGCATTCTCTCAGCCAACTATGCCACCCAAGGCTTCTGGAATCTTTAATGAATAAGCATCACATAGTATGGTATGACATTATTTCATTTGACTTTAAAAAATAGTAAAAGAATATAAATTATTTGTTAATTTTAATGATGACTAGGAGTTGCTGTGGCTAGTATATATAGATATAGTATAGTTAGAGGTATCACTAAGAACGTTAGTAATATACTATTATACTATTTTTTATTTTACTTTTATTCATAGTAAAGCAAGCTATTCTGAAGTATTTCAACAAAAATGTTTTTTTGTTTCATTTTATAGTAAGCTTTAGAAAAATAATAATTGTTGCAACTATTTCAATTTTTACTGACGAAAATAGTTATATGTAGTTACCACTCACTTTTTTCTCAGTATATTATTACTTTTTAAGGGCATTCTTTATGGTTAAAAATACAAGCAAGAAGAGGGAGGAACAAGAGTTTTTCGTTGTTCGATATATCGATAAGAAAGATTGTTGCAAATAGTTTTAGCTTTAATTGAGTTTACAATTTTGAAATTCGAACAACAGATTTGAAATTAGTGGTACAAAAAATGTTTAAACATATTTAATTCAATACAAGTATTGTAGTAGAACGCGCGTACCTATCAGTCTAAAAATGATTAACAGAGGAATTACATATGTATGTGTGAAGTGTTGTTAACTCCAAAGTATGATATATGTATGATATTTTGAAAATTTTAGATCCTAGAAATACGAAAATACGCTAAGCAGCTACTCATTTAATCCGACCTGAATATTTTCAATAAAGGGTTTTATGTTACTTGGTTAGTTTGATTGATTGCACTAATGCTGGTTTAGTTTTACAGCAGTAAACGTAGATGAAAGGGAATTTTTAGGTGCTTATTAGGCACTAATAACAAACCTACGTACGGATATCAAAGCGTTTCAAGTAATGATTTACGAGCAGCATTCGCCGTAGGTTGGAGCCATTGTGCTCACATAAAATATATTGGATATATTGAAAACCGTTGAACGCGAAATAAAATCTTCCTTTCATCGTTTGTAATATAAAAGGTAAAACGTTCGTATAGAAAAACGAGATTATCGCTTTTATTGAAATCATCCGAATATCGCGATCTCTGGAAATCAGATAACGCAAGAAGCAGAGCAGTGGCGGAGCGGGGGGAATCTCTAAATGCGCCGTGAAATCTAATAAAGCCACCTCAATGTTATGTAAATTAAAAATTCCCCTTCAGAAATTTAAAATTGAGAACACAAGTAAACAACGGCACGGAGCCCGGTTGGTCCGTGTCCTCGAGGCAGGCGGATTATTGCCGTCTTCCCGTTTTTGATCCTGCCTCGCGGAGCAGCGCGCTCCAGAGGAGCAAACAACTGAAGCTGCGCGTTTATCTCCGGGCAGGACGTTTCCCATCAAGCAGACGCGGCGCGGAAATTCAACAAAAACGTTGCCTTTAATGCGAGCGAGTGTTCCTGACATCCCTCGGCCGAGCCGGGCAAGGGCAGGGCTGCTCCTGTGCGAGTTCCGCACAGTGTGGCCCCAGCCGAATCGGGCTGCGTGCAAGGGACAAAGGCCATAGAGCGCGCAGGAGCGCAATCCCTTTTCCAGAGGGCTGAATATAATTTCGGGATAATGTCTCCTGTGTGTGGCCCTTTGTTCGCTGGCCGCCACCTTACCGGGGTAGTGGTGCGTTACGCATGTTGCGAACAGCTGCAACATTTATTCCTTGTCTCCAGCCTTTGTTGTGCCCAATCCCGGCGCACAGTTCGTTTGGGGCAGGGTGGCGCAGGAGACGTCTTTTCGGAGGGGCCCTAGTTACCCTGAACCCTCGTCTGGCGGTGGTTCCCTGCCCTCCCCGAAGCATGCTGAAATGCGAGCGCGAACTGTACAGAGGGCGCGTCACGGTGGATGTGTAGGGCCCAATTCAAAAGGGATGATAAACGCGGCATTGGTGCCACTGGCTTCGTTACTGCAGGACAGGCTTTGGGGTAGTTCTGCCCTTGCTTGAATAATGAAAGGCTGAAGGATGGCATTCCGGCCCGAAATATGCAATTAAATGGGGTGAATGCGAGTAGTAAGCCGGACTGGGTCTGGCCGGATTACGTGAGTGAATCCGGTGCACAGGGGATGCTGCCTCCATTTTCGCCCAACTTTTGAGATAAACTGAAATTTTATGATAATTTCTTAGTTTTGATTATTGCACGTATTTCTGGAGGGGATGAAGAGTTAGCATCTAAAATTCAGTTGTTGGGTTAATGTGTGTCACATAGGAAACCAAAAATATTTTACAATATAGTTGGACTCACTTAGTCTATCTAGATCAAAGGAATATTTTGAATTAAATTAGGACTGAAGCTATAAAGTTCCTTATAGCTATTATATTACGTTTTGATGAATAAGCTTCAAATTGGCATCTCTATAATTTAACTTCTGAAGGAAGACTTAACCCTTTGAGGTTGGATGTGCGAAAAGTGCCAGAAGAGGTATCGCGCTCGTCTCAAATCAGTTATAATAAAAATACTCAATTCTTATGGAGGGCCAAAACCTACATTATGTATGGTGGATCAGTTGCATTAAAACATACTTGCCTTTTTGATAATATCTTTTAAACAGACCTACAAAAAATGAAGGGGCACTGTTTTAAAATAATCTTATCAGATCTTGATATATTCTAAGGGTTTCCTGATGTTAACCAGAGTAAAAATATTTAAGTTTTAAAGTAAAGGCCCGCGCCCATAGAATCCGTCGATTTTGATTTTGATGGACAGAGTTGAAAATTGCTCAATTCTTTGCGTCCGTCAGAACTTCGCTGTCCATCGCTTATGGGACATGTTACATAAGAAAGCAAGTACTTCAGCCAAACTGTCAGTCAAATTTGACGGACGACGAATTCTATGGGCGCAGGCTTTAGGCTGTACAAGGACTGTACGTGGTCACCTTGCAGAACAAATGGGCCTTACAACAATTTGCCACGTTCTGGATATGGATTTACATGGGTTGTTTTACGATAAGAAGAGGGGCGTACAGGGGCCGTACAGCAGCTGTTTTGAAATGAGAATGAGCGTATAGAGACTATTTTGCGTTTTATAAATTAAAACTGTTCACTAAAATAAATGTACAGCCGTTGCACGCTCGTGTGTACGGCCGTTTTATCTTCATATTAATTTCGCCTTTGTACAGCCGAGTGTAAGAGCTAGCCAATAGCCGATTGAATTTTTCACTCAAAATTAGCAGCCGTACGCGTCAGTGTAAGACTTTTCGGATCCTGTATAGGCCGCGTACGCCCTTCAAATCCCGAGTGGCCGTTCAGTCGCTGATTATTTTTACTCGGACATTCTAATGGGTTTGTACATTTTCATCTTTATTTCTATGGAAGCCTTTTCTAAAATGATACTATGTATAGCAAATTAAACCATTATTCCTATGAGTATTCCTTGTTTTGTTTTCGGATGAAAATGACTTCCAGAATTAAGCCACACAAGGGAAAAGAACCATCTAAAAATAACCATAATTTTAAAATTTTCTTTGTTAGCTGTAATGAATTATTTTCTATAAAAATGTAGCTTCTAACTATGTTTGATATTATAAAATAATACAGAATGTTTCATTGAACTTTTGAATTCAAAAATTTTAGTCTTCACTTAAACTGGGAAGATATATTTACGTCAAAATTATGATTATCACATTTCCTAGGTGTTTTATTTGAAAGCCTTGCATATGCGTACTGTGTATAAAGAATTCGATATTAATAAATATTTAAAATTTTACTTAAAAAAATTATCTTTCTCCTTTCAGAAACCCATCGCAAACCAAGAGGAATGACTACGCAGATCTAACTATTTAACAGAACCAAAGATCAGCGCTAAAAGTGCTGACCAACACCTGAAAAACAACCAAAGAGTTCCTTTTCTTTTCTTAAGAAGAAAGGAACTGTCCGAAGAAGAAATTTCCTTCTTTACCAAGTTTTCAAAAATCCGTCAAAATTCATTTTAAAATGTTGATGCCTGGTGCAGCTGAGTCAGACGCAGCCGCCTTGGCGGCAATTGCGCAGGCGAACTCGCAGGCTGCGGCTCTGGCGGCGGCACCAGGAACGGGCCTCACGGCGGCCCAGGCGGCGGCTGCTGCTGGTACCCTCACAACGCCTTCCGTCCAACAAAAGGATACCACGTGGACGAAGCTCTTCGTCGGAGGACTCCCATATCACACGACGGATAAAAGTCTGCGGGAGCACTTTTCCGTTTTCGGCGAGATCGAGGAGGCCGTGGTTATCACCGACAGACAGACGAACAAGAGTCGGGGCTATGGCTTTGTAAGTACTCGAAATTTTATAAAAATATAATATTAAGTTATAAATACGTCTTACTTTTTCCAGGTAATTATGGGTGATAGAGCGAGTGCGGAAAGAGCGTGCAAAGACCCGAATCCCATAATCGACGGAAGGAAAGCGAACGTTAATTTGGCAATTTTAGGTGCGAAGCCGCGCGGTAATATTACACCAGGTAAGTGCCACATACTTTTTCGTTTCCACTTCATGCGGTTTTCGGGCTTCAGACGACTTTGCAGGGCTCGCTAGCAGCTGCAAATCATCATTTCTGATATTAACTCTTGGCTTAGGTATCCATATGGATATGCAAAATAAAATCGGATATTGCGGTGTGGACAGAATTTCTCTTCCGAAGTATATACATACATAGTAGAGAACGTAAAGGACGTTTTGGCCCCAGACTGTAACACTGGTTGTACCTTAAACAAATGGTCTCAAATAATTTTATTGCATGATGCTTTCTTAATTGCATTGAATTAGAGAAAGAAGTTGTATACAATTAAAATAGACTTATTATTATGAAATTACCTCAAAAATGCCAGATGAAATGAAAGACAACAATTATATTTTTTTGATATCTAAAAAATTTGCAATATTTAAAAAATTAAAAAGTAAATGTTTATCATAGAAACGTCTAAAGTAGTTTGAATGATAGCCTGAATCCTAATGTTTAAAATATGGTCTTTTGTACTTTATATATTTTACTCAAAAACAGGATAGTTAGCTCCTAGTAAAATATTGAAAGAAGATGAGTATTTTCATTTATGAATTAATAAATTTTTATAGGAATAATCTGCCAATTCGGCGGCAAAACTTGCTGTTGATCATTGTGATGAAATTGATGTATCAAAGACAAACACACTACGAAAGATCACTTGTACCTACCTCGTACATAGCATGTATATTGGTTTCCAACCACATTTTCCAGCCTCTTAACACATTGTGCAATACAAGAAATCGAAATATGAATAAATAATTTTATGTATAATGGATGTTGAAAACATTTTATTAATCTCACTGGGTTTGGTCAGTGGAATGCATTGCTAACATATTTTATAAACGTTTGGAAAATTAGAGTGGATTGGTTGAATGGCAGGGAAGTTACATATTTCTGCGATTATCTTAAAATATAAAAATATGAAACGTTTGGGAAGTGCCTAGGCCTGAACTTAAGCAATATCTAGTATAGCAGTAGAGAATTGTACAATGTTAGCTGGTCGGATTCACTCGCGCCATATGATATTCGTTTTTTGACTACATCATTGTGAATTCGTGTCTAAGTGGAAGACAGGCGATAACGAATTATTATTTTTCGTGTCTGACTGGTAAGCGAGCACTTAGTACTTGTGTTCATGTTATGAGCGTAGTATGATGGATGTGAAAGGCAAAATCCACATTCCAAGTGCGTGTCGTGACCCCTCAATAGACGGACAAAATGTAACAGAAATCAATTTTTACTTGTTCAGATACAAAGTTGCTGTTGATCAGTGTATTTTAATATTTAAATTAAGATAACATTTTTTTTTTGTATCGCTTCAAAACCGCAGAATAATTGGCCTTCTGAGTGTAAGATCACCAAAATTGAGCTACAATTTCAACGTACACTAATAATTTCAATTTATTAGTCAGTAAATGGTCTTTATAATTTATTTTAATAATTATAATTTTATTTTTGTTTCGTCCAATAGTGGACATTATTAGAGGAGAAGGTGGTAATGTGGCCCCTGCAGGTATATTGGCCCCCTTACATATTTATAATTTAGAAGCACACCATCTCGTATAATTTGCGTACAACGCGGAGCTCGTGTGACAATTATCGAATTAAAGCAAAGATATCCATGAGACACCCTTAGGTTCTTTTATTATTTGAATCTGTCAAAACACACAACTGAAAAACTTTTAAAACGCTCTGCATTTTATTAAATTTTTCTGGATAAGCTAAGTTTTGGACATTGTGATTTGGACATTGTGTTTGACAAGCATTTTACTACTGGATTTTGAAGGTAATTATGCAAAAACATTTGATAAATATCTGTGTTATGGCTTGTTTGTATATTCTTCAATACTTGCAATTTGGCCCCCTCACATTGTTTGTATTATGGCCCCGGGGGCCATATAACATATATGACCGATATATCTCTTCTATATTTTTTAAATTTCGTTGTCAGATGCCTCGACAAAGTCTGCTAGCCCCATCTTCGAAGAAAAGGAAAACATGGGATCCTGATCAAATGAAAAATGCAATTAAAGCTGTAAGGACAAAGGTCATGGGCTATAAAAAGGCTGTTAAAATGTTTTCTGTACCAAAATCCACACTGAAACGATTAGTGAAGGACTCTGAAAATTCTTTAGAGTTACTCGTACATAAACCCCTTGGTAGAAAACCTATACTTCCATCTGACCTGGATAAAAAGTTAGTGGAGTATATTTTGTTTATGGAATCTAGATACTATGGATTTACTAGAATGGATATTAGAAAAATGGCCTATCAGTTAGCTTTCAAAAACAACATCGAAAACAAATTTAGAAACGAAGTAGCAGGACGTGCTTGGTTGGATCACTTTCTAAAGCGACATAAAGACACTTTATCCTTACGCAGACCAATGCGAACATCGTATGCTCGTACTCAAGGTTTTAACCGTGAAGCAGTCAAAGAATTTTTTGATATTTTGGAAGCTGAAATGAGAAAAAAGAACTTTCCTCCTGACAGGATTTTTAATGTAGATGAGACTGGGTTGACAATTGTGCAGTCAAAAGTACCACAGGTGGTAGGGCAAAAAGGGAAGAAGCAGATAGGAGCTTTAACTGCTGCAGAACGAGGTTCACTATGTACTCTGGTTTGTTGCATACAAGTGTTGTTGCTAACCAAGGTGCCCCAGGAACGAGTACAGCGGTACAAGAGACGCTGACTGATTTGATTCTACCTGAAGACATTCAGCCCATCCCTAGGGCCAAAATTAGGACTTCTAATCGTGGAAGAAAGGCTACAACAGCAAAGGTGATCACATCATCACCTTATAAAAATCAATTAACCGAGTCTTTGCGCTTGGCTGAGACTCGTGGACGAGGCGGTAGATGTGGACGCGGACGAAGTCCTAGATGTAGTCAAAGTGGAGAAGGCAGCGGTAACAGTGCTAATCGACGCCAGAGAATCATTACACCCAGCAGTAGTTCTGAAAGTGACGCAGTCGTAGAAACCGACTCTGAATATGACGACAATGTCAATTCAGATAGCATACCTGAAAGATTGGATACGAGCTGCATATTTTGTGAAACCAGTTATTCTAGCGACAGACATGGGGAAGAGTGGATTCAGTGCCAGAGTTGCAGTTTATGGGCTCATACAGCCTGTGCAGGTCCTGAAAGCGTATATTATATTTGTGATTTTTGCCGTTAAGGTTTCATTAAAATCAATATGAGCCGTTTATTTTGAAAGTGGGGCAGGTCCACATTGTCATAAGTTCGATTTTTCTATATTTTAAGGTAAATTCGACCTTATGACAGTTTAGACTTGCCCCATTTTCAAAATAAATGGCTCATATATTTAATATGGCCCCCAGGGTGCCATATAACCCTCACTTGATCTCAAGTTGCCAAATTTGTTATTTTTAAGAATATATATGTTTTTGATTATTCTGTGGTTATTTTATTTATTCCATAGTAAAGCATGTATAGACCAATGAATTAGGAGCAATGTAACGTACTTATTTGGTTTCTAAGTCTGATATTTTTTACATGAGACCTCAACAACAAAGTAGGGGGCCACATTACCACCTTCTCCATAAATCTTAAAACTAAATCTCAGCATTTTAAGATTCTTAATATGAAAGAAAAATTTTTCATTTTAAATTAGTTAAAACTTAAATCTGTTCAAATATTTAGGTAGTTCGATTGTATCCATCACATTACATATACATATAACATTTCAGAGATATGATTCTCTGTTTATATTTAATGTAATCTATTTTCTGATAAAAACTATGTACTTGAACTGAATGAAAAGTTGATGCGATATTACCTTTTCCTTAAAATTGAAAATAACACTGCAAAATGACGACGTAATATTACGGCTGGAGTATTTCATTTATTTATTTTTTGATCACGACAGAGGTGCACTGATAAAATTATAGTTTTATAAATAGCCATCAGTACATAAATCACCATAAAGAACTAGAGGATTCGAGTCCTGTGGTATGCAAATAATTGTAATATTGCTTGTGGCTAGGTTCAATTCAAAATTCGTTAGCAGTCTAGTATAAAAATAAAGCAGAGGCCTTTAATATTATTTAAGGGCTATTTATTTTGGTAGTAATTATTATTTTTTGGTGTTTTATTAGTTTTGTGTTAATCTTAATTTTCGGGCTCGCTGCTCTTCTAAAGCGACCAGGTGGTTCTAGCCATGAGTAAATCTACCAAATCAATTACACATGCAACGATCAGAACAATTTATGTACAAACCGCGCAAACTCCCCTCGCTCGAAACGGTCGCGCATGTATGCTAGCACATAGAATATGTGGACTTGGTGTCGCCTGCCAAAGCGGTTCGTGGACAAAAGAGTTCTTTTCAGGGTGCTAACGCGATGTGCTCGCAAAGGTCATGCGGCCGAATGTTGAGAACTCATTAAATCCTGAATATCATCGAACCACCCGAACACAACCGAAATTTTTTCATCGGCAGCAGCTGAGCGAGAACTGACCAAGAAAAACGAAAAAACTTAAAAACTCGGTCTACTCTGGCGGGTTGGCGGGAACATCGGTGCACCGCGACAACTCGCGCGAACTTACCTGAACGAGTGGATCGACTGCTCGGTGACTTCCGACCGGATGTGATCGCTGGAAAAGCTCCGGCCTTTTGTTTTGCTCCCGGTGTGTAGTTGTGCACCACCTTGCTTGATTCAAGTAGAGCACGAAATTTTGCGTTCAAAGTGCACAGCAATTTTACGCAATTTTGACCAGCAGTGGAAGAAATTGCGATTAAAATTGTTAATTGTGTCACCGTAGATGATTCGATCTTTTGTTCAAACAGGGTGAACGATCCTTTCTGCGCGGCAATTACTTAAGCAGTTCCATAAAACATTGATAGAAAAAGACAAAACTCACAACTTCTAATTTAATTTACATACTCGGTTTTTTTGTATGGAATAAATTGTCTGCACTACTATTAAAAAAACTATACAAACAACATCAACACAAATCACTGACAATGAGGAATATCTACCCTAGACTAATTTGTTTGAAACGAAAAAAAATAAAGTGCTGTGTAACAGTTAAGTCTTAGCTAAATATATCAATTTCTATACTAAATTACGATATTTTATCTCATAAAAAAGGTCATAAATATGTTTCTGCCGACTTTCCATTGAATGTGAAAATGTTAAATTTCTCAAGTCACAAGTAACGTTCTCGAATTTATTGTGACACGTTTTGATCATGATCACGTTTTGCATATTTGTCTACCCGCAGTAAACAATGAAAAATGCATTTACATCGTCTGGTTTTGAAAGTTTCTTTTTCAAATTAATTCAATTTTACATATATATTTTCTATTTTAGTTCGTTCATGTAGAATTAGAAATACCTAATTACGAAAATATGTTAAATATGTGGAAACACCGACCTACACACTGTGAAAAATATGAATTATTTTCAAGAAAACCTTTACATAAAACATCTTTCTGTTAAGATAAACGTTTTAAAAATCTAACTAATTATAATTTCAAAACAAATCAACATTTAATTTGATAATTATTTCAGCGATTGAAGACCCAAGTTCGATTCACAAGCTAGACCAAATATTTCTAAACGTGGATAGAAAATTCATTGAAAGGTTTTACACTATACTGAATTTTCGAAAACGCCCAAATAAATACTTTTAAATTTTTGAAAGGAATAAAATGTTTGTTTTATCTTAAAACTTCATTTTTAAAAACACTATGGTACATACCTGAGCTAAAATATTTTTTAGGTACCATTACAAAAGGAAACGAGTTTCAAAAATCAAAAGTTGTGAAAGGTTTAAAAGCACAAGCACACTAGAGAAACATTTTAAAAATTGTATGCCACTTGATGGTCATCCTATAACGTAACTCTAAAAATAAACTTAAAATTAATTTAATCATTTGCTTATTTGCCACCCAGGAATTTGCTGTTAAATATCCTGAAAACAGATGTGAATAGACGGGCTCAAAGCGTTAAGGATGTTGATATAGGATCCTAAGGGTTGTTTAGCTTTATATGTATATTAAAATCGTTATATTTAATTTCATTAAAAGGTTTTGGATTCTTTCTATTAGAACGTTATTTGGAAAGTTATGATTTACTTTGCTTATTGGATGGGAATGATGGGATTCATTTAATAGTGCCTAAAAATGTATTATAGTTAAAAATAAATTTTAAAAAACTGTCTGTTGAGGTTTTATCTATAAGGTCACAAATGGGTAGCAAAGTATTCACCGGTGAAATAATGTAAATAACCCAACAGACGCTGGAAACAATTTTACGTTGACTGAACGTAATCGCCAAAATACACTCTCCTCATAAATAAGGGATTCATTGAAGCAGAACCGCACGTCCTACGACAGGGCAATCATCTTGCCTACCTTCCTGCTTTTCCGCAGCCATATACACCCGGCAGCAAATCAAGCAGCGCGCTAGCAACCCCTTTTCAGGCTCAGCTAACATTTGTTTCAATTTCCACTTTATATAAGAATTACTCACAAAAAGCATTCCTTTCTCGTTGCAGGATTCCCCTTTGCCGCTGGACTACGGACTGGATATCCGGTTCTACCCAACCAGTTCGGGTAAGTGCTTGCTTTTGTATTCTGTGTTATTGATACCTTTGTTGTATCATTTTTTATCAACACTTCCAAAACAAGTTTAATTTACATAGAAATGACAAAAGAGATTAATTTTGCAAACACTTTTCGGTAAATTCTGTAGTCCTTGAAAAGCCAGAAGCTCCAGGGAAAGAAAAGTAAATTTGAAAAATTAAACCACACGTTGCAGTAAATCAAACCTAAGTACCTTAGCCAATTTTGCACTTATTGTTAGTTTTAAGGTATACTTTAATGTCTTACTCAATTAAATTCAAATATAAATAAATTTTTCCAGCATCCTACCTGAAGAATTTTTATACAGGTTTAAAACTTAAGCTATAATATAAAGGATGATTTTCAGTAAGAAAAATAACTTTATTTCGGCAAAAATCATCCCCTCTTTAATCAATGTGGAAAATAAAACAAGACGAAAAAGCAAATCGAACCTAAAAAAATGATAAATAAATTAATTTGTCTTAAATTAAGACAAAATCTGAAATATTTATTATTTTATTATCTACAAAATTTCATAATGATGTGATACATCATTTAAATGGCCATTGTAAAGTTTCCCAACGTTTCGATTCCACCGCAATATAATTTATTTTCTGTGATTTATATCACCTCGTATTTGCTGTTTTGGCTCTACAATCGCTTTCGGTTTATTATGTTTTTAGTTTTTCAATTATTCCAAAATTCTAGAAAAGCTAAGTTGCATTACCACGGCAACCAATTAACGTAGTCGTTTTTCTTGTTTTGTGATTGGATGCACTGTCTTGTTGAAATCATAGCGACATTTTGAAAAGCAACGCGAGGCCACGGATAAGAAGCATAAATATGTTTTTGTTTTAAATAAACTTGTTCACAACATTATAAATGTTATTTGACAGAATGCGTTGTCGACATTTAAATGAATAAATAAATAAATAAATAAATGAAATTTAAATATAAGCCTTCAAAAAATACCTATGATTTTAAATGTAAATTTAATAAGCTTCGACGAATGTTGTAGGCCACGTTTCCTCGCTAATGATGGTTTTAAATTTAACCTATTTCCAGTCTTCTATAAATAAAACTGCGAAACAATGAATCATCCGATTTAATTAATTTAAAACAAATGCTTTCAATTTCAAACTCTCAACATTTTGCGTTCCCTGTGACGTTAAAATATGGACAATATTTAATTAGTTAAATTAACTTTTGCCCTAACGCATTAATTCTTTCTATGGAGAAATGTCGTTTAATATCTCCATGTTTTTCCTATAAAATTAATTTGCAGCCCTCCAGCAGCACTTTATATCACGGGAAGTTATATTTCTTAAAGCTTTTAAAACCCTTTATATTATAATACCATCAGTGGAATATTTTACGAAGGGAAAATAATTTCAGTACCTGATGTAATTGTTCGTGTTATTTTTAGTTTCATCAAAGATGTCCAATGTGCACTGCATATTTAAATCAATTTAAACATTACTAAGAGTACAAAGGTATGCAAGAGAATCTGTGTTATATGAATACTTTGCCTGTAATTATAAGCAGAACTTTATGTTTGCTGTAATTATTTAATTAGCGGAAGAGCTAGTATAGTATCTGATACGAGGTTTTTGCGTGTTGAATAATGATAATGATTTATCGATTCAAATTATTGAATGCATCAAAGAATCCTACTCTCGTCCACTTCAGGTTTCATGGTTAAATCATTAAATATTTTAATGAAATATTACGTTAAGCAGAATTAGCTTCATCCTTAACGATATTATCGATATTTCATCATGCTTTAACACTGCTATTTTGGTGTATGTTCAGTAATTCAGAATCAATTAAACTATGTGGACTTACGAGGACCTTTTTATACCCCCATTAGTGGGCAACAGGTATTCGACTGTGCGCCCACCTTGCTTATAGTTATTTAAAACACTTATGGTATATGATTTCGCCAATCCTTTTCAATTTATAATATGTTTTAATTTCAAACAGGATGTGAACTTTTTCAATTGTTGACTCTCTTGAACTACCAGAGCGCACAGCGTCTTTCTCGCTATATGAGTGTAACGAAATTTAGAAAACAATTTTCGAATGATTTCATACGATCGTTTGTAAAGACTCCATAGGTAATCTAATTGAAAAACATTCAAAAGTCGTACACTATTCTTAGTACTTTTACTTTTGTCGCTTAATTTAATATTTCTGTTTCTAATTTCACAGAATTCTTTAAATTGCTAGTGTGTATTTAATAAGATTGCAAAAGAGCTAAGTATACTTAAGGTTTAATTTACTGCTTATAGTAAACTTAAATTTATTGTGTATAGAAGACTACGTTAATATCAGCGTTAATTTAAAGATAAATAATAATTATAAATCAAGTTGACAAAATAAGCCATTATCTTATGCTATTTTCGAAAATGTTTTTTTCTCTAAAAAAAACATCTTTACTTGTAGTAATACAACGAAAATGCGAGAAAAAACATAAAATTAAATCTGTAACCTGAGAGGACGTTTTAAGTGAAATAAATTTTCTTAATTATAATTTCAGACTAAAAGTTATGTAGAAACTCGCAAACGCAAAAAATGTGTGTCATGCGATAATGACGAAAAGAAAAATTTGAAAAAAGCTGTAGTAAATAATTCGTTGAATATGCAGCAGCCAATCGGCAGAGAGCAAAAGAACGAAACGGGGCCGTTCAGAGGGAGAGACCAACTTTCCTCTCGCTGCCGCCGCTTAAAATTGAAATGTTGAAAGTGTGTAGGAAAACCGAAACACAGTCTCACGCATGTCGGAAGCGAATGCTCGACGCAAACGAAAAATGCCAAAAACACATGAATACCACAAAAATAGAAAAACTAAATGTCTTAAGAAACCGAAATTGTCTCAGCCTCAAACGTGTAAAGCTAGCGAAAAAATGTAATTTCCTCTGCATTTTTTATGAGTTTTCATTTTGAGTTCGTTTTATTTTTTATTTACACTGGAATAATTTGCGTTTTCCATCAAATAATACTTTGTAACTTTTTGAAATTATTAAAATCAGAAAAGCGTTCGTTCGTTTTCCCTGTATTTGAGATTTTCTTTAATTTGTTGAGGTTTTGACAGAGTGCCGAGTTTTCGTGAACAGATTGTTTATTTGCCACAAGAATATTAAGCGAGTTTTATTTGCTGTTAAAATGTGTAAATTATTTTTACATTTTTCACATTTGAGTTATTTTAATTTTGTTCTTCTTATTTTTCTTCTATTATATTTTTTCTTTTGTACTCTTTTTGTTGTCGTAATATTAGCTGTATTGTGTTTTCTGTGTATTTTCATTGTTTTTATTTGTATCTTTTGTTCATTTTTAATTTTATTTGACGTGCTCTCATTTATTTATACTTATTAAGTTTTATTTTTATTTGTGTTCACTGGTTCTAGGATACACAGTTTAATATCACACAGGATTTCGAGTTGTTTTACACGGTTTTAATGGGTTTCAAATTTTACAAAATGTGAAACACTTTAACAATATTTTAATATGAATTTGAATATTATATCAAAGTCAGCACAAAAACAACATCATGATCTAATTGATTTTTTATAAAATTTCTCTGTTGTAAACATTTTCAAATGTCGAAATATCGCTAACAGTAGCAAAAATTTGAAAACCAACATTACTATATCATATATTCATATACATATATGCGTCCTAAATAGAGCCAAAAATCTGAATCCGAGACATCCCAAATATTCTGAAACATTAAGGGGGCAATCGCTTTCAAAAGTGAACAAACATCGATTTTTTTTTTTACATAAAAGTGTTCCTTAACATTATGGAATCATCTCCCAAAAACGTTTTGAAAAATTAGGATGGCTGATTAGTGGGAATAAACCCAAATAAATTATCCATACACGGTTTTACAAGTAAAAATTATTGTAAAAAAACTTTAAATGCGATTTTCTCAAAACTACTTTTTTTAACTCGTACACACCATATCTCAAGTTCTACTCAATGGAATTAAAAAAAATCAAAGAGCATATGATTCATTGACATAAATACTAGGTAACTAAACCTATAAAGCATAAAAGTACCCCTTGTTTTTTTTATAGAGGTAGTTTTCCGCAAAAACATGGCCGATTTGTTATGTTTTTCGAAAAACAGTGATAAAGCAATTTAAAAAAATTAAAAACTTAATTTTTTTAGGTTTAGGACCTAGGAAAAAGCTTAAAGAACAGAACCCATTTTGAATTTTTCATTTATCTTTTCCCGGAAGTCCAAAGTGATGCGTACCAGCTAAAATAAGACTTTTGCAAGACACCCTCTGCCGCCGCCAAAACTTACTAAAAATTAGAAAAAAAAGTATTGTTGTATTCTTCAATATTCAAAGAATAGTGTCCAAAACGAATTTTTTAAATAAATATAATAGTTTTTTCAAAAAAAAATCTTGAAAATGTGCTTTTTTTCTCAGTTATGAAAGCGATTGCCCCCTTAAGCGTGCTTGTCAGAGAATATTTAATTAGATGACTCGCAAGTTCTGCACTGAGTTGATCATAGGAGTTTTTTTTGGAAATTATGTGAAATGAGTTTTCCTTCCGAATCATTGTCCGAACGAAAAAATTAAAAGGATCAAAATAGTCTTCACAAAATTCTGCGTAAAAATGTCATTTAGCCAACCCGTAAAACGCCCGCGGGTTGTTATTCGAATTTTTGGGTAGTTTGGAGCGTAAAACCAAAAATAAAACTCGTGCGACTTGATAAAAACCTCGAAATAGATTGTTTTTACTAGCAAAATGTGAAGCGGGGTACATTTTAAAATATTTACACTGCATACGATAATATTATTTGTAAATATAAAACGGCAGAGTGTGACTGTTAATTTAAGTCTTAGAGAAAAATTATATTAGTTGATTATGATGAAGGAAAACAATTACAGTCGATTTTAGTGAACTAAGGAAAACGGAAGTTCATTGAATTCTTTCATCAATTTTTAATTCTATCTATCTTCACTTAACTTCAACTTCAAATGAGCTCAAATATGGAGACCAACTTCAAAAACAACCAAACAAAAATCAATATTTAATAAAAATAAGTTTCCAGACAAGATTTACGAGATATATAACTTATAGATGATATTATGCTTTGCAGATTTAGTCATTAACGTTTAATTTTCTTTTTTTTCTTTGTAAAAGCAATAAATTTTAAGATATCCACCATGAAAAGTCGTGCGACTTTGAGCTTATGTTGCATGCTGAAGTGGCGAGAATTCCACAGTTTTGAATTGATTACGGATCAATGTCAATGACGATTTTGCAATGAAACCTAAAAATTGTTTTTTCACTATAACTGATTTTGTATAAAATTAAGACAGTGATACTTATTTAAGAATAGTACAGTATTATTAATAAAAGAACTAAGAAATGTGTTAAATTAAAATATCTTGGGGAAAGAGAAGTTGCAGTCTTGTTGGAACCAATTTAAAGAAAATTTATTTGAACTACGGTTTCGTTGGCACATTGGCAGCATAATTGAAAATAATGAATAACAAAAACACATCGAACATGATAATAAATTTAATATGTGACTATTTTAGAAATATGGAAATAGAAAATCTCAGGTTTCAACAAGACGATGCCACTGTCGTGCAAAAGATTTTCAAGTCGTTTCACGAAAAGGTGACATAAATTGTAACTTAATGCTTTTAAATTTCTTTCTCTGAAGTTATTTGAAAAGCCGAGTTTTCAAGAACAAACCCAATTGAGCTAAATCAACCTTTGATAAAGGAGATCTTAAATAAAGATGTGTCACTCGTCGTACCCTCTTTCTTTTGCATGTAGTATAAAGAAATAAAAATAAATAGTTCAGGTAGAAACTTAAATACTAAAATAATTTAAACAAAAACTGCCCACGCATGGCAATGAACTAAAACTTATATTTTTCGTCCTTCGAATATTTCCACAAGAATGTGTCAAACAGAAGCAGTCCGATTTTCAACTCAAACTGCAGGCCTTCTAATAAAGAAATATTTTCGTCAACGTACGACGACGACGGAGAACGCGCCCACGCGGTGCACCTACACAGGAAATTCTTCGGTATAATCCTCCAAAATGAGTTGAAAGAGTTTTGCGTCGTTTTAAATTAAACGGCAAAAGCCAAATCGCCCCCGATCCCTTGATGCCCATTTTAAAATAAATAAATCTCATGGGAAAGCGCCTGTTGGTGGCTGAAGTCGAGCTCATCAAATGAATTAAGATCTCGTTTCATGAAAAGCAGGAAAAGTCCGTCGATGTCTGTCCTGATATATGGCGCTTGCGAGATTCCTGCACGAGCCGTCGAAAATAGGTGGGAATAAAGGGAGGAAACAAAGAATCATCCGGGAGACACGATAAAAAACTCCAACCCTCTGTTTTTAGTGTGGAGCAAAATAAAAGCTCACGTAGGAAAATTCCTGACAAAACTCGTGAATGGATTTCCACTTGTGTCGCGACGCATTTCTGGGTATTCTGGGACGCTCGGAGGCACTCAGGCGACAGGACAGGCCACGCAGCGGCAGTGTCTTTAATTCTTTTTTTTAAATTAATTAAGTTGAAAAGTGGTGAAAATAAAATCGAGAACTTATATTTAGCCACAGAACGGGAAGAACGCTGACTACTACCAGCGGAGGATCCTCCCGGCTGTTTTGGCCCCCTTGGCACTCCGCTGGGAGTAGCCACGTTGATGCTCGTGACTGCCACCTAAAAATATAATGAACGGGCGACAACTGTGCTCACACATTCACTAGATTTTGTCGTCCGACGACCAAAAAGACACATTTTTTGGCAGAGCGTTTCCTCTTGCAATGGCTTAGGTGAAGCAACAGAAAAAGATTTTGTTATCGTGCCCACAGTTGAATGAGGCGCAGGGATTTTTACAATGTCTGTTGATTTAGATCGCAATCTTCGACTCATTCCCAGTGGACTAAGTATATTTTTTGAGCTTAACATTATTGCTACAATTTCGGAGTTGTGCGTAATGCACTACTTCGTCTTCAAAACACTATCACAACACCATCATTGAATTATTAAGTGTTAGTTTACATGTCAAGTTCACTATCACTGAATTCTTAAGGGCTAATGATTTAAATCACCATCTTTAAATTTTTTAGAGAACGCATAAAAAATTTACTATCACTAAACCATTTTACATTTGTTTTTATATTACAGAAAATTTCTGTCGCCAATACTAAAAATAGCAAAAATTTTGAGCTAGTATCATTTTATTATTAAGAGCTTAAGGTTTTATTACGTTGATTTATGTCTTACTAAGTCTTTTTTAATGAGGATTTTCTAAAATGACAAACGGATTCATAAATAATCAGCGGACCAATTATAATATGGAAAAAAACCTTCAGACTTTACCTCCGGCCAAAAGCTTATGCTGATCGGCGATCAGTAGAACATTCTATGATTACTATCCTGCGTTATTTACCTATAAGTTTAGACCCAATGCTATGACACCTGAAGGTTAAGGTCGATACTATTTCGTTGGTATCGAATATCGATTTTTGTTTTTTATACATTTTACACCCTGTAGCTTTCAAATGCCACTGAAATCAGCAGCTAAACCCATGGCTATTTAAAGAAAGTGTAAGCTCAAAGGTATTCCCAAAATAGGTTTTATGATTATAGTCCCTAAGAACCCTTTGAAAATATTCTTCAAGCGGATGTGTATATAAATCTTTGTTAAAAAAAGAATCTAAAAAGTATACATGGGAACTGTGTAATAAATTTATTTTGATCAAAAGATGAGAAAGATTCACGATTCAAAAGTATTAAAGAAAATATTTAAATTCCTTTCATCTCATAACCGAGATATAATTTTTGTTAAATTAACAATAAAATGTAAGAATTTCGTAGGCAAATGTTTATGAAAAAGAGGAGCGTCGTATAAGGAGGTAGATATAAAAAGACTTCGTAGCAAAACATTTAAAACTGGCACAGTTGCAGTTCCAAAATTTGAAAAATCCTCCATTATGTGGGCGTTTTCGATAAAATGATAAACTTTTCAGGTTTGAAGGAGATTACTTGAATAGGGACAGAGGACTAACTAATGAGACAGTTAAAAATGTTGGATAATTCAAAAATTGTTTCTGAGCCTAGTTTTAAGAATTTTAGCTAAAATGACCCCTAACAAGGTTATATTTATATTCTTCGAAAGTGCAGATCTCTCTATGATTTCACTTATGAGGATCTCCACTAGATGTATATTAGTTATGTACTTTACAATTATATCAGAGATATGTCGAAAAAGGAATTTGTATGTGCAAAAAAGAAACTATACGTTTAGCCCTCAACCCATCATAATCTTCGTTCACCTGTTCAGATTGATTGCATGTAAGTAATTTGTTTTTAAAAATAATTATTTTAATGCAGAATTAATTGAATCTTCCATATTCATGCTACAGTAAGCAAATCAGATTGCTCACCGGAAGGAATTTATATGCATTACAAAATCTCAATTTTAGATAGTCATAAAGGCGTAAAAATTTAATCTAAATTATTCGAAACGTGGAGATTTTGAGATAGACACCCCAAACTGACCGAGATAATTCCCCAAAATAACAACGCCTAATTGCTTTCGAAAAATTCAGCCGCTTGACATTTTCATGGCTTCTAATTATTTTCGAAAAACTTCAGATTTATTTTCTCTCGCCACCTCGCAGCAGTTTGGTTTGCCAGATTAATATCATTGCAATGGCCAATTGGCCCAGTTTCTTTGAATCTGTTTTCCTGTCAAGGCCGGTGCCACACATGAGCACGATCGAATAGAGTCCATGCGGTCCATAAATCATTGAAAAAATTACTGCCCCCAATCAGAATGCCGCAAAACTTGAGGCTGACGAGGACAAAGGAGCCCTGCACATTAGCACCTGATGACCCAGCACTTGGCAGGAGCCCAGCGAGGTGGTGGCCAATTGATTTGTGCAATTGGGCACTTTTTGCTTAATACTCCGCCAATCTGTGCCGAGATTGAATGCGCTTGTCTTCCTGCACGATGTCTTGGCTTATTCTTCTCGCCGCCGCCGAGATGCTCGTTGCATGCAAAAACGACGAGTTGCACTTTGTCTCGCAGCAACGTGCCCTGCAGGCGATTCTTACTGGCCGCAATTGTGGTGGAGCCTGCAATGCAAGTGCATGCAAAGGTGATGCAGTTCCACCTTTGGCTCTTAATTCTAGCCGCCAAAGAACGGGGCGGATCTCGGCAACTTAGAGGTTGCTCTAATGTTGGCTTTGCCCACGATAGATACAATCGGTCTGAAGTGCAATTCCCCCGACTTCGATTTTTATTGTCCTTTTCCCCAAAATATCTTTCATTGTAGGGATTATCCATGGTCTCATTTCACTACTTCACTGGCGCTAAGTGTTGTGAACATTGGACAGGAAAATGTCTAGAAATTAAGCAGGCAATTAAACCGAATATCACACTCAAAGTCCAATTCTGGAACTATTTTCGGATGCACAAAGAGCCAAAGGACAATGATTTTCACTTAATGAGGAAAACAAGGCGATGCAAAAAATGAACAAATATATGTTGGTTCATGGTTTTCTTGGTTCGTCATGTTTCATAAAAGTTGCATTCAATTTTGAGGAAAATGCATTGCTACGCTTCATGCAGTTTTACGATTACCAACATTGTACGACAAATAAAATTAGTGTTTTCCAAGACCGATGCTAAAATTGGGTTGATTCTTGATTATAATTCTTTTTAAAATCACCATTAATTAGTATGCAAGCAAATAAATAATTGCGAAATAAATTTGCGCACCAATTAATTTGTTCTTTAATTTCATTAAGAAAATAAAACTACACTCTTTTATTTAAGAAGAAAATTTTATTGTAATGTACTCAGAGAATATATGTATCTTCGAATATTTTCATATTTTTATTGCTTCTTTTGATGAAATAAATATGAACGCTTTGAAACTTGGCTTAAGTATTTATAGATGTGATAGATCAAAAATATTTTGAAAAACCGGTGCAATTTTCTAGTTTTACGTCGTAACCTAAAAATAGTTAAACATAAAATAATATTTTCCACCATAAAGGTTTCATCCACGTTTTTGTATCTCTTATAAATTGGCTATAAAACAATAGGCTCAGAATTTTCTACATTTCGCTCGTTACTATCTTTTAGGAATAGCATTCTTGGATCTTTTCCACCAACACCTGTAAAATGCATACATTCATATAGTTATGTAAGTTTCCACTGGATTAAAATGCATAATGTTGTATTAGAAAAGACCTTTAAATAACACATCTGCTACATATGTGGATCAAAGTCTGACATTCTTCTTTAATCTTAAGGAAAATTATAAGTCTTAAATTAAGATATTAAAGATTCTAACCAGAAATTTTAAAGTTAAATCAAAATACATAGAGAAACAATTTCTCTCTCAGTAGTTTTATGGTATTGATTCATCGTATACCCATATAATTACTTTGTAAAAAAAGAAAAAAGAAAAGGCTTCACAGATCATCTAATGCAAGTAATGAATAATGATTTTAGTAACTGTGATAGCATGAATTAAGAGAGCTCACGATTTTTTCTAATCCCTTCCAGAAACTCTCTAGAGGCTGATAATTATGACCATTTCAAAACTAGATTACGGCTTTCATTTTCTTTGAATATTTTGAAAATCTTAAATCAGACTCACACTTGGCTGGTTTTTTCGTTTGAACGTTTATTTATCAGCAATTATTTGAGATTTTCTTGATATGCCAACGGCGTAGAATTATTTTAGCTTTCAGGGCATCCTTATTAAAGTCGTTAGTTTTAACAGAACAAGGTACTGTTTTTGGAGTTTGTAAAGGCGTAGGTATAATAACTCTATAGCATATTGATATTTTTTGTGGAAATTAACTATTAAGGTTGGTAAAGGCCGGGTAAAATATGCATTAATGAGTAAAGGGGCGTCCGAAAAGACAAAATAGAACAGAACCATTAACCTGTCTGCCTCGTTAAGTCCATTAGTCTGAACGACCTTTTGTCATCCCGTCCCACTAAAGTACATTATTTTTTCTTTGTTCTGTATGAATGGAAACGTTCCTTAAATATTCTAATATACCAAAACGCAAAAATATATACATATATATATGTAAAAAAAAAAAAAAAAACTGACAACGAACGAAATAGACTTTAAGTGGAATTGACCAAGCAGCAAAAGTGGGTGACCGAATTCTACGAGTAGCAATGGCTGGTGGTAATTCCTTTGTAATTACGGCAAATGCTGTCCACGTGTCGGGACACTTTCGTTATGCCACGGAAAAAATTACTTTGCATATAATGGACGTACGAAATCATTATAAATTCATCATCTATTGGTGTTCAAAGCCAAGATATTTATCAAAGTTGCCGGCCATATTGGGGCCGCCCACGATTGGGAGGCACGGGGAAAAGGTGAAAAAAGTAAACAAGTGGTCGATCGCGTTAGAAGAACCCTTTCTTCTCCCACGGCCGGTGGACTGGTTGGCCAAACATCGAAGCACGTCAAAATAGACCATTCCAACTTCCGATAGTAACGACGATGTTGTCAGTGAGTCCAAAAAGGACACGGCTGCCTTAATGCCTGGCCCTGGCCAGGTGAAATTACGGTGCTCCCCCGGCCGGGGCGAGCCAATGGCGACCACCCTTTCTGTTTTTGAAAACCAATTTCTTCCCGAAGGACACCTACACTTACCGATGATGATTGCATATGAGATTACCACTGGAGGCACGCTTTGCCCACTGTCCATTAAATTGATTGCCCCCGGCCAGAGGCCTGCAGCCCCAGTTCCTTCGGGTGGCGGAGTCTGCCGGAAATCCCTAATAACAACTTTCGCACGTGTTGATAGCATTCAGCCTCATTTGAAATTCGTCCGAACAGAGTGGCCTTCGGCGAACTGACTGGACACTGTCATCGCCGGGGCTCTCCGGGGGCTTCTACACTTGCATTAGGAAAAAAAATATTCCTTTTATCTATGCCTGTGGCGAATTATGAAGTTATCATGGCTGAAATCAAAGTGGCAAAATGCCCAACATGCCATTGTCGGTGCCCGTAAAATAGCTTTGTGGCCGGCACGCAAATTGCGGCCTCAGAGGATGCGTGCTGCGCTTTTGTTAATTATTAAGCGAACTGTCCAAAGGGTTTTTATGAATTGTTGCAAAGCCATCGGTTTATGGTGCCCATGTCCAGCCGTGGCCGTATCTGCCCTTAACAAGCGACTGTCACGAAACTTTGTTTGTTTACTTTTTTTTAGGGAAATCGTCAAAATAAAACAACAAACTTTTAATTGTTTTGCACTAGGCCGCCGGTTGGCATTCTACGGGTAATTATCAGATAGGATATCTATCGGATTTCGTGCGTTACTCTAATTGATTGTTACTACTTTGCAGGAATTTATAAAATTCTGTAATTCTTATACTGATATTCACATGTTATTATGCTGTGTAAAGCTTCTATATATTTTGTTAAAACTAATCAAAGAGCATGAAAATATGCAACATTCTGAATTTTAAGATTCTTAGTCGATAAACAACAACTATATTGTTCTAATAATTTCCATGAATGTAAATTAGTGGTGTAGCTCGGTGACCAAGGCCCTTACCTCAAATTAATAGGAACTGATTGATTTTGAGGTCTCACTGATTTTGATGAAATTTTGTAAAAACATGCATTTGGCACATATGTAAAATACAAATTGTCGTTCGCTTCTACTTCCCCAAGTATTTAACTTTGAAATTTCGAAAAACTTTTCTTTGAACGGTTACATCTGCGAAAAAACTTATCAGACAAATAGAGAACAAATTGTTTCAGATAAAAATTATATAATAAATATTTTCATCGAAAAGCTCACCGTTTTCGAAATACATATTTGGAAAAAAAAGAAAAAAGCAAGAGTGCGCGGAATCATAAAAAATCCTCTGTATCTCGTAAACGGTTACTGCTTAGAAAAAAATTGTTAGGCATAGTAGCAAATTTGTTCAACTACAAATTTAATCGTATATCTTTTTGTTGAAAAGTTCATAGTTTTCGAAATACGAGTATATACCACTTTTCGTCATCTTTGAACACACCCAAAAAAGATTATTTAAATCCTTGTGTTATTGAAATTATTATTATTATTATCAATTGTCGTACAATTACTAAAGAAATAGGCAACTAGATGCAAACATGTGTATTCTTGGAATTTTTTTTTAACAAATTGTTCGTTAAATCAACTAATTGTATTATTAAAATACACCCGTTATTTTTTACGTATTTTATATGATTATTTTATTAATTGATTTTAAATATTATTGTGTTGAATCTAACTTTACACATAATAAAGGTTGTATAACGCCTTTTTTTTTGTTCTTGCGTCAAATTTCGCCAGTTACAAACTGCTTCCATGTTGAATTTCTACAACGAAAATGAAAAGTAAGCGGGCTTTTGATAGTTCTTTTCCGCTCAAATATATGTAGTAGTGTAAAATCATAGATGAAATATTGATTCTTCTGATTGTTGTTTTTATGCTGTTACTATTCAATGCAAAAGAAAGGTGCACAAGTTTATGAACTTGAAAAATTTGTTGGTGTTCACGTTTTTTTTGTTAAAATCTTTAATGGATTTTTTGCTATTGAAGTGGTGGTGTTTACTTTTAATTTACGTTTCTTAATTGTAATAATACTTTCATACATAATCTATTTATTCAAACAATTTTGGCCATCTAGGAGATTGTCCTTAAGTCAAAAAGAAAATGAAATTGAGAAGTTTTTCCTTTTTTTTTTTTATTTGATTTTCTTCCAATTTATTTACAATTTGCAGTTTGGCGTTTTTTTGTTGCTGAGAGTTCGTTTTCTTAACACTAAAATAGAAAGTTTTTTCTTTTCTTGCATAGTTGTTTTAAGTGTTGAATTGAGCGTAGTGTCTTCATCAGGACCTCTGGCTAATTTTATATATTCTTTTCTTTCGACACAGGGTGCCACCTTCGTACGTCTATGGATCACCGTACCTTGGAGCCGCTGCCACGGCCGCTGCTAACTCCTCTGCAGCCGCTGCAGCAGGGCTAGTGCCAATTCCCGCGACGCAGCTCTCCCACGCAGCCGCGATTGCTGCAGCCACTAGTCAATTCTACGAGTATCAGGTAAGCGGTCTCAGAAAATCACCTGGCGTTTCCTCTGACGGATTTCATCTTCCACAGAATGCGGTAGCTGCTGCCGCCGCTGCCCCCTACCCCGGGCAGTACGCTGGATTTGAAGCATACCCTTACTCAGGTGCTGCAGCAGGTAAGATACATACCAAAGAAATGCTACTATCGAAGAGCATTCATTTAAAAATTGATCTCTAGTCCTAGAGATGACTAGAGATCAGAAACTTAAAATAATCGATAATTTTATGTGATTAATCGATTATATAAGTTTTTCCGCCACCTCTTTATGCGGTCGAAAATGAGATTTTATATTTATTTAATCTCAAATCAAATTCTGTCTTCAATTTTGCTTGCCGAATAGATTCAGTTCTTATTAAAATCAGATCATCATTTTGTTTACAATGAACTTTTTCATGTACAGTTAGCGATTTTTTGCAGAAATAGAACACAATGTATTGTGTAAAAAATATTTATTACAAAATAATTATAAATCGAAAATTATTAATCTACAATTACGTGAGGACACTTGCCTACGTCAGATTAATAGTTAGCAGACATAGATTAATAATTTTCGAATTATACTTGTTTTTCCATATTTTTTGCCAAATACATTATGTTATATTTCTGGAAAAAATCACTAACTTTTAATCTGACATGGACAAGTGTCCTCACCTAATTTGTAGAGAATTAAATTCTACACAGATTATAATCATTTTTCTCCTAAATTCAATATTTTTTGAGATATTTGCGAGGATAAAAGTAGTGAAATTTGACAGTTTTATTTCATAAATAACTCAAACATGATCAATTGGACGTTAAAATTTCTATAGATATAATAATTTTACACTCTACATCATGACAATAAAAGAAAACGTACTCAGAATCATAGAACACACTTCCTAAAACACTGCGTCCTATCCTCCCTCCCCCTCCTCTTCCTTTGTGTTTACGTTTGCTTTTAAATTCTTAAATAGTGTGCACGAATTTCAGAACATCCTGTTTATATGCCGAAATTAAATTTTAAATAGAATGGAATAATATCTACCCTTGAATTGATGGCAAATCAATCTAAGTACAGAATGTCGAGTTTCTTTTATTTACTTGCATTTAATTTTAACACAGTTTTTAATCGAAACTGTTCGTGAAATCAGAAGTTAAATAAATTTCATAAAACATGTACATGTGTATGTATGTATTTAACAGAGCGTTTGAAATTGGAAACATGTGTTCCAACATGTACATACATACCAAAAAAAAATTATAAGTGGATCATGTAATGCGAGATATCGTCAGAAAGTTCAGTGTCTATTTTTTAAACCTTCCTTAATTATTATCGATGTCGTTGAATATCCTTGAATAATTGCAACAATTTTTATTAGCGCGCATCCATTTAAGGATATAAAATTTTCAGTTATGATTTTGAGGGGAAAACTGGTTGATCTTCTAACTGTTTGTACAAAACTTCAAAAAATCGATTGGTATATGTTCTAAAACTTATTTCCGAAATTTGTTTTAAAACTACTAAAATAAGTGATTTTCATTTTTAGGGATCCGTGAGCAGAATTGTAAATGCAAATTCTTTTTTAATGTATATCCGGCAGTTTGTTTTTCATCGTGCTTTATCACCAAAGTTATTTTAAAAATTCGTATTTGCACAGATATTCCACTAGACTTTAACCTGAATAGAAACGTAGTTAAGATATGTAACTTTCAAAACGCGATTCCTATTCGTACTTTTTTAAGTTCTTAGTAATTTACATCGTACTATTCAAATTTCAGAAGCAAAACTAGTGCATACTTAAAAAGTTTATTTTTTTTTTTATCTAGATAAAAATTCTATTTCGCCACGGGAAAATAAAATAATAGTTATTAAAGTGCACTTTTTCGTTTTTCAGCTAACGCAGCAGCTGCCAGCTACATGACACCGTACACCTACGCAACGCTGCCGCAGGCTGGAGCCGCGGCGGCAGGGGCATTTCCTGCCCTTACACCATATCAGCAGGCAGCGGGTGCATCCTTACAGGAGGCCCGATTGCAATAATACTAAACCAAATTAAGTTTGTTTTTTATGAAGTATATTAAATGTCTAAATAGAATAACAAAGTATATAAAAACGGAAGAGACACAATAAAATTTTGAATGCAGAAACGAAAGATTCTATTTAAATCACAAACGGATGGAAACTGGAGGATAGCGGAAATAGAGAAAGAAATCTCTTATTTATACATATAGTAAAATATGTCAAATATTCAAATTTTTAATGTATATTAAAGACGAAAATATTTTTCTAGAGAATTTGATAAAATTTAAAGGAGGTACTTTAAATATATTTAGACGTTTAAGTAAAACATTAAATTTAGTGATATTTTAATGAGCATAGCGTTAAAATATGTATACAAGCAAAAACAACAACCATATTAAAGAAAAGAAACATTTGCGTTATATAACAATTTTGAAACAATAAGAGGAAACGTTATTTATTTATCTTAGGATAGGTATTTTTACAATTAAATGTAAAAACAAACAAAATATTTAAAGCGACACAAGAAAAAGGTAATGGAGCAATTTTTTATTAGTGGAGTTGTCTTTTCAAGGCACTTCGTTAAATTATAAGAAAACAAAAGGAAAGTGCAAGTGGAGCTGTTTTAGTGCTGTTTTAAAACTCTAAGTGAGTCGACAAAAATAATTTTATATGTTCGATTAAACTGGTCCTAAACAACCAATTTATTTTTGTTCAGCTACCATTTATGATTATTGTCGTTATTGACGCTTGATTTTTTTTTTATCAGAACTGACTGTTTTGGTCAATAAACTTGTTGATTAAATTATTTTTGAATGGTAGGTTATTTCTTTGTATTGTTACTATTATTTCCAGTTCCACTTGTAGTTCCTAATTTTATATACAAAAATTATTATTAATGTGCGCATATTGCCGAAATACGAGTATTTCCTGTTTAAGTTATATTTCAATTATGAAGTATTATCAAGCAAACTAGGACATATCTCCAATGCTAAATATGAAATTAAAAATATTTTTTCATAAATATTTTATATTTTGTATTCGAATTACCTACACAATTCTAACGACAGAAATTTTATTAATTTTTCAAAAAATTTGGACTATTTCAAACATATAGTTATCCTTATGACAGAAGGTTTTCCGATTTTTATACAATATTAATTGTAGCAACAGTACATATTTTTTAAAATACGACTTTGAAAACAACTATCCTTTTTCATGTTTCATTCGTGCCTATTTTTCATTTCAAAAACATCAGCTTCTATTTCAGTGGTATAAAATTCGATTCTGAATTTCAATATTAGCACGAATTAAACAGTTCACTTGTAACTAAATTAAAAAAATAATTTATACTTTTGAAATAAAAATTGACACGGGTGAAATATGGTAACATGTTTCAAGCAATCGCATATTGTATTATTTAATTTCAGACAAAAGATTAGAGAATACACTCGATAAACAACATTAAGCCATTGAAAATTTCAAATAATCCACAATCGCTGTACATAGCGCTGCATCTTCTAGAATTTCCGGAATTTCATATAAAAAAAAAAATACATATACACTGTTAAAACCCGAAATAATGTATACAACTCTGGTTGGTTTCAAGAATTCAATTTCTTCTGTCGCCTGCTCAATATAGGTTAACAAGAGTTTACGTAGAAACTTAATTCTTGAAACCAGGTCCCACTCCTAAGTTCGGTTTCTTAATGAAGTTCTCCAAAAAAAGTTTTCGTTTCATATCAATAAAGTAGTTATGCTTTTAAACTATTTTAATCTCTTCAGACTTAGGAACGTCAAAACTAATTTTTTGCCAATTACTCATATGAGGCAAAATAAAATTAATTTTTATAATTTCCTTTCTTTTTAATTTATTTGAACGAGGTTATGAACACGCTTCTATTTCCTTGATCTGTAACATTATAAACAGATCTTACAACTCACTTTTCACCCACTTTTAATTGTCGTATCGATTTGAAAATTTGCAAACTTATGGAATTCTGGTGACAATATGGTACTAATTTTTAACTTTTAGGTGCGCTACTCATAAAAACATGTTTTTTGAGTTTTGTAAACTACCATAATTATTTTTTAAATTTAATTTAATGATATGGTCACAATATAGTCAAAAATGTTTTTTTCAATACAAAAACTTATATCACGAAGGAGAAAATTCGTCAAAAGATTAATTTTTCATGCACATTCAAATAGACGCAGTCTAAAGAGATTCGATTTAGTTTAGAAGTAATTGTTTAACCAGGGAACATTAAAAATATGGCATTTAAGGAAATTTGCTTTTATGACACCCTCCCACCTAAACACTTAAAAATATAAAATTGTTCAAACAATGTAATGGAAAAAAATTATTAAGAGTTTATTGAAAATAAGTTTTTAAAATAAATTGTATTAATATTTAAAATTGTAGTACTGGACGAGCACCATTCTAACTCGTGACTAAATTATAAAAAATGAAAAAGTTAACTATTAATATGTATGAATATTGCTACCGCTTTTCTACGATGAATAGAAAAAATAGAGTTTCCTATTTAAAAATAAAAATGCAAAAATAATTGTAGTAATGCACAAGGGCAAATAAAATTATTAAATCAATTTTGGCGACCGGTCAGTCAGTCAGTGATTGGAGGGTACCTTAAAATGCATATTTTATAAAACATCTCTGGCGTAAATTAAACTATGTTTGTTTTGCCTTAAGGGAGGATCTCATTTTTAGCTACATCCTGTGAGGTTTTTTATTGATGCAACTATTAAGTTAATGAAACTAACATTTTGTTACAATTTTTTATTATACGTAAGCATATGTAAATTGAAAATTGTCACTTTTGCCTAAAAACGAGATCCTCCTTTAAGAATATTCTATGTTTCAATATTAAAGTTACATTTGTGCAATATTTTCGAATTCATTTTTTAAATGAAACCAATAAACAATAAAACTCTTCACCTTCATAAAAATTTCTTTCATATGAATATCCGAAAATTTTATTTTAAATGATTTCGATTATGAATTATGAACATTTTTTGAAAACAGTGTTTATTTACATTTCACTTTTTTTATGAAAATTTGAGCAATGTTTGCCAACTCCAAAAATGCGCTAGCGAAAATTGAATATGCTCTTCCTTTCGAGGTGTATGATATTAGCAAATTTTCAATTTTGGAACGCTATTAAAGAATTCGAAAATAAGAAGTCTTTTTAGATGGAGCAATATTTTATATGTATGTGAAAGGCTTTTTGAGTATCTCAACCAGTTTCTAGTCTCGAGTTACATAATAAAGCCCCAAATTTAAAGAGTTCAATTATGAGAAAAAAAACAAAATGAAATCAATTGTTGATATGCGCTCACGTATTTGTTATATTTAGGTCATTTTCAAAAATTTTTGTATAATGTTTTTTTAATATTCTGCATAGTGTAAGGAAAGAAATTAAGACTTAAATCAATTTGTAATAACTTTGTAGATTTTATGAATTTTTACATCGATTTTCTTGGAAATTTGAATCGGATGTAGCCCCTTAAAGCCTTCGTTCATTAAACTCGGTTTTGAAATGGTCCTAATTTTTAACGGAAAGTAATGCCAATTAATTTAATGTAAATCATAGGCTAAGTTTTGAAATGCGAAAGTATTGATTTGATGAGTGCAAAATCTCCTATCGTTGACAACATCAAAAGATGCATGATAATATAGTTTTGTTGCTGATTACCAAGAAGTAAAAATTGTTCGATTTTTCCACATAGTCGAAAAAGTTACACTGAGAATTTGAGAGTTTTTGCATTTCAGAACTCGGCCTAATTTGCGCACATTTCGAATTAATAAAAACAGAAAGAATGCGAAATGTTTCAAAGGTTTCATCAGTTGTTATCAACAATTTAACAAAAACATAAGAATGAAGCAAATCTTCTACATTATAGGAGGAATATATACCAAAACTCTAGCGTCCTATATTTACTTAAAACGGGCACTAATAGCTATAATAGACGACAGTTTTTGTCAATAAGAAGCAGATAAGAATTATTTACCAAGTAGGAGACCTATGTAAGTGTAAAGTGGCAGGAACACAGGAAGAAGCGAGATACACACCTACTTAGATACTGTGTACATTATATTTATAAATCTAGTCAATTACAAGACAACTTATATTTTTATGGCTCTATTTATTAGTTGAGTAGGATCGAACCGCATTCTCTTAATTTATATTCCCGTAGTTGTTAGGTAATCAATTATTGTATCTCTGCAAAATTTACTTAAATTTAAATTTATTTAGTCCCGATTTGTTAACGACGAGAAAGTTGAAATTTTCCTTTTGTTTGGAGACCTTTCGATTATCTATTGAGACCTATCAGACTCTTTTTAAGCGGAATACTCGTTCATTCTGAAATTGTTAAACTCCAGTTGATTTTTTCGCATAAATTCAGTATATTGTTAATTTCTTACTATTTGGTATTTTGAATATCCAACAGTTTGCTCTTTACCAAATATTAAAGCATGTGTAAATGAAGAATCAAAATCGAATTGAATCGAGAGCGAACGAATAACCGCGATATTTCTAAACTCGTCCTAATGTGAGATTCGACTAACTCTCACGCAAAAATGTTAAAAAAAAAAAATATTAGTTTTTGTTAAATATAAGTTATAACCTATGTACAATGTAAGCAATATTCATATTTATATTAAATAATTTAAAAAAATGAAAACAAAATATTGCACTGATTAGAAATGAATGGGAGCGACGCGAAGTACTTAATGTTTTTGTAAATTAATTCAAGACAAACGAAGCAGCAAAAGCAAACCAAAATCGGGCCACGCAGACAATTTCCTCTCCCGCTGTAATAAACAATCAAAGGGATTTGGAGGCGTGCCGTTCTTATTTAATTTTATTTGACTAGGTTCTAAGCAAGAGAAAAGGAACAATACCAAATTCTTTAAACGTTAGAGAATAAAATTTATTTATAAACACAATTCAAAACATGAAAATATAATTATTTTAAATTATTCTTAAACGTGTGTTTATTTTATACCTCTTTGTCTTAACTCCATCTTTGATTCATCTCTTTTTCACAGCGTTCAGTTCGACTTCTGAAAACCAAAATTTTTAATTAAGAAAGTAAAGCAATGGGTATTTTACTGTTCGTTAAGTTGCACCTCCGTCCGTTAAATAAATAAATAAATAAACTATCATTTAAAGATTTTAAAATAAGCTCATGAATTTAACTCTTTTTAAAAGCTTTTATTTAACTTAAAACGTTATCTGTCTGATGGAATTTTGCAAGTCAATTTTGCAAAGTGGTCAACAGTGGATCAGTAATTTTTAGAAATCCTGTAAATCACAAAATTATTGTCGAATTGTTGTGGTTTATTTTCTGTAGATACTTCGGCTATTATACTTTCAAAAACTGATGAATCGCTGGGAAGTCTACGAAAAAGGGAGTTATAATTTTGTTTTTAAAAAAAAAATGGCATTTGAACCACTGTGGACCAGGCGTGGTACACAATGAATCATTACTGGCACTGGTTTAAATAGCTATAGCATGCATCAAAACTAAGATTGCTAATAAAATAAACTCACGGTGTATAATAACAAAAAATAAAGTATTTATTCTCATACATAAGATACAGAACATACAGACGAGATAATTAATCATCTTTTTTCTTTCCTGGTTCATCTTTCTGCCCATTCTGTAGAATAAAAAGCTATAATTACAAGATGAATTTACAAACCGCTTATATTAGCTGTGTTTTTTTCATCCGGATCACGCTCTGGGTCAACAAGATCTAAAAAAAAACGATCCAGATCAGCACTTGTTTAGTTTGAGAAAAGGGTATCAAAACAAAAGGCAGTGGCAGAGTAGATTCGTGTTTTATGCTTATTTTGCTGCAATTAATTTGTGTCAATTTTAACAATTGAATAAATAAAAATGTAGGAAATGGATTTGTTTATTGAGGTATGCATTTCTTAAGGGCTTAGTGAAAGACAATTGCCAATTGGACGCCTTCAGGTTGGCGGAATACTTTTTCCTTCGCAGCCCCCTTGATATAGGTATCAAATGAAAGGCTTTGATTGGCATACAGTTCAGACCTTAACAAAACACCCTGTATAATCACCAATTATGTTTCGATTTTTTTGAAGATATAAATTTTTGATATAATAAAACTCAGAATATTTCCTAATAACTTTAGCTTTAGCTATTTTGAAACTGTCTTTCATATCTTAAGGAAAAAAAAAAAAATTTTTTGTTCAGAAGCGAAAAACGAAATGTATATGCCATAATTACCAAATGCAATCAAGTTCATGAGCTTATTTCAGAATCTTTAAATTATAGTTTAAAAAAAAAAACTTATACTTGAGTTAAAAGCATATAAGGTTCCCTGTAGTTTTTGAAAATTGTATTAAATAAATAAACATTTTTTTTTAACTCTATCATAGGACAAAAGCGGCTTTTATCTACCTAAGTCCTTTTTTATAAAAATCAGCTGAAATTCGTTTTTAAGTTCAACCACTCAAAGCAAAACAATGGAGTTAAAAAACATAAAATATTAATTTATTTCCATTTCTGCGAAACCAAATTCTAGAAGAAATAAACTAAAAACGACAAGAAGAAAGTGAAAATTGGTATGCTTGGCTCCTTGTTTTCAAAAAAAAAACTTCTAATAGTTCCAAATTATGCAGATATTATAGATGCTGAATTCAATCTGTTGTAAATTTATAAACCTGCTCTCGTCGTCGAAATTTGGTCATAGCAAATTTTTCACCTTGCCTTAGCTCCAGTATTCGTTGTATTCATCAAGATAAAATTTATTTTCTTTGAAAAATTACCAACCAAAAGGTTCATTTGGTCGTCTTTATGTTGTCCCAGCAAAATTAGAACGAAGCTCAGTTTGACTGCATTGTGTTTAAATTCCCTTCAAACGGTTTGTTAACATTTCTTTTCTTAAAGTGTAACAAGTTGATTGCAACACTCAATGGAGTTGTTTGCTGCTCTGGAAGTTTTCCTTTAATCATCATCAGTCAGTTTCTTCTACTATGACTATGTGATTTCTTTGACACCAAGCTCAACTTGTCTGAAAACCAAAAAACAGCAGACCGACTGAAATATTTATTATTATGCAAAACTTTATCAAAATTCGCAGAAAAAATCTTAGCCTTAAGCGGTATGCATTTTTACCAACATGTATGTAAAATAAGTGCTTTCGAATCATTTCTAGAAGAAAGTTTCTTAAAATTTATTTCAGAAATAGTGAAAATGTTTCTTCTTTGAGGGCATTTATAATTTTATATCAGAGTGCACATTAACTTTGAACTGGGTGAATATTTAAAAACAATTTAAAATGATGGTGGAAATTTAGTTTAAAACTTTTTATGATTATTTAAAGTATATTTTCTATTTAACATTCGGTAGGAGGAATTCCATGGAAAAATATACAGAAAAATTCAGAAAGAATTCAGTTTGGTGTCCTGTCGCTGGATTAAAAATGAAATAAAAGAAATGTTGAATTACAATTGAAAGAAGCGTTCCGTTCTAAGTGGAATCAACTGCGACTAAATTTGCTTACTTTTATAAACACATTATTTTCTCATTTTACTTTTGTTATACTTACTGCGATATTTACAGCCCGATTGATCTCTTTTGAACCTGTAAAACAAAATTCCAGATTTTTCCTTTTTGAAATGAAAATAAAATGTATATAAAATTCCCTTTATTTCTTTATTCAACAGAATATTTAAATTCGAGTTATTATTTCTTAAGTCCTAGATTTATACATGCATATAAAAATATTCTTCATCTGCCTTATGAAATGTTGAAACAAAAACGAATGATTTTTCTTAATCCGACAGAATCGACAAAACGCCTATATTTTATTTAGTTGTTAAACAAGTTTTAATTTGTATTATTTACTTTAGTTGAAAGAACGAGACGAAACCAAAAGAGTATCGGCAAAATACTACTATTTATTTATTTTGCATTGCTAATAAAAAGCTTAACTAATAACATTAAAAATGAAAAAAATTAACTACATAAATTATAACAAATAATTTTAAATTTTATATTGCTAGTGAATTTTACCTTGGTAGTTTTGCAAAACTATTATTTATTTGTTATTACGCTTTAAATTTCGATTTACATGTTCACACATACGTTTATACGTACTTAAGAATACTTGTTTAAAATATATTTAAAACTATTGTTTATATTTACTGACGACACCGTAATACAAAAAATGCAAGTAATTTTTGTTGTAGAGTATTTGATTTCAAATTCGAATTGGGCCCAATGTTTTAAATTTTTTTTATTTAAAAATCACATCTTCACAAATATGGTAGCATCCTTTTTCCCTTTATTTGTTTGAAAATATCACAATTGTATAAATAGCTTATATCTACCATATATAATAGATCTTAACAAAAGTAGATATTTTGTAAAAGTGCATAGAATTGGGAGAAAGATAAAGTTTTAAATAAAAAGCAATTTCTTATTTCAATCGATTAACGAATATAGTATTGAAATTCAAGATTTTTCGCTGATTTTCTACACATTTTTATGTGGGACCAATAAATTTCATTAGATATTTATGACTGATGCCTTTTACGAATCGCGCACCTTTTCAAGCATAAGTCAAATGCATGGGTAATTATTTTATTAGTCTTGGCAATAAAGGATAAAAAAAGGCCAAAATAGTGTTTCATCGCCATGGTTGTTTTCCTATTTCAACAAAAAATGGAAAAATGGATGACGGTTACTTTGAGCTCCAAATGAATTTTATAAATTTGTTGAAATCTTAGAACTTAGAGGTTTTTAATAGTGTCATAATTCATAGCAATAAAACTAGTGAAAGTTTAAAAAAGTACTATAAAAAATATTGTAAAAAATGGAAAAAACGAAAAGTACTTGTGTTATCAAAAGATGACTTTCTCATTCATCTAGTCTAGAAGTTCTTACGTAAATATTAATTATATTCAAGACGACTTTTTGATGTGAAACATCTATTGGCGCGACTTGGCAGTAAAATTGACTCGAATGCCGTCACGGTAAACGGCATGACGCTGTCGTGGCACGACGCCCCCACTGCGCCGAATCAGTTATAATATTATCAAATCGAAATATGAGTGACAGTGACGAGCAAGTGACCAAAAAGAAACAAAAAAAAAAAAATTGGCCGTCACGGGACGCCCGGCAATAAAAATAAATAAAATAAAATAAAATAAAAATAAAAATAAAATAAAAATAAATAAAATAAAAATAAATAAAATAAAATAAAATATTATAAAATAAAATAAAATTAAAATGAAATTAAAATAAAATTAAAACTAAAATTAAAATAAAATTAAAATAAAAATAAAATAAAATAAAATAAAATAAAAATAAAAATATTTTCAAGTTTTCACTTCTGTCGGCATTCCTAATGACTGCCCAGTTTTTTTGATTTTGCCATATTTATTTCCTTTCATAAACTATCCGTTTATGCATATTGTCTGTATAAAATAATTTCGATGTTTCATATCTGTTAGGCGTCCCGCGACGCATTTCTTTTTTTACCTATTGATTTTTACTAGCTGCTGAGCCGTAAAATAGTAAAAAATCGTAGAAATAGGAGATTTTTGTCGGGTTTTTTGCATTTGTCTAATTTCTGTAATTAAAACCGAGTATTTAACGACAAAAAACTAGCCCTAGCAGCGATATTTACGAAATTCGTTTTTTTACCTACTGATTTTTACTAGCTGCTGAGCCGTAAAATATTAAAAAATCGTACAAATAGGCGATTTTTATCCGGTTTTTTGCATTTGTCTAATTTCTGCAATTAAAACCGACTATTTAAGGCCAAAAAACTAGCCCTAACAGCTATATTTACGAAATTCGTTTTTTTACGAAATATCTTTGTATTGTTATACCAATATGATATTGTAAATTTATAATGGGATTAAATAAATAAAAAAGTATTTTAAAAATTAAATATTTTTTATTCAATAATTTTATTTGTGAACGTACATAGTATAAAAGTAAATATCGCACTTGAAGTGACTTTCCATGAATGCAACAGTTGATTTTAAACTGTTGAAGGTTTAGTTTTGGTATCTCTAGCTGTAGTATCAGCACCAGGAACATGACTTTTTTATACATTTTTTTTTGTTGCCTCTTTCTAATATAAATGAAGGATTGGCTCTGGCATGGAACAGAAGAATGCGTAATATTTATTTATTTATTTTTAGGCCGAATCTAGGTCTCTTCAGATTACTTTATTCGATTTGTAAACTTACATATAGAGTCTAGGTCTCTTCCTAATTATACATAGTAGAGATAAACCAAACGTTTAGATTAGTCAGCCAATTCTAAACGAAATTGCATTGTTATTTATATGGTATTTAAAGGGTTCCGCCTTAAAATTTGTTTTTTTGTATTCTTTTCCTAGCTTTGGCTATTCTAACTTTGATTGCTTCGTTGCAGGCTCTTCCTCCAATTTTTCCAGGTGTAGCCGTGCGTTTGAATTTACCTATAAATAATATTAATAATAAATAAGTTTTAAAAACATAGATGTAAACTTACCACTTTTATATCGCGTAAAACACGTTATTAGCGAAATGTCTTTTGAGGAAAATATTATTGGGACCATGGGAAACATATGCATTGAATACTTTCAGGTTATACAGAATTCCACAATTGAGTGTAATCTTGAATCCAATTTTAAATAATAAAATAAATAAAATTTCGAACAACTAATCCGCATTCTTAATTTGTTATATTCATTATTTCTTCGTAAATAATACCATAATAACTAAATTCATTAGCTGCCCGGAAGATAGGTCAAAGCTTTAATCAAACTACTTTAAATTCTCCAAGATACAATTTGGAATTCAGTGCATCTGCTGCATGCAACAGGACAGGCGGCAATTCACAATCAGTAATGACTTTAAACATGACGGCAGATAAACAGGTTAATTAATTTGTGCAAACAATGGAATGCGATCTATGAACTAGCTTACAGTTGCTATTTTTGTTTGAGTCACGGCTCCTCCAGCTGCAATCCCCTCTGCAAAAAAAGGTAAGTTTATAAATAACACTTATAGAAACAATTTTGTACACACAAATATTGATACTAACCTTGAAATCACGTTCTTATTTTTTCCGAAATATTATTGGGGTAATAAAAGACTCACAAAATTACGTTACCTAATACATTGTTGTATAAAAACACATTACTAACTGACACGTGGCTTTTTAAAAAAAAGTGGTACCTTTCATTTGACTAGTAAAAACACATTGTTGCAAGTAAAACTGAACTTTAGTATGGAAATAAACTTTCTGACATTTTCTTTATATCAATCTTTTTTAATAAAATTGACGTTTATCTGCGTAGTTTCACAATAACTGATATTTACATGACATAAAAATCAATACTATTTTTGTGTCTGTCTGCTTGTCCGGCCTAAGCTCTGGATTTCGATGGGATTTTTGATGGAAGGTACACGGTTTTGTCGATGAATTAGGCTATATTTTAAAAATGGAAAACCCATAAATATATATGTACGTGAAATATGGACAAGATTCCGCGAAAATTTATAATACAATGACCGCTGATTCTGAATTTAATTATCAATATGGTGGCCAAACAGATACTTAAAAATCATTATATTATTACATATAACTTCAATAGTAAATATCGTTCGTAAGATCAGATAATTTGAATAATTGTAACTAAGAAAATAATGCAGAGATTGTATTAACGAACATTTCGAAAGTTATGTAAAAATTAATAGAATAAAAAATATATTCATCTTATGACTTACTCAGGTTTGACCAACAGCCGCTTTGACGTAATCGCTCTTATTGCCTTCATATCATAGAGGTTGGAGATTTCTTTGTTCCACGAAACGTCCACATAAAAATTTTAAAACTACTTAAAGCTAATTGATGATTAGTGCTTTATTAAATGCACTCGGAGATGTTCTAATTTAGGTAAGTACAATTTTAACTTACTTACGTCAATTATTTTGTTAATTGTCCAGCGACTCCTACTTTACCATTAGATTCCATGTATTACTCAAACATAAGTTAAACGAAAAACGAAGTATCAAAAAATCAATTTCAAATAATCGTAAACAATGTTTTTTATACTATTCCAAGGGCCGCCGATTACATCAGTTATTTTTCTCGAAATTGAGTCAAGGGTGGATTGAAGGACACTTAAGAAATATTAATTGTAAGAGCAAGCCTACAGTTGATATTACTACCGCTTAAGTTACTAATTGGATACAAATACTATTATATTTGATACTATTATATTTCTCCCAATACTATATGATGATAAACTACTTTGCTATAGATTTCTCTCGCACTCATATTACACAGAACTGTGGTAAGTCTAATGTTATATGTACATCAATCAGTGTCGAAATAACTAGGTGATTTTATTCTTATACACAATCTAATTACATATAACTTGAATATTTTTCCATTAATTTCTTATCTATCAAGACAATCGGAACCACTTTTACTGATAGATTTATTTTATACTGGAAATAAAATTGCTCTGCTCTATAATCCAAAGTTTTAAAAATTAGAATGCTTAATTAATATTGTAACAAATATTTTTAGCAAAAAGTTATTCAAGACTACTACAGAAAACAGCGCCAGATGTAACAATAAATAGTTTCATTTTTTGTCAATTCATCGGAATAGCATTTTGGAAGAAAAAAATTATTAAAAAATTCCTAAATCCCAATTAAATGGGTTTATAAGGGTAAAAAATTTGGTACCCGACTTAAAAGACACTCATGGAATTAAGCTGAACTCATTCATACCTCTGTAATCAAACGCTACAAAGTCGTTTAGCATAGAAAAGTACATAAAAAATGCTTATTTACTAGGTTGTGAAAAACATAATCTTCCCACTGTGTTAGCAGTAGCGTAAAACTTTCAAGGCACATTAATGCATAAGACGACTTCAATTGTTTTATTTTATTTCATTCATAATCATAATATTTTTTTTTAAAGAGAGTTCGCTTGATTCGCCTGTCACCTCTCACTTTCCATAAGGTAAAAATTTATAGTTAAATTACGACAAATCCGATAAAAGCCAGCAATTCAGCCATAAGTCGTCACATTACGGAAATTGGATTAAAAACTCAAATAAGGTGTATTTTAGAAATAAAAAAATATACTTCTAGTGCAGATATATTTTGATAACTTACTCTTCTATGAATATGATCATTTGCCTGGTTTCATGCTGCGGCATTTAATAAAAAAATGAATAGGTAATGGTGTTTCCGCTGACGCACATTTTCCATAATAGCCGTGATTACATTACAACAATTTCCATTTAATCTTTTAATTGCATTAAAAAAAAATACAAATACATTGAACATTGTTTGTATTAAAAGAACTTAAATAAATACAATCATTATATCTTTTAAAATATACTGTTTCAAAGTTAGGACACAACACCTTACAGCAGACCTCGGTTATAATGAAGGTTAACATTGAATTTCTAGCATCAGAATATTTAAAAAAATATAAAAATAAATACGTTAGAGAATATTTTTTGCCTGATTCCAAATGATAAAAAGAGAATCAAATATATCACCAGTTCGGAAACAATTTACGAATTTGTGTTTACTTTACATTTTAATGTTTTACACAGCGAGCATGGAAAAGAAATGAAAGGAAAAGTATTGTTGAACTTTTATTGAATCTCAAAGGAGAATGTCGAGACTTCCACCAAAACGTCTTGCAAATGCGGGATGTATCTTAATTACATTATCCCAATAATTTTTATTATTACAGCAAGAAAAAATATCCAAAATCAAATATCCCTTGTTAGTGTATTCGTCTATTAAGACTCGGCCTTTAAGATTGAGTTTAATCACCACTTAAACCGAAACGACTATAGCCGACGATTAATCATGAGATTCCGACATAAATCTTTGTCATTTTATACTGATTGCAATTGGCAATCGAAAACCAGATTCCTTTCCGCTTGCCCGAGATCTATTATGCATTTTATTATCTAGTAAAAGTCGCCAAATTTTCAATTGATACACTCAACTGAGTGCCTTTCCAAAGCACGTCGAAACTCTGAAAAAGTATTCCTCAATATACTAAAGAAAAGTGTATATTTACTTAAACTATGGGATAAATTTTGAAGTGTCTCGGCACACAAATATCTAAATAGAATAGATTTAAAAAGTGTCTGTAAAATTCAGCTTCAAAGACCAATTGTGACTGAATTGTGCAACAACATATTTCAAACGAATTGTTGAATTTACCCTATTATTATTATATATTGGCATCAAACTCATCAATGCAAAACATTTGGACCAGAACCCATAATAAAACTGATATTCTCTTTATCATTATAAAACTGCTCATTTTACTAATTTATTTTTATATAAAACCAAAAAAATATCGTGGTAGACATGACATCCTCATCAAATTACAAAATTCAAAGAGCTCAGTTAATGAGAACTGATATTTTCTGTTATGAAATAATGAAAGATAACGGTTTTAAAACCTAATTCTAAAGATTTGAAAACTTCTATAGTTTACTCGATAAATAAAACATTTAAAGACCTTCTTGCATATTTCTTTATGTTTTAATTGTTGAAAGTGTAAATTTCGTGTATATATTTCGTGTTTTTATTATATCTACTTAAAATTTAGCAGCTGCACAGAAATATCAATTCCTAGATAAAAATTCTGATTTTGGGATAGAAATCATTTTACTCGCTTTTTTATTACAGAATATGTTTTTTAGTTACATAAAACACTAAAAATGTTTATACATAACTTTCCAATCATCGCATAATACAAACTTTGAACAAAGCGCATCGATCTTCACAGCCTTTTTAGATTAGCTAAAACCGAGGGCTACTATATTTGTTTTAAATTAAAATATTTGTTGTTGGTAATTTATTTTAATAACATAACAATAAATTTCTTGTTTATTGGTTTAATTATAAAGCTGTTGTGGTACCGCATTAGGAACACGCACAAAGATGGCTTAAATTAAGTTTAAAATCTCCTCACGAATATGTAAAAAAAAACTTTTCGACACTTTTCTGTTGCTATTTTCTAATTATTTCCACAAAGTTTTGTCGAAAATTAAGGAAGGATTTTTCACTGAAGGTATTTTCATCCCTTTTAAGCAAAACACACTGATTCCGAAAATAAAGAAATTGAAAGAAAACGTTAGATTTTTTTTATTTTTTATTTCACACGACAAATGTGTGCTTGGGTATCTATAAATCGAATGAATTATTATTTGACTTCAAAACGTTTATTTTAAGAAATGTTTTAACAGCGTTTCATCAAAATACGTGAGGAGGCCTCAAACTCAAATTGTTCGTTTATGTGTCGTATGATATGATTTTATTGAGTTTGATGAACTGTACTACTTTCTAAATAGAAGGACGAGTATATTCAATAATATAACTTTACATTGACTTCATGTTATGGATACAGCAATTTAATGTTGTAATTGTCAGATTTGTCTAAAGCCGCCGTTCTGTCAACACAATGCTCTACCATATGCATACATATTATAAAAATTATATTTCTGTTACAGTATTCACATAATTATTAGATTTTGCAAAACTTCCAAGAAGTGGCAAAAATAATGTTTACAATTTAAGGTATACGTTGTTCGCAAATAAAGGTACAATGCTTAACTACAAATAAACAAGCGTGCTTATTAGAAATATAACAAAATGGCTTAAAGCCCTGAATGTGTGTCCTTGAGGTAAATTGCCTGGTCGAATAGGTAACTTATATTTATCAACAGTTAAACTGCTTACAATCGCAAAATTATAAATAATTTTGTGTATTTCAGCTATTGTAGCGCATTTTCAAAGTTCTTGTCTTCATTATTGCTAATTCTGTCCCTCATTCATAAATTAATAAATACAATGCGCTTTACATCCCAGAACTACCACCAGATTGGCCTAAGAAGTATCGACTATAGAAACTATTAATTTGTTCCAAAAATATAAATGTGAGAACAGTGTGTGGCCCAAGACGGCAGTAGTACGGGACAAAACCTTTCCAGAGATTGAATAAACCTTCATTCCTGACAACTTTCACTACAACATCAATTGCCCCACTGTACTCCGGCTTACCAGCTATTGTCTTCATGTTTTGTATTCTGAAAAATTAACTTAATTAAGCAAAACGTGAGAAGGTAATCAGATGCTAAAATTACCTTGTCTTTGCTATATCAACAGGCATAGAAGCAATAGTTGTTATTAATCCTGAAATCATACTAGCTGTAAAATGCAATCCAATTCCTTCCTTCATTTCCACTGTTTTTAAAAGATAGCCCTTTGCCTGGAGTGATTGAATTAAACAGGATAATTATTTTTTAAATTTAGCTAGAATGACTGCTATTATTACTTGTGAATATGAAACTAATTGGGCCATGTTGACGATGATAGCTCTACCCATAGTTGGTAAACATCCTCGCCACAAAGCGAGAACCCCTTCTTCGCGGACAATTCTCGTCAAAGCGTTCACTACATTCGTATAATTTCTGCGTTCCGCTGGAGGAAGACGTCCATCGGCTGTCATACGGATGAGAGCGACTTCGGCCGGCGTTCCGACAAATGACCCAAAGGCGCCAGCAGTGGCACCCATTCCTAATGCCACAAAAAAACTCGGAGATGGGTTGTTTCTTGAAAAATAATGAAACATATCATCAAATATTAAAAACACAAAAATCGGAAAGTATGGCAGGACCCAACCTATGCAATAACATATTTCTAATAACTGCCCTCATTCAGTAATCTAACCTTCGGCAATTACTATTAGACCTAACCCATATCGATCTGTTGCATATTAAATAAATTGCACCACCCCCTGGCAGTTGACTGATTAACCACCTACTTTCTGTACATATCGTTAAGATATGTGTAAACTCCCAATCTTCCTGTTGTGTAGGTGGCCTGACGAAGAAGGCCAGCCCCGATGCCCGTGTACAACTTGAGGGGACCTTCCTTCTGGATAATCGCTTTTACCACATCCAGTGAACTCTTGTATTCACCGGCGGAAACTTGCATTCGCGTTTTTATAAGATCCAGAGGTTGTACGAAAAATGTTGCTGCCATTCTGAAATTACAAATGATACAGTTTCCTTTATTTACATGTAATTATATAATTTTAATTATGCTATACTAAGAAATGCAAATAACATAACAATCGAAAATGCGGCACATCATTTTGCTCGGTAGATATGGAATAGTACAAAATAATTTAAACTAAAAGCAATTCAGACTGCGATTTATTGCACTACATACTAACTATACTATACCAAATCTGAGTAGAAAAATAAAAAATGTTACATGTTTAATTACTATTATGTACATATTATTTGGTTCAGAACTTAATGCTAGACTATGTATAAGGAAAGTAAAGTTTTTCTGCTTGGCTTTGTTCTTTTTCTCAAATAACCCAAAAACTGTTCAAGCGATTTTGAAGGTATTTTATAAAATCTGTGGAATTTTTTTTATCTTATTTATAGTGGTCAGTCAGTCTATGCACTAATTCTTATCCATTTAAATACCTCATTATGTAAAATTATTTTTACTACGGCTTTTAACATAAATACCCATAAAGTTCATGAGAAATATACTTAAAACTTAATGTCTTGATGGCGTAAGTAGAAACTAGAAGTAGAATTTTACATTTACTTTTCATGTACGCAGATTTTTTCATAAAAACACAAAAAAAAACCCTTAATGCGTAAACTGACAGGCATAAAACTTTTGAAAATCAAATTTTTGTATTTCTTCGAATTAACATAGGTCATTTTCTGTGAAAGGTACTAAAAGTTAATTTTACCTCGCTTTGAACATCCAACAAGATTTTTTTCCCGTTCCCATAAGATGTGAACCAATCAGCCCAATCTAAACAATACGAAAACATAAAAAGCAACGTCTAGGTTTACGAAATTAGATCTCTCTCTAATATTAATTATCCTCGGACGTGATTGAACAACAAATAAATAAGTAAACAAATTTTCAATTTAAATTAAATAGTAATGTAACAAACTTACCAGCCGAGCGGCTGGCTGGCAAAATTGCTGCAACTCCGATATGAGGATTTGCTTTGCACTTTCCGGTATTTATTTTTGAGAATATTACTCGTCCGCCGAGGTAGACGAGTCCAAAAAGTGGTTGGCGTTTCGATCTGGGGCACCAGTCAGATCCCTTCATCGTGGCTGAATACCCTAGCCGGTGCCACTGCCACAGACGCCACGATCGTGCAGATCGAACGCCAGTCCTCATATCCACTCGATTAAAACTCTCGAGTGTGAATTACAACGAAGGCAAATGTTTCAACAGTCATTTCTAAACAGTTAACTTAAGGGGGATAGCCACTGTGACGGCCGAAAAAATGAGTGATTTTCAATAATTTTGTTGACCGGGTAAATAAAGGAATTTTTGGATCGGTTTTTTTTTATTTTATTAAGTACTTGGATGTGTAATGTTTCATCAAATTTTTATTAAAAAATATTGAATAGTTTTAATAATGTAAAGGATGCCGTAGAGCTCTAAAAAAAATTCCCCCTCCATGGTCGCATCCATTTTTCAAAAGCCGGTGATGTGAGAAAAAAAAAAATTGTGTTATAATCTGTATGAATGTAGTTATCGTTGTACGTAGCCGTTTTTTTTTATTTTGATTTTTCATAAAATGGCGACCGATTGAAAAAATGTTCATTTTTTCGACCGTTTTTTTTGTTTTCAAACAGTTTAAAAAATAGTAAAAAGCAAAATTTTCCAAATCGGCTACGCTTAACCTTAGCCACTACTAAGACGAACGAAACAAAAAAAAAATTAAAATCGGTTAAGAATTGTCCGAGTTTTCGATGCGACCAGTTTGAAAAAAATCGTTTCGAGGAAAACGCGTTTAAAGTTTTTAGTCCATTTCTCTCGCAATGCAATCATGTATCTTTTAAAATTTTCATACCAATATTAAACTGTCGAGTCCTGGACCTTTTGATCTGCAATTTTGTACACATATTCTATAATATATTAACTTTGATTTAAGACAAAAAAAAAACAAGATTTTTTAGGATTCGTCACAGTGGCTATCCCCCTTAAGTTATGTAATAATTAAAAGATATCTCTAAAACAAAATCAAATATTTAAATGAATTAGAATAAATAAATCACGCGACAAATCATTTCTCCCATAAACAAACATTACGACGATTATCCTGGTCGGCCGTTGCTAACCAAAGCATAATATCGGGCTTACTGCTTGTTAACACTTTGCTGCTAATAAAACCAAAAAAAAACTTCATAAAGCCAAGTTGCTTTTATTAAAAACAACTTTCGACTTCACAAAAATAGCACCATGTTGCGGTGACTGAATTGAAAGATAAGATAAATATGTATCTATAGGTTTCGTAAAGCGTGACTGCATTTAATCTGCATGACACCAATGAGAACCAAATCTTTGTAAACAATTTAAACTATCTGTTTACTGTTCACGTATGTATACTCGTCTAATTTAATTCATGGATTATCCCTCAAATCACTATCAGTTTTTTGGTAGCGTATCTAAGGCTATTTTTAATTTGGAATGTCGTAAAAATTTAAAAAATTAAGACAAAATCCAAAGATTCCGAGCAACTGAAAACGAAGACAAGTTTTCAGGGCAAAGCCTAACAGAAAACATATTTGATGTCATTTAAGAATTCTACTTAATCATTTTAAACATAATTACAAATAAATCATTTATTTTTATGTAACTTCAATTCGTATCTTCATTTAATCAAACAGAGAGAGGAACAAAAAAGATAGGTTTGATTGGCTCCTACAACTGATATGCAGTACAACTAAGATTCCGTCTGTGACCCTTCGGGTTTTACTTTAAATAAACGATACATAAATGGGGTTTCGACTAGATACCGATGGGTATGCTATCAAAAACAAAAATACTAAAATACCAAGTTTATATATAATAGTTTCTTAACCGTTATAGAAAATCACATAATTAGAATAAATATATGAGGTTTTAATATCTCATCGAATATTTCATATCTTCCTATCATTATTTTATCTTTATCTAACACCCATTAGAATACATAAAACGCAGAGTGTTCATTTCTGCTGTGTAACAATATTGTTATGTAATTCAACATTGTTGCCATCGTGGAGTTCATACACTTGAAACGCAAATCATATGCAGCTAATTAAAAACTGCACTGAGTTTCCAGTAACCGCACAAACTAAGTACACTACATGCCATCTGGGAGATCTCTTAATTAGAATAAAAATGCCTGGCCTTGACTTAAGTTGAGTGCCTCAATGATTCCCAGTTCAGCCATCGCCTTCTTGTTGATATCAGAAATCAGTATGACTCTTTGACCCAGTTGGTGCTGGAGATAGTTTCAATCAAATTTAAACAATAAACAGTCTGTGACCAAGCAAAATTTTATATTGTTTCTTTATTCCGCAACACAGTGAAGACATGGGTGAATTTAAGAGTTTGGGGAGACGAAAAACAACCAGTTTGCATGTGAGTCTATCAAATTCTTCGATGAATAATTAAAATTGAGCGTAATTGTTAATCGATGGTCAATTAAATCGATTGTGTTTTATTTGGGTTTTGTTTATCTTGTCTCATATGTCTGTTGAGAATTTCTGCCAATTGATACATTATTTATCTTAGAATGTTAGAACGTTAAGGAATATTGCGCACATCAATCCAGTATTTTCACCTGTAATTGATGCAAAAGTTCTAATGTTAAATTGTTGTCAAATTAAAAGGGAGTTCCAGATAAAAGCAATGTTTCTTAAAAGTTTTGAAATCAATTATTGCTTATTACAACGCAGATTTACACTTTCAGGTCGTCACCAGAACTCACGATTCATATCGACAAAACCCAATTTCGTGCGACCAAAGTAAGTATGTACTTAGAAAATTTGCAGAGCATTTTGCAAATTTCCAAAAAAGTTAAAGGGTATACTTTTACTTGCTTCCAATTCGAAGCATAAAGCCAATTTTCTTCTGGCTGCATTGTTTTGCAAAGTAAGAGCTTCTTTTCTTTACAACTGGTTGTAAAAATGTCTTAGCCTGGCATTGTGAAGCCCACAATGAAACATGGATTATTTGCAAATTTTGCAAGAAATATTGCCCAATTCAATTCGTAGCAGTGGGGTTCCTAATGACCTTTAATTTTCCAACACAACAGAGACCCCAAATAGCTCTGAATCTAAATCTGCAATAAAAAAATTAGAGTTCCCATTTAAAATATTAAAGGGAGAGGAAGCGAGTTTGGTATCATTGGATAGCCTTTAGAAAAATATTGAAAACGTATTTCTTTGTTTTTCGATCCGATGTCTTTATCGAGATATTTGACCGTTCCAGGACTCTTTATCTGCTCTGTATAAAAATTGTTTTTATATATGTATCTCGTCTAACTGCGAAACGGAGGTAAGAGAAATTTCATCGTTCGTTTATAAAGTGAAACTTTATTTTATATAGGGAATCATACAGTAAAATCGAACCATTGATCATTGCGACGCCTTTAATCTGAAACTATAAAAACGAATTGAAAAGAAGAAAAGTGGTATACTTGTATGCAATTTTCTATCTAAAATTTACTCAAATATGCGCCAATTGCTTTGGCACTACACTGCAAATAGTTATTACGAAAACTCCCATTGAACCGTATCAAAAAGCTGCATAATCTAAGCGTGCCTGTGTTATAAATCTCAAGAGATTAGATAAAACTCCATTCAAACAATTGTAAAATATGAGTTATTCTAAGATAAAGCACGCCATAATATATTTTAAAGATATGTAAAGCTTCCCAAACCGAGGAGAGCAGTGAGAATGATTCAAGGCTTTCAGCGATGCTTTGCCTTTTATTACAAACAAACTCTACAAACGATACAAAATATTGCACGAAATCAAAATAAAAATTAAAAGCCAATCAATGGAGTGGACTTTGAGTTAAAAGGTTTTCAGTTACGATCGAGCTGTTTTATGTGGAACTGTTTGCACATTTAATTCATTTATGTATTTGGGTAGAGCTTGAAATATTAAACCCGGCTCTGACCTGAAATATTAAAATATATAGTTAATTTGTATGCTCCAGTTCAACAAAAAGACAATGGCAATAACGCATTCTCTGGGCTTAATTAAGTTTCAACTTAAAGTTAATTCTTTGCTTGAGTTGGGCAACTGCTGCACTGAAACGAGTCAGTTGGAAATTATAATCAGATCTTATGAAGGCAGTTACTGCGCATGAAAACACTTTCTAAGCCGAAGGCTGAAGCAACAAGTTAACATCATTCTGCCAAATGTTCGCCGGTCTCAGCGAATTTTTCTCTGCCTTGTACTTGGTAAATCTCGAGACTTCGAAAGCATTAAAACTCTGATTGACCCTAGTGAGGAGAATCCGTCTAGGTCTAGGCTATTGCGGAGAGTTTTAAAAGTATTTTCATTGCATTAGACAGCCTCCGGTAAAGTGGGGGGATCTCAATCGCCTCGGTGACCCTTGGCCGACGGTGTTATCAGTGAAACTTACAACGAAATTTTGTAGCCGCTGACGAATACTCGTTGATCTGGTTAATTATGTAAAAATACTACAAGCGAGCGGTCAGCCGGAGGATCTTGACCCAAAAACAATCCAAAGCTATTCATCGATTCGCCCGGCCAAAAGTTTCCCACTTTCACGGGCAAACACTTTCAATGAAATTATTTTTGGGACCAAATTGTTTACACTGGCGTGTGATTAATTAAGTAGCAACCACCGTTTGCGAGAGCGAGCTAAGGCAGGAACTTTTACTTACCCGGATAAGCCTCCAAATAAAAATTTCAGGGCGTTGGAAGTTTTCTTCGGTTCACTCATTTTGCTCGTTTTTTTATGGTGATTTTTGAACACTAACAGTAAGAACTCTTCACACTAAATTCTAGATAAGCAATTCAATTTATAATGAAGCCAATTTTTTAGATTATTTCAAAAGTTTTCCGGGAGTTTTTGCTACACAAACCGAACCACGACACGACAAATAACACACATCCCGCCGGGGCAGCTGACATTCGAATGACACTTTTCGGAATTCACAGAGCGCTTTGATGAAGATAGCTTTCTCTTTCTTTCCCTCCTCCTTGTTTCAACAGCTGATTGGCATGGCTGTCCAAAATATAACTAATTTCGATTGATTAAACGATTCGATGATAACTGCGTAAAATAATATTTACATGTTTCTTTCTAATAAATTAACTTCAGTATCATCTTCTTTATTAATGATACATAATTATACGTGAAAGCAAAAACACAATTTAAGTTTTGCGTTCGCCAACTGAAAATTCGAACTGCACCAACTCCCATCAGAAAATTCACCATATAAGAATTCACCACTCTTATCAGTGAAAACAAATTTTGACAGTTGTAGGTTATCGCACGTGTAAATTGCAAACAGAAGCATATTTTAATTAATTTTACAGCCGAAGCGTTGTGATTACCCCATTTATAAAGGGAAACAAACAGTGGAAGTGCAATTAACAACAGTCGGAGGACTAAGAACATGGAAGACTCCAAAAAAGGCGATGAGGTCTCGGTTGAGGAGAAGGAAAATAAAGTTGATGAAATCGCAGGTACGTTTTTCATATTCTGCCCGATATATATATTCCGATGTAAGGAATCATTTCTCCCAGCTAATTTACACTACTGCATGGTGCTTTCAATTTCTTCTGCGAAAAAGAGTCCAGAGGCTTTTAAAAATAACTGGGTGGTATTACGCGCCGAAAAAATTTCGTGGTTAAGGGGGCAGTCGCTTTCATAACTGAGAAAAAAAGCAGATTTTCAAGATTTTTTTTGAATAAACTATTATATTTATTTAAAAAATTCGTTTTGGGCACTATTCTTTAAATATTGAAGAATACAACAATTTTTTTTTTTTTAATTTTTAGTAAGTTTTGGCGGCGGCAGAGGGTGTCTTGCAAAAGTCTCATTTTAGCTGGTACGCATCACTTTGCAGTTCTGGGAAAAGATAAATGAAAAATTTAAAATGGGTTCTGTTCTTTAAGCTTTTTCCTAGGTCCTAAACCTAAAAAAATTAATTTTTTAACTTTTTTAAATTGTTTTATCACTGCTTTTCGAAAAAAATTAAAAATCGGCCATGTTTTTGCGAAAAGCTATCTATATAAAAAAAAAAAACAAGGGGTACTTTATGCATTTTTATAGGTTTAGGACCTAGTATTTATGTCAACGAATCATATGCTCTTTGATTTTTCTTAATTCCATTGAGTAGAACTTGAGATATGGTGAGTACCAGTTAAAAAAAAGTAGTTTCGAGAAAATCGCGTTTAAAGTTTCTTTACAATAATTTTTACTTGTAAAACCGTGTATAGATAATTTATTTGGGTTTATTACCACCAATCAGCCATCCTAATTTTTCAAAACGGTTTTGGGAAATGATTTCTATAATGTTAAGGAACACTTTTATGTAAAAAAAATCGATTTTTGTTCATTTCTGAAAGCGATTGCCCCCTTAAATCAAACTTCTGAAGTCGTATGAATGTGAAAAATACAGGGAAATCCGCACTAAGGTTCCTATTATAATATTATTAGCACAATTTCTTATTACTTTAAATCAATATTAAAATTCCATTTAGATTCTCTTTGAACGTCGATTCAGTTCAGCCATTTAATTTGTATTTTAGCTAAAATCATAATCGACTGAAATCGCTACGATTTTAACGACTAAATTGTGTGCAAAAATGCCCGTAGTAATCCTATCTATTACATACATAGCATTCAGCTGTTTAAATTCGTATCGATTTGGCTGGAAAAAAGTTGAATTGTGCCGCCCTTCGTTTTACATTTCATCTACTTAAGGGGACCCTCTCATGCTAAATTGAGAAAAATTACACTTTTTAAATTTTTCTTTGTGGAAAAACTATTTTATGTAGATACATAATTCTTTTTGTATATTGTAGGGAATAGTTTGAAATACAAAAAAAAAATTTTATTGGCCATTTTAGTTCACCACCACCACTGTAGAGGGCATCTTGCAAAAGGCTCATTTTAACTGGTGCGACAATTTCTGGGCTTCCTGTAACACATAGAGTAAAAATTCAAACGAGGTTCTATTCCTGAGACTCAGAACTAGATACGGAACCTTTAAAATTTTAACTTTTTTTTTATATTTTCCTTATTTTATAAACGTTTTTTCAAAAAAGTAAGAAAAAAACTCTTTTTTGGGGTAGTTAACCCGAATTTAGAAATGGAGGGGGGGGGGGGGGGTATTTTATGACTTTTCAGAGGTTCAGCGTCTAGTATTTTTTCTATAGAATCTAGAAAATGTTGGTTTGTACAAATCGGTCGAGTAGATTTTGAGAAAAATGTCGCACCAGTTTGAAAAACATGATTCCGAGATAAACGCGTTTAATGTTTTTATTCACGATATATTCACGCTGAGGTGCCGTTACATATATACCTATAACTTTAACCCAGTGTGACAGCCTAAAAAAAGGGTGATTTTTGGGAATTTTTTTTAAAGAAAACTACCGGATGATATGTGTTCAAAAAACAAAAATTAAGTTTTAGCGAGTTATTTACGATTTCGTAAGTGACTAAAAAAAATCTCCTAAACGGCTGCAGTGATTGCGGCCTTCCCCGTGACTGAAAACAAAAAAATAAAAAAGATTATCAATCTGAAATGTATTCTTCATACCATGATCCTCGATCGTTAAAAAAAATTAAAATTTAACAAAATGGCAGACTTTGAAAGAAAAAGTGTCGAATTTTGCTCTAAAATGTAATGATTTTCGGCTCGCCAAAATTACAATTTTCATACAATCGTAAAACTGGAGGGTCATGGTACGGAGAAATATGTACAAAATAAGCAGAAAAAAAATCATAGCGATCGGATGATTTGTCTTCGAGTGAGAACTGCAGCCAATTTGAAAAATGTAGTTTCGAGAAAAACGCGTTAAACTATTTGAAATATTCATTCAAAATTTTAGTATGTTATTTTTAAAGGTATAGACTATCGAAATATGAAAAAAAAAAAATCGATTTTTTAAAAATTTCACACTGGGTGTGCCCCTTAAGAATGGGTTAAATAACGAGTATATAATTAAATTCACGGCAATTTTCAAGAAAATCTTATTGAGAAATGTCTTCATTGGGATTGAATCAACATCCACGTTAAACACCGAAATTGTAATTTAGTTCAATTTGAATTCTTACATTAGTGTGTTTTATTTTTAGTTAGGATTTTGTTTTTTTTGTTATGTTATAGTTGCAAATATAAAATATTTTATTATTTTCATATCAAATATAAGAGCTACGTTTTTCATTTTTCAGAAGAACAAATGATTAGTACTGAAAGCAATCAGGGAAGTCTACCATCTACTAAAGAGGATACCGCAAAAATGACTATAGATGTGCAAGAACCAATGGAACCATTGAACCCAAATTGTTCTCAAGAGAAAAGCGGATCAACGACTATAGATCCAGCACCAAAAGTTTCACCACTATTAGCGGACGAAAGTTGCGAAGGGAATAACATTACTGAAGAAGTTTTTGAAGCACCACCAAAAGATAGCCAGGACACACCCACAAATATCGCAGACACTGCATTTTCTTCAGCCCTAGGCCACATTGCTTCCGAGTACACTTTCAGCTCAACTGAAGGCACCGAAGATGAAGATGAGGACGATGAAATGAATTCGAGTATTCTTCCTACTTTAGTATTGAACCCGGCAGCACAATATCACAGAGCTCTAGCAAACTCACCTTCTTCATCATCTTCCGATTCTGATTCAGATGTTGAAATCGTTGGACAGATAAATGATGCTCTACGACCAATTGAAATTGAAGATGATGACGAAGACAGCAGCACAAAGCCTCGTGGGCCCGTACGCGTTAAAGGAGAGCTACTTGTCGATGATCTCCCTCCTATCGAGGATCTCCACATTACAGTGCCAGAAGAAGAGTGCGTCGAATTTGGAAAAATACAATCAATTGTAGAGCAATTGGTTCTGGTTGACGCTATTCCAGGAACTGCATACCTAAATTTGGACACCGTCCTATTTCTAGAAAAGGGACACAAAGTGCTAGGAGCAGTTTTTGATGTGATCGGTCAAGTTACAAATCCCCTTTACTGCGTAAGGTTCAATTCTAATAAACATATTAAAGAAAAAGGCATTGAAATCGGTCAAACAGTCTATGTAGCCCCAAGGACAGAACATACACAGTTTCTAATTTTGGATAATTTGATGACTATTCGGGGATCAGACGCCAGTTGGGAGGACGATGTCGAACCGCCAGAGAAACACTTGGACTATTCCGACGATGAAGAGGAACGAAATGCCAGGCGTGCCATTAAGAACAGAAATAAGCCACAATCTGATGAAAGTGATTCTACAAAGAAGGCAAGGGCTGCAAGACTTCAAAGACCACCTCAGCAACAACAGCCACAACAGCAACAACAAAGTCGATTTCCTCGTCCAAGATATCAAGGAGGTTATCAGCAACGGGGTCCATATCCTAACTACGATGCAAATTATCAGCCGCCGTTTCAATACAGCTCAAATCACACAGCCTGGCACGCGAATTATGCGTATCCGCCACCCCCTACTTATTATAATAACCCTTACCAAGGTCCCCAGTACCCACCTGGACCAAGTAATGTGCCATTTCCATCACCTAACCAATTTAACCCACATTTCTCGCAACCCAGTTACCCTGGTCAGCAGTTTCCAGTAAGGAACCAATTTAACCCTCAATTTGCTCCTCCAGCTCGCCCCAATATGCGACCAATGCCGGGGTATACGCAGAACTTCCCCCCACCTTCACCGCCGTCTATGAATTAATACTACGGCAGTGCTGAAGGTTTTATACTAAAAAGTAAATAAGCTGTGTAAGAAATAGATGTATCTGCTTTATTTTAAAATTAAAATAAATTTCTAATAACTTTATTTTGGTAACATTTATTTTGAATTTTGTTGTTCTTATTCCACACCCTGTTCTGTTAGAAAAAATCACTGATCAACAATTTTGAAATGTTTGTCAGAGGCAGAGCACATATCTGAAAGTATAAAATTTTAATATTTTTTCCGCAAATTGTGAATCGAAAATTTTTAATTACATAGTTCCTATTGTTCACACAAATAGGGGCGGAAGGAAGCTCGTAATATCACTATGTATGTATAATATATAAATACTATGTCCTAATTCCGCACAAAATAAGAAATTAGCAAAAATATTGCAATATCTATTTCAAAAAATAACGGCTGATAACGGCTAGATTTTAAAATCATATTTTTAGAGTTGAAGTGTTCGTTCTTTTGTGATTTATAAAGCCGGATATGCACCATTCAATTTATAGAGGCTCTACAAATTGGATCGTGTAGGTCGAACAAAATTTTTATTTAAAAAATTGCTCTGCCTACCACGTCGCAATTTTTAAGGTCCATTGAAATCGGGATTTGCAAATTTCCAGGTGAAAAGGCTCTCTTAACCCCAGTTGAATTGTGTTTATTTGTAGTTCCTCAATAAGAACAAAGATAGATATACGCAAAAGTTTAATTTTATTACTTAATTTGTATACTCTAAATTCTCAAAAAATAAGTGAACAAGTAATCAATCAAAACTAGTGTGATTTTTTAAAGTTTTAAAAAATTATTTTATTTTTAATCTTCAAAAATGGCGACGTAAAACTAAATCCTCTAGAATTATTGCATTTGAATAAAAATTCGTATTGACACGCATCCAGCAGGGATTGGGACTGTTGAATTGTAGGACTCAAGAACTTGAATTGCATAGATGTACGGATTCATGTATATATTAGGGTGGAGTTAAATTATTTTTTTTATATATTTACTATGGCATACCCGCAAAAAGCTGCGTGATAGACACAATAAGCAAAAGCGAAAATATTTTTTGTCTAGGTTTATATTTAGAGGTGCCCCCGTTGGGACAAAGTTTTGAAAAAAATTAGAAACTTGTCAATGTTCGCTAGTGCAAAACCAAATGCTAAACTTCATAAAATGATGGTTTTATCAGGGCCAGACTGTCATCACGTCAGATGATGCCTTTCTATAATACTAAACGCGAATTTTCTACTTAATTGGCTATTTTGTAACATTTTTCTTATAAATGTTTCATAAATATGAATCGCAGTTTTATTGTAAAATTCTTGATTAATTTTTGTTTTAAGAGGTTTTGGGGCACCATAAATTCCAAACTTTTATATATATTTTTATTAATTACATAAAAATATAGGTTTTAAACAACATCAACAATACTATTCCGATACATTATTAAGGTTTATATACATCTAAATGAGTCTGTCAAAAATGAATGAAATTATACTTTTTTTTCAAAATTCTTTCGTTTTGGGGCACCTCTAACCATTATAATACATAAATGATATTTAACATACTTCATTTGCTCATCCATAGGCAGCTTTTTACCACTATGCTATTACAAAATAACAAAAAAAATTTATTTCCATACATTTTCACTCCACCCTAATGTTATGTATATGTATAAAATTCTTCTCCGTCAGAAAACTATTTCCCCAAGTTTAAAAAATTCGTCCCTGAAGAGGTTACTTAAATCAAGATTTTGAAATCAACCGTGGTAAGACTGATTTTGTTTGTTATAGCGTACGAAATTCCACTCGTACTTGACCGATTATTTTTTGAATATACATACCTCTCATGAACTACATATCTTATGTTTTAAAAAATATATTTCTTTAGTTAAAAAAGAAAGATACATTTCTTCCTGGAAAACCCAAAAATGACCGGAGGTATCGTCGTTTCACGGTCGAAATTGCATTTAATTTTCAAAACGCGTTAGGAACAATGTGCACCCTTGACTAGGACTTCGTTACTACTGATAATATTGATGTTGCCATTGGCACAAAACTGTTTCAATAAGGTAAAATCACAGCAAGAAGTCGTTGGCAGTGATATGACTTACAAAGCAGTCGTATTAATTAATTGATAAGATTCAAAACAACTATAAAATGCGAAAAATACTCTCCGTTAGTTAATTGTTCAAAAGACTTCCATAAAATGGTTGTAGAGTGGCTTCTGCGATTGTCTTTTTTGGCCTTACTTGTCTTTTCACTAAAAGTGATTGAAGGAAAGAAAGGTTACTCTACAGGACACCCATTTTTTGATCCAGAAAGCGAACCTGCTCATGCCCATGATAAAAGCACTGCGGAAAGGATGGCGGTAACATTTCCTGGAACAAAATGGTGCGGCCCGGGAAACACAGCCGAGGGATATGACGATTTAGGAAAGTACGAAGATACAGACAAATGTTGCAGAGATCACGATCACTGCGAAAACATCCCAGCTGGCGAAGAAAAGCATGGCCTCAGGAACGACGACTGGTTCACGAGGTAAGACAGGACTAAAACAATTTTGTTGCACTACTTAAGCGCTATTTCTTTTAGGCTGCACTGTGACTGTGATAAAAGTTTTTACCAATGTCTACACGAAAGCAACTCCACTGTCTCAGACGTTGTAGGCACGCAGTACTTTCTTGCGAGGGATAAATGCTTCAAAGAAGAGTATGAAATCGTGGAATGCGTTGAATATCAATCAAAGTAAGTTCCACTTCTTTGCCAATCATTTTAATTATGTCTACTTTGCTAATAGTATTTTAATCCGCCGCTGCATCAAGTACAAGTTCGACACCACCAAGCCTAAGAAGTACCAGTGGTTTGATCTACCTCTATACAACATTAGGTCATTCCCAGATTTAAATGATGAGAACTACTACCAAAGGCAGCACGAGCTCGATAAAAACATAATGATAACGTACCATGACGTATAAGCCCTGCTGCGTTAAATCGCAAAATCCATGATGCTGAGTATCGCAACAGCCTTGCTGTAGGCTGACAAAGTTTTTGGCCTTCCACGCCTGATATCACAAAATATACGAAAATTCCGCATGCTCGAATCTGTTTTTGTTTTTTCCTACTTAAAATATTTCTTTTTATTTTTAAACCTTATGCAATATTTTCGCGTTATCATATTAACACTTACAATGGTAGTTATCGAGTACGCTTTGACTTGCTTTCATTCATTTTTTGGAGATAAATATTATGGGGGTTGACACTGTACGCCGATGGTGACGCTTCGGGGATTTTTTTTTGAGCAGCTGATGGGCTTGTATCAGAAAGTAGTTACATAAAATTACGTAAAAATGTGCCAAAAAAACTTTCTATTAATTTCACTTTTATTAAGCAATTTTTGGTATTTCCGAAGAGTTATGCTTTTCTATTATCATTTTATAATAAGTAAATTTTGTTAGAAAGCGTTTGATATTAAATAAAAATAATTAACTGATCAGAATTCTAGAATATATTCGTAAAATTCATAGAATCGATTGGTATGTACTGTATATATGTATGTATGTATATGATGAAACATTTTTCGAAATCATCTTGTATTCTCAAAATTATACGTTTTTAATTTTAAATATGCCTGATATTTAATGCACCGCACAATTGAAACTTACGTACGAAGTATATTCAATAAAACCAAGTAAATAAAAATTATATAGAACTATCCAAAACCCAACTGATTTCCATTTTAAAGTAAAATCTTACGCGTTTCAACTAGGTATACGTTTTAACCATTAGGCTGAATTCAATAAATGAAATGTTAATTAATTTGTATTCTAGGGGTGCCACAAATTAAAAAAAAAACTATTTAATTAATATGTGATATGATATTAATTGCAGTATCACATTAACGTCTGGAATGTGCAGTTTTTTTAAATAGCGAATACTTTAAAAAATAACTCCATATATTTCTGAGCACAGTCGTTCTGTTCATGTGCATTTAATTTAATAACTTGTCTTATACTGCCGTGCCAAGGAAAAAAGTGGTTAACTCCAATCGAAGTAATTTCGAGATAAATGCAAAAGAGTTTGGAGTTAAAAAAATCGTAGTTTAAAACATTCTTTTTTTATGAAAATTAATATGAATAATGATATTCTTTATCTGAATATTAAAAAAAAATTAAATTATTTTATTAAAATCTATGCAAAAAGGCACATAAGGTTTTTTTGCCTTTCCAAATACAAATCCATAAGACCCCTAAAGTGCCTTAGTAGTTATTAATTTGTAATGAACATAGAGAAATTCGTACTTTACAAAACAAGAAAAGTGTTAACAACCAATGGAGCGCTTAATAAAGATATTCTCAAAAAACAAGTAACAAATAAATTGTACCAGTTGCATAGATTTTAATAAAAATTTTCAATTTTTTTTTAATATTCAGATAGAGAATATCATTATTAATGAACATATTAATTTTCACAAAAAAAGAATGTTTCTAACTATGATTTTTTTAACGTCAAACTCTTTCTCATTTGTCTCGAAACCACTTCGATTGGTGTTAACCACTTTTTTCCTTGGCACGGCAGTGTTTTAACTTCATATCAAAAAATGAACTTAAGGCTGTTTAGTTTTGTTTTCAAGCGCTCCAGGGATGCCGCATACAAAACAAGAAAACCTTTAAGTACTTAAGGCTTTTCTGTTTTGTATGCTTCTGAATTATGCGGGATATTTAAAGTCAAAAAAACACGTAAAGGCCTTTAAAGGTCTTTTGTTTTTGTATTCGAACCTTGAATCGCTTCTCTTTTCAATTTTTCGAGTCACTCAGCGTCTTTTTTGATCTAAATAAGATTTCTTAATCATTTTTATTCAAATAAATATTGTTATAAAACAAAATTGAATCGTGATAACAATTTTATTGAAGATAAATTAAATAGAGAATTTCCGGACGAATCGAATGATACCAAAAACTCAATTTTGAAAAATTTGGCGCTTAACCACTTTTTTCCTTGGCACGGCAGTATAAGCGTTAAAGGGAAATTAAGAAAGTGCCAAAATAACGACCAGATAATCGTTTGTTGAATTATATAACTTTTTCTGTTAGGGCCAACTTTTCAATGGTCAAAATGTATTTGTAGGCACATCAATTGTTATTATGGGCATCATGCTGAAATGTGAAAGATTTTTAAGGCCTAGCACATTTCTTTTTTCAATAAAGGTTCTACAGTTCAAAAGTCTTTTATGTTCGAAAATGTAGTTACATGATTAATGAGACCAATTGTAGCAATAAACTTAAATTAACCGCGGCGATTTTGGAGTGGTTAGCGAACGGTTTTTTTTTGTGATTTTATGAATTTGATTTTTACTACATAAACGTGAACAGTGGACACCTTCGGAATTTTTGCAACGTGATGAAGTTATCTCAACTTTCAATGAATGATCAAATTTTTTCAATTAAATACTTTTTTATTCAAGTAAAAACATATGTAATTAATAAAAAACAAATTGATGTACAATTTTAAGTTTAATCTATGGTGGTACGTGTATACAAAATATTCCATATGTGGATGTAATTGAAAGCCAGTAAACATAATATCCACTAAATTGTTTGAGATTGAAACCTAATCCGGTAGTGTTGCTGTTTACAGTCTCAACAAATAAAGCTTTTTGGTGAAGGAGACAACAGGTGGGCTGTTTAGCACCACTGTTCTCGTTGTTTTTATTTTGCTCTGTGTTGCATTAGTGCTTGAACAATTTGCTTTGATTTTTACATAACGAATTCATTACGGAAAGTTCAATGATGTGTGCATTTTTCATTGTCACAAGTAATTATTTACGTTAACGTCTTATCAGAAATACAAATTTGTTGATAAAATTGATGGACGAACAGGACATACAAAAAGTATTATATAATGTACGATACTTTTTGTTAAAGTTAATTGACAGAAAATAGTGTTAAGTATGATAATAATGAACTATTTAATAAATAAGGTAACACAAAAACAAGACGCTTATTTAAATATGACTTCCTAACAAAGAAGAGCATTAATATTTCACGGATTTCGTAATAATTAAATTTATTTAAAGCTTGTCATATCATCAGGTGCGCCCTCCTCGGAAGTGAGGCGTGCTGCTTTCATTGTTATTTGCGGCCGTGAGAAAAGCTAAAGCAATTTGAATTAGCACTGAATAGATTGTGCAAATCGATAAATGTAAAAAATGTGTGTGAGCTTTATTAACTGTTTAAACAAGAATTAATTCATTTAATTGTTAATAATTGACTTTGATGGATTACTGTGAACTATGCTAAATGCTTGTTTCAACGCTGTAATTGGTTCTGAACGGTATTTTTTTCAACAGCCAAATGAAGTCATCAATTGTTATAGGGAAATGAATCGATTCAATGCAAAAGCGGAAAATTTTTCAATTCAAGTGAAACTTCCTTAAACTTTTTAAAGATCCAGATTTAAGGGGTTTAGGCATTTTATCACATTCTATTAGTAAATAATATTCAAAACTGCAAAACATGACATTCAGCGTCTAATTAAAAAAAAAATGTGTTCTCAGGGGGTTACTCAACACTTTTCGCTATAGCTCACACACATTGATATTATTAGCCAACTGAGATAATCTAAATGTTATATAGGCATGCAAACATCATCAAACATTATGTGTAAAAAGTGCACTGATTTATTTTTTATAACGAATTTAGTGTTTTCGGATATATGTAAACATCTCAAATAATCTTTTCTTTATTAAAGATGCTTAATTTTACAAATTATTTCCTCACTTAAGCAACTGATACATTTAAACACACAAATTCTAGTTTCTTTTACATATTTTTTTAAAATATCTTACAATCTGAGAAATTAAATTATGTGAGGCTACTCGTCGCGGGGACAACATTGCTCTATCCTCTTTTAACACAATCTCGCAAAGTAAATATATAAAAATAAATAAAGACACAAACCTATCATAGGTATCAAATGCAGCGGTCATTTAGGTTCTTTATCATATATAAAGGAAATGTTAAATTTAAATATTATACATATATTGTTATGATATCCGCTCTAGTGCAGCCTTACAAGTTTCTTTATGAATAATATTTTCGATTTTTTATCAAATTTCTACTAGCTCTTATCGCTTTTTGCCAAAAAATACAAAAAACTACCAGCCGGTGCTCTAGGTGTGGAGACTTTCAAAAAAGTACTTCTAAGACTCTAAGGAAGGAACATTTGTTACAAAACTGAGCCGCATGGTATATTATGCTATTCTCTTTTTGACGATGAATTAATCGCCTGTATTAAATGGTAGTGTTTTATTATTACTTTTTTCAATGGTAGAAACTCCAAATTGAATTGTCGATGTTCTTCTGAATGAAATTTATATATTAATCAAGTTTACGAGCTGCCGACTTTATACATCAAATGATGTCTCAGGATGATTATAGGTGCTTCTGATATTTTGAAGTCGGTTCCATTGTTTTAAGAACAATTTTCGTATAGACGCAATTAAAATAACTTTAAACGAGTTCAATGAATTTGTTACTGTTTATTGTTGTCTTCAAAACAAGCATAATAACCAATGAACTTCAGACATGTGTTCCAACTGACTAACCACGACCTTGCCAATCAAAACAAGGTTCGTTAGAGTGTAAACGTGAATTTATGTGAGAAAAAGTGCAGGTCAGCTGAAATTTTTTCAGTGGAACCCTCCGTCAAAGTGTCTCTAGATGTTTCAAGTCACAGCATCCGTTTGTTTACAAATTTCATTCTATTTTATTTGTAAGGCACTCATGGGCACTCGATCAGCAGACTCAGCGATAAACACGAGTCTGGTGTCTGGCGCAGAGCACCTTTACCCCAGGGAATTTCTGCAGCAGCACCCCCGCGACACGAAGCTTTGGTGAGCGCGCTAATCTTATTGATGGAAAACAACCCACCGAGTCATCTTAAAAAACGCCTTAATGATGATGCTGTCTTTATTTTTTCCTCGTGCCACCTCGATAACGAGCGTCTTGGCAAACCAGCGACCAGTCCTCAAGCCTGGCCCAAGACGCGGAAGCATGCACTTGGTCAGTCGCGGAAAAGCTTCCGAAACTCTCAGACTGGTTCGCGCCAATTTCAACGGCGGAAAGGCGGGATTGCAATTTTTCCGCGATATTACCGCAACGCAGCGCAAGGTGACGAATCGCGTCGCGTGGCGGCACTATCTGCATCTGGTGGTCGTTGATGGCTATCTGCGGCGGCGAGCGACTGCATTTTGCAAAATTGAACGTTGAATTGAAATGCCCGCGCCCGGACGAGCGGAAGGTGGCGACGGGTTCGAAGACTGCACCTTTTGCTCGTTCGCTGAGCTTTCCAACAACTTCAAACCCCGATAAATTGGGGCGCAACCGACTCGGAGTTGCTATTGTCGCGCGGCAGTTGGTGCTCGTTCCAAAGCAGCGTCGGTGGTGAATGAAATTTCCTTTCCCGAGAACTATGTAAGTGCTGAAACGACGTTACCTTTTTTAAATTTTGTGTGAAAAATTAAAATGTATTATATTAAAAAAGATGTATGTATATCTAAATTAATTCCCATATAAGTGAGAACGATGTTGAAAGTGTTTTAAATATTTAAAATGTGATGCAAATTAAATATGAGTGCAAATATGAAATGGGGTTCTTTTAACATTAATTTTCTAAAAACATCAAAAATAACACCGTTTTATCAACTCTTTTAGAAGTCCTTATAGTTTTGAAGTTTTTTTGTATTCTCTCATTTTTTGGGACTAAATTTGATGTAAAGTTGTATATTTTTTATAACAACAATACAGAAATAAAGAAAATTCGGAAAGAGCAGGCTCCGATGCAGTGAAAAGATAAAATTTTCGTTATTTAATAGTGCACTTATAACTACCTGTTCGAGTGGAATCACGTTAAATTTAGATACGTCAATTAAACTACAAAACTTTTGGTCAGTACTTTTAATTCGGAACAGATTGAGTTTATAAAGTCTCCTCATGAATTTTGATGAAATCTTTTAGAAAAGTTAATTTGGAGTCAAAAGTGATGAATTTTAATGTTGTAAAAAAATGTTTAGGATCGTTTGTACATTCCGAGATTTTTAACAATTGATTTAAAAACAAACACATTTTCAATGATTTTGTGCATATTCTTATAACTTTCCGACAAGCACGCATTTGTCTTGTGAAATAGCAGACTGAAGTTATGTAAACTTTTTAATTTGTTTATTTTTAGGACATCTTTAGTTTAAGAATTTTCTCCAATTTTTGCTGAAACTTCCGTAGTATAACTCTACCAAGTTCTACTTTTGTGTTTTTGACTTAATTGTTTTTTGCATATATTATACATATATTGTACGTTTTAAACATGTTATGATAAATTAAGTCAGTTATAAAATTGGTCCTTTGATCGGATTTTTTGGGTAATAAAAAAAAGTAGTATAAAATTAGGTTATCATCCGTAACAAAACTATATATAATATTATATATTAATTTGTTGGTTTTTTCATATTCACATGTATGTGACCAGTTCTTTTAATTTAAAATTATTAATATTGACTGGAAAGTTCATCACCAAGGCCCAGTTTTAAGCAATCTAATTTTAAACTACGATTATACTCAAACCTAAAAATGGAACCAGAAAAAAAAAAGAAGTTTATTTCATGCACAGAATTTGAGATTTATACATGGACCTGCAAAATTTAGACATAAAAACCTTTTCGTCTGAATCGTCATTTATGTACATTTTTATTACATACATATATATGTATGTAAGTAAGTACATACTTAACTACAAAAAAATTGTCAGATTCACTATACTTATACACAAAAACTCAATATAATGTCTTTATAGATTCATTGCATATATTTTGGAGCATAAGTATTTTATAAATTGAAAGGTTATCGTAATTAACCGAAATTGGATAAAGTGCAATTTTACTAATTTTAATACACATCTTCTTTATTATAACTCTTGGAATAGTTTTTGTAACTAACTTCACTGTCGTTAGACAGTCATTTGTTGATTGTAATTCAAAACTGTTTTCTTTACAGCAAACAAAATTTCGAAAAATTTATTAAATCCAACAAATGTAATTTCCAAGGTAAAGGTACTACAAAATACCCCGGCAAAGTTACATAACAAGACATATAACCAGCCAACAAGTATTTCTTCCGATGGCTACGACAGGAATTATGACGATTTTAGTAAGTGCCGCATACAAATGTTGTATAAGTAGGTATAGGATAGGAACCCTCTATTGTCTTATCTATGCCTAATTAACAAAATTTGCTTCTATATTTTAAAAATACCAAGCACATTCGATTTTCCAAAGAAATTTCTATACAAAATTGCATCACTCCACCTTTTGGATATAATCAACTTCTTAATGGTTGGGCATTAAAAGCCATCAATTAGATCTTGTATTTCCATGGAAATATAAAATTGTGAATTCTATTTTTAAAAATCTAGATTAGGCTCGTGTCCTGTAGGTAGTCACTTAGTAAAAGGACATGCCTTGCAATACCATCCTAAAAACAATAATTAAAGTTCCTGTTTGTACCTTTCTACGAGCTTCTTTTACGCTTTGGAACATTGTCCGAGCTCTTTATGTTTTTGTACTGTCGACCTGCAATTTCCTATAAATAGTTCTCTTGCATCGTACGAGTTGAGTTGCAAAAAAGAGAAATATAAAATTCTGCCAATATTTTTCAGTGAATTTATTTATTGACTGCCGTTTGAGTAAGTCCCTTCATTTTGAATACAACTTTTTGATTCTATCTAAAATGCACTTAAGGAAACATGTTTTTATTTTATATGTAAGTAAATGTTAGGTTTTTAACTCCATTGTTAGCTTGTTAGCTTGTTAGTATGTAGGTACTTTATTATTCAGCAATGAAAGTTATCCAGATTAAGAACCAGTACCAAGGTATTCTTTATACAACTGTTTCTGTTTGGAATGTCTGTACACAGTGCCGGATTTACCAATGGGCAAAGTGGGCACTGCCCTAGGGCCTCCACCAAAGAGGGCCTCCACCAAAGAGGCCTCCACCACCTAGAGAAAATTTTGAAGTTGCATTTCATTCTCATGTAAAATGTATTCTTTTTTTCTGGATTTACTGTCTTGTTAAGTTGAGGGGTGCACATAATTTTTTTACAGGGGGAGGCGCTATCTTCTCTTCCCGAAGTGCCTTAGAATTTAAAAAAAAAAACAGCATATACATATATTAATAGAGAAATCAAATAAGAATTATTTTCTGGAATATAATGTGCTTTTTCTTTATACAAACTAGTTTTCACAGAGCCTTATGAAATTTCAGGGTACCTCTATGCGGCACTTATTTACTACAATTTTATATGCTGAATATTTCGTAATGCTCCCCATTTTTAAGAATCTTGAAGCCATCTGCTTATACTGCTATTTGTAAAACATTATGTCTAGTCTAGTAAAACATTATTTCTACAGGTGCGAACATTCTTTATCGCTTTTGTACAGTTTGAAAGTTATTTATCCAAAGAAAATGACCGGAAGGAACTACTATATAGCTGTTCCAAATACCAGTCTAATTTAATAAATGTAAGTGTCAGTTCAAGTAACAATAAAAAGTTCAATTAAACTCTGTTTTCCAATCTACATACCTATCACTTTACAAATCACTATATTGCCTACAGGCTTACACTATTTTGGGAATTAGAATGTTCCAAGCCGACCTTACATGAGCCACCACGAATTTTGGGATACCCCCAAAATGTACTGACCTTATATGGGCCACCACCAACTTACTGCCCTGGGGCCCCCAAAACCTAAATCCGGCACTGTCTGTACAGCTGCCCCTATTTTAAACAAACATAAGTGCAATCCGAACCGTAATTGTATGTATGTACAATATATACATAAAATAATATAATTTTCGAAACATATGCGAAAATATTTGATTGGTCGAAATTTTTCAAAATGCAGGTAATAGTACATATGTATACTGTATACATATAAAAAAATCAAAACGATGATAAAATACGGAGTTCTACAATTGCTATCAACTTTGTACGTTTGTAACTTAAGGTCAATACTTAAACTTATTATTTCCATCGATAGTTTAAACACTTATACAATCTTGAAAAAATAAGTGACAGTCTGGTTTCTTCTACTTATATTTAATTTGGATACCTTTTAAGGTATTAAGGTAACATTTCTGCCATTGTTTTTAATAACGTGGTTGTGTTAATCATTGTAAAAAATATTGAAATATGTAATCTGTAAATTAGTTCAGTTCAAATTCAGTGATTTGTTTCGCTTGCATTGCTTACAATAGTGAGTGGCAAAAGTTCCAATATATCTATTATTATTTTAATCAATATTTCGGACAGTATGGAAATTATTTCACCGAATGTGTGTATAATTATTTGTGTAGCCTTTAGATGGAATTCCCAATGTTTTTTTGAATTTGTATTATATGTACGGTCATATACTATCATAATTATACAATATATGTAATTACACAATTTAATACTAATCCATTTTCTACTTTTCATTGATGGCTCAGAAGTTATTGTGCGATCATTAATTCATAAAATGTAACTATCAAAAGATAAAAATAAATGCTGATATATTGAAGTTGTTTAAGCTAATTTAGATATAAATTCGTATCTACATATATTTAGGAGTTTCCAACTAACCGAAAACAAATTTAAGGGTCTTCGTGAGAAATTACCAAATTAAAATATAGGAGGTGACTATTTTCACCTTAAAACGTGAAACCAGAAACCAGAAACCAGAAACCAGAAAAAATAAATTCACAGTAAAAGGAAAATCTTTATTTAGTAGGCATTTTGTAAAAGTAAAATCTTTAGTTAGTAGGCATTTTGTAAAAGGAAAATCTTTAGTTAATAGGCATTTTGTAATTTGAATGAATTTATTTTTTCTGGTTTCTGGTTTCACGTTTTTTAAGGTGAAAATAGTCACTCTCTAAAATATAATATAACTTTTAAAGGTTTTCATTTTATTTTTGAAAACATTTGTTCGTTATTTTCATTTTTTATAATAATAAAGCCGAAGTTCATTTTAAAACCGCAGCCTTAAAAAGTCGATATTATATCTATTATCTAAACCTTTAAAAAGTAAAAATATTGGAGGAAATGTTAAAGCAGATCCTTATTATAAAATTGTCAAATTTCTATTTATTTATTACTTGTACTATCCAGAATAATTTATTTTAAACACCTATCCCATTCAATATATAATATATAGTATATGTACTGTCATAAAATTTCAAGGAAATCAATATATAATTTAAAATGAGTTGACAACATCTTTCGTCAACTCAAAAAATCAGAGCATTTATTGAAACAGGTGCTTGCAAAATAAGTACTACAATATGAGTAAGGCCAGTGAACATTTGTCACACCTTTTGTCCTCATAAAAATGCACCAAAGTTCACGTTCTTCAACCAGCTGGGAAAACAAGAAAGATTTTAAAATTGCAGATCACACAGATCGAACTGGTTTCATTATGTCACGTCGCGTAGCATAACTCGCGCATTTGGGTCCACATCTGCTATAATACTGTCTCGAGGGAGAAGACCATTTGCAGTTGAGCTGGGGCTTCAACCGATCGTGTCACTTTCAAAAATTCTCTTCTTTCCCAACGTGGATCTTTTCCTAAAGTAAATACTGCTCACCAGCAGATTGCACCTCTTTTCAATCAATCACATAAAAAAATTTCTCTATCTATTTATAAGTTTATTTTGGATTAATACTTTTTGCTTTCTTCGTATTGCGTAACTCTTTTTCCTATCTTTTTGCAGATAATTGGAGAAATGCTGATAACAGCAGTTACTTTCACCATCTTTCAAATTCTGAGCATAGTGTCGCCTAACTATGCATACCGAGGGTAAGTAAATTCATTTTTCTAACAAAATGTATTCTTCCATTTGCAATACTTTAGTTACATATGTATTTTAGACGAAAAAAAGTCGTTTGATTTTGTGCTATAAAGTAAACATATAAATCATCAAATACATACTACTCCTTTATGAACACGTATCAGAAGTATCATTTCGTTTTTTTTAAATTAAATTTTATGTACCTACATATTTTACAACCCCAACTCTGTTGGTACAGTGCAGAAAAAAGAATAATTAATAGCATTTTTATCAATTAAAAGATTTAAACTTGATACTTTTTACAAGGGCAATAAAAAAGCAAATGCTATAAATTGTTTTTCTTGAAGAGAATGTTGTTTTTCCAAAAGTTTATTTTTTATTACAATTAAAATTATAAATATTTTAAATAATCAAAACGCTAAAACAGCAGCGATCTAAAAACAAGAAAATTACCATTTGCGTCATCCGCGCAAGTTGTGAATAATTTTAAATTGGATGTAAATTCAACAATTAGCAATCTCCTTTTTAATTATAGATATTGATAATATTTTGTCTATTCTACTAGACACATTTCTGGGTTGATCTTACTTTCATACATTAGACATTAAAGTTTTTTCTTTTCTTCTTATCGCATCCAAAATTTTTTATTTTAAGTGAAAACAATAATATAATACACATATGCAAGCTTATTTCGTTTACATACTAAATATCTATCGTATCGAAATCATTGCATATTAAATCCCTAAAACCTCATATACATATAATGTACCTAAATTTTTAATACAAAATTTTTCATTAATTCATCTTCTTAAGCTCCTTTGAGGTGTATTGGAACATTCCCACATTTATGTGCCATCGGTACAACATTCCATTTGAAAATGCAACAAAGCAGTTTGGAATCATCCAAAACTTTAAAGATCAATTTCGTGGAGACAAACTAACTATCCTCTACGACCCAGGAAAGTTTCCAGCTATTTTAGAGATTTCATCAACAAAAAAATACTACTTAAGAAATCATGGTGTACCCCAGGAAGGAAATCTAACTGATCATCTCCAAGTCTTCGAACAGCATGTAAACGAATTGATACCTGATCCGAATTATACGGGTATCGCAGTTATTGACTTTGAATCGTGGCGCCCTGTATTTCGGCAAAACTTTGGTACCCTTAAACCATACAAGGATTTGTCCATTTATATTGAACGAAAAAAACATCCGTCTTGGAATCAACGTCAACTAGAAAAGGAAGCTATTACACGGTTTGAGATCGCCGGGAGAAAATTTATGGAAGAAAGTCTTTGGTTAGCACAAAAGTTAAGGCCTGAAGCCAAATGGGGCTACTACGCATTTCCATATTGTTTTAACAACAATAATGATAACTATGGCGACTGTCCACTCAATGTGAAGAAGGAAAATAATGGGTAAAATTCACATATATTTAATTTAGAACCAAATTAATTTATACAAAATAATTTAGAATCCAGTGGCTCTTTGATTCCTCGGACATTCTTTTCCCGTCGGTGTACATGACGGAACAAATAGCTCCTGAAAACAGGATACGAATGGTTCGTGGTAAAGTGGCAGAAGCTATTCGAGTTTCCAGCCAAGTTCCAGAGCAGCCGAAACCACGAATTCTTGTATACCACCGATACGTGTACACCGACACCCTCAACTTCATGACCGAAACCGACACCTATGACATTTTGCACGCGATTAAGTCATCTGGAGCCAACGGCGTAGTTTTATGGGGCAGCTCTAATGATCTCAACTCAAGGTAAGTTTAATAAGAGTTTTGGTATAAAAGATACGTTCTACTCACGTTGAAATTTTCAGACAAAAGTGTATTGAGTTCTACGATTACCTCTTAACGACATTGGGACCTGTGATCCATTCCCTACAACCGACATATTCAGTGGAGGGGGCTAAACTTAATACCGACAATTAGCCTAATTAGAGGCCTCTTGGATAAATGTTGTTGTACTTAAAGAGTGTTGTGATGCATTTTTATGTTTATATTTTACTGTTTTTATTGTTGATATTAAAGTTTATTTATTTACCTATTTCTATTGTTTTTTTTTTTGGCGAAACTCGATTTTTTATTTTTTAAACTTTTGTTTCAAATAATGTTTTCTCACAAAGATTCTTAGGTTAAAGATATTTCTATATTCTTAGGTTAAAAGATATTTCCTTAAAAGTTGTCAATACAATAATATATTTGAAAAAACAAAAATAAGCCTTGAAAAAGAGATATAATTGTTATTTTGAGACTGTAATTAATGGATTGAAGTAAAAGTAGATTTCTTCCATAGGGAAATTGTTTAAACCGTTTAAAATATTTTAAAATATGCCTTTTTTTTAAATCGTAAATGGAATTAAATAACATAAAGTTTAGATACCAACTTGTTTTGTTTAACGATTGCATTGAAACATTCACATGGTACGATATGCGAGCGATTTTCGTTCAACAAGAATTTATAACAATTTTGCAAGAAGTTTTACAATTTAAGAAATCAATCAATGACTCTGTTTATTTGTATAATTTTGGCAGAACTAAAGTAACAGGCTGTGCTAAATTTGTACACATTAACTCTGATTAAAGTAGCAGAGCAGGCTAATTTCCTGGTCCCTCGGGAACTATGCATTTTTCCGGGATAAAAAGTATCACCCAGTTCACCCCTAATGTTACTTCGCTCTTTCCGTCTCGTTTATTAAAGTCGTATTTCTCTTTCTATGGGCACCCCCTTTTTTACTATGCTCACGTACAGGGCTTTTACACGATACAGCTTTTCCTTAGGCTTTATATTCAAACATCAGTGAATTCGGAAGAGTGCAAGCTTTTACTCTTTAAAACCATCATTTTGAGAAAAATCTTTAAGAATTCTGTTAAAGCTCACTTTACGCATTTTCTCATTTATATCAGTACGATAAACTTATAATAGATGCTAATTTGCGAAATGAAGTGCTCTGCGATGGGTTATCTGAACAATACGAAAGCTCCGCGTGAAAAACCGTTTTTTAGGTAAATAGAGTGATGGAAATGCAACATAATTGTTATATTTCAACAAATCTCATTAAAAGGAGCTATATTTACTTCGGAAAATTAAGTAAATCATCGTATTTTTCACTTTGCTGGTTTGTTTACAAACTGCAAAAGCGATGTAGGTTGTTGATTGAAACCAAACTAAGTATTTTAAGATAATCGAAATTTGTTTTAAATAATTCATTGCCTTTTCCAATTCATTATTTTTTTAAAGTGAACGCAGCCCCTGAAGATCTTCATTCAAAATGTCTCTCGAAGAAATGACAGAAAGGTAAATGCAAATACTTTTATTATAATTTAATGCTTTTTTAGAATCACTATGAGTGGAATTTCAATGCGAATATCTGCAAATAAAGGGGAAAATGTTTGTGAATTAAAGAAGAAATGTTGTGAGTGATCTGCTAGCCACCTCCATATCGGCAGACATAGTTCGGGAGATCTACAAATTCCTCGCCACAAATGAATATAAGATCTAAAATGTAATGTTACACGCAGCGAGAAGCATAATCGAAATCATTGCATAACTCTCTTACATCTTAAAACATCATATATAATGTAAATTTTTAAAATAAAATTTTTCATTAATTAATTTTGTTAAGCTCCTTTGAGGTGTACTGGAACATTCCCACATTTATGTGCCATCAGTACAACATTCGATTTGAAGATGCAACAAAGCAATTTGGAATCATCCAAAACTTTAAAGATCAATTTCGTGGAGATAAAATAACTATCCTCTACGACCCAGGAATGTTCCCAGCTATTTTAGAGATTTCATCAACAAATAAATACGTCTTGAGAAATCACGGTGTACCCCAAGAAGGAAATTTAAATGATCATCTCCAAGTCTTCGAGCAGCATGTAAACGAATTGATATCTGATCCGAATTATACGGGTATCGCAGTTATTGACTTTGAATCGTGGCGCCCTGTATTTCGGCAAAACTTTGGTACCCTTAAACCATACAAGGATTTGTCCATTCAAATTGAACGGAAAAAACATCCGTCTTGGACCGAAAGTCAACTAGAAAAGGAAGCTATTACAAGGTTTGAGATCGCCGGGAGAAAATTTATGGAAGAAAGTCTCTGGTTAGCAAAACAGTTAAGGCCCGAAGCCAAATGGGGCTACTACGCATTTCCATATTGTTTTAACAACAATAATGATAACTATGGCGACTGTCCACTCAATGTGAAGAAGGAAAATAATGGGTAAAATTCACATATATTTAATTTAGAACCAAATTAATTTATACAAAATAATTTAGAATCCAGTGGCTCTTTGATTCCTCGGACATTCTTTTACCGTCGGTGTACATGACGGAACAAATAGCTCCTGAAAACAGGGTACGAATGGTTCGTGGTAAAGTGGCAGAAGCTATTCGAGTTTCCAGCCAAGTTCCAGAGCAGCCGAAACCACGAATTCTTGTATACCACCGATACGTGTACACCGACACCCTCAACTTCATGACCGAAACCGACACCTATGACATTTTGCACGCGATTAAGTCATCTGGAGCCAACGGCGTAGTTTTATGGGGCAGCTCTAATGATCTCAACTCAAGGTAAGTTTAATAAGAGTTTTGGTATAAAAGATACGTTCAACTCACGTTCAAATTTTCAGACATAAGTGTATTGAGTTCTACGATTACCTCTTAACGACTTTGGGACCTGTGATCCATTCCCTACAACCGACATATTCAGTGGAGGGGGCTAAACTTAATACCGACAATTAGCCTAAATAAAGACTTGTTGGACAAATGTTATGCTTTACTGATTTTATTGTTGACATTAAAGTTTATTTTTTTAATCCATTTCTGGTTTTTTTTGGAAACAATGTTTGTTCACTATAGGTTAAGTTTAATTTTTAAACTTTTGTTTCAGCTAACTTACAATTTTTTCCTATAAAGAATCCTAGGCTAATAAATATACATATATTTCGCTCAAAGCTTTAAAACTAACTTTTAATTGAACTAATTTTTGAAAAGGGAATCCCCAAAATATCAATTATAATTCAATCATGTGAATTTGTCGTCACTAGTAGTTTGTTATATCTATTTGGTAATTTAATAACACGCCATGGAAAAGTTTTAAAGAATTGAATCATCCATGGTAAATACATATATAATGTGTACATATTATGTTTTTGATCAATTCGCGGTTTACATATATGTACATAAGATTGTCTCCACAACATCGTTAAAAAAAAATAAAGACAATCATTTTATGTTCTGTTAGAATCAAAACACAGATTCATCAGGGATTTTAATTGCACTTACACCGAATATCCATTAGCTTTATTAATTGTAACTATAAATCACGCAATGATGAGCATATCTACAAATAGGTTTCAGCCGCCTTCCCGAGTGTAGTTTGCCAATAAGCTTAATAAAAATGAATCTTCTAAAAGAGTTGTATAATAGTGGGAATAGTTATTTAAAAACTCGTCTTAATTTTTTCTTAAACAATGCAAATATTGGTGGAATTCGATATCTAAGTGAAAGATGTGGCATTTTAGGAAAGTTAGTTAGTTAGGAATAATTAAAGGTTTTAATATCTCTAAAATTCTTAATCCCTTTAGCCAATTTAATCATTAATAATTTTCCTAAACATCTAGTATCTACTGCAGAAAAAGTTACAAAGTTACAAAATATTTTTGATTTTCATTTCTTTTACCCCTCTACTCCAGCGTTCCCAATTCCTAGAAATTTGTATATTATAACTATAACTCTTGAGAGAAAGGATCATCTAAATCGGTTTGCGCATTCGAAAGTCGCGAAAAAAACAAATACGAGTCAAATTGATACCTTTTTCATTTCTGTGATTGGTTGAAAATATTTATAGAAGTACATAAAACGTGAACTTTATTTTATTTAAGAATATTTTGGAGCATAATCCTTGCTGTGTCTCTTTGGGGGATGGTAAAAATTTTACAATTGACAGCAGAAAGATTTCAATCTGATGACATCAGCATTGAGATAGACACTGCATATCTTCACTGGGAAAGTACATTTCCGGCTGTTAGCTTATGCTTAGTAAAAGGTTTGTTCTTAAATAAGATGTTTTTATAAAACAACTTACGATCTGAACTGCTGTCATTAGGGTCTAATAGTAGTCCAATTATCAGCTTTATTAAAGAAGAAAATGTTTCCTATGAAGGCACAGAGAAAACTTTCGCAAGAAATCTTCATAAATATCTCTTCGTGGGCCCAAACACTATGCCACTATCACAAAAAGATTGTATTTCCATGAATGGCACATGCAACGTTGATATTGAACTGTTTCGAAATAAGGTAAATCCTTTCCATTAATTCTTTTTTTTTAAATCATACATCTGCAGTATCATACTTTTATATTTATATCCACAGTTATAATTAATAAGCAAATTCGAAAGTTCCAAGTCATGGATTTTTGCATACTTGTTTTTTAAAATTTGTAACACTTAAAGGTAGAGGCAGATAACAACCCAGTGCAAATATGTTGTTTGCATTTGAACATGTGAAAAATAGCTTCCATGGTTTTCGAAGAAAATATTTATTCATAATATTGAAAGTATTTTTTTCAAACTTTAGTGATGGCTTTTCTATACCTTTGACTAAAGTCATAAGAATATTTCAAAATTAAACGCAATTATGTGACTATTCTAAGATTTACGTTCAATCTCGAAATGGCCTTAAGACCTTGGTCAAAGGTAAAGTGAATCACTAACGTTTAGCTTTAAAAATAATTTTCATTAGGATTTATCAATTTACAGATGCTACCAAAATCATGCCAAGAAGTTGTAACGCATGTTAAATTCGATGGAAAATTATATGAGAACTGCGAGCACATTTTTAAATTTTATGAAACGGAAATGGGACGGTGTTTCATCGCGAACAGTATTGTTCACTAGTGAGATTTGCTTGAATAATTTCTTTAATATCTTTCACAATACACATGCCGTAGTAATTACGACATATCAAAACTCCCATTAAAATTCATGAGAGAGACGGAGGATCGCCTTCTAGAGTTCCAACCAATCATCCAAAATAATAAATTCTGGTATATTACGGTAAATTTCTATCATTTTGAAATAATAGTTTATAATGAATATGAATAATGCAGTCTTAAATTCTAGATGTACATTCACAGCCCGGAGGATTTGCCTTATTTTAATTCTGAAGTATTTTACACTTCGGAAGGAGTACAACTGTTGGATTATGCTGTAGAGGAGATTTCAAATGAAAATGGAGTGAAGGAGTCAGATATATCTCATCGAAATTGTCGCTTTCATGATGAAAAACTTCCAGAGTCTGGGTACCATTACAGGTTTGATGGATATTTTACAATTTTTTCATAAAATGAATTTATTTCATATCTATTTAAAAAAAAAGTGTTAAGTATATTAGTAAAATTGTTCTTCGAGAAAGTTGAAATTCCACTAAATTTTTAACCACTTTTGTATCTAATCCAAAATGATACATTTATTTCAGTTTTTCAACATGCATGAGTGACTTGAGGATAAAACTGGAACTCGAAGAGTGTAATTGTACCTTGCTAACCGGTCCAAAAAAGTGTAAGTGGTATTGGTTTTCTGTGCATTCGAAAATATTTGACGATTTACAATTTATGCATCCGTAAATACAATAAAGCAGTTTACTGTGCTACGTTCTATCAGTTTATTATATTCAACTAATAATATTCACTGTATAGTTCTGACCAGTTTCTAATAATGTAGCCAAATTGATAACGAATGAAGTCGCAGGCACAGTAAGATAAATAATTTTTTCTTTTCTAATTTTTCCAGACAAAAACAGATACTGCGACTTAAAAGGAATTGAATGCGTGATTCAAGGTATGCCAGAATTTATTTAGGCCACGATTATATAATAGTATCTACATATAAAATAAATTGTAACTTTCGTTTAATTTTTATGTCTTCTGATATTTTTTAAGAGAGGAACCAAAAAATTCAAAAATGCCATTTTTTTCTTTTTGATTTTAATCGGTAGTAATAGTATCAAAGAATATATAGTGAGAATTGCCAGAAGTGTTTTTCCTTATTATTACTTTTCCAAAAAAAAAGAACAATTTTAATTGCATAATGGATCCATTCCCATTTCTAATATAAGTAACACTAATGAAAAAGTCCCGATAAATGTTGACCTTTTAACTCAAGACATGCCCCTAATGAAATCTTTGTACCTTTCTTATGACTTTACGATTTAAAAAACCTGAACACTTTGCCAAGTTTTAATGGATCAGGATTTTCTCTGCACGCGACATATTTATGCATTTTAATTTAATTACTCTTCCATTTTTCGTGCTAGCCACGACATTCCTCTTTAAAAAAAAAAAATGAGTCTGAAATATATGTTGTTTTTTGGATCTTACGATTTTTTACTTAATAATAATAATTAGAAAGCACTTTCATAATTTTTTCAGCAAGAATTCAGGAAAAAGTCAAGGATTTGCACATCTCCCAAAAATCACCTTGCCTCCCTTCATGTACTGAACAACGAATAACACTCATTGGGTAAGTTTAAATTTGTCTCTATGATAGCATGAAGAAGAATAAAATAGCAAGAATAAATCTTACAGAGAAAACAAAATACAAAACGATAACAATCTAAAAGGTTATATAAAAATCAACATTCTGGACTTACCGACAGTGCGATACATCAGACAAGTTGCTAAAACAAAACTGGATCTCGTTGGTGAAATTATAAAATTAAGCACTTTATCCCTACCTGTTTAAAATTTTTCTTTCCCTACAGTTGCAATAGGAGGAGTAGCAGGACTTTTCTTCGGAGCGTCAATAATAAATATTGCAGAAACCATTTATATATGGTTTATTCGTAAATTTTAAAAAAAAAATTTGTAATATTAATTCTCACTTAAACTATTTAAGGAATCACTTGATTTATTGAAACTCTCGCATTTAATTTCAACCTTAACGTTCGCTTTTCGCGCCGGCTTAAGTTCATCTAGTCCTTCCCTGAAATAAAATAAAATTTATAATTTAATGCTGTTTTTCAATTAGAAATTAAATTAAATCTTACTGCGGAAGGTCATCTCGAAAAATGTAACTGCTCCTTTGTGAATTAAGTGAAGACGTAATACCCCTCGTTATTTGAATAAAGTCCCCTTCCACAGAAATGTGGAATTCCTCGGCGGTTTCTGGCGAATTCTGAACATACATTTTTTTAGTATCTATCAATTTACGATCTTCAAACTGAATTTGCATTACCTCACTTTGCGTATTTTTAGCAAAAGCCTTCTTCTTAAGGTTTACTCTTCTCGCTCGAATGCTCTCACAAGACGAACCAGCTTCAGATTTGTTGTCTTCATTGTCCGCATTGTTGCCACTGTTTAGTATCCGCTCAATGTTTTCAAAACCGGATTTTAAATTTGTGGTAACATCTACTGGTAACAAGCATTGATTTTTGTCATTTGCAGACATGATCTCCTTCATTTCATTGTACCCATCCTGTAAAATTACCAAAGCGGGAAGAAGGCCATCTGACTTCACAATGTCTTTCAAATCTTTTTGAAGTAGATCGCTGGTATTTGAATCTGTACCTGAACTCTCATGTCTCTCAGTGTAGAATTTTTCAAAGCCGTATTGAAACTCAGTAAAAACTATTCTGTGAAAAAAAAAATAATAATAATACGCTGCAATATCGATAAGGAATTGTAATAGTAGTGCACTGAGAACAAAATGAAAACAAACAGGATTACCTTACATTTGTGCAATTTGAAGTAAATGGTTTTGCACAAATGAAAAATTAAAGAAAAAACCTTCTGCTCATAAGTCCAGTACCGTAGAAGGAAGGTTCTATTGTTTCAATATTGCTTTTGTTATTGTGTACGCTGTTTCCAAAACAAGTCAAAAAAGGCAGCATATATTCCATAGAAGTACAGGAATATTTATTTAACTTGAAACGAATTTGAGTTGAATGTTTCGTATAAATGCGGCTCGACTTCAGACGAAACCACAAACATAAAAAACTGATCAAAATTCTCATGAAAAGATGTGATTTATTTTAAGTATAGGATTACGGTGGACTCTAGAAATAGGACCAACCACCAGAATTAGTTTTTATTATATGTACATTTTAATCTTAGTTTATGTTAGTTAGATACCATAAATTTAGTCCATACCTAAAAGCTTGAGCTGTATACAACTTGCAAAAAATCATCCTCGCCTGCATTGTATTTTCTTGTGAGAGCATCCACTCCCAGAAATTCCGGAAAACCCGCCATTCCTCCAGTGTAACTCTAATTTTTACGAATTCCTCCGTTGGCTGTTTGAAATAAATCCCGTATATGAGGTAGAGGGCTGCCAACCTTTCCATATGAGGTTTATCGCTTACAACAATCTTCTTCGCCACCAGCAACATCTCAATTGTAAGCTGTGCTATTTCGCCAGCATTGCAAAGTGGTCTATAAGGAAAAAATTCAACAAATTTATATGTACAAGTCGATTTTAATGTTACCAATATAATTAATAAAAAAAAGGCCGATTGTCAGCCAGGTTTGCGGAGTCTTTAAACATCTCTAAAACATTAAAATGTAATATTGTAAGCAGCGACATTGAATTTTATTTCTTAAAATAAAACACGAAACATGATTTTGCTTTGCTAAAAAGTAGAACAATTTCATTTCAACAATTACTGTGAACATTTATGTTATGAAATAAATGGAACTGTCCTTTTATGAAGTCTTCCTTGGCGCTTATCGCACAATAATCGTCTATTAAATATTTTTAATTTGAAATGGTCCTAAATAATTTCACAGAACTTATTTATGTACGCAATTATTCAGATCCAGAGTGCCGGATTCAAAATTAGTCATTCCCTGGAGGTAAAGCAAACGTTTCATTTTAAGGAACCTTAACATATTTAATTTGTCGCAAATACAAAAGATTTTCCTCTTAATAAAAATGTGCGATACTTACGAGTAAACGTTAGCAAATTGCATCCTCTTCCATTCTTGGCAAAAGACCTCAAAGTTCGGATTCGGCGATTTCACAAAGTTTTGAATTAGTTTATTGCAATCTTGGGAAAACGCCTGGTGGATTCGGTGCATTTTACAATAAAACCACTTCCAAATATTTGGAGAAGCAATTGATGCTTGTTTACATTAAATGCCAAAATCAGCTGATTTGATAAATAATGTGAAGTCTGATCTGCTTCCCGAACGAAAGCCTAAATGCTGGTTTAAATTGACAATTTCCTGAACCCTCCCTCTAACATCCCGTAGTTTTAATAGCTGTCAAATTAGCCAATGTCATTTTTCAGTTTGTCCATTAATTCGAAGAAAACATTTGTTTTAGCCGTCTTTTCCAGTAAATCTGTTGGAAATTATGTCTAGTCCCCATGACGAGCTCTGTCCACCGCCAAACGACGACGATGAGCTCACGTTGCCCCGTGCCAGCATTAACAAAATAATCAAGGAACTTGTAAGCGCGGTGCCCACCTTCAATTTTTATCAACAATTCAAGTATTAAATAAAATTCTCAGGTTCCTTCAGTACGTGTTGCAAACGAGAGCAGAGAACTTATTCTCAACTGCTGCACTGAGTTCATTCATCTAATCAGCTCCGAAGCAAACGAGGTCTGCAACCAGAGGAACAAGAAGACAATAAACGCGGAGCATGTCCTGGAAGCCCTAGACCGATTGGGGTTCCGGGACTACAAGCAGGAGGCTGAATCTGTTCTGAACGACTGCAAAGAGGTTGCTGCTAAGCGCAGAAGACAGAGCACAAGACTGGAGAACTTGGGCATCCCGGAGGAGGAGCTGCTGAGACAGCAGCAGGAATTGTTTGCAAAGGCTCGTGAGGAACAGGCGGCTCAAGAGCAGGCCCAGTGGTACAGCCTGCAAGCGGCCGCTGTCCGGCAGAACGCAGAACTCATGCACAAGCAGATGAAGGCGGCCCAGGGAGACGAAGATGATGATGAGGACGATTATTAAAGCACCAGTTATGAATTCCGTTTAGATGTATATTGAAAGCGTTTTTACAAGTTTAAAAGTCTTATAATAAATATTAAACAGCCAAAGCGTCGTTTTGAGTCTCGTGGCTGAGCTGGGTCTGAAGGTTCGAGAGTTTGTTCTTCAGGACTTGCACCCCCATCACAACAATATTTTCGGGCTTGAGAGCTCCAGATGACTCGACGTTGAAGAAAAACTTGTTTGGCTTCGCTTCCCAGTTGAAAGGAGCCTCATCTAAACAACAAATTGATTAACAAATAAACAAAAAGTGTCGATCCACTCACATTGATCGTCATCCAACTCGGTGTGCTCACTTTTGGGCCATTCATCAGGCTTGGGGAACAAAGTGTGTCTCATGGAATTATCGGGATCATACTCGAAACACACACCCGCTGTGGGGTTCCACTTTGCGTGCTCCTTACCAAAACCTTTCTTTGCATAGGCCCTGAGTTTCAATTCTTGTCCCTTTCGCAGCTTAATGATTAAAATCTCGTCGGTGCTCTCCCCGTACTCGTTGTCCTCCTCATTCTGGTTCCGGGACGTGACCGGCAGCACCTTCGGATTGCTAGATTTTAAGTCCGCTGTGGTGACGTGCCGCGTTTGGTCCTCGCTACACTTAACGTCTAACGTAAACTCCACGCTGCACTCAGGGCAAAAGTCTAAGCAGATGCAGTCCCGGGTGTACTGAAGCCGCTCAACGACGTCGTCCGATATCAACGGAATGAGCCCGATTCTGTGGGCCAAAAACTCATCCGAGAGCACTGTCGAGTTCGCTTCAAGCTGCACCC